>CM050167.1:119705135-120305135 GCA_027410445.1 Discoglossus pictus | reverse complement strand
TCTTCCCCTCCTCCCCTGTATCTCCTTCCCATCTCCCTCCCCTGTGTCCCTTCCCCCATCTCCCTCCAGTTTTTCCTTCCCCCCATATCACTCCTCTGTGTCTCCTTTCCCCCTCTCTCCCTCACCTGTGTCTCTTCCACCCTAATCCTCCCCTGTGTCTCCTCCCCCCATTTCCCTCCCCATGTCCCTTCCCTCCATCTCCCTCCCCTGTTTCTCCTTTCCCCCATCTCCCTCCCCTGTGTCTCTTTCCCCATCTCCCTCCCTTGTGTCTCTTTACCCCCTCTCCCTCCCCTGTGTCTCTTTCCCCCTCTCCCTCCCCTGTGTATCCTTTCCCCCTCTCTCCCCACCCCTGTGTCTCTTCCCCCTCTCCCTCCCCTGTGTCTCCTTCCCCCTCTCCCTCCCCTGTGTCTCCTTTCATGCTCTCTCCCTCCCATTGGTCTCTTCCCCCCTTCCCCCTCCCCTGTGTCTCCCTCCCTCCTCCCCTGTGTCTCCTTCCCCTCCTCTCCCTCCCCTGTGTCTCTTTTTCCCCACCCCCCTTTGTCTCCTTCCTCTGTGCATTTGGCAGCATTCAGCGGTCAATACTCATGCGCTGATCTCGGCACACAAACACATTGTGCAGTTCGTCTTGCAAGCTTGTGTGTAAGGCTATATATGGGACAACTACCTACTCATAAGGTCCACAATACAAGCTGAGATCCCACTCCATGCTGATGATAGCCAGTAAGCTTGAAACAGCTGTACATGGATAGGATACTCAGCTTGTGTTTAATCCAACCTTGGCTTTGCATAAAAGTTGTGTAACGCAGCGGGCATTAGCTTAAAGGAAGTCATGTTTGAAAATGGCTATGAATTGAAGAGCGAGGCATTTGTGGGCACATTTGCATGTCCCAGCTCAGCTTCCCAGTGTGCAGTGTAATAACTGTTTTTCTCAGAATTCTGAGCTGGAAGCAGGTTTTTTAACTTGTTTTAGACATTCAGATGTGAACACAGATGTACTATTTATTTACTCTCTCTCTTACTCTCTCTCTCTCTCTATATATATATGAATATATATATATGTATATACCTATACCTATATAAATTCTTTCTTACCTGCTTAATGCTGCACTCCACCTCCTGAGGTAAAAAGTGGCCATGGCAGGCCAGAGGTGCCGAGGGGGACGAAAGAGGTTCGAGGGCTTCGCAGAGGTCTTCACGGAGACCAAAGGGGCAAGCAAGGACCAAAAGGGCCACTGCGGGCAACAGGGGGCTGAGGGAGGTCTAAGAGGGCTACAAGGGGCCAAATGGGGGGGGCTTAGAGGGAACACAGAGGGCTGAGGGAGGCCGCAGAGGTCTGCGAGGGGAAACACAGGTGGCTGAGGGGGAACACACAAAGTCATGGGGGGTCTGCAGGGGCACAGGGGGCTCCTGGGGGGCCACAGAGGCCATAAGGGCCGGAGAGGATCCAACAAGAGGTCCAAAGGGGCCAAAAGAGGCTGATGGGACCACAGGACCTGCAGGGTCACAGGGGGCCTTTGCTAATATTTTACTTGCCTTTACAGCTGCTGCTTGGCTTTGAGCACTGTTACCTAGGTGGTTGTCCACAAGTAATCCCAAATCCCTTTCAATATCTGATACCTCTATATTTGCTCCATTACGATTATACATTGCATGGCTGTTTTTCCTTCCCAGATGCATAACTTTACATTTATTCGTATTAAATCTCATCTGCAATTTAGATGCCCATTTGTCTCTTTTATGAAAAGTATATTATTATATGATTTAATTACCTTGTACTACTTAGTGACATCAGCAAAAATGGTGCACTACTTTCCAATCCCATCATTTATATATATGTTAAAAAGGAGAGGACCTAATACTGAACCCTGATCCACTTACCACATTACACCAATCTATTGGTTCCATTTACCACAACCCTTTGCTTCCTGTCTTTTAGCCAGCTCTCGATCCATGAGCAGATATTTACTGCAACTCCTGTATCTCTTAGTTTGCACAATAGTCTCCCATGTGGCACTGTATCAAAAGCCTTTGCAAATCCAAAAAGACTATATCCACTGAGTTGCCTTAATTCATATTCCTACTGACCTCCACATAGAAACTAATTAGATTTGTTTGACATGACCTATGCCTCGGAAATCCACGTCGACTCCTACTTATAATCCTGTTCAAATAGACATATTCTGGTATATTATCCCTTTCTAGCACTTCCAAAAGCTTTCCTACTACAGAAGTAAGGCTCACTGGTCTATAATTCCCCGGATTTGCTCTTGCTCCATTCTTAAATATAGGTATTACCTCTGCTTTTCTCCAGTCACCTAGTAGAGACCCTGTGTTGAGTGACTTTTGAAAAAATAGATATAATGGTTTGGCTATTACAGAGCCCAGTTCCCTCAATACCCTTGAGTGTATTCCATCAGGACCTTGGGCTTTATATTGCAGTAAATATATATAAATATATGACAGGAAACAAAGGGTTGTTGTAAATGGAACATACTCGGATTGAACTAATGTGTTAAGTGGGGTTCCTAAGGGCTCAGTATTAGGTCCTCTCCTTTTTAACATATTTATTAACGACTTAGAAGTAGGATTGAAAAAAAAATTGATAATGACACAGAGTTGTGCAAGGTAATTAAATCAGAAAATGATGTACTTTCTCTCCAAAGAGATTTGCATAAATTAGAGAAATGGGCAATTAAATGGCAGATAACATTTAATATGAATAAATGTAAGGTTATGCATCTGGGAAGGAAAAATAACCATGCAATCTATATACTTAATGAAGCAAATCTAAGGGTATCTGATATTGAAAGGGATTTGGGAGTGCTTGTGGACTACCACCTATGTAACAGTTCTCAATGCCAAGCAGCAGCAGCAAAGGCAAATAAATTATTAGCATGTATTAAGAAGGGTATAGACGCAAGGGAGGCAGATATAATTCTATCACTATACAAATCTCTAGTATGCCCTCATTTGGAATATGGAGTTCAGTTTTGGGCACCAATTCAGAAAAAGGACATTTTGGAACTGGAAAAAGTGTAGCGAAGGGATACAAAATCAAAAAGGGGAATGAAGTGACTAAGTTATGAAGAAAGAATAACCAAATTAAACTTATTTTCTCTAGAAAAAAGGTGTTTAAGAGGGGTTATAATTACCCTATCTAAATCCACAGTCAGTATAAAGATTTGTCAAGGGAGCTTTTTGTGCCAAGAGTTTTTCAACTGACAAGAGGACATCCTTTGTAGTTAGAACTAAAAGATTCCACCTTAAAGAAAGAAAAGGGTTCTTCACAGTAAGGGTGGTTAATCTGTGGAATTCTCTACCAAGGGAGGTGGTGACAGATAATTTTAAAAAGGGATTGGATATATTTTTAATTAAAAAGGGCATTCAGGGTTATCCTGGATAATTAGAGTGGGAGTATTGATACAGGGAGGAATTCGATCACCAGTATCTGGGGACATGAAGGAATTCATTTTTTTCCCTTTTGAGACAATTAGCAAAGTTTCACTGGTGTTTTTTGTTTGCCTTCCTCTGGATGAATTAACAACGAATCCGCATATTGCAGATCAGGGGAGATTTTAAAAGGTTGAACTTGATGGGCTAAAAGTATTTTTTCAACCTCAATTACTATATAACTATGTAACTATGTATTAAATATCAGGGTATACACATTGAATGCTACAACATAATTACTGTTGAGGGGGTTGCACATGTAATTTGTAGGGCAAGTGGTCTCTCTGTTAATCAGTTTTGACTTGGCATTAGTTAGTTGTCACAAAAGAGAGAAACAAGAGAACCCTTTGACCTGTTGATGATCCTCATAGGAATTATGGAGTAAGTCAATGATGCATCATTAAAAGTAGAGAGAGTGAATACATAACATTTTAACTTTTCTTGGATTCAGTTAAAAAATTATAAATGAAAATACAAAATATGACAATATAAAGTATAAATCAAGTATCACCTAAATTACTGTCACACTCAAATGTAATGATATGTCAATATTGATTACAGAGATTGTAGGGGTACACATCAATCAGGAATATATATTGATTAGTGAAATCAACTGCTTCTATTTATACATTAACGTTCAATATAGATCAAAATTGATCACAGAAATCATAAAGGTACGACTCAGTCAGGAGTATATTTTATAAGATGACATCCAAAATCAACATGGATAATGTTATCATAATAGAGGGTAGGTTTCACAATATAATGTATATAGTATAAAGAACATATTTAGTTAGACTTCAAATGATATAGATCTATTATCTTATCACATATAATAGTTGTCATCTTATGTTTTTGTCCATCACGCCATGTTAAACGCGGCTCGCACAACTTAGGCAATGAGCTCCAAAGACGCTTTTGGCTCATGACTTTGCTGCAATGAGCGCCATTTGAGGCCAGCATGATTTTGTGCAAGAAATGATGGCCTTGCAGGGTCCCTGTAAGGATCATCTGGCCAGGCAGGGTTGTTATTTTGACGAGGATGCTCCACCGATGGAGGATGGACACGGATTGAGGTCGCCCATGGCGAGGCTCGCAAACACAGCCGAAGTATGTTGCACTTTGACGCTGGTCTCGAGGCACGCAAGACTTGGAAAACAAATGACTTTAACCAACGAAAAAATGTGTAACTCTGAAAAACATAATTAAAAGCCAATTAATTAAACAAATTAACTTTAAAACTCACACACAGCACAGGGGGGCACCCAGGGAGCTTGTGAGTAAAGTTGCAAGCTCTTTTTAGGTTAAATTGCTGTTTTTCGGCAATCGAAAATTGGCTAAACGAGAAAAAAAATGGCGGCCAAAAAAAAGTTGAATTTTCTTAAACAGGATCAAAATGAGGCCAAAGGAGGGACACAGACATAGAGAGACAGGAGGGACACAAATATGTGGGGTGCAGGACTTTGAAAATACACAATGCCGAAGCCAGTAACACTCAGCAGAACAAGACACACAGGACTTTGAAAATAAAAGCAACGGCACTCATCGCGAGCCATGCAAACCTTGACCAGAGACACAGAGGAGAAAAACAAAGGGGGTGGAAAAAGACACAGGGCTGAGAGACGGAGGAAAGAGACACAGGGGAGGGAAATAAGGAAAAACAAAAGACACAGGGCAGGGAGAGGAGGGGGAGGGAGAGAGGATGAAACAGACACATCGCAAGGCCCATAAACTACACGTGGGGAGAGGCTCGCGATGAGCGCCCAAGGTGCTCAGAGGGGACCGAGCCTTGCATTGTTTGACAAACAGCATTGCCAGACTTAACATTTTATTGCCGTAATTTTGTCTTTCTCCTCTGTTGTAGCGGCTTGTGAGGCCTGCTATTTGTCTCCTAATACTATTTACACTAATCTCCTATAATGTAGCATTCAAATGTATCTTAGTAAATGTCCGACTTGAATCATGAATAGAAAAATTAGTAATAGAATATACAGTACATACTTAATAAAGCCATCTTGGGCGTAGGAGCCCAAAAATATCTGGGGGGGATAATTCGACTCTACTCCCAGGACAGGAAGCAAGAGCAGATATACCGCCGGTGCACGCGTATAACCAGTGTTTGTCCTTGCCTAATTTTTAAATGTTTTTAGAATATGCATTGTAGATTGATTTTGTGAATAAATTATGAACTTTTACGGAATCATTTTCTTGTCAGTTCACTTAAATAATTATGCTCATTACTGCTCATTATAACTACGGATGGTATACAGGTGTGGATATATAGGTGTCTTTTTTCTTCTGTGTTTTCAATATATCTTTACACCTTTCCACTCCTGTTGGTACATACAATATATATACTTAGATATTTACCTTTGCAAGTTAAAATTTCAATAATTAAAAAATGTACATGGTACCGCCCCCCCCCCCCCCACACACACTTTATACTGGCCTTCATTTATATATACATCTTAAAAGCTACCAACTCAAACAAATAGTTTTTTCTGAAACATATATACACAGGAATTTTAAATCTCTCAGACCATTAACTATCACAAGCAGAAACCTCTGTTCTCTCCAAAGGATTGTCTTTCTGTCCAGACATAAAACTAGATAAAATACAACTATACTCGGACATAGAAGAATTCTTCAGGAGATTAAGACTGGCAGACATACCACAACATCATTAGACTGTAACAAGAAAAAAAACCCATATTTCAACCCAAAACCTGGTCGTAACATCAAACTGGACAGTTATATATAAAGCTTTCGCCTGAAAACTGCATCCATTATAACAACACAATATAAAAGAGACTTGCACAATCTTACTCCATCAGAAAGAACTGCCATAAAGTTTTTTAAAAACAACCCCAACATCACCATCAAACCGGCAGACAGAGGAGGTGCAGTTGTTATCATGAATACTCAGGACTACATAAATGAAGCCAATAGACAACTGTCAGACAATACTTACTACAAGAAATTGAACCAAGACCCTACAGAAAAATATACTCTTCAACTTAAGAAACTCCTCAAAACATTCCCTAAAAATATATTCATCAGGAATTAGAACAACTCATCCCCGCCAATCCTACAACTGGGACTTTCTACCTACTGCCAAAAATCCATAAACCAGGCAACCTCTAGTACGCCCTCATTTGGAATATGGAGTACAATTTTGGGCACCACCTCATAAAAAAGACATTTTAGAGCTGGAAAAAGTACAGAGAAGGGCTACAAAACTAATAAGGGGAATGGAGGGGCTACGTTATGAAGAAAGACTAGCAAAATTAAACTTATTTTCGCTAGAAAAAAGGCGTCTAAGAGGAGATATGATTACGTTATATAAATACATCCAGGGTCAATATAAGGCTTTGTCAAGTGAACTTTTTGTAGCAAGAGATTTTCAACTGACAAGAGGACATCCGTTGAGGTTAGAGGAAAAAAGATTTCACCTTAAACAAAAAAAAGGGTTCTTCACAGTTGGTTAAACTGTGGAATTCTCTACCAAAGGAGGTGGTGACAGCGAATTCGATAGACAACTTCAAAAAGGGGTCAGATATATTTCAGAATAATGAGGGCATTCAAGACTATCCTAGATAACTAGCAAGGAATATTGATCCAGGGAGAAATTTGATCGCCAGTTTCTGGGGTCAGGGAGGAATTTTGCTTTTTTTTTCCCTTATGAGACAATTGGCAAAGTTTCAATGGGGTTTTTTTTTATGTTTGCCTTCCTCTGGATCAATTAACAATAATAATAAATAGTCCAAATTAAAAAGATCAATAGAGATCTAAAAAGGTTGAACTTGATGGACTAACTCTTTATTCATCCTCCAATACTATACTATTAATAATTATTTAATCAATAATTTAATTAATAACTAATCCACATATTGCAGATCAGAGGAGATCTTAACAGGTTGAACTTGATGGACTGAAAGTCTTTTTTCAACCTTAATTACTATGTAACTATGTAACTACTACGTAACCCAGGGAGACCAATTGTTACAGGTATGGACACACTGACTGAACAGATATCTGGATTTGTTGGAAACATCCTTAAACCATTAGTTAGTAACACCAGTAGCTATATACAAGACACCACTGACTTTTTCAACAAACTCAGTCAGATTAAAAACCTACCTGCTAACACACTACTTGTTACCATGGATGTAGAGTCTCTTTAAAGTAATATCCCACACAAAGATGGCACTGAGGCATGCTTTAGGCTTCTTTCAACAAACAAGCAAAACAATAAATATGGCTACTTTTAACCAAGATACCTACCTACAGATGATGGGGACTGCCATGGGTACTAAAATGGCTCCACAATACGCAAATCTATTTATGGCCAATCTAGAAGAAACATTCTTATCTGTATCCATTTACAAACCATACAAATACTACCGTTACATAGATGATCTGTTCATCATCTAGACAGAAGGAGAAAGCAAACTTTCATAATTCATTCAACACCTTCCATTCATCTATAAAACTTAAAATGGATTTCTCCACAGAACAGGTACACTTTCTAGACACTACTATATCCATCACCAATGGCACTCTCCACTCATCTATATATAAGAAACCTACAGATAGATGTAATTACCTCAACAGCTCCAGTTTTCATCCCTCCCACACCAAACAAGCCAACATCCTTAATTCAGCTATTAGATACCATCGGATAGAGACAGTGATAAAAATGTAAAAACACTGTCTGAATCTTTCAAACAAAAGGCTTACAAACCCCGTATTACCCAAAAAATAACTACTGCCATCAAAATACCCGAGGACACCTATTAAACTACAAAACAAAATAAACTACTTCACGCATACCTCTAGTGACCACATACCATCCAATTTTAGAGAAAATTCGGAAAATAATCAAAGATTTACAACCATTACTAATTGAAGATACTGAATTAAAATATATATTCCCAAAATTTCCCATCCTTGCATTTAAACAACCACCAAACCTGAAACAAAAACTTGTCAGCAGAAAATTGGCCAATGAACAACTGAATACAAAATATGGAACTAAACCTTGTAACAAACATGCCTGTAAATTATGCCAACACATTTGTAATGATGATACAGCCACACATAACAACAAGACCTATAACATCAAAGGATCATATTCATGTACATCGTCAAATGTGGTTTATATAATACAATGTACTTTATGTGACACATGCTGTTACATTGGAGAAACCGGCCAAAAAACGCATTTAAGGATGAATTTACACAGGCATTCAATAAGAAAACATAATGAAGAAAGTTATTGTAGCCCAGTAGGACACCATTTTAGCCAGAATGTTCCCTCCATCCAAAACTTAAAAGTCAAAATACTCAGAGGAAAATTTAAAAGCATTCAAGAGAGAAAAGCATTTTAAATAAAGATGATCACATTCTTCAACAGTAAAAACACAGGACTTAATATAGACTTAGGTTTTCTAACACATTATCAAAATTTCATGTGATTTTTTTCTTTTCTTATTATACTATAACAGACTTAGCACTCTTAGTGAGGTGTTTGTCCAACAGGAAAGATATCACTGTGGACTACAGTGCTCTGCTTTTTCATGTATATATTGATGTATATGTGTATATAATATGTGTATATATGTTTCCTTTGCTATGTTGTGTTTTTCCCCATATATGTATTTACCTGATGATGTCAGATGCTATTTCCACTCTATCTGCATCTGCTGTTATTGTTCAAACTGAGGGTTCCATCTCATGTAGTATTGCTGGAGACTTGATTAAGGGAGGTTAAGTCTCTCAAAAGCTCGTCATTATAAATAAGACGTTTGTCCAATACAAAAGGTATAAAATTATATTGCAATACTCATTATTAATATATATATTTATATATATATATATATATATATATATATATATATATATATATATATATATATATATATATATATATTCATAATTACTAAATTACTAGATTACTGGACATTCACGGCTGCTTCACTCTTCAATTCTGTTAAAATATACAGTATATATATATATATATATTTATATATATATATATATATATACACACACACACTCATGTACACATATATACTTTATTTATATATATATATATATATATATACGCACACTCATATACACATATATACTTTATATATATATATATATATATATATATATATATATATATTGTAACAGAATCATACAAGGGGTGTATGTAAGTAGCAGACTTACCAGAGCCCTTTTTCCCCTGGGAAGTGAAAGAGTTAAGCCTCCTGCAACAGACTAATCAAGCCCAGCTGCAGTCTGCCTTAAAAGCACTACTGAGCACTCAGCAGGTTGGGTTCAGTCTAGACTGAGAGCCAGGAGAGACAGCTCTGCACGCTGAAGCAAACCCACAGACTTTTGGAGCAGAAATCTTACAGGCCTGTATACATGAATGCTTTATTTTGCATTAGTTTATGGTAGTGAGGAAACTGCTATTTCTGTTTAGTTAGTGCTACAATCAAACAAGGCTTTGTTTTGTATTCTATTTGTTTGTACCTGCTGACCAAGTTTTCAGTATAGTTTCCTAAAGCTATAGCGCCTCCTGCGCTACTTCATTACAGAGACGGTCAACAGAGCATGTGACTATATATATATATATATATATATATATATATATATATATTTTGTGACAGACTGGCTGCCACTTCCGGGGTCAATACCTTGTTCACCGTCTCAACAAACAAAAAGAATACAAAACAAAGCCTAGCTTCCTTGAAGCACTAACTAAACAGAAATAGCAGTTTCCTCACTACCATCAACTAATGCAAAATAAAGCGTTCATGTAGTTTTCTGCTCCAAAAGTCTGTGGGTTTGCTTCAGCATGCAGAGCTGTCTCTCCTGGCTAAATAAATATATTAAAGACAAATGTGAGGGAATACGACCCAATTATTTCAATTTTCTAAACCACTTATGGATAAATGTGCCACATAGAATACACAACCAACACAAATATGAACACATTAATACTAAAAAATAAATAAATGGGGGAATTTAAAATACCTGGTAGAACGGAACCACAACCTCCTGTATACACTCTAGAACAGCAAGTATTACAACAGAATGTTAGTATCTTTATTGATCAGCAGCTACAGCAAGAAAGTCTTTGTAGAGTGTTTATAGGATGGTAAAAAGTCTGGATTAGTTTTTTAACTAGTAGGTTGGGAGGGACTAGATGAATGTAATGGGGTAGAAAGTGTAGGGGATAAGGGAGGAATTAACCAGTCATGGGGGAGGAGACGGGGAGAGTTAGTATAGTCAATAGGGAGGTATTACTAAGTAAGGCACCTCAAAGCTACATAAGATGAATGCTTACTAATGCCAGAAGCTTGCCAGGAAAAACGGGAGAGCTAGAATTATTGGCAATTAACAAAAAATGGAATTGAATAGGTATGATGATTAACATGACTGGACTGTTTAAACTGGATGGTTATAACCTATATAGGAAATATAGGGCCAATGGTAAAAGAGGAGGAGGGATTTGTCTGTATGTTAAGCCTGAATATAAGCCTATAGTCAGAGAAGATATTTATGCTGGAACTAGCAGTAATATTGAATGTTTGTGGGTAGAGTTAAATAGTGGAGCAGCAAATTCAAAACGAATATTAGTTGTAGTATGCTATAAACCCCCAAATATAATTGAAAGTGAGGAAATGCAATTATTATTACCGATTGGAAATGCAGCTAAGCATGGGCAAGTTCTAATAATGGTAGATTTTAATTACCCTGAAATAAACTGGATAAATGAGACCAGCAGTTCAGCTAAATTAAGTAGGTTCTTGAGTACACTCAGGGATCATTATCTGTCCCAGGTTATACAAGAACCTACTAATAATGAAGCTATCTTGGATTTAGTTATCACAAATAATATCAATATGGTTTCAAATGTTGAAATAGAGCAAACAGTGATCACAACACAGTCTCATTTGAGATTGAAGTAAAAAAACAAAACTGTAAGGGGGCAACGAAAACTCGTAATTTTAAAAGGGTATATTTTAACGTTCTATGGGGAGCAATACAACGTATAGACTGGGACAAAGAACTGACGGTACAAATACTCATCATAAATGGACATCATTTAGAGCTGACTAAAATACAAAAAGCAAAGAGTTGTTATAAATAGAACATACTCAGATTGGTCTAATGTGGTAAGTGGGGTTTCTCAGGGTTCAGTATTAGGGCCTCTTCTTTTCAACATATTTATTAATGACTTAGAGGTAGGGTTGGAGTGTGGTGTCTCCATTTTCGCTGATGACACGAAGTTGTGCAAGGTAATTAAATCAGATAACGATGTGCTTTCCCTCCAAAGGGATTTACATAAAATTGAGGAATGGGCAGATGAGATTTAATACAAATAAATGTAAAGTTCTGCATTTGGGAAGGAAAAATAGCCATGCAATTTATATTCTTAATGAAGCAAATCTAGGTGTATCAGATATTGAAAGGGATTTGGGAGTGCTTGTGGACAACCACCTAGGTAACAGTGCTCAAAGCGGAGCAGCAGCTGCAAAGGCAAATAAAATATTAGCATGTATTAAGAAGGGTATAGAAACAAAGGAAATTGATTTTTTTTCCCATAGGGCCCATTGAGCTCCTATCTTTGGGCCTATCTTAATATTACTTAAACCACATTCTAAAAGGTGAACATGTTCCATCCAAGATCTGCATACTTTATTTTTCCATCTAGAAACTACAAGTTTTTTTGATTTCATAAGGAAGAGCAAAACCATACTTTTAACTAATGTTGAAAAATCCTCTCTCTCCTTTCCACAGATCTTTGATAAATGTTTAAAAATCTCCGACCAGAAATTCTGTATTAGCGGACAACTCCACCACATATGAAAATGCAAACCATTCTGCCCACAACCTCTCCAACAGTTCTTTTGTTCCTCTGAGTTATTTAACTGTCCCAATTTAATTGGAGTTATGTACCATCTGTTGATAATTTTAAACTGAATTTCCCTATATGTTACATTTTTAATAAATCTAGCCATTAGAGAAAAGGATGAGTGCCATTTTTCGATAGGCCAAGAATTCCCTATATCATTTTCCCATAACCTCCAATTAAAGGGTTTCTCAAGTTGGTATTGTTTCTTAATGATTTTATAGCATTTAGACACAAGGTGCTTTTTATCTTTAGAAGAGATTCAAATTTCAAAATTCGTCAGCCTCCTCGTCTCCTCCTTATAGAAAGGGGATGAAACCAATAGTTTCCGTAATTTAATATCTTCGAGCCAATTATCTAAGGAGATTGAATAACTGTTAATAAGTTCTTGGAACTCCATTAATCATGTAGGCTAGAATCAAATAATTTGGCCAATGAGGCCAAAGGCATAATCAGGCTGGGTAGGGGCATTAGAGAGAAGCAAGCGTTACATTTCCACCTCCACCTATGATTTTTTAATGTAAGACTTCCTCGTACTTTACTATCCTTAAACTGCCCCTCTGGGGAAAACAGTAAAAGGTTTAGATCCCCTGATTCTAAGTCGAAGTTCTCAATGTGAGACCAATTAGAGTCAATAGTACTATTTGAGACATTTGTATGGCTTGTTGGTAATTTTTAATCAACAGGTATCCCACTCCTCCCGTTTCAAAATCGCATATCATATAGACTTTCTTTATCCTAATTCTTTTATAATTATGTATGTATTTAACGATTAAGATTTGGAATTTATTGATAATGTATGCTGCATCCCACGGCGGAAAACTGCGTAACAAATAAGTGCTTTTTGGGAGAATGCCCATTTTTACTGCCACTAAGCGTCCAGACCAAGACCTAATATTATTTCCCTAATCTTGTAGAGTTTTCTTTATATTTGAATAAAGTTGTTTAAAGTTTTGCAAGATAACTTGTTTTAAATTGACATAAAGATCAATACCCAAATGCTGGATCTTATTCTGCCATTTATATTGGTATTTACCCTTCAAATACTCTATTTCAGCCAAGGATAGATGAATAGGCAGTGCTTCGGATTTCATGATATTCATTTTATAATTAGATATTGCACTAAATTCTTCAATGATTTTGTGAAGGAAATCCAAAGAACTAGATGGATTTTCCACTGCTATTACCATATTGTCTGCAAAGAGAGATGTTTGATGTATACTTGAGCCTATCTTAATACCCTTGATATTTTCTGAGCTTCTAAATTAATAAAGCAAATAAAACTGGGTAGAGTGGGCATCCTTGCCGAGTTCCATTTGAAATGGCAAATTTCTTTGAAAGAAAACCTAAGCCCCTGACAGAGGCGGACGGAGACCCATACAATGCACCAATGGCTTTATGGCCAAAATCAGCCAGACCAAACTTTTCCAGCATTAATTCCATGTATTCTCTGCATCCAATGAGAAAAACACTGCTGAAGTGCCCTTTTTATTAAGAAACTCAATCAAATTCAATAATCTTCTAATATTTGAGGTTCCCTGTCTCTCAACTATAAAACCCGTTTGGTCTGTTTCAATTAGAGAGTTAATTATTTTATTCAAGCTCAAAGCTTATATCTTTGAATAGATTTTTATATCATTATTCAATAAAGATGTAGGTCTAAAATTTTTACATTCTAATATTTCAGAATCTATCTTTGGGATGTTCACTATAACAGCTTCTAACATTTTACTAGGAGCTCTACCTTCCTTTTTTATCTCATTGAACATATTCACCAGTTCCCTCACTATTTCTCTATGAAACATTTTATAGTAGTGATTATTAAAACCATCCGGGCCAGGTGAAGAGTCAGCCTTCAAATCGCCAATAACCCTGTCGACTTCTTCTTCAGTAATTTCCCTATTTAGCAAATCTAAATCCTCCTTTGTTACTCTAGGAAGACTAATTTTTGCTAAAAAAAATCAGATTTTTTTCTCTTGAGTCACTCTTTCTTCATTATTCGCTTCCAAATTGTATAATGCAGTATAATAATCTTTAAAGATTTGTACTATATTCTCTGGATTTTAAATAATTTTATCCCCAAGTTTAATTTTATCCAGACGTTTTTTAAAACCACTTGCCTTAATCCTATATGCTAAATCTTTGCCTGCTCTGTTGCCCCAAAAATAGAATCTCTGCAAAAATGTAAATCTTGCGTCATCCACTTTTTTTTGTTAAATTTTTTTAATCGAGCACTGTAGTGCCTTCATTTCCTCCAGAATGTTTTTATCAAGGTTTTGTTTATGTTTTCTATTCAATTTAGCCAGATCTATATACATCTCCCTCAACGTTCTCCCTCTATCTTTTAGCAAATATGATTTTGCTTTTATCAAAATCCCTCTGAAATTTACCATAGCAATAAGAATTTTAGAATTTGGAATGAATTATTGAAATATTGTCTTGCAAAATTAAGATTATTGTTAATATAATATGTTAGTAGTGATGGTTATAGTATACAGAAGAAAGGATATAAACATTTCCTTAGAGATTACTGATATTATGGTGGGGAAACTTAAGCACTTTATTTGTATGCACTTTACAGAAATATAGAAGTTTTAAATAGATTATGAAGCACCTTAAACACATAAAGGAGTAAAAACCGACGATTGGTTTGGATCACTAGTGGTACACAAAAAGGTTGTAGAAAGAATAATGATATGAATTTAGAATTTGGAATTAATTATTATTGTCTTGTAAAATTAAGATTACTGTTATTATAATATGATAGTTATGATGTTAATACCATATAGAGAAAAGGATATAAACATTTCTTAAGAGAACACTGATGCTATAGTGGGGAAACTTAAGCACCTTATTTGTATGCACTTTATAGACATATAGAAATTTTTAAATAGATTATGAAGCACTTTAAAACACATAAAGGAGTAAGAACCGAAGATTGGATAACTAGCACTTTATTCAAATATAAGCACTTTTTATAAATTTATACTTGTATATTGGAAGCTATCTGTAGTTAAGGGGGATTATACCATTGCTGTGGGAGAATAGGAGGAAAATGGAAGGGAAAACAAAGGAAAAGGGAGAGGTAAGAGGGGGACTAAGAAAGGGGAAAGGTAGGAAAAAGATAAGAAAAAAAAGGGGAAAAGAGGAAAAAAGAAAATAAAAAAATAAAAAGTGAGTAATTGTGTACATTACTACCTAAATCAAAAAATTGTAATGAAGATATTATTATTTGGATTACTGATAACAATAACATCCCAGGTAGAGATGATTACAATATTTAGAGAAAATGGTATAGACCTCCTTTTTGGTACGGTTATATTGGGGGAAATTGAAGCACTTTGTTTTTCTATAGTGTATTGTTCTATGGGAAATTTATAAAAGTTTAAACCACTTTAATTGTTTAAAGAAGTGGTAGTAATCAATCAAAGAAAAAATGTAAAGGTATTTATTTTTGAGGGATATGAAAAGGACGATGTTGGAAAAGTAAGGATGTTTGGGTCTAGTTCCATGGGAGAGATGGTGAGGGAAAAGAGGTGGAGAGAGGTAATAGTATGTGAAGGATAAGCAAATCAGGAAAAGAAAGGGAAAGAAAAAAAAGAAAAAAAGAAAAAAGAAAATATGGATAAAATCAATTCTAGTTGAATATAGTACAAAACATATCTATAAATTCAGTATATATAATTGAAGGTTGGTATCATATAAAATATACTATAGGGGAACAAGCCACGGTTTCTGGGGCTGAGGACTTATTTCTCTTTTTTTCCTATTTTGCACTCTCCCCCCGTGGAGTTGATACCCGGTAAAAGATCAAAGGAAGAAAAGAGGGGAGAATGAGATCAAGTGGAAATTACAACTATTATAAAAAGATGATATAATTAAGAATGGAAAATAATAGGGAAATAAGACTACATGACCTCCCAACTAATAAACTAGTAAGTTTATTAAAACTCCTAGCATTTCCTAAAATTGGCATAATAGCCCTAAAAAAATAAGTAAACTTGGACTTAGATTAAGCCCAATGAAGAACATGTCCAAGGATTGTAAGAGAGTACGAATGAATGAATTTCCCAATGGTGCAGATTACACGGGTAAAATTAATGGGGAGCTGAGGGGTAGAATCAGATATATTAGAAAGAGACCAAAAATACAAAACAAGGGCAATAAGATACAAATGAAGAAGGTAATTGTAGTAATCGTAAACAAAGGTTAAAATAATATCCCATAATGTTAATGGATTAAATTCACCATCAAAAAGGAGAATAGCTTATAATAATTATATAAAAAATAAAGCAGATATTCTCCTACTACAAGAGACTCATTGGGGTAAAGATACCTTAAGATATGTAAATAACAAAAACTATAATATTAAAATAGATTCAACATATAATAAAAGATCCAGAGAAGTATCAATCCTTTTTAGTCATAATATAAAGTCCATGAGGACGTCAAAATAATTGATCCCTTAGGAAGATATATAATATGGTGTGGCACAATAAATGGAGTAAATATGACAATAGCTAATATATATCTCCCCAATGTAAAACAAATTAGATACTTTAAAAAGATACTTAAAGAAATAAAAAAAATTAGAAAGGGACAATTAATAATTGGAGGGGATTTTAATATGTTGATGGATCCGGTAAAAGACAGAATAGGAACAATAAAAAAAAAATCTGAAAATCAGATTAAAAAGACATCTAAAGATTTTGAAAAAATAACATCTATTGATGACCTTTTGGATACATGGAGATTACTACATCCTGATGAGAGGGAATATACATTTTTCTCAAATCGTTTTAATTCCTACTCAAGACTAGACTACTTTTTAACAGATATACATACATTAAGACTAATTAAGGATATAGAAATAAGTACTACTACATGGTCAGATCACTCAATGGTATATATTAACCTAAAAGAAGAAAAGATAAGTAAAAATTAAAAAAAAATGGAAGTTAGACCCGATCATATTTAAGAATGAACAAACCTTGGAATTCCTAAAAAAGGAAACAAAGGAATTTTTTAAAACTAATAAAAATACAGTAGACTCATCCTCCATGCTCTGGTGTGCATATAAATCAGTTATAAGAGGTCAAATGATTTCACGGATGTCTAGGATACATGGGGAAAGGGGGAAACCCTTGAGATCACTGTACATAGAATTGGAGAAACAAATAAGAGAAAATAGAGCGAACCCATTGGAGGAGAGATCAGCGCAGATTGCTAAAAAGAAAGCCCAAATAAATAAAATATTACAATACAAGGTTGACTCTCTGATATGGAAATTTCAACAATCCCATTTTTTAATGGGTAATAAAACGGGTAAATATTTGGCTAGTAAACTAAAAAGACAAAAAAATCTAAATAAAATATATAGCTTAAGAGGACCAGATAATGTTCTGTATACCCATCCTGACAAAATAGGTGAGATTATGAAGACGTTCTACAGTTTATTATATAATTTAAATAGTAATCCTATATTTAAAAAACCTAGTAAAGAAGAGATAAATAAATTTTTAAGTAAAGTAAGTTTACCAAAATTACAAGAAGAAGATCAAAGATTATTAGATCAAGATATCTCTTTGGGAGAAATAGAGGAAGTAATCAATAAAGCAGAAGCTAATAAAGCCCCAGGTCCAGACGGCTTTGATCATCTATATTATAAAAAATTTCAAAAAGAAATTAGTGAACATTTACAAAATATGTTTAATGAGATTAAAAATCATGGAAAAATGCCGTCAGAATTATCAGAAGCTAAAATAATTAATATTCTAAAACCGGGGAAAAATCCAGAAGAAGTAACTAGTTATCGTCCTATTTCACTTATTAATATTGATCTAAAACTATATACAAAAATCATGGCTAACAGATTGAACAGAATTATTCCAAAGTTGATACATTTAGATCAATCTGGTTTTGTTCAAGGACGACAGGCATCAGACAATACCAGACGTTTAATTGACTTAATGTTTACCATAAGGAAAAGAAGGATCCCCACACTAATCCTGTCACAAGATGCAGAAAAGGCATTTGACAGGGTTAGTTGGGAATTCTTGGATGCAGTACTACAGAAGTTTGGGTTTATTAACTTTGCCTCCAAAACAATTAAAGCTATTTATAAGGATACAACAGCATACATTACAGGCACAAACTTCGAAACAGTAAAGTTTGGGATTAGTAATGGTACACGACAGGGTTGTCGCCTTTCCCCATTGTTATTTCTGTTATTTATGGAACCATTAGCCTCATTAATAAGGAAAGCTGAAAACATCAAAGGTATAAAAATAGGTAATAATGATTATAAAATAATGTTATTTGCGGACGATATCATGTTAACACTAACAGACCCAATAGATTCATGTGCTAATCTACAACTTTTGTTAACAGATTTTGGTAGAGTATCTTATTTTAAAATAAATTCTCTGAAATCAGATATTATTCATAACTACATAGAGTCAGATTCATTAAATAAATTAAAAAATTATATACATTTAATTGGAATACTAAGTATGTATCATTTAGGCATAAAATTTAGCTTCCAGAATAATAAAATTATAGTAGAAAATATAACAGAAATATTAAAACAGATTAGAATATTACTATATGATTGGAATACAATACGATTCTCATGGTCGACTAGAACAGCTATAGTTAATATGAGCATCATCCCCAAAATAACATATTTACTTAGATGTGTCCCGGAAAAAGTTCCGGAATACATTATTAAATATATTCAGCAAACAATAGACAAATTTATATATGCAGGCAAAAAAGTGAGAGTTAAAAAAAAAATAACAAATAGAAAGTTTGATCTGGGAGGTATGGGATCTCCAGATATGAAAGTGATCTATGAAAATATAGCAATATCTCATATAATTAATATGAACATACAACATAGGATAATAGGATGGAAAACCATTGAGGAAGATCTCCTGGGAGTTACTCCAATAAGAAGATTGCTGGGGAAATTTAATGGAAAAGAAGCAATATGGGATAAACTACCAGAAGGTATTAGATCTATAATAAAATTCTGGGGGAAAAGCAAAATTAGAGTAGAGTTAATTCATATACCTTCCGCTTCTACACCTATAGATATATTACGAGATGAATCATTTAATATAGAACTGAATCTATTGAAGAAAGCATCAATTCTGTGTATAGCTGATTTATACCCAGCAGGTTGCTTAATAAAGCAAGGGGAACTTCAGGAGAAAGGAGCCCTAAAATCATTTTCATAGATGAAATATGGTATATTGTTAGAAAAAATGAAACAAAAGGGATTTATATATGATAAAATGGATAAAATGTATGATTTAGAAGCATTCTTGATTAAAGGTCAGGTGAATCATCTGGTATCAAAGATTAGCAAAAGTAGGACTAAACTTATGAAATTTGGGAAAACTAAGAGTATAAAAGATTGGGAACACAATCTTAATATAGATTACAATGAGCAAGAATGGCTAAGGGCCTTAAGGTTAATAAAGAAATCTTCTATTAATACCATGTATAGAGAGTTGTATTTTAAATTAACACAAAAGTGGTATATAGTTCCAGCGATTATGAAAAAGATTGATTCCCAAAAATCTTCATTATGCTGGAAAGGATGTGGCAAAGAAGGCAATGCACAACATATGTGGTGGGAATGTGATAAGATAAGAAAGTTTTGGGAAGAATGTTGTGGATATTTGACCATAATCACTGGGACAAGATGTCCGTGTTCCCCGGAATTAATATTGTTCCATATAGGGATAGACAAACTTTTTCCCAGAAATAAATTATTGATATCTCATATATTATTGATCATTAAAGCGATGGTAGTTAAATATTGGAATACATTTGAAATTCCTACTTGGAAAGAAGTGATTAATAAAATCAATTACAATAAAGATCTGATGAAAGAAAATATTAATGAACAGTCCAAGAAAATAAATACTCTTAATTGGACTATCTGGGAGCAGTATATGGATGAATATTAAATGGGAAATATGGAAGTGAGAGGGGAAAACAAAAATAAAAAAAAAAAAAAAATCCATATACACTAGTGGAATTAATCGAAGTGGTTGTTTATTGAAGATTGATAGATTTATAAATGCTGCTGATTTAGTCCAGAGATAGATGAATTTTTTTTTTTTAATTTGTTATTTTTTAGAATCAAACATATGGTCCATTGTGTCTATTGATATATCTCTTTCTGCTTCAGTTCACTATGTTATATTTATGTGTTTGTATCTGTTGGGAAAATCTATGTTGTATGTTTGCTTTATGATCAATAAAAAAAAAAAAATCCCTCTGATAAAAGCCTTACCACAGGGTTACACTGGAGTTAACTGAATAACTATTCTCTTCAAAGAATTGATTGATTTATTTTTTAATGTTATTACTTACATGTTCAGCTTTTAAGATGTAGGGATCTAGTCTCCATGGGCAATGTTTCTTGCTTCTAACATTTCCTTTCCAGCTGATCGATACCATACCATGGTCTGATCTTAAGGTCGGTTTAATATCTGCTAAGTCCAGATATTTAAAGCTCAAATCATTAGAGAAAACATAATCAAGCCTGGCATAAGAAGCAAATCTATGTGAATAATGTGTATAGTACCTTTCTCCCGAGTGAAAAGTCCTCCATGTGTCAAAAAGATTATACTTGCTAATTAGTTCATAAAATTGTTTAGCTTCAGGGTAAGGGCAGGATCTTAACAACAACCCTTTGGGGGTTTCTTGTCTTCTACTGGTTTCAGACACATATTAAAATCCCCACAAACAGTAAGCCGGAGAAATATTTTCTCAGCTTCATTAGCGTCCTTCTTAAGAAAGTCACTTGTTCAATATGGTATGTTGGTACGCTGTTAATCCATCCTGACCATAATATGTATCTACCTTCACTATCTAGATTCAAAAATTCTTCTTTCAAATTTATTTTTTTATTAAAAAAGATTGCTGTTTCTCTAGTTTTCCTTTTAAACATAGAAGATCCACCACATACAGTGGATATAAAAAGTCTACACACCCCTGTTAAAATGTCAGGTTTCTGTGCTGTAAAAAAAATAGACAAAGATAAATAATTTCAGAACTTTTTCCACCTTTAATGTGACCTATAAACTGTACAACTAAATTGAAAAACAAACTGAAATCTTTTAGGTGGAGGGAAGAAAAATAAAAAATAAAAAGAATGTGGTTGCATAAGTCTGCACACTCTCTTATAACTGGGGATGTAGCTGTGTTTCGAATTAAGCAATCACGTTCCAAATCGTGTTAAATAGGAGTCAGCATACACCTGCCATCATTTAAAGTGCCTCCTATTAACCCCAAATAAAGTTCAGCTGCTCTAGTTTGTCTTTCCTGAAATTTTCTTAGTCGCATCCCACAGCAAAAGCCATGGTCCACAGAGAGCTTCCAAAGCATCAGAGGGATCTCATTGTTAAAAGGTATCAGCCAGGAGAAGGGTATAAAATAATTTCCAAGGCATTAGATATACCATGGAACACAGTGAAGACAGTTATCATCAAGTGGAGAAAATATGGCACAACAGTGAAATTACCAAGAACTGTATCTCCCTCCAAAATTGATGAAAAGACGAGAAGAAAACTGGTCTGGGAGGCTACCAAGAGGCCTACAGCAACAATAAAGGGGCTGCAGGAATTTCTGGCAAGTACTGGCTGTGTGGTACATGTGACAACAATCTCCCGTATTCTTCATATGTCTGGGCTATGGAGTGGCAAGACAAAAGCCTTTTCTCTACGAAGAAAAACATCCAAGCCAGGCTACATTTTGCAAAAACACATCTGATGTCTCCCAAAAACATGTTGGAAAAGGTGTTATTGTCTGATGAAACCAAGGTTGAACTTTTTGGCCATAATTCCAAAAGATATGTTTGGCGCAAAAACAACACTGCACATCACCAAAAGAACACCATACCCACAGTGAAGCATGGTGGTGGCAGCATCATGCTTTGGGCTGTTTTTCTTCAGCTGGAACTGGGGCCTTAGTTAAGATAGAGGGAATTATGAACAATTCCAAATACCAGTCAATATTGGCACAAAACCTTCAGGCTTCTGCTAGAAAGCTGAGCATGAAGAGGAACTTCATCTTTCAGCATGACAACGACCCAAAGCATACATCCAAATCAACAAAGGAGTGGCTTCACCAGAAGAAGATTAAAGTTTTGGAATGGCCCAGCCAGAGCCCAGACCTGAATCCGATTGAAAATCTGTGGGGTGATCTGAAGAGGGCTGTGCACAGGAGATGCCCTCGCAATCTGACAGATTTGGAGTGTTTTTGCAAAGAAGAGTGGGCAAATCTTGCCAAGTCAAAATGTGCCATTCTGATAGACTCATACCCCAAAAGACTGAGTGCTGTAATAAAATCAAAAGGTGCTTCAACAAAGTATTAGTTTAAGGGTGTGCATTAGTGATGTCGCGAACATCACATTTTCGGTTTGCGAACCGCGGACGCGAATTCCATCAAATGTTTGTGAACGGCGAACATCGGCGAACCACCATAGACTTTAATGGGCAGGCGAATTTTAAAACCCACAGGGACTCTTTCTGGCCACAATAGTGATGGGAAAGTTGTTTCAACGGGACTAACACCTGGACTGTGGCATGCCGGAGGGGGATCCATGGCAAAACTCCCACGGAAAATTACATAAATCACCTAACATTCAGGGCAGGGCATAAATCACCTAACATTTCTAAATTCCATTCCGAAATTGTTTGGAATAACATGCTTTAAAACATCAGGTATGATGTTGTATCGATCAGGTAGTGTAAGGGTTACACCCGCTTCACAGTAATAGACCAATATCCCCGTTTAATGCACCGCAAACAACCTCAAACAGTCCCTTTGCACTACTGCAAACTTCCCATTTGCACAAGGTTGGATACCAAGCTAGCCATGTCCCGTTCCTTGTCCTCACTGATGTCATTGAATGTCTCTTCCTCCACCCAGCCACCAAGGGTCTCCGAAAGGGGACAACAAGCCCCCTGGGACGCCTGCTGTGTTTGGTCTTCCACCTCCTCAAAGCCACCTTCCTCCTCTGACTCCTCTTCTTCAGACTCCCAGAGTCTGGGGGCTTCCACTGCCGAGCATGGAAGATTATACACAGGTCAGAGTCTGGGGGCTGTAACGGAACCCATCACTGTTTTACCCTGTTTTATGGTTATTTAATTATTATGGTTAAAATATGATCACACTGCTGTACTGTAGATATGTTGTTTTATGTTCTACAGAATATATTGGCTCAGAATATTACAGCTACTAGGCTAATAGATAATCATATTACAGAGACTCCTTTATAAGATAAGGAAGTCTATTGTATAAAGTGTTTTATTATGAGACATAGAACAAAGAGTATAATCTGATTAATGTCTGATTGCATCAAAGTAGCCAGGTAGCCTAGGGGAGGTGTGACCACAGCAATTGTTCTCTTTATGTGTATTGTGTGGCCAAATATGGGGGATGTGTATTGCCTATGGGAAGATGTGTATAAATATTTCTGCACAACAAAATAAAGTCAGTATTCTTTGACTCCCAAGAAAGTGTCGTCCAATATGGGTGGTCTGGGCTTCTGAGACTCTTGGATGGGATTATACCAACTTCACTTTTACACAGCAGCTTGCCAGGGAAAAGGACGTCTCAAACAGCTGGTACCCTCTCACTACCGGGGTAGCCGTTACATTGGTTGCCAGCGGTGGGATGTTCCTTTTATCCAGAGAGCAAGTGCTGAATGGAGTCTCAGTACGCCAAGCTGAAACGACCCACACTAAAAGATTTATTGGAGAGTTGTGGTAGGAGTGCCAGTAACAGGCCACAGAGAGATCTGATAGCTGACCTACTGGAGTTGGACGAGATGGACCGATCCATGGAGGTCGTGGACCAACCTACCCCTGTCAGCGAGGAGGAGGAAATTACAAACCTGGTTCAGCGGAGATTATCCATGTACCCAGCAACATCCGTGGAGCTAATAGATCAGCTGTTCTGGAAAGCGAGAACGGAGATACAAAATAGGAGGGGGCACGAACTTGAACTGGCAAGAGCTAGACAACCCCCGGCACATACAGTTCATACTCCCCCACCCGCTGCTACATTAAAGAAAATACCGTTCACTGCCTTCAAAGCGTTTGTGGAAAGTGAGGAAGAAATTGATGGATATTTGGCTGACTTCGAGAGGCAGTGCTCACTACACCAAATACCACCAGACCAATGGGTCACTATTTTGGCTGGAAAGCTATCAGGAAAAGCAAATGAGCCTTTCGGGCGCTTACTGAGGAAGATATTGTGCAGTATCGCCGGGTGAAGTCTGCACTGCTCACCAGATATGCCGTCACCCCGGAAACATATCGCCGTCGATTCAGGGAGTCTAAAAAGAAGGCTGCAGACTCCCACATGGAATGGGCCAGCAAGATACAAAGGGTGGCATCACATTGGGTGCGAGGGTGCAATGCCAACACAGGAGAGGAAGTACTACAGCTATTCCTGATGGAACATTTCTTCCAAGATCTGGCGGCAGACATACAGGATTGGGTGAGAGATCGTCGCCCTGCCAACTTAATCGAGGCAGCACGGCTAGCGGACGAATACGCAGAGTGCAGAAAGGTGAGCCAAGGGTCCACACGACCAACCTCTAGAGCAGAGCCACGCACCTCAATGCCCGCTGCACGCACAGAATTTCGGGCCCCAGTACCCCCAGGCCCTCAGGGGTCTTACAACCAGCCCCGGGAATCTTACAAAGTGACATGTCATCACTGCAGCAACACAGGGCATATTGCCCGTTATTGCCCTTTGAGATCAGCCAATAACAAATGGAGGCGCACAACACCCCACACAGAGACCCCGCCATCCCGTCCCTCTGCTGTTCACTGCCTGAAAATCAAAGGGAGCCCTGAGGAGTGTTTGGGAATCTTGTATTAGGCCAATCCCGTACAGGCTGCCTCCCCAGATAACCGCCAGCATCACCGCCAAGAGGTGCGTGTGAATGGACAGATAGCACAAGGCTTAAGAGACACTGGCGCTACCATCACTTTGGTGCAGAAACATCTTGTGAAACCAGAACATGTATCTAATCGTACCGTTGCTGTTCGTGTCGCAGGGGGGGCTGTTTTTCGCTTACCCACCGCCCGGGTACACTTGGATTGGGGAGTCGGGTTGGGAAAGACCACAGTAGGCATCATGGACAATTTACCTGCTGAGGTCGTGCTGGGCAACGATATTGGCACTCTAGCCTCAGCCTTTTTACCCACGACTGCTGCTGCTTGTCCCGTGACCACACGCTAACAGACCCGTACCCAGGACGATCCTTCAAAAGGTCGGGAGACCCAGGTAAGCCACAAGCAGACACTTAGCACTAACGCCACAGAGAGACCCATAGCGTGGGACACCCCCGAAGAGCTTGGGAGGGAAACTAGACAGGACCCCACCCTCCAAAAGTACAGAGCATTAGCCGACGATAGAGGGGATGAGCGGGCACGTTTTATATGGAAAGGGGTTTCTATGGGACAGAGATTGTTGCCCACCTTTTGGACACTGGGATCCTGGACTGTTGGGATGGGATCCTGGATTTTTTTGGGTGGGTGTACAGGGGAAGAACAGTGGGCCCTGTAGAATAGGGGCCCAACCATGAGCTGGGGGAGGAATGTACTCTGCAACTTGGGATGGTTTTGCTAAAGGACTTCAGTTCATTTGGAAGGCTGATGCTTTTCTGCCTCATTATTTAATTGTCTGAAACCAGTTTGTAAAATTTATTTTCCCTCTCCTTGAAATGTTTATTGCTGTGAATGCTGTATGAAGTGGGCGTTTGTTTTGTTCTTGAAATGTGAGGAAATGTGAATTGCAGTAATGCTGATGGGTTGTCAAACTGTAGAAGTGACCGACAAATCGTTTTGTCCGGACATCCCCAGGCCGATCCGTTGGGATCAGACCGTGTATGCCGGCTTATGATCACGGGGGAGGTGTGTAACGGAACCCATCACTGTTTTACCCTGTTTTATGGTTATTTCATTATTATGGTTAAAATATGATCACATTGCTGTACTGTAGATATGTTGTTTTATGTTCTACAGAATATATTGGCTCAGAATATTACAGCTACTAGGCTAATAGATAATCATATTACAGAGACTCCTTTATAAGATAAGGAAGTCTATTGTATAAAGTGTTTTATTATGAGACATAGAACAAAGAGTATAATCTGATTAATGTCTGATTGCATCAAAGTAGCCAGGTAGCCTAGGGGAGGTGTGACCACAGCAATTGTTCTCTTTATGTGTATTGTGTGGCCAAATATGGGGGATGTGTATTACCTATGGGAAGATGTGTATAAATATTTCTGCACAACAAAATAAAGTCAGTATTCTTTGACTCCCAAGAAAGTGTCGTCCAATATGGGTGGTCTGGGCTTCTGAGACTCTTGGATGGGATTATACCAACTTCACTTTTACACAGCAGCTTGCCAGGGAAAAGGACGTCTCAAACAGCTGGTACCCTCTCACTACCGGGGTAGCCGTTACATTGGTTGGCAGCAGTGGGATGTTCCTTTTATCCAGAGAGCAAGTGCTGAATGGAGTCTCAGTACGCCAAGCTGAAAAGACCCACACTAAAAGATTTATTGGAGAGTTGTGGTAGGAGTGCCAGTAACAGGCCACGGAGAGATCTGATAGCTGACCTACTGGAGCTGGACGAGATGGACCGATCCATGGAGGTCGTGAACCAACCTACCCCTGTCAGCGAGGAGGAGGAAATTACAAACCTGGTTCAGCGGAGATTATCCATGTACCCAGCAACATCCGTGGAGCTAATAGATCAGCTGTTCTGGAAAGCGAGAACGGAGATACAAAATAGGAGGGGGCACGAACTTGAACTGGCAAGAGCTAGACAACCCCTGGCACATACAGTTCATACTCCCCCACCCGCTGCTACATTAAAGAAAATACCGTTCACTGCCTTCAAAGCGTTTGTGGAAAGTGAGGAAGAAATTGATGGATATTTGGCTGACTTCGAGAGGCAGTGCTCACTACACCAAATACCACCAGACCAATGGGTCACTATTTTGGCTGGAAAGCTATCAGGAAAAGCAAATGAGGCTTTCGGGCGCTTACTGAGGAAGATATTGCGCAGTATCGCCGGGTGAAGTCTGCACTGCTCACCAGATATGCCGTCACCCCGGAAACATATCGCCGTCGATTCAGGGAGTCTAAAAAGAAGGCTGCAGACTCCCACATGGAATGGGCCAGCAAGATACAAAGGGTGGCATCACATTGGGTGCGAGGGTGCAATGCCAACACAGGAGAGGAAGTACTACAGCTATTCCTGATGGAACATTTCTTCCAAGATCTGGGGGCAGACATACAGGATTGGGCGAGAGATCGTCGCCCTGCTAACTTAATCGAGGCAGCGCGGCTAGCGGACGAATACGCAGAGTGCAGAAAGGTGAGCCAAGGGTCCACACGACCAACCTCTAGAGCAGAGCCACGCACCTCAATGCCCGCTGCAAGCACAGAATTTCGGGCCCCAGTACCCCCAGGACCTGGTTATTTCATTATTATGGTTAAAATATGATCACATTGCTGTACTGTAGATATGTTGTTTTATGTTCTACAGAATATATTGGCTCAGAATATTACAGCTACTAGGCTAATAGATAATCATATTACAGAGACTCCTTTATAAGATAAGGAAGTCTATTGTATAAAGTGTTTTATTATGAGACATAGAACAAAGAGTATAATCTGATTAATGTCTGATTGCATCAAAGTAGCCAGGTAGCCTAGGGGAGGTGTGACCACAGCTATTGTTCTCTTTATGTGTATTGTGTGGCCAAATATGGGGGATGTGTATTGCCTGTGGGAAGATGTGTATAAATATTTCTGCACAACAAAATAAAGTCAGTATTCTTTGACTCCCAAGAAAGTGTCATCCAATATGAGTGGTCTGGGCTTCTGAGACTCTTGGATGGGATTATACCAACTTCACTTTTACACAGCAGCTTACCAGGGAAAAGGACGTCTCAAACGGCTGATTCCCTCTCACTACCGGGTTAGCCGTTACAGGGGCTTCCACTGCCCAGCATGAAATATTATACACAGGTCAGAGTCCGGGGGCTTCCACTGCCCAGCATGGAATATTATACACAGTTCAGAGTCTGGGGGCTTCCACTCCCCAGCATGGAATATTATACACAGGTCAGAGTCTGGGGGCTGCCACTGCCCAGCATGGAAAATTATACACAGGTCAGAGTCTGGGGGCTTCCACTGCCCAGCATGGAATATTATACACAAGTCAGAGTCTGGGGGCTTCCACTGCACAGCATGGAAGATTATACGCGTTACCTCTGTCTGCGTTATTATAAGGTGTGTACTGTTAAGTAGTACTATTCCTATCGGTTTAATCCCTGTTACGTCCACTATTAGGGGATGTGTATATGGCATGGATTTTTGGAACAGGGAGATGGAAAAAGATGCTTGGTCAGACCTTCTACTTCGAATTTTGGGCACTGCACGTGTAATCTAAGGTGCCACCAGATAGGAGAGTTGTATTAAGTTGTAATACTCATTCCTATCAGTTTAATACCTGTTACGTTACCTATCAGGGGATGTGTATATGGCATGGATTTTTGGAACAGGGAGATGGTAAAAGTTGCTTGGTCGGACCTCCTACTTCGAATTTGGGTCACTGCACGTGCAATCTAAGGTGCCACCAGTTAGGAGAGTTGTATAAAGTTGTAATACTCATTCCTATCAGTTTAATACCTTTTATGTTACCTATCAGGGGATGTGTATATGGCATGGAATTTTGGAACAGGGAGATGGAAAAAGATGCTTGGTCGGACCTCCTACTTCGAATTTGGGGCACTGCACGTGCAATCTAAGGTGCCACCAGATAGGAGAGTTGTATTAAGTTGTAATACTCGTTCCTATCAGTTTAATACCTGTTACGTTACCTATCAGGGGACGTGTATATGGCATGTATTTTTGGAACAGGGAGATGGAAAAAGATGCTTGGTCGGACCTCCTACTTCGAATTTGGGGCACTGCACGTGCAATCTAAGGTGCCACCAGATAAGAGAGTTGTATTAAGTTGTAATACTCATTCCTATCAGTTTAATAACTGTTACGTTACCTATCAGGGGACGTGTATATGGCATGGATTTTTGGAACAGGGAGATGGAAAAAGATGCTTGGTTGAACCTCCGACTTCGAATTTGGGGCACTGCACGTGCAATCTAAGGTGCCACCAGATAGGAGAGTTGTATAAAGTTGTAATACTCATTCCTATCAGTTTAATACCTTTTATGTTACCTATCAGGGGATGTGTATATGGCATGGAATTTTGGAACAGGGAGATGGAAAAAGATGCTTGGTCAGACCTCCTACTTCGAATTTGGGGCACTGCACGTGCAATCTAAGGTGCCACCAGATAGGAGAGTTGTATTAAGTTGTAATACTCGTTCCTATCAGTTTAATACCTGTTACGTTACCTATCAGGGGACGTGTATATGGCATGGATTTTTGGAACAGGGAGATGGAAAAAGATGCTTGGTCGGACCTCCTACTTCGAATTTGGGGCACTGCACGTGCAATCTAAGGTGCCACCAGATAAGAGAGTTGTATTAAGTTGTAATACTCGTTCCTATCAGTTTAATACCTGTTACGTTACCTATCAGGGGACGTGTATATGGCATGGATTTTTGGAACAGGGAGATGGAAAAAGATGCTTGGTTGAACCTCCGACTTCGAATTTGGGGCACTGCCACCAGATAGGAGAGTTGTATTAAGTTGTAATACTCATTCCTATCAGTTTAATACCTGTTCCGTCACCTATCTTTCCTCCCAATAGCACATTCTATATGTCATCAACCGGCCTGTGTGTATTTAGATAACCACTTTTTAAGGCCCCTAACCTGGGACAAGGTGGCTTGGCTATCAGAATTGCCTCAGAGCCTTAAAAACTCGCCAAACCCCCTAATCAGACACTCACTATCATACTGGAAATGGGCCAAGAAACACACGGGTTTGTTCCCTGGATCCACCCAAATGACCCCAATTCTTGACCACCCTCAGGCCCAAAACACATGAGCACAACATCACAACACTGGTGGAGGTCAAGGAAATTAGATAGACTGGGAGACTGGTTAGTAAAGGGCCAGATGCTCCTATGAGGAACTGAGGGACAAGCATGAGCTACCGCTGTCAGAACATTACAATTACTGTAGGCTGAGGCATTTCAAACACTCCCTGACCCAGAAACAGGGGACACCGGTCTTAAATTGGTTCTCCAAAATTTGTAAAGATAAACCTCTATCAAGGGGGATCATTGGGTCGCTTTACAAATAAAAAACATTTGTTACTGGTTGAAGCGACACTAGGGGAAAGGCCCAGGTGGGGGAGCCCTGGAGACCCTTCAGAAGCAACCGGCGGCAAAATCATCACAGGAAAGGAGAGGTTGCTTACTGAAGCCTGCCCTAGGGTAACCCAAGGGTGATTGCCCAGGTTTGATATTGTAAATAATAAGCTAATACTGCTGGAGGGATGATAGCTAATAGGACTTTGGTGTTTCCTGCAGATATACTCTTTACTATTGTCTGTTTTACCATGTTTTAGGTATCTCTTAAATTGCAATCACAGTAAAAAATAAGAAAAATTATTAACCTAAAAAGTAAAAATAAGAAGGAATAGCCAGCTAACTTTCACAAAATGTCTCTATTGTAAATATGTATTTTTGCACAACTGTTATGCAAGACTGTTCAAAAATTCTTTATTTTTCATTACATGCTGTACGCCTTCTAAAATAAAAGAATTTAAATGCAAAAATGAGGTATTGTTGCAGCGACCAGAAAAATTGATGTTAGTTTGCCAGGCAGAAAGTGGCCTAAAACATTGCGTCTTGAACCCTAGTTGGTGGCGGATAAGTCAAGCAAGTCATCTCGCATTCAGGGATAAAATACAGCAGCGTGTGGACCATTATTAGCTCAAGGCAGCTCATATATCAGGCCTTTTTTAATCAAATGCATCTCCCACTGTCAGTCCCTTCGGGATCCATCCCTCATTCATCTTAATAAAGGTGAGGTAATCTAGACATTTTTGACCTAGGCGACTTCTCTTATCAGTGACAAAACCTCCTGCTGCACTGAAGGTCCTTTCTGACAGGACACTTGAAGCGGGGCAGGACAGAAGTTCTATGGCAAATCGGGATAGCTCAGGCCACAGGGCAAGCGTGCACACCCAGTAGTCAAGGGGTTCATCGCTCCTCATAGTGTCGATATCTGTAGTTATGGCTAGGTAGTCTGTTAACTGACGGTCGAGTAGTTCTCTGAGGGTGGACCCCGAAGGGCTGTGGCGATGCATAGGACTTAAAAAGCTCTGCATGTCCTCCATTAACAACACGTCTGTAAAGCGTCCTCTCCTTGCCAGCGTGGTCGTGGGAGGAGGAGGATTATGTTCACCTCTTCCGCTGATAGATTGCCTTTGTGCTGTGGCATCACCCTTAAACGCTGTGTAAAGCATACTTTTTAATTTATTTTGGTAGTGCTGCATCCTTTCCGACTTGTGGTAATTCGGTAACATTTCCGGCACTTTCTGCTTATACCGGGGGTCTAGTAGCATGGAAATCCAGTACAGGTCGTTCTCCTTCATCCTTTTTATACGAGGGTCCCTCAACAGGCACGACAGCATGAAAGACCCCATTTGCACAAGGTTGGATGCCGAGCTAGTCATGTTCCGTTCCTCGTCCTCAGTGATCTCACCCAATAGCTAAAAAAATTTCGAACGCCTCAGACTCCACCAGCTTGTATGGTAAAAGCTGGTAGGCTAAGAGTTCAGACAAGCCAGCTGTCAGTTGCCGGGCAAGGGGGTGACTTTGTGACATTGGCTTCTTACACTCAAACATGTCCTTGACAGACACCTGACTGTGGGCAGATGAGCAGGGACTGCTCAGGGCGAGACACTGAGTTGCGGAAGGTTGAGAGGGGGCAAGCAGGGCAGCAGTGGTTTACGTGGCTGAAGATGCTGGACCAGGAGGAGGATGGCGGCTTTGACTTTGTGTGCTGCTTGTACTGATGTGATGTGACATCATGTGCCTTTGCAAAGAAGTTGTACCTAGGTGGCTGTTGGACTTCCCACGCATCACTGTTGTCACAGGCAGACACACGAAAAAATTGTAAACACTGCTGAGCTCTGCAATGACGGCATTCTGGTGGTGGCAAAAGCATGCGTTGACTGGCGTGTTGTCTGGCTGACCCCGGGTGCCGATGCATGCTGTCTGACTGTCCCACTAGCTACTTTCGATGACCTCCCACTGCTTCCAACTCGTCTCCTCCTCCTCTCTGTCTCCCCATCTGAAGTTTCCTCCTTTTCTTCTTCTCTTATAGCGGGCACCCACGTGACATCCACGGACACATCGTCATCATCAACCGCTTCACTTGTATCTGACAACTCAACAAAGGAAGCAGCACCGGGTACAACATCATCATCATCATCAGACCGTACGTCCATGTGTGTAATGCTGCCTGACTGGGACATATCCCTGTTATCTACATTCTCTGGCACTAATGTTTGTGCATCACTCATTTCTTCCAACGGATCTGTAAATAACTCTGCTGATGGATCAAGTGAAGCGGCTGTGGTGCTAGTGTTGGTGGTGGCGGCAGGCGGGCGAGTGGTAACTGGAGAGGTGCCGAAGCTAAGCTGGAGGAGGATGGTGTGTCTAGGTTCCGAGCGGAAGCTGTAGAAGATTGGGTGTCCTGTGTTAGCCAGTCAACCATGTCCTCAGAACTGTTCAAGTTCAGGGTACGTTGCCTCTGAAAACTGGGCATTATTCTAGGGCCAAAGGGAATCACAGCACCACGACCACGACGGCCCCTGCGGGGTGGCCTGCCTCTGCCTGTCATTTTTTTTACGATTAGTGGTACTATGCGTGCAAGCTACTGTGACACCAGATATGAGTGTCACTGTGCACTGGCAAAAGTTGGCAGACTAGATGCAATAGGCCTCACAGACACGCCTTTAGGCAGGCTACTGATATTCAATCGATTACAGTGAAAAAAGGGTTGTTTTATTTCACTGCACACTACGGTGGCACTAGATATGAGTGTCACTGGGCACTGGCAAAAGTTAGCAGACTAGATGCAATAGGCCTCACACACGCCTTTAGGCAGGCTACTGATATTCAATCGATTACAGTAAAAAAAGGGTTGTTTTATTTCACTGCAAGCTACTGTGACACCAGATATGAGTGTCACTGCGCACTGGCAAAAGTTGGCAGACTAGATGCAATAGGCCTCACACACACGCCTGTAGGCAGGCTACTGATATTCAATTGATTACAGTAAAAAAAGGGTTGTTTTATTTCACTGCACACTATGGTGGCACTAGATATGAGTGACACTGGGCACTGGCAAAAGTTAGCAGACTAGATGCAATAGGCCTCACACACATGCCTTTATGCAGGCTACTGATATTCAATCGATTACAGTAAACAAAGGGTTGTTTTATTTCACTGCACACTACTGTGGCACTAGATATGAGTGTCACTGGGCACTGGCAAAAGTTGGCAGACTAGATGCAATAGGCCTCACACACACGCCTGTAGGCAGGCTACTGATATTCAATCGATTACAGTAAAAAAAGGGTGGTTTTTTTTTTACTGCAAGCTACTGTGACACCAGATATGAGTGTCACTGTGCACTGGCAAAAGTTGGCAAACTAGATGCAAAAGGCCTCACACACACGCCTTCAGGCAGGCTACTGATATTCAATCGATTACAGTAAAAAAAGGTTTTTTTTATTTTACTGCAAGCTACTGTGACACCAGATATGAGTGTCACTGTGCACTGGCAAAAGTTAGCAGACTAGATGCAATAGGCCTCACACACACACGCCTTTAGGCAGGCTACTGATATTCAATCAATTACAGTAAAAAAAGGGTTGTTTTATTTTACTGCACACTACGGTGGCACTAGATATGAGTGTCACTGGGCACTGGCAAAAGTTGGCAGACTAGATGCAATAGGCCTCACACACACACCTTTAGGCAGGCTACTGATATTCAATCGATTACAGTAAACAAAGGGTGGTTTTATTTCACTGCACACTACTGTGGCACTAGATATGAATGTCACTGGGCACTGGCAAAAGTTGGCAAACTAGATGCAAAAGGCCTCACACACACGCCTTCAGGCAGGCTACTGATATTCAATCGATTACAGTAAAAAAAGTTTTTTTTTTTATTTCACTGCAAGCTACTGTGACACCAGATATGAGTGTCACTGCGCACTGGCAAAAGTTAGCAGACTAGATGCGATAGGCCTCACACACACGCCTTTAGTCAGGCTACTGATATTCAATTCATTACAGTAAAAAAAGGGTTGTTTTATTTCACTGCACACTAATGTGGCACTAGATATGAGTGTCACTGGGCACTGGCAAAAGTTGGCAGACTAGATGCAATAGGCCTCACACACACGCCTTTAGGCAGGCTACTGATATTCAATCGATTACAGTAAAAAAAGGGTTGTTTTATTTCACTGCAAGCTACTGTGTCACCAGATATGAGTGTCACTGTGCAATGGCAAAAGTTGGCAAACTAGATGCAATAGGCCTCACACACACGCCTTTAGTCAGGCTACTAATATTCAATTTATTACAGTAAAAGAAGGGTTGTTTTATTTCACTGCACACTACGGTGGCACTAGATATGAGTGTCACTGGGCACTGGCAAAAGTTGGCAGACTAGATGCAATAGGCCTCACACACACGCCTGTAGGCAGGCTACTGATATTCAATCGATTACAGTAAAAAAAGGGTTGTTTTATTTCACTGCAAGCTACTGTGACACCAGATATGAGTGTCACTGTGCACTGGCAAAAGTTAGCAGACTAGATGCAATAGGCCTCACACACACACGCCTTTAGGCAGGCTACTGATATTTAATCGATTACAGTGAAAAAAGGGTTGTTTTATTTCACTGCAAGCTACTGTGACACCAGATATGAGTGTCACTGTGCACTGGCAAAAGTTAGCAGACTAGATGCAATAGGCCTCACACACACACACCTTTAGGCAGGCTACTGATATTCAATCGATTACAGTAAAAAAAGGGTTGTTTTATTTTACTGCACACTACGGTGGCACTAGATATGAGTGTCACTGGGCACTGGCAAAAGTTGGCAGACTAGATGCAATAGGCCTCACACACACGCCTTTAGACAGGCTACTCATATTCAATCGATTACAGTAAAAAAAGGGTTGTTTTATTTCACTGCCACACTACGGTGGCACTAGATATGAGTGTCACTGGGCACTGGCAAAAGTTAGCAGACTAGATGCAATAGGCCTCACACAAACGCCTTTAGGCAGGCTACTGATATTCAATCGATTACAGTAAAAAAAGGGTTGTTTTATTTCACTGCACACTACGGTGGAACTAGATATGAGTGTCACTGGGCACTGGCAAAAGTTAGCAGACTAGATGCAATAGGCCTCACACACACTCCCTTAGGCAGGCTACTGATATTCAATTGATTACAGTAAAAAAGGGTTGTTTTATTTCACTGCAAGCTACTGTGATACCAGATATGAGTGTCACTGCCCACTGGCAAAAGTTGGCAGACTAGATGCAATAGGCCTCACAAACACGCCTGTAGGCAGGCTACTGATATTCAATCGATTACAGTAAAAAAAGGGTTGTTTTATTTCACTGCACACTACGGTGGCACTAGATATGAGTGTCACTGCGCACTGGCAAAAGTTAGCAGACTAGATGCAATAGGCCTCACACACACGCCCTTAGGCAGGCTACTGATATTCAATTGATTACAGTAAAAAAAGGGTTGTTTTATTTCACTGCAAGCTACTGTGACACCAGATATGAGTGTCACTGCACACTGGCAAAAGTTGGCAGAATAGATGCAATAGGCCTCACACACACACCTGTAGGCAGGCTACTGATATTCAATCGATTACAGTAAAAAAAGAGTTGTTTTATTTCACTGCACATTACGGTGGCACTAGATATGAGTGTTACTGGGCACTGGAAAAAGTTGCCTGACTAGATGCAATAGGCCTCACACACACGCCTGTAGGCAGGCTACTGATATTCAATCGATTACAGGAAAAAAAGGGTTGTTTTATTTCACTGCAAGCTACTGTGACACCAGATATGAGTGTCACTGTGCACTGGCAAAAGTTAGTAGACTAGATGCAATAGGCCTCACACACATGCCCTTAGGCAGGCTACTGATATTCAATTGATTACAGTAAAAAAAGGGTTGTTTTATTTCACTGCAAGCTACTGTGACACCAGATATGAGTGTCACTGCGCACTGGCAAAAGTTAGCAGACTAGATGCAATAGGCCTCACACACACACACCTTTAGGCAGGCTACTGATATTCAATCGATTACAGTAAAAAAAGGGTTGTTTTATTTTACTGCACACTACGGTGGCACTAGATATGAGTGTCACTGGGCACTGGCAAAAGTTGGCAGACTAGATGCAATAGGCCTCACACACACGCCTTTAGACAGGCTACTCATATTCAATCGATTACAGTAAAAAAAGGGTTGTTTTATTTCACTGCCACACTACGGTGGCACTAGATATGAGTGTCACTGGGCACTGGCAAAAGTTAGCAGACTAGATGCAATAGGCCTCACACACACGCCTTTAGGCAGGCTACTGATATTCAATCGATTACAGTAAAAAAAGGGTTGTTTTATTTCACTGCACACTACGGTGGAACTAGATATGAGTGTCACTGGGCACTGGCAAAAGTTAGCAGACTAGATGCAATAGGCCTCACACACACTCCCTTAGGCAGGCTACTGATATTCAATCGATTACAGTAAAAAAAGGGTTGTTTTATTTCACTGCAAGCTACTGTGATACCAGATATGAGTGTCACTGCGCATCACTGCGCACTGGCAAAAGTTGGCAGACTAGATGCAATAGGCCTCACAAACACGCCTGTAGGCAGGCTACTGATATTCAATCGATTACAGTAAAAAAAGGGTTGTTTTATTTCACTGCACACTACGGTGGCACTAGATATGAGTGTCACTGCGCACTGGCAAAAGTTAGCAGACTAGATGCAATAGGCCTCACACACACGCCCTTAGGCAGGCTACTGATATTCAATTGATTACAGTAAAAAAAGGGTTGTTTTATTTCACTGCAAGCTACTGTGACACCAGATATGAGTGTCACTGGGCACTGGCAAAAGTTGGCAGAATAGATGCAATAGGCCTCACACACACGCCTGTAGGCAGGCTACTGATATTCAATCGATTACAGTAAAAAAAGAGTTGTTTTATTTCACTGCACAGCTACTGTGGCACTAGATATGAGTGTCACTGAGCACTGGCAAAAGTTTGCAGACTAGATGCAATAGGCCTCACACACACGCCTGTAGGCAGGCTACTGATATTCAATCGATTACAGGGAAAAAAGGGTTGTTTTATTTCACTGCAAGCTACTGTGACACCAGATATGAGTGTCACTGGGCACTGGCAAAAGTTAGGCAGACTAGATGCAATAGGCCTCACACACACGCCTTAGGCAGGCTACTGATATTCAATCGATTACAGTAAAAAAAGGGTTGTTTTATTTCACTGCAAGCTACTGTGACACCAGATATGAGTGTCACTGCGCACTGGCAAAAGTTAGCAGACTAGATGCAATAGGCCTCACACACACGCCTTTAGGCAGGCTACTGATATTCAATCGATTACAGTAAAAAAAGGGTTGTTTTATTTCACTGCACACTACTGTGGCACTAGATATGAGTGTCACTGGGCACTGGCAAAAGTTAGCAGACTAGATGCAATAGGCCTCACACACACGCCTTTAGGCAGGCTACTGATATTCAATCGATTACAGTAAAAAAAGGGTTGTTTTATTTCACTGCACACTACTGTGGCACTAGATATGAGTGTCACTGGGCACTGGCAAAAGTTGGCAGACTAGATGCAATAGGCCTCACACACACGCCTTTAGGCAGGCTACTGATATTCAATCGATTACAGTAAAAAAAGGGTTGTTTTATTTCACTGCACACTACGGTGGCACTAGATATGAGTGTCACTGGGCACTGGCAAAAGTTGGCAGACTAGATGCAATAGGCCTCACACACACGCCTTTAGGCAGGCTACTGATATTCAATCGATTACAGTAAAAAAAGGGTTGTTTTATTTCACTGCAAGCTACTGTGACACCAGATATGAGTGTCACTGGGCACTGGCAAAAGTTGGCAGACTAGATGCAATAGGCCTCACACACACGCCTTTAGGCAGGCTACTGATATTCAATCGATTACAGTAAAAAAAGGGTTGTTTTATTTCACTGCACACTACGGTGGCACTAGATATGAGTGTCACTGGGCACTGGCAAAAGTTAGCAGACTAGATGCAATAGGCCTCACACACACGCCTTTAGGCAGGCTACTGATATTCAATCGATTACAGTAAAAAAAGGGTTGTTTTATTTCACTGCAAGCTACTGTGACACCAGATATGAGTGTCACTGCGCACTGGCAAAAGTTGGCAGACTAGATGCAATAGGCCTCACACACACGCCTGTAGGCAGGCTACTGATATTCAATCGATTACAGTAAAAAAAGGGTTGTTTTATTTCACTGCACACTACTGTGGCACTAGATATGAGTGTCACTGTGCACTGGCAAAAGTTAGCAGACTAGATGCAATAGGCCTCACACACACGCCTTTAGGCAGGCTACTGATATTCAATCGATTACAGTAAAAAAAGGGTTGTTTTATTTCACTGCAAGCTACTGTGGCACTAGATATGAGTGTCACTGGGCACTGGCAAAAGTTGGCAGACTAGATGCAATAGGCCTCACACACACGCCTTTAGGCAGGCTACTGATATTCAATCGATTACAGTAAAAAAAGGGTTGTTTTATTTCACTGCACACTACGGTGGCACTAGATATGAGTGTCACTGGGCACTGGCAAAAGTTGGCAGACTAGATGCAATAGGCCTCACACACACGCCTGTAGGCAGGCTACTGATATTCAATCGATTACAGTAAAAAAAGGGTTGTTTTATTTCACTGCAAGCTACTGTGACACCAGATATGAGTGTCACTGTGCACTGGCAAAAATTAGCAGACTAGATGCAATAGGCCTCACACACACGCCTTTAGGCAGGCTACTGATATTCAATCGATTACAGTAAACAAAGGGTTGTTTTATTTCACTGCACACTACTGTGGCACTAGATATGAGTGTCACTGGGCACTGGCAAAAGTTGGCAGACTAGATGCAATAGGCCTCACACACACGCCTGTAGGCAGGCTACTGATATTCAATCGATTACAGTAAAAAAAGGGTTGTTTTATTTCACTGCAAGCTACTGTGGCACCAGATATGAGTGTCACTGGGCACTGGCAAAAGTTGGCAGACTAGATGCAATAGGCCTCACACACACGCCTTTAGGCAGGCTACTGATATTCAATCGATTACAGTAAAAAAAGGGTTGTTTTATTTCACTGCAAGCTACTGTGGCACCAGATATGAGTGTCACTGTGCACTGGCAAAAGTTGGCAGACTAGATGCAATAGGCCTCACACACACGCCTTTAGGCAGGCTACTGATATTCAATCGATTACAGTAAAAAAAGGGTTGTTTTATTTCACTGCAAGCTACTGTGACACCAGATATGAGTGTCACTGGGCACTGGCAAAAGTTGGCAAACTAGATGCAATAGGCCTCACACACACGCCTTTAGGCAGGCTACTGATATTCAATCGATTACAGTAAAAAAAGGGTTGTTTTATTTCACTGCAAGCTACTGTGACACCAGATATGAGTGTCACTGCGCACTGGCAAAAGTTGGCAGACTAGATGCAATAGGCCTCACACACACGCTTTAGGCAGGCTACTGATATTCAATCGATTACAGTAAAAAAAGGGTTGTTTTATTTCACTGCAATCTACTGTGGCACTAGATATGAGTGTCACTGGGCACTGGCAAAAGTTGGCAAACTAGATGCAATAGGCCTCACACACACGCCTTTAGGCAGGCTACTGATATTCAATCGATTACAGTAAACAAAGGGTGGTTTTATTTCACTGCACACTACTGTGGCACTAGATATGAGTGTCACTGGGCACTGGCAAAAGTTGGCAGACTAGATGCAATAGGCCTCACACACACGCCTTTAGGCAGGCTACTGATATTCAATCGATTACAGTAAAAAAAGGGTTGTTTTATTTCACTGCAAGCTACTGTGTCACCAGATATGAGTGTCACTGCGCACTGGCAAAAGTTGGCAGACTAGATGCAATAGGCCTCACACACACGCCTTTAGGCAGGCTACTGATATTCAATCGATTACAGTAAAAAAAGGGTTGTTTTATTTCACTGCACACTACGGTGGCACTAGATATGAGTGTCACTGGGCACTGGCAAAAGTTGGCAGACTAGATGCAATAGGCCTCACACACACGCCTTTAGGCAGGCTACTGATATTCAATCGATTACAGTAAAAAAAGGGTTGTTTTATTTCACTGCACACTACGGTGGCACTAGATATGAGTGTCACTGGGCACTGGCAAAAGTTGGCAGACTAGATGCAATAGGCCTCACACACACGCCTGTAGGCAGGCTACTGATATTCAATCGATTACAGTAAAAAAAGGGTTGTTTTATTTCACTGCAAGCTACTGTGACACCAGATATGAGTGTCACTGTGCACTGGCAAAAGTTAGCAGACTAGATGCAATAGGCCTCACACACACGCCTTTAGGCAGGCTACTGATATTCAATCGATTACAGTGAAAAAAGGGTTGTTTTATTTCACTGCACACTACGGTGGCACTAGATATGAGTGTCACTGGGCACTGGCAAAAGTTGGCAGACTATATGCAATAGGCCTCACACACACGCCTGTAGGCAGGCTACTGATATTCAATCGATTACAGTAAAAAAAGGGTTGTTTTATTTTACTGCAAGCTACTGTGACACCAGATATGAGTGTCACTGTGCACTGGCAAAAATTAGCAGACTAGATGCAATAGGCCTCACACACACGCCTTTAGGCAGGCTAATGATATTCAATCGATTACAGTGAAAAAATGTTTTTTTTATTTCATTTCAAGCTACTGTGACACCAGATATGAGTGTCACTGTGCACTGGCAAAAGTTAGCAGACTAGATGCAATAGGTGTCACACACACGCCTTTAGGCAGGCTACTGATATTCAATCGATTACAGTAAAAAAAGGGTTGTTTTATTTCACTGCACACTACGGTGGCACTAGATATGAGTGTCACTGGGCACTGGCAAAAGTTGGCAGACTAGATGCGATAGGCCTCACACACACGCCTTTAGGCAGGCTACTGATATTCAATCGATTACAGTAAAAAAAGGGTTGTTTTATTTCACTGCACACTGCGGTGGCACTAGATAAAAGTGTCACTGGGCACTGGCAAAAGTTGGCAAACTAGATACAATAGGTCTCACACACGCCTGTAGGCAGGCTACTGATATTCAATCGATTACAGTAAAAAAAGGGTTGTTTTATTTCTTTGCAAGCTACTGTGACACCAGATATGAGTGTCACTGTGCACTGGCAAAAGTTGGCAGACTAGATGCAATAGGCCTCACACACACGCCTTTAGGCAGGCTACTGATATTCAATTGATTACAGTAAACAAAGGGTGGTTTTATTTCACTGCACACTACTGTGGCACTAGATATGAGTGTCACTGGGCACTGGCAAAAGTTGGCAAACTAGATGCAATAGGCCTCACACACACGCCTTTAGTCAGGCTACTGATATTCAATCCATTACAGTAAAAAAAGTTTTTTTTTATTTCACTGCACACTACGGTGGCACTAGATATGAGTGTCACTGGGCACTGGCAAAAGTTGGCAGACTATATGCCATAGGCCTCACACACACGCCTGTAGGCAGGCTACTGATATTCAATTGATTACAGTAAAAAAAGGGTTGTTTTATTTCACTTCAAGCTACTGTGACACCAGATATGAGTGTCACTGTGCACTGGCAAACGTTAGCAGACTAGATGCAATAGGCCTCACACACACGCCTTTAGGCAGGCTACTGATATTCAATCGATTACAGTGAAAAAAGGGTTGTTTTATTTCACTGCAAGCTACTGTGACACCAGATATGAGTGTCACTGGGCACTGGCAAAAGTTGGCAAAATAGATGCAATAGGCCTCACACACACGCCTTTAGGCAGGCTACTGATATTGAATCGATTACAGTAAAAAAAGGGTTGTTTTATTTCACTGCAAGCTACTGTGACACCAGATATGAGTGTCACTGCGCACTGGCAAAAGTTGGCAGACTAGATGCAATAGGCCTCACACACACGGCTTTAGGCAGGCTACTGATATTCAATCGATTACAGTAAAACAAGGGTTGTTTTATTTCACTGCAATCTACTATGGCACTAGATATGAGTGTCACTGGGCACTGGCAAAAGTTGGCAAACTAGAATCAATAGGCCTCACACACACGCCTTTAGGCAGGCTACTGATATTTAATCGATTACAGTAAACAAAGGGTGGTTTTATTTCACTGCACACTACTGTGGCACTAGATATGAGTGTCACTGGGCACTGGCAAAAGTTGGCAAACTAGATGCAATAGGCCTCACACACACGCCTTTAGGCAGGCTACTGATATTCAATCGATTACAGTAAAAAAAGGGTTGTTTTATTTCACTGCAAGCTACTGTGTCACCAGATATGAGTGTCACTGCGCAATGGCAAAAGTTGGCAAACTAGATGCGATAGGCCTCACACACACGCCTTTAGTCAGGCTACTGATATTCAATTCATTACAGTAAAAAAAGGGTTGTTTTATTTCACTCCACACTACGGTGGCACTAGATATGAGTGTCACTGGGCACTGGCAAAAGTTGGCAGACTAGATGCAATAGGCCTCACACACACGCCTGTAGGCAGGCTACTGATATTCAATCGATTACAGTAAAAAAAGGGTTGTTTTATTTCACTGCACACTACGGTGGCACTAGATAAGAGTGTCACTGGGCACTGGCAAAAGTTGGCAGACTAGATGCAATAGGCCTCACACACACGCCTGTAGGCAGGCTACTGATATTCAATCGATTACAGTAAAAAAAGGGTTGTTTTATTTCACTGCACACTACAGTGGCACTAGATATGAGTTTCACTGTGCACTGGCAAAAGTTGGCAGACTAGGGTTGGCAGCCTGGCTATCTATTTCCCTACTAAATCAAGAGCAGGTAGAATATATCTCCTCTCTCCACGAACGCAGCTACAGAATGTTTCTAGAATGGTGTGTATGCTGCTGATTGGCTGGAATGTGTCTGCTGACTGTGATGTGCACGGTCAAAGTTTCCTTAATGATAAAGAATAGGGGGCGGACCGAAAAGCGCATATGTTCGCCGTTCGTGACGAACGCCAACATGCGAAAATCGCAGCGAATAGTTCTCCGGTGAACTGTTCGGGACATCACTAGTGTGCATACTTTTGCAACCATATTATTATTTTTTTTTTTCCCTCTACCAAAAAGATTTCAGTTTGTTTTTCAATTGAGTTGTACAGTTTATAGGTCACATTAAAGGTGGAGAAAGTTCTGAAATGATTTATCTTTGTCTAATTTTTTTACAGCACAGAAACCTGACGTTTTAACAGGGGTGTGTAGACTTTTTATATCCACTGTACATAGTACGTATCATTAAATAGCGGTGCCTTTTCCCTAGCCCAGTGGGTCTCCTGTATACATATAATGTCTGCTTTTTCAGCTCTAAACATCTTAAAAAAGGCGTGTAAAGGCGCCCTGGTACATTCAGGCCCTTGGCATTTTGACTAATCAGTTTGAGCCTATCCACATTCTAACCAAGGTCCAAATTCCCTGTATAGTTGCTCTCCTCTCAACTCTCCCCGCCACTCCCCATGCTGGTTACAGTCAATAAAAACCTTTACACAAAACATATTTATATACAAAAACACAAAAAACAGAAAACACACAAAATCACCCTCCTTGCCTGGCCTGTCCAACTTAAAAAAATTACTATATATACTCGAGTATAAGCCGACCCGAGTATAAGCCGAGGCACCCATTTTACCACAAAATACTGGGTATAATGAGTGACTCGAGTATAAGCTGAGGGTGGGAAATGTGCTGTCCCCTGTGTCTCTCTTCTGCCCTCTGTGTCCCTCTCTCTCTCTCCGTGTCTCTTCTCCACTCTCCCTTCCCTGTGTCTCTTCTCCCCTCTCCCTTCCCTGTGTCTCTTCCAACCTCTCCCTTCCCTGTGTCTCTTCCCCCCTCTCTTATCACCCTCCTCAACCTCCCTCCTCATCCTCAACCTCCCTCCTCTTCCTCGACCTCCCTCCTCATCCTCCCTCCTCAACCTCCCTCCTCATCCTTAACCTCCCTCCTCAACCTCCTCCTCAACCTCCCTCCTCAATCCCCCCATCCTCAACCCCCTCCTCAACCTTCCTCCTCAACCCCCCATCCTCATCCTTAACCCCCCATCCTCAACCTCCCTCCTCATCCTCAACCTCCCTCCTCATCCTCAACCTCCCTCCAACCCCCTATCCTCAACCCCCCTCCTCAACCCCTCCTCCTCATCCTCAACCTCCCTCCTCATCTTCAACCTCCCTCCTCATCCTCCCTCCTCATCTTCCCTCCTCAACCTCCCTCCTCAATCCCCCCATCCTCAACCCCCTCCTCAACCTTCCTCAACCCCTCCATCCTCAACCCCCTCCTCAACCCCCCCATCCTTATCCTTAAACCCCCATCCTCAACCCCCCTCCTCAACCTCAACCCGCCTCAACCCCCCTCAACCCCAACCCCCCATCCTCAACCCCCCTCCTCAACCCTTCCTTCTCATCCTCAACCTCCCTCCTCATCCTCAACCTCCCTCCAACCCCCTGTCCTCATCCCCCTCCTCAACCCCTCCTCCTTATCCTCAACCTCCCTCCTCATCTTCAACCTCCCTCCTCATCCTCCCTCCTCATCCTCAAACTCCCTCCTCAACCCCCTCCTCAACCTCCCTCCTCAATCCCCCCATCCTCAACCCCCTCCTCAACCTTCCTCAACCCCTCCATCCTCAACCCCCTCCTCAACCCCCCCATCCTTATCCTCAACCCCCCATCCTCAACCTCCCTCCTCAACCTCAACCCCCCTCAACCCCAACCCCCCTCCTCAACCCACCATCCTCAACCCCCCACCTCAACCCCTCCTCCTCATCCTCAACCTCCCTCCTCATCCTCAACCTCCCTCCTCATCCCCCCCCCTCATCCTCAACCTCCCTCCTCAACCCCCCCATCCTCAACCCCCTCCTCAACCTTCCTCCTCAACCCCCCCATCCTCAACCCCCTCCTCAACCCCCCATCCTCATCCCCCATCCTCAACCTCCCTCCTCAACCTCAACCCCCCTCAACCCCAACCCACCGCCTCAACCTCCCCCCTCAATTCCCAACCCCCCTCCTCAACCTAAACCCCCCTCAACCCCCCTCCTCCACCTAAACCCCCCTCAACCCCCCTCTCCCCTCACTTACCTGCTTGTGCGCCGTCGCCGGGTCAAGGAGCGGAGGCCGAAGCACAAGCAGGTAAGTGAGGGTAGAGGGGGGAGGTATTTAGGGGGGTTTAGGTTAAGGAGGGGGGAGGGAAAGAGACACCGGGGGTAGAGAGACACACGGGGGGCTACAGACACAAGGTGGGGCTATAGACACACGGGGGGTTAGAGACACACGGGGGGTTAGAGAGGCACAGGGGGGTTAGAGAGACACGGGGGGGTTAGAGAGACACGGGGGGGGGGGGGGTGACTCGAGTATAAGCCAAGGGGGCCCTTTTTTGCCTTAAAAAAAAGGCTGAAAAACTCGGCTTATACTCGAGTATATACGGTAGACAGCATGCCCAGCTATAAGGGTGCAAGCCCTCTTTTCTTCTCCCCCCTTAAAAAAAAAAAAAGAAAAACAAAGAAAAAAAAAAAAGCTCCAACATGGACATGACGGCAAGAATCTTTGGGAAATAAAATTCTCTTTACAAGCTAAGGTTTGAGCGCAGCAAGATGACTCTCCTTTCTTCTCTCTCCGGAGTCCTTCCCCATGCTGGAGGTATATTATGTAGAATTGGTATATTTGGAATATATGTTTTTTTTCTTTTCTTTTTTGTGTAATGTAACAAAATGTCTAAATAAATATCTAAAAAAAAAAAAAAGAAACAAGGGAAGCAAATATAATTCTGTCACTATACAAATCTCTAGTATGCCCTCATTTGGAATATGGAGTACAATTTTGGGCACCACTTCATAAAATGGACATTTTTGAGCTGGAAAAGGTACAGAGGAGGGCAACAAAACTAATAAGTGGAATGGAGGGGCTAAGATTTGAAGAAAGACTAACTAAATTAAACTTATTTTCTCTAGAGAAAAGGCGTCTAAGAGGAGATATGATTACCTTATATAAATACATCAAGGGTCAGTATAAAGATTTGTCAAGGGAGCATTTTGTTCCAAGAGGTTTTCAACTGACAAGAGGAAATCCCTTGAGGTTAGAAGTAAAAAGATTCCACATTAAAGAAAGAAAAGGATTCTTCACAGTAAGGGCAGTTAATCTGTGGAATTCTCTAAATAAGTATTATTCTAAATAAGTTTTTAGTTAGTGAAAACCTTGTTTTTGGATAAATGTTTAGTAACTAAAAACTTCTTTCAAAAAATATGTTATGTGCTTATTTAGACCACTATTCAATTGGGCAAATTGCAATTGAATGAGGGCCTATGTAACTATGTAACGTAATGTAATAACATTTAAAATAAAACATTTTAAAAATACAGTAATCTTGAATATTGAATACAGAGAAGGCAAACCAATAAGAAAAAAAAAAAAAAAACAGTGAAACTTGGTCAATTGTTTGAAAGTGGGCAAAAAATAAATTCCTTCCTGACCCCATTAACTGGTGATCATATTACTCCTTGGATCAATACTCTCTATGTAATTAAACCTTTACATCTTACAACAAATGATCATCCTCCTACTAACATGACCCTTAATTACATACAATGAAACAACTTGTTCAGCCCTTTGAAAACAGAATTTTCAGATGACAAACATGAACTAAAATTGAAACAGTAAACTTAAGAAAGTGCAAGGTAACTGTTTTGTGGGGCCAATCCTGTCCAAAGTCACTTCCAAGACATTCCATTTTTTTTTTTTGTATGTCGAAGTGGTTTCCTTAAAAAAAGCCCAGCAGACTTGTAATTTTGTCTATGGGGTATTGGGGGGTACTGTTTATTGTTGTTGTTTTTTGAAGGGGGTTCACTTTTTTTCTGTATTCTTGTAGTTTTTAAAAATGGCACATAGAGTTTCCTAAGTGAAATAGTGGTCCTCTAAAAAGAGACTGCCAGACATCAAAGTTCGTCCACGGGGAATAAAAAAAAAAAAAGGGTGGGCAGAATGCAAGAATGCAAGAGAAGGGCAGAACACAGCCCAGCCAACCCCTCCAAGCAAGAAAGCTAATACCCGCGGGGTATTCTCTATTTTTTTTGTTACATTTTATAGAGTTTCCTTAGCGAAAAAGTGGTCTTTTAAAAAGAGCCAGAGTGACATAAAATTGCATCCTTGAAATAAAACCACTGTTCTCTATATTTGTTGTGGTATTTTTGGTGAATTTGTCGTAGATATAAGAGCACTGTTGCTTTTTTAATTGGGTTATTTGTATATAAGTATTTTTTTTTTATTTAATCTACAGTACTTCATAGTAGACAATGTTTGTTTTTTTTAAATTGGCCATCAACTAATAAATTACCCTGACTTTGGTTGTTTTCAATATAAACTTTATTTTCCTCTGGATTCTTTCATCTTGAAAATGCAACATACAGTTGGCCATGGGCAAATACTGGTTATTCTAAAAAGATTCCAAAGGATTTAAAAGTTTGTCCTTGTGATTTATTAATGGTCATGGAAAAATGCCATGCTGATGGGAAATTGTCTTCTCTGAAGTACAAAAGGCAAGCTACTTTCACTTGGTGCTAAATCTATTCTTGGTATGAAAACTCTTTCAGCTTTATGGGTACCATTGAGAATTTCTGCATTTATGAAACAGTCTGTTAATTCTTGAATAATTAATCAGGTCCCATTACATAGTCATTTTTGTTGGGTTCATGTTTCACAGTAACATGACAATTGCACCTTTTTTTAGCTGCAAAATATGTGGTGGCATTTTTTTAGCTGCAAAATATGTGGGGGAGTTTCTATGTCATCACCATGTACACAATCAGCACTGTGCTAATCTTTTTGTGTTGCATCTATTAATTTTAATATTTCTTTATTCAGAAGCAATGCATCTTTATTTTTTGATGTTTATATTACTTTGGTTGCAAGCTCTGCATAATAGTTATTATTTATTGTATTTTGGAATATAGCCGATGTAATGTCTTGTTTGCAAATCATTTGCAATGGAATTTTGACGGTATCATCGGGTAAATTATGAATTTGTTCTGTTTTTCCTTCTCCAATTTTGATGAGCCACTCATTGAATTCATTTTGTCCTTCTGATCTCATATTTTGTTCTAATTTGAGGTTAGCAAAGAGTTTCCATAGTGTACTTGACTTGATACATGTTTGTGCGATTTCCTTGGACAACAACAGGTAATGTTTGCCTAAAATCTCCACCACACAACATCACCTTTCCACCAACAGGCAAATCATTATGCATGACTTTACACAACAAACGGTCAATACATTGTAGTTCGTGGCATGACATCATTATAGCTTCATCAATTATAATTTATTTACTTTTCTTAATTTTTTTTTCTTGTAAAGATGTCATTCGAATATCCGACACTGATGTTTTCAGAATGGGAACTGGCAGTTTAAATCCACTATGCACAGTTCTTACACCTTCTAACAAGTGTGGCAATTCCAGTTGTTGCAAATGGTAGTGCTATTTCACCTTGTGTGCGAAACAAAACTCATCAATATATTATATAGATACGTTTTTCCTGATCCACCAGGTCGAATCTAGATAGAAATAATGCTCTTTGAGCAAGTCATCCTCTAGTGCACTTTTTATGGCGTTAAATGCTTGCAATTGTAATGTATTTAAAGTTTCAAGTTTTTCTTGTGTTATTTAGTTTTGAAGCTGAATATCATAGTCTTCAAAGTTTATTTCATCTATCAGTTCTGGATCAGGCAGATTCAAATTTGAACAATTTAATCCATGAGAGAGAATGACCTCTTGAATTTCAATTAATGCTTTTAATTCTGCAATAGGCTCATTGTATCATTGCAAAAAGTCTTCAGACATATTTGTTTTAAATTTATCCCACAAAGCTAATGCATTTGGAGCATTTGAGAAGATGCAAATTAATGCAAATTGTTCTCTCATCTGTCGTGGCATTTGACACAGTGCTGTTTCTTCTAGACATCTTTCCTATTCTGTATCATCAGCCAGGAAGTATCTGTGTCGTGTAGCTAAATTAAATGTGTCACAAACTGTGTAATTAACAGTTCTCAACTGTTCAAAACTTTGTGCACCAGGAATATTTAAAAGGAGTAAACGTAAGCAGAAACGTTCAAGGTTTCTTGGACTTACAGTGCAAATTCTAGTTATAATTTTATTTCCACTGTTTTTTTATTCTGCCACAATCCATTAACAAAAACATAATGATATGGAATGTCAATGTATAACAATTCCCAAGTCAGTACAATTTAATTGACACCACGCAGTTAGTGTAGTTTGTCGATGCTCACTTTGTGCCAAAGCATTTCTTTCATTTACAACATTGAAATAAACTAAGTGTCTTTGGGGCAAATGTACAGCTAATCGATATACTGCATGTGATCAATCATGCATTTCAAATTTGAGAAGACGCCACATTGCTTCTGGCGCACTTACATAGCAAACATCTACATGAGATGTAAGTTCATAACTCAGTTTGTTCAGGATTTTCTGCACTTTTGACCACTACAGTAGCTGCAGCTTTCTAAAAATATTTGTAATGCATAATGGTAAAGAAAAGGAAAGAAAATCCCTTTGTAGTGGTGCACTCCTAGAAACCTACTATAATCAGTAGTAGCCAATAAAACTTAGCTTTTAATAGTTATTATAAAACCAATGAAAGTAATAAAAAACTAAACACACGACTCTACAGCTGCCAAATAATAAATATATTAATATCTCTACTGGCTAAACTGCATTAATCATAACAACAACCAGATGATTGGATACAATAATGAAGAGAAAATAGGCAAAAAGTGCTAAGTGCTAGAACTGATATTAAAGTGAATTAGGACCCAAAAGAGTCCTATTGTACAAATAAACTGTGAATTGATCAGTGTAAAGTAACTAAGTGTTACTTGGGGATTTTCCCACAATGATAAGGTGCTAAATGTGCTTGATATTGCACTATTGATGAATTATATGAAATTAAGGTCCATACACATGATTGTTGTTTATATAAAAAGCCAAAAATGTAGGGAGTCACAAGGATAGTACTAATGCTAATATAAAGTATGCTGTTCCATGAATCTATCCCTCTCTAATAAGTATTTCATAGATGGGTATTAGCAAAGTTGGATGCAGATAATCACAATAAAGCTATCCTAATGGAACTTGGCGTTCCCATGTGCTGCCTAGATGCTCTGTAATGACGTCATCGGCCAGCGACTAAGGGAGCGTGGGCAGCGTAGCGTCAACCCAATGCACGTTTCCTGGATTTCATCAGGGGTTTATTAAAAGTTCCTGGACTCAATGCTTAGAGCCACCTTACTTGTCCTTTATTTATAAATATATTTGTATACATATTTAATGGATTTTATAGAAGTGCAAGCTTCCACATTAATGTGTGCATTATACTTCATGAGCAAATGTGGACTGTATGGCACCACATATCTGTTAACAACTTTTTTCCCACAAATAATGGCATTCTGGCCTTATCTTCTTCTATATAATGGATAGCCATCACAATTAGCATAAGTTTTGTCTCTATAGTCTTTTGGAAATTCTTCAGTGCATTTTTTATTTTTCATACATGGTGATTGTGGATTAATATCTCCACATGGTCCATCAATCATGTAATGACTTACAATCTCATATAGTCTACCATGTATTTCTGGATCTGGCAGTTCAGCAATAATCACTGAATCCACTTTATCACCAGTATCCAATTTATATTTCTCTTGAATGATTATAAGCATATGTGCACATGGAAGGCCTCTATTTTGAAATTACATGGTATAAACATAAGCCAGGCATTTGCCAAATAAACGAGTTATGGTTATGTCACGTATTAATATAGTTAACTTGATTTTGAAGACTCTTGCCACTTAATCTGGTCTATCGGAAGCAGTTTTTCCAATGAGCAGATTCTGTACAATCTCTGGTCATTTGTGGATTACATGTAAATGTAATAAATAAATCTGGATTTCCAAATTTAGTTACAATAGCCATAGCATCATTGTATCTTTCTCACAAATTGCGAGGAGATCCATGAAAATAAGAAGGTAAAATGATGGCTTTGCCAGCTGCAAGGTTTCTGTTTGTAGCTACCTCAGCACCATAATCCATGAGTCCAGAATACTGTTCATAGATGCAAAGGATATGGCACTATTATACGATCTTATGTTTGTTTTTAAATTGTGGTAATTAGGGAAAGTAGGCTCAGTCATAATGCTTTTTAAATATGTTGGTAAGTGTTCTCTTTATGAAAGTCTTACCTTGCCTTTTTGCCAGCAACTAACGAACTGGCCATCTCTGGGTCTTTCCTGTTGGAAATGATAAGCCCCACAAAACTGACAGACAATATTCATATTACCACAAATATGAACCTCTACTGTTAAAGATTTAAGTAAAGGACAATTGTGAGCAAATAAATTAATATGACTCTCTAAATCATCATTAGAATTCTTATCAGATTGTTCAGCCACATTTTCTAAATTCTTTTGCTTTTTAGTTGCCTTCTTGGGCTTGGATGTTAGTTTGTCAGCCGCTAGTCTTTTGCTTGCGAGTCCCTGCTGTTCTTTTTGTCGTCAAATTTCCTTTTGCTCCGGCGTCTGTTGAAATGCCCATGTTTTTTGACGTTGTCTAGTTTGACGTCTTTTCTTTTCCTCTTTCTTTTCAGTATCTGCCATATTAATCAGTAAATAAAAGTAGTACATTAGTACAACTTTTTTTTATTTTGTTTTGGTTATTTTTTCTATCCTGTTTTGTGTGCACCACTGTTTGCATTATGGGGTTAGCTTTATGAGGTTCGATTTAGCAGATTAGCTAGGTTGCAGTCTATTTTGTTAAAGGCTCACAGCAAACATGATAGGTCCTTCTATTTTGTATATGCTAGTTATCCTGTTTTGTGTGTTGCCATTATGGGTTTAGTTGTGTTTTTTGTGCGCTACTTTTGTCATTAGGTGTTTAGGGTATGGAGTCAGGCTTATAGTGTTGCACACCTAAAATAGTATTTATCCTTCCATTTTGTATATTTTAACAGCATTGTTATTTTCTTATTTGTGTGCACTACTGTTGGCATTAGGGGTTAGGGTAGTCTTTTTTTGGGTATTGTGTTTTGCATGGGGCAATATTGTCATTAGGGGTTTGTGGTTATGGGATTAGGCTTAGAGTGTTAGTTAGGTTGCAGTATGTTTCTACAAAGGCAAACACAAAACAGGATAGGTCCTTTCCTTTTATATGTGTAAACAGCAGTACTTGATGTTTTTTTTTTTTTTGTAACTTGTAATACTGTACCTCTTGTCTTCAGTGTGTTGTGTCTAAATTCCTGTAGAGTCTGTTGAGAATTATAGAGAGGGATGCAAATGTTAAAATAACATTTAAATCAATTTTTTGTTTTTGTACTAAGAGCATAGAAAACACGATATGTACTTCCATTTTGTATGTATTCAAAGAGGTTTAGGTTATGGGGTTAGGCTTAAAGGTTGGGGCACACAGAAGAGGCTATATTCTTCCATTTTATATCTGTTAACAACATTTGTTGTAGTATCCTGTTTTGTGTGCACCACTGTTGGCATTATATTTTAGGTTATGGGGTTAGGCTTAGAGGTTGGGGCACACAAAACAGGATATATTGTTCCATTTTATGTCTGTTAACAACATTTGTTGTAGTATCCTGTTTTGTGTGCCACACTGTTGGCATTATATGTTTTGGTTATGGGGTTAAGCTTAGAGGTTGGTGCACAAAAAGCAGGATCTATTGTTCCATTTTATGTCTGTTAACAACATTTGTTGTAGTATCCTGTTTTGTGTGCCCCACTGTTGGCATTAAAGGCTTAGGATACGTATTTTTTTTATTTTGTGATATCATCTTTTGTGTGCGGCACTGTTGGCATTACGATTGTAGATTATGGAGTTAGGCTTAGAGGGTTATTTAGGTTGCAGTGCGTTTTCACATTGGCACACGCCAAACAGGATATATGTTTGTTGTTTTTTACTTGTTATACTGTACCTGTTGTGTTGAATTAGTTGTCTATAAATAACAGAGGGTCCCCTGCTGCCAATCTTCCTGCAACAGTCTTCAGGCAGTGTCTGCTGAAAATGAGAGATAGAGATGCAAATGTTAAAGTAACTTTTCAGTTTTTGTTTTGTTTTGACTAAGACCATAGTATTTTTGTTACGCAAATGTATTTTTGTACATTACCTGTTGGGTTTAGTTTGTTGTCTGTAAATTTCTGCAGATTTTACAGTCTGTGTGAAACTGTGCAGTGCTGCAAATTAGTCATTGACACTTTTCAGGCATAGTCTGTGGAAGATGACAAAAAAATGGAAATGTTGAAATGCACTGTAAATATTTTTTTTTGTTGCTGAAAGCATAAATTATGTTTTCAAATATGTCTTAATAAAAGCTATTTTATTGTTTAAATTTCTCCTTTTAAACTTCTAAAGTGATAATCAAGTTGCTTCAGAAGTAAAGCCACCAGTGAAATGTACAGTCACACTGTTCATCACCTGTGGAGAAATGGAGAACATTCTGGAAAGTTTCCAGTATTTATAGAGTGTGAGCTGAAGTAGAAACCGTTATAACGCAATACGCATGTGCTATTTGCGTTCCAGCCGTCAATTTGCGTTCCAGACTTCATTTTGTGCAACGTACTTACTTGTTCGAAAATGGCATCGATTTTGTATGTGCTACGTGCCGCAGGATGTGTGGTACGTACCGCATGAAATGTTACCAAGTTTGGGTAAGTGTTCCGAGTATGTTTTTTAATTTGACATGCTTGGCCTCGTTTTGGTAATTTTCGGCCCTAATTTTTTCATCTCGCTTAGCCGATTTGTAATTGCTGAAACTTGTAAATTCACAAGCAACCTCACTCACAGACATCCTGGCTGTCTCCCCGTGCTGTGTGTGATGATTTAGATTTCTTTATACGCAGTTCGCCCGTTAACTTCGTATTTTTTCATCCCACGGGTCGTATTTCTGTTTTACGTAAGTCGTATTTTTTTTTTTCAAAGTCCCGCAGGTTGTATTGCCCCATTGCAAGCCCAATGATGAGCGCCGAAGGCGCTCAGTGTGGGGCTCACAATGAGCACCAAAGGTAATCATTGCAAAGCAAGAAGGTTGAAGTACATGAAGGCACTCATTGAGAGCCACGTGATGAGCGCTGAAGGCGCTCAGCTCAGGGCTTGTGATGAGCACCAAAGGTGCCAGCCTTACAATTTTATTGACGTCATTTTTGAAAGGCAATTTCCTAGTATATGTGTCAGAATCCATAGGGAAAAGAGGAATAATTTAAATAAATAAATGGAATAAGATTTCTGGAGGATATAAATGTGTCAGAGTAAAGAAAATGGTTGTCCTGATGCTGTACAATTAATGAACTGTATATACGCTCCTACTTAAAGGGTAGGAAACTGAACTGTGTATATGCTCCTAATAAAGGGAGGAGGAAATTGAAATGTGTATACTTTTAACTGAAAGGGTTAAAATAGCCAGTTAAACTAACCCCAGAAGACCCAGTTTAAGTATTACAGAATGTTATCCGTTCAAGTTTAAACATTCACTCCTTGAACCTGTTATGACATTTCTAAATCATTAAGAGCAGCTGCTGAAGCTGAGCCTGTGTTTATATTTTTAAATACTGTCTTGGTGAAGGGATCAAAATAACCTGGTGTATCTGCTGGGTAGGTTTGGCCATAACAGCCTTATTAAGTCCGGCTGAAAAAAGCAGATCTCCACAACTGGTTCAGAAGCGGGATCCCTTCATCAGAAAAAACAGCGGCCAGAAAGAAGAGAAGAAAGCTGACTGGAAAATCTGCATCCCCCCACTCTGGGGTTCAGATACCTCCGACAACCCTCAACAGGAACCGACAGTCGTCTGGGCAGAAGGTGAGATTGGGACCAAAGTGCTATGGATGCCATCAACGGGGCCATTTGAAGAGGGACTGCCCAAACCAACCCGGTGGGAGCAAGCCTGACCCAGATCTCCCCATATTATATTTAAATAACTGGAGGCTTGCCACAGAGAGGTAGGAAATTGAGGGTTTGCAAGACTATACCAAAGACTTGCCATCAGAAGGCTCCATAAAGTGTCAAGTAGTCTGGGGAGGGAATATTGTGGACTGGTGGGAGAACTCTGGCTCTGGGGTTTTAAAGATGAGCAAGACAGCTATGATGCAGTGGCTTAACCCATAGGAGGAAGAACCTGTTCCCATCTTTCAAGGCCGAAGTCGGGAACAGTTAAAAGCGGGTGTAGATCCAGAGACCTTAACCCTAGAGACAGTTCAACAGAAGGAAGATGTTTTGGCTCTGGCCCATCCTAATTTTGCAAATAATACTGGAGAGGAGCTCGAGGATCTACAAAGAGAAAATATGTCCTTAAAAGCAGAAAGCAAATGGCCAACTTGAAAAGGCAGAACAGGTGCCTATTATAGCAATGTTACAGGAGCTACAGAATGAACTAAAATACAAGGAAGAAACATTAAGGCCAGATTGAATGAGTGTGGGAACGATATAGTAGACAAAGAAACACAAATTCAAGAATTGCAGCAGAAGTATGAAGAAAAACATGATCAGTTAAGGAAGCTGAGTCTTTGAAGAAAGAAATGGAAAATAAAAACAAGACAATTTAAGAACAACAAGAAAACAAGTCTTTGAAAAATAAAATTACAAGAGAACATTAGCAGAGTAGTGTTCTAGAATCTGAGGTGAAGGAATTACACATACAAATTGAAGATACTAAAATGAACCATGAAAGAACACTCAACAATAGGCAAAAGGAGATGGATGATGCAAAGATAAGAGAAGAATACCTTAACAAAGAAGTTGATAGATTAAAAGGTGCTGCTGATGAAGCAATCAAAATACAGAAAGAAACCGATATCCATTACCAGCATAAGATTGCTGAAATAGTTGCATTAATGAAAAAACATAAGCACCAGTACAATAACATGGCTGAAGAAAATGACACAGTATTAGTACACTACAGATCAAGAGAACAAGAATTAACATCTATCATAGCTTGCCTGAAAATTGATGAAGTAAACTCTCTTAAGGAGCAACTAAAGCAGCAAATAGAAGAGTAGGAAAACATTGTAAAAGAGGCAGAAGAAACCAAGATTTCATTACAAAAAGAAATGAAACACAAAAATATACGGACCTGTTACATGGAGACTCCATAGCAGAATACTGAAAAAAGAGATTTTAAAAATCCAACATCAATTTCAAAGAAGTCTCAGCTGTCACATTTGCCTGCTCACATGGAAACAAACACATTGTCAGATAATTGAAAGTGAGGAAAAGCAATTATTAGTTTGAAGCAGGGGCAGAGCTGCAGGACACGACCAGGAAACGCTAGCATGCGCAGCTAGCAGGGCAGTGGCAATGGCACGAATCTGACAGATGCAGTTTACCACTCAGCTCCCACTCCTCTAGTACCTCCCTTCCCCCAGCACTCTAGAATGTACTTGCAAAGGTACCTGGCCTGAGGATCTTTAGTGGAGGCAGCTTAGAAGCCTAAAGGGCTGTGCTGTAAGGTGCTCTGTGTCTGTGGAGCCCTGTGTCATCCCTCACTTGGTGAGGTGCGTGTGGTGCACTGAAGAGGAGGAAAGCATGTGTCTGAATGGAGATGTAGCAGAGACGCTGCAGAATCGCTATATACACAGGCGTGAAGTTTGTGAGGCACTGAATAGCTGGAGACATTGTGAGAGCCTGAGAGGGAAGTGTTTTGGCCTAGCACACTACACTACCGGCAGGAGAAGCCAAATTCTGGTAGGAGATCTTATACAGAGGTATGATAGCAAGTTTGATGTCTGTAATGAGTGGAGTTATATTCCCTTATGAAGGGTAACACATTGTGCATATTATACTTGTCTCTCAAGTGGGCCTCTCAAGTGGAGGGATGCCCAGGCTTGCTTATTTTTTTTGTCCACGAATGGTTATTCACCTGCTAGCTCCACTCTTCAGGCCATTATAAAATATAAAAGGCTTGCCACTAAAAGCTTTCCATTAAAAGTATTAGTGAATGAATAAAAAAAGCAATCGTTATCTTTGTGCAAGCAGACTTATAAAAGCCATATAAAGCCTAGAAGCCCTTTCTGACTCTTTTTCTTAGAGGAAGAAGGAGAGGGGAAGAGAGGAGAGGAAGGAAAGAACTGGTATTAAAATCAACTAAAAGGTGAGGAAAGCATGTGTCTGAGTGGAGACGCTGCAGAGAGGTTGCAGAGACGCTGTAGACACAGCTGCGCTGATAGAGAAGCACTGAATGGTTGGAGACACTGTGAGAGCCTGAGAGGGAAGTAATTTGGCCTAGTACACCATACTACTGGCACCCGGGGAGGAACAACTTTGCTTGGCCTGTAAGCACTTCCTGCTGGGCCTAGTGGATCCTTTTCACAAAGCCATATACTGGCAGGAGATCTTACATGGAGATATCTGCTCCCAATGCATTTAAAACACCAAGTGCTGGGATCCTATATGGAGTTATGCCAGCAAGTAGGTTGATTTCAACAAGAAAAGCTACACCCCCTCATGAAGGCCTATTAAAAATTAATAGGAGGCTTGCCATTCAAAACTCTCCACTAAACGTACTAAAGACTCTGCTTATAAAGCATTTACTTTCTTTGAGCAAATAGGCTTATAAAGCCAGATAATGCCTATAAGTCCTTTCTGCCCCTTTTGTTTTTTGAAGAGGGAGGAAAGGAGCAGAAGAGAGGAAACGGAAAGAAGGACTGCTATTATAATCAAATAGAAGACAACTCTATACAGCTCCACATTAAGCTCCCCTATAAATACACAGTAGAGTCTGGTAGGAGATCTCATCAAGTTCTATCTAGCAATTGTTTGTATCTTAACATATACGTATCTTTGCACATGACCCTCTTTACCTCATGCTTGAAGCTGGAACTCTTTCTAACAAGACAAGAGATATTAAAGAAATATCTTGTAACCTCCACTGAAAGGACGATTTGACAAGGGTTGGAGTATTGAATCCTCAAAAAAAAAAAAAAAATCTTTCCTTGTTGCATTTTTGTTATCTTTGGGGGCACTGTGTAATACAATAGATATAGGCCTTAATCCTAAACTCAAACATATAGGGGTGTATTAGTATCTTAGATTAAGGTGCACTGGGACTAGATTTATTATAAAAGTTGTCTTAACCAACAAATACAGAGCTTTGAAAAGGTCTAAAACCGTATTAACAAAATGAAAAAAGCAGGTACTTCCTCAAAATCTAAACCGAAAGGGAAGAAAGAGAGAAATGGTAATTTTAAAAAGGGATTTCCCCCCCCCCCCCAAAAAAAAAATTAGGCTCTGAGAAAATAGGCCTTATGGAAGAAAATATAAATAATCCTTTGGAACATCAGTTTCATCATCAGAATTCAGAGAAGCTCCTAGTGCATATAATACCATAGCCTCTGACTTAACTTAGGAAGACCCCCTAACAGCTAAAACTATGAATTACTTTAATTTCAGACCTTATGACAGAAATAGCAAAGAATACAGCTGCTATTGTTGAGCCTAAGGGAAAAAATGAAATTATGGAAATTAAATTAAAAACTCTTGAAGAAGAGCAACAAAAAACAATACTGGAAATAAAACATTTAAAGGAAGAGTCCACTTTAGCTAAACTTAAATTAAACATCTTAGAGATGGTGTGACTCGAGAAGGTGTAACATAAGAATAAGGGTATTTCAGAAAAAAATGGCTATACAGAGTTGCCTGAGTATGTAACCTCCTTTTTCTCTTAGCTGGTTCCCTTTCAATTCCAAAAAGAATATATGATTGATAGAATTCATAGAGTTTTGGTTATTCCGAACACAGGGAGAGAATTAACAAGGGATGTAATAGTTAAACTTCATTACTTTGCTTACAAGGAAACATTGTTGAGAAAATCTTATGAGCTAAAAGTCTCCAATCCTCCTTATGACAGTATAAAGATATTTGCAGATCTGTCCAGGGAAACCTTGACTAAAAGAAAAGAGTTCATAGAAATTACAAAAGAGCTAAGAATCTCAGATATAGATGGGGTTTTCCAACAAAATTAATAATCTTAAAAGATGGAAAAACATTCCCATTACTACACCTTTGGAAGGGGGGGAATGTATAAAAGACTTGGGTCTCTCATAGGGAGGGTTGATTTATTTAAAAAAGGACTGGGATAGAAGGGAGAGAGAAGAGGATAAAGGGAGGAAAAGATCCAATGGAATATTCTCAGTGCACTTTTGTTATATATTTTTAATAATATGGTTGTACTTTAAGGTACTTTAGTGAGAGGAAAGATCTTTAATCCACACCATATTCCTAGTGTATTGTAGAATTATTTTAGCTATAATAATTATTGAATCATGAAATGCACTTGGCTGCACATTGCACTTTTCTATATATTAAGGATAACGCTTAACATGTTTTAATGATAAGGATGAAAATGATAAGATAGATTTTTACTTCACAGCACATTCTTTTTGTACTGTTTAGCTAGTTTGGTTATAATGATTAATTCACTGGAAATAAAAATTGCACTTAGAGGCACAACGCACTTTTTTTCTCTCATGTTCACACAATATTTTAGAAGGAACTGTTTAAGATCTAGTTAATAATATTAGTATGTAAATAATGAGACTGAGTCAATTGATCTTTTTTTTTCATGCTACACTTCTGAAATATCCTGGTCCAGTAGACTGTAATATACTGGTCCAGTAGCTACACACAAAAAAAAAAAAAGAAAAATGGATATGTACTATAAATGGTAAAAGTTTGAGCTTAAGGGCATGAACTTATGTATTTGGGGTAATGGCCAATGTGGCTCATATAAGATGTTGGCTATGTTGTGGGTTTGAAAGAGTAATGGGGAACTTAGGGATTAAGGAACGTATGAAAGATAGGATGGGGGAAGGGGAGGGAGAGAGGAGTAATATTCTCTGCTAGCTTCTTGCCGCCATATCCATGTTGGTACTTTTTTTTTTCTGTTCCTTTTTTTTTTTTCTTAAGAAGAGGGGAGAAGAAAAGAAGGTTTATATAGATGGGAATGCTGTCTAGCTTTTTGAAGTTGGACAGGCCAGGCAAGGAGTGTGATTTTGTGTGTTTTCAGTTTTTTGTGTTTTTGTATATGAATATGTTTTGTGTAAAGGTTTTTATTGACTGTTAACAGCATGGGGGAAGCGGGGAGAGTTGAGCAACTATACAGGGAATTTGGATATTGGTTAGAAGATGGATAGGCTCAAACTGATTAGTCAAAATGCCCAGGGCCTGAATGTACCAGGGTGCCTTTACACGCCTTTTTAAAGATGTTTAGAGCTGAAAAAGCAGACATTATATGTATACAGGAGACCCACTGGGCTAGGGAAAAGGCACCGCTATTTAATGATACTTACTATGTATGTGGTGGATCTTCTATGTTTAAAAGGAAAACTAGAGGAACAGCAATCTTTTTTTAATAAAAAAATAAATTTGAAAGAAGAATTTTAGGTAGATACATATTATGGTCAGGATGGATTAACAGGGCAAAACATACCATATTGAACATATATGCGCCCAATAATAAACAAGTGACTTTCTTAAGAAGGACGCTAATGAAGCTGAGAAAATATTTCTCAGGCTTACTCACTGTTTGTGGGGATTTTAATATGTGTCTGAACCCAGTAGAAGACAAGAAACACCCTAAGGGTTGTTGTATAGATCCTGCTCTTACCTGTGAAGCTAAACAATTTTATGAACTAATTAGCAAGTATAATCTTTTTGACACATGTAGGTCTTTTCACCCGGGAGAAAGGTACTATACACATTATTCACATAGATTTGCTTCTTATGCCAGGCTTGATTATGTTTTCTCTAATGATTTGAGCTTTAAATATCTGGACTTAGAAGATATTAAACCGACCTTAAGATCAGACCATGGTATTGTATCGATCAGCTGGAAAGGAGATGTTAGAAGCAAGAAACATTGCCCATGGAGACTAGATCCCTACATCTTAAAAGCTGAACATGTAAGTAATAACATTAAAAAATAAATCAATCAATTCTTTGAAGAGAATAGATATTCAGTTAACTCCAGTGTAACCCTGTGGATAAACGTCTGGATAAAATTCAATTTGGGGATAAAATAATTTCAAATCCAGAGAATATAGTACAAATCTTTAAAGATTATTCCACATTATACAATTTGGAAGCGAATAATGAAGAAAGAATTACTCTGATTTTTGCAAAAAAAAAATTGTTTTTTTCCCCCAATCTTCCTAAAGTATCAAAAGAAGATTTAGATTTGCTAAATACAGAAATTACTGAACAAGAAGTCGACAGGGTTTTTGGTGATTTGAAGATTGACTCTTCACCTGGCCCAGATGGCTTTAATAATCACTACTATAAAATGTTTCACAGAGAAATAGTGAGGGAACTGGTGAATATGTTCAATGAGATAAAAAAGGAAGGTAGAGCTCCTAGTGAAATGTTAGAAGCTGTTATAGTGAACATCCCAAAGATAGACTCTGAAATATTAGAATGTAAAAACTTTAGACCTATATCTTTATTGAATAATGATATAAAAATCTATTCAAAGATATTAGCTTTGAGCTTGAATAAAATAATTAACTCTCTAATTGAAACAGACCAAACGGGTTTTATAGTTGAGAGACAGGGAACCTCAAATATTAGATTATTGAATTTGATTGAATTTTTTAATAAAAAGGGCACTCCGGCAGTGTTTGTTTCATTGGATGCAGAGAAAGCTTTTGACAGAGTCGGGTGGAGATACATGGAATTAACGCTGGAAAAGGTCGATCTGGCTGATTTTGGCCTTAAAGCCATTGGTGCATTGTATGGGTCTCCATCTGCCTCTATCAAGGGCTTAGGTTTTCTTTCAGAGAAATTTGCCTTTTTAAATGGAACTCGGCAAGGATGCCCGCTCTCCCCAGTTTTATTCGCTTTATTAAATGAACCATTGGTTCAATCGATTAGAAGCTCAGAAAATATCAAGGGTATTAAGATAGGCTCAAGCATACATAAAACATCTCTCTTTGCAGACAATTGTCTTCCACAGAGGGGGAGTTTAAGGATAGTTAAGTACGAGGAAGTCTTACATTAAAAAATCATAGGTGGTGGTGTAAATTTAGTGCTTACTTCTCTCTAATGCCCCTACCCAGCCCGATTACACCTATGGCCTCATTGGCCAAATTATTTGATTCTAGCCTACTTAGGATGTTAGTGAGAAAAGGAGCCCTTTGTCTGAAAGATATATATGGGGATAAAAAAATTAATGGAGTTCCAAGAACTTATTAATAGTTATTCAATCTCCTTAGATAATTAACTAGAATATATGAAATTACGGAAACTATTGGTTTCATCCCCTTTCTATATGGAGGAGACGAGGAGACTGACAGATTTTGAAATTTTAATCTCTTCTAAAGATAAAAAGCACCTTGTGTCTAAATGCTATAAAATCATTAAGAAACAATACCAACTTGAGAAACCCTTTAACTGGAGGTTATGGGAAAATGATATAGGTATTTCTTGACCTATCGAAAAATGGCACTCACCCTTTTTTCTAATGGCTAGATTTATTAAAAATATAACATATAGGGAAATTCAGTTTAAAATTATCAACAGATGGTACATAAGTCCAATTAAATTGGGACCGTTAAATAACTCAGAGGAACAAAAGAACTGTTGGAGAGGTTGTGGGCAGATTGGTTTGCCTTTTCATATGTGGTGGAGTTGTCCGCTAATACAGAAGTTCTGGTCGGAGAGTTTTAAACACTTATCAAAGATCTGCAAAAAGGTTATAACTCCGGCACCAGAATTGGTGATCTTACATTTTTTCCCGATGATTTTTCATCATCAGTTAAAAGTATGGCTTATGGAATCAAAAAAAAATTGCCATTTCCAGATGGAAAAATAAAGTATGCCCATCTTGGATGGAACTTCTAGAAAGATTGGAATATGTTCACCTTTTAGAATGTGGTTTAAGTAATATTAAGATAGGCCCTAAGATAGGAGCTAAATGGGCCCTATGGGGAAAATTTTTTATCTTCACAAGTGAAAGTTTGAGCTCAGCAAGATGTTTCTCCTCTCTTCTCTCTCCGGAGTGCTTTCCTCATGCTGGAGGTATATGATTTGTTTATGTGATGTTCGTTTTGTAATATTTTTTTATTTTTTTAATCTCTTTTTTGTGTAATGTAACAACATTTATAAATAAATATAAAAAAAAAAAAAAGAAAGAAAAGCAATTATTATTACAGATTGGAAATGCAGCTAATCATTGTTACATAGTTACATAGTAATTAAGGTTGAAAAAAGACTTTCAGTCCATCAAGTTCAACCTGTTAAGATCTCCTCTGATTTGCAGTTATTAATTAAATTATTGATTAAATAATTATTAATAGTATAGTATTGGAGGATGAATAGAGTTAGTCCATCAAGTTCAACCTTTTTAGATCTCTATTGATCTTTTTAATTTGGACTATTTATTATTATTGTTAATTGATCCAGAGGAAGGCAAACATAAAAAAAAAACCCCATTGAAACTTTGCCAATTGTCTCATAAGGGGGAAAAAAAGCAAAATTCCTTCCTGACCCCAGAAACTGGCGATCAAATTTCTTCCTGGATCAATATTCCTTGCTAGTTATCTAGGATAGCCTTGAATGCCCTCTTTATTCAGAAATATATCTAACCCCTTTTTGAAGTTGTCTATCGAATTCGCTGTCACCACCTCCTTTGGTAGAGAATTCCACAGTTTAACCACCCTAACTGTGAAGAACACTTTTCTTTGTTTAAGGTGAAATCTTTTTTCCTCTAACCTCAACGGATGTCCTCTTGTCAGTTGAAAATCTCTTGCTACAAAAAGTTCACTTGACAAAGCCTTATATTGACCCTGGATGTATTTATATAACGTAATCATATCTCCTCTTAGACGCCTTTTTTCTAGCGAAAATAAGTTTAATTTTGTTAGTCTTTCTTCATAACTTAGCCCCTCCATTCCCCTTATTAGTTTTGTAGCCCTTCTCTGTACTTTTTCCAGCTCTAAAATGTCTTTTTTATGAGGTGGTGCCCAAAATTGTACTCCATATTCCAAATGAGGGCGTACTAGAGATTTGTATAGTGGCAGAATTATATTTGCTTCCCTGGCTTCTATACCCTTCCTAATACATGCTAATATTTTATTTGCCTTTGCAGCCGCTGCTTGGCTTTGAGCGCTGTTACCTAGGTGGTTGTCCACAAGCACTCCCAAATCCCTTTCAATATCTGATACCCCTAGATTTGCTCCATTAAGATTATAGATTGCTTGGCTATTGTTCCTTCCCAAATGCATAACCTTACATTTATTTGTATTAAATCTCATCTGCCATTTAGCCGCCCATTTCTCTAATTTATGCAAATCCTTTTGTAGGGAATCCTTTTGTTACATAGTTACATAGTAATTAAGGTAGAAAAAAAGTCTTTCAGTCCAAGTTCAACCTTTTAAGTTCTTTTCTGATCTGCAATATGCGGATTAAATTAATTAATTAGTTGTTAATTAATTATTAATCAATTATTTAATTTTTTTTCTAATTATTAATTAATCCAGAGAAAGGCAAACAGAAAAAAAAAAACAAGTGAGACTTAGCCAATTGTCTTAATGGGAAATAAAAAAAATAAAAAATGAATTCTTTCCTGACCACAGATACTGGCGATCGGATTTCTCCCTGGATCAATACTGTCTATCTAATTATCCAGGATAACCCTGAATTTCCTTCTTAATTAGAAATATATCCAGTCCCCTTTTAAAGTTATCTATCGAATCCGATGTCACCACCTCCTCTGGTAGAGAATTCCACAGATTAACCACCCTTACTGTGAAGAACCCTTTTCTTTCTTTAAGGTGGAATCTTTTTACTTCTAACCTCAAGGGATTTCCTCTTGTTAGTTGAAAACGTCTTGGCACAAAAAGCTCCCTTGACAAATCTTTATACTGACCCTGGATGTATTTATATAAGGTAATCATATCTCCTCTTAGACTCCTTTTTTCTAGAGAAAATAAGTTTAATTTGGTTAGTCTTTCTTCATAACTTAGCCCCTCCATTCCCCTTATTAGTTTTGTTGCCCTCCTTTGTACCTTTTCCAGCTCTTAAATGTCCTTTTTATGAAGTGCTGCCCAAAATTGTACTCCATATTCCAAATGAGGGCGTACTAGAGATTTGTATAGTGGCAGAATTATATTTGCTTCCCTTGCTTCTATACCCTTCTTAATAATGCTAATATTGTATTTGCCTTTGCAGCTGCTGCTTGGCTTTGAGCACTGTTACAGAGGTGGTTGTCCACAAGCACTCCAAAATCCCTTTCAATATCTGATACACCTAGATTTGCTCCATTAAGATAATAAATTGCCTGGCTGTTTTTCCTTCCCAGATGCATAACTTTACATTTATTCATATTAAATCTCATCTGCCATTTTGATGCCTATTCCTCAATTTTATGTAAACCCCTTTGGAGGGAAAGCAGATCATTATCTGATTTAATTACCTTGCACAACTTTGTGTCATCAACAAAAATGGAGACACCACACTCCAATCCCACTTCCAAGTAATTAATAAATATGTTAAAAGGGAGAGGGCCTAATACTAAACCCTGAGGAACCCCACTTACCACATTAGTCCAATAAGAGTATGTTCCATTTACAACAACCCTTTGCTTCCTGTCTTTTAGCAAGCTCTCAATCCATGAGCAGATATTTACTGCAATTCCTGCATCTCTTAGTTTGCACAGTAGTCTCCCATGTGGCACTGTATCAAAAGCCTTTGGAAAATCCAGAAATACTATATCCACTGAGTTGCCTTGATCCAGGTTCCTACTAACTTCCTCATAGAAACTAATTAGATTTGTTTGACATGACCTATCCCTCATGAATCCATGTTGACTCTTACTTATAATCCTGTTCAAATAGATATATTCTTGTATATTATACCTTATTAACCCTTCTAAAAGCTTCCCCACTACAGCAGTGAGGCTCACTGATCTACAATTCCCTGGATTTTCTCTTGCTCCCTTTTTAAATATAGGTATCACATCTGCTTTTCTCCAGTCATCTGGTAGAGACCCTGTGTTGAGTGAGTCTTGAAAAATTAAATATAATGGTTTGGCTATTACAGAACCTAGTTCCCTCAGTACCCGTGGATGTATTCCAGCAGGACCCGGGGCTTAATTAACATTTATTTTTTCCAACCTCTTTTGGATTACTTCCTGTGTTAACCAATTAGTTGGCAAAAGTAGTGTAGCCCCATTATGTTGCAGTGTCCCAACCACTGGTACCTCCCTTGTGTATACCGAAGAAAAAAAACCTATTTAGCTCATCTGCTTTTTCCTGGTCACTAATTTTTAGATGGCCCATTTCACATTCTAATGTTCCTATAGCTTCCTTCCTCGCCTTCATCCCATTAATATACTTAAAAAATATTATAGGGTTAATCTTACTCTCTTTTGCAATTAATTTTTCCTTTTCTTTTTTAGCCAGTCTAATAGCGCTTTTGCAAGCCTTGTTGTTTTCCTTGTACTCCCATAAAGCAGTCTCTGTCCCCTCTTGTTTATATAATTTAAATGCCTCTTTTTCACTCTGTATCTTGATCTTTAAATAATTGTTAAGCCACATTGGATGGGATTTCCTATTTTTACTTGTATTCCCACATGGTATATGCCGATGTGTATGTATATTTAGTAAGGATTTAAATGTTGTCCATTTATGTTCGGTGTTTTTAGCTATCAGTTGTCTGTCCCAGTCTATACTTTGTATTGCTGCCCTTAGACCGTTAAAATCTGCCCTTTTTAAATTAAGAGTTTTTGTTGGTCCCTTTAAAATTTAGTTTTTTTAATTCAATCTCAAAGGAGACTGTGTTGTGATCACTGTTTCCTAAAGGTTGCCCTATTCCAACATTCGATACTATATCAATATTATTTGTGATGACTAAATCTAAGATTGCTTCATTTCTAGTAGGCTCTTTTATAACCTGGGCCAGACGATGATCCCTGAGTGTACTCAAGAACCTGCTCCCCTTAGCTGAACTGCTCGTCTTATTTATCCAGTTTATTTCAGGGTAATTAAAATCTCCCATTATTAGAACTTGCCCATGCTCAGCTGCATTTCCAATCTGTAACAATAATTGTATTTCCTCACTTTCAGCTATATTTGGGGGTTTATAGCATACTCCTACTAATATTCTTTTGGAATTTGCTGCTCCGCTATTTAACTCTACCCACAAACATTCAACTTTATCACTAGGTACACCATAAATATCTTCTCTGACTATAGGCTTTAATTCAGGCTTAACATACAGACAAATCCCTCCTCCTCCTTTGCTATTGCTTCTATCTTTCCTAAATAGGTTATAACCATCCAGATTAACAGGCTAGTCATGAGATTCATCCCACCACATTTTGGTAATGCCTATTAAATCCCATTTTTCATTAATTGCTAATAATTCTAACTCTCCTATTTTTCCAGGCAAGCTTCTGGCATTAGCAAGCATACACCTTATGTTATGAGTATGTAGTTCTGAAGTGCCTGCCACTTTACTTTAGTTACTGAGTACTACCTCCCTATTGACTATACTACCCCTCCCCCAATCTCCTCACCTATGAGTTGTTAATTCATCCCTTATCCCCATCTACACTTTCTACCCCATTACTTATATATAGTTCCTTCCCCCACCTACTAGCATGGGCAAGTTCTAATAATGGGAGATTTTAGCTACCCTGAAAGAAACTGGATGAGTGAAACCAGCAGTATGGATAAAGGGAGCAGGTTCTTGAGTACACTCAGGGTTATAGAAGAGCCTACTAGAAATTAAGCTCTCTTGGATTTAGTAATCACAAATAATATTGATATGGTATTAAATATTGAAATAGGGCAACCTTTTGGAAACAGTGATCACAACACAGTCTCATTTGAGATTGAAAAAAAAACTTTATGGGGCCAACAAAAACTTAAAATTTTAAAAGGGCAGATTTTAACGTTCTAAGGGCAGCAATAAAAAGTATAGACTGGGACAAAGAACTGATAGGTTAAAATACTGAACATAAATGGACATCATTTAAATCCGTACTAAATATACATACACATCGGCATATACCATGTGGGAATAAAAGTAAAAGGAGTAAATGACATCCAACATGGCTTAACAATGAGTTAAAGATCAAGATACAGAGTAAAGTCAGACATTTAAATTCTACAAACAAGAGGGGACAGAGACTGCTTTACGTGAGTACAAGGAAATCAATAAGGCTTGCAAAAGGGCTATTAGACTGGCTAAAATAGAAAATGAAAAATTAGTTGCAAAGGAGAGTAACCCTAAAATATTTTTTAAGTATATACTGTAAATGGGAAGAATTCCAGGAAAGAAGCTATAGGGGCATTACAATGTGAAATGCGCAGTCTGACAATTAGTAACCAGGAAAAGGCAGATGAGCTAAATAGGTTATCTTCGGTATACACAAGGGAGGTACCAGTGGTAGGACACCGCAACATTATGGGGCTACACTACCATCACTAAATAATTGGTTAATGCAGAAAGAAATCCAAAAGAAGTATGAAAAAAATTTATGTTAATAAAGCTCCAGGTCCTGATGAAATACATCCATGGGTACTGAAAGAACTGTAATAGCCAAACCGGTAAGCCTCACTTCTGTAGTGGGAAAGCTTTTAGAAGGGTTAATAAGGGATAATATATAATAATATGTATATTCAAACAGGATTATAAGTAGGAACCAACATGGATTTATGAGGGACAGGTCATGTCAAACAAATCTAAGTAGGAACTTGGATCAAGGCAACTCAGTGGATGTAGTCTTTTTAGATTTTGCAAAGGCTTTTGATACAGTGCCACATGGGAGACTATTGTGCAAACTAAGAGATACAGGAATTGCAGTAAATATATGCACATGGATTGAGAGCTGGCTAAAAGACAGGAAGCAAAGGAGAGAAAAGGTTACACTCATAGGAACATAAGGCGAATCTCTTCGGCCTTCCCGATCCGCCTTTATTGAGTCAGAGGGATGTCAGTTAGGGGAATTGAGTGCCCAAGAAAATATCAGACTTTTACCCAGCCTATATATTAAGCATAACCTAAAAAACATCATGCACATGAAAAAAAAAACATTTCAAGGGGAAATTTATCTCCGGTGGGCTAGCCATTTCCAATAAAGTAATTGGGGGTTCTGTGGGAATATTTTGACCCCCATGGGTTGAGTTTGGTAATAGTAATTCCATGGGAAACAGTGATTTTAGACTTAATGGATGATTGTTAGAACAACTAAGGAGAGAAGAGGTGCTGGGACTTGGAGAATCTTCATATTATACCTCCTTAATAAAGACAAAACACAAATTCACGAATGTGTTTTTGCATTTACATGGGTCAAAGTTGTGAGAGGAGAATTTACATTACTGAATAGCAGTCCTTGCATTTTCTGGGCCTAAGTGGGGGAATGGATGCAATTTCAATGTCAATCTGATCTAATTATCTTACAAACCTTATGTCCCCTACTTATTCTATCTCCCACACCCTCCCTCTAGTAAAAAGAGAAAAACACACCCTTAAGATGGATGAATTTCATGCCTATTTTATATACTTCACAATGCCCATTTTCTTGAGCTACAGTGGTCCTTTCAGAAACAGCCAAGTATACAATCCTCCAAGAGTTATAATCACACAAGGAATTAATTTAAGGCAAAAGAGTTTATCACAACCAAGAGCCTTTGATTGCGAACACGCAACACAATTTATAATTTATGCATAGGAAATAGAATTTGCAGCTTGTCACTGAGCAGCCAATAAGACGTGCTAACGTAACTCCTTCTCTAATTAACCAGCCCCAGATAATTGGTAATAAAGATGAGCAAACTGTCTTCCGTGACAACCTAATTCCACTTCCAGCTACCATCCAACCCACAAAAAGTCTACAGTCTATGGCAGGCATGGTGTGTCACTAACTTGTCTGTCAGGGAAACATTGTAAGGTCCTTGACAAGAATGTTTCACATTCCTATTTCCTGCCCTTTACGATCCTTGTCTCATTTTAACTGGACAAGAAGCAACTTGGGCTTATTGGATCCCTAGTAAACAGAGCCCTTTTGGATTGCTACCGTGTTGTGTTCAAGGGGCTTGTGTACTTCAATGAAGCAAGCTGTGATCTAATACAATCAGTCAACCAAGATAGGCAGGTCATTGCAGAGAGGTCAGACAAATTGCGGTCCACTGGAGAAGGGACTGACAACCGACTCCAGTACCTTTGCCAAGATAACCTTATAGATAAGCACAATCGGAGACATAATGATAGATGTGCCTGGTGTGCTTAGGTCTATAGGGTCATGGAGAGTTGGACACAACTGAATGATAAAACAGCAACAACAAGTTAACAGAAGCATGCCATCCAAACCTTTGTTCACTGCCATGTGTCCACTATTCAAATTTCCCAATCTGGAGTATAACCAATGGTTCTGGGGAAAAAAACCTTGGCCTCTGGATGTCCATGTGTTTCACTGATGTAAACTTCTTGCACCTATGAATTTAAAGCTTTGAAAACAATCACTTAGGGTCCTTGTTTGTTCTTGGAAAGTGTACTAACATTATGAACCATTCGACTAGAATAACACAGCCCAGAACAAGTTTAGCAAAAAGGTTTCTGGGATAGATTTCAATATTATAACAATTAAAATGTATAATATTACATAAAATGTTTGGAAGCAAGATGTATATGGTTCCACAGCAACTAGTGCAGTCATTCACATTGACAAATGAATATAGTTCTTCTGTTTCAACAAGCTTAAACCAAGCGCATGTGTGCAATATATGGAATCTGAAGATATGTTTAATAAAAAATCTTAGCCAATTCCAGGTCAGATGGCAGCTTCTTTAGAAGTATGAGATGTTGCTGTTTAGGAGCTAGTTGTCATCTCAATCGAAAAAGGTAGGCTCACAATAAAATCCATGGAATGTGAATCTGTATCTTATCTAGAATGGATAGTGATTGCAGGAGTGCAAATGGCAAGATGTGAGGTGGAGTGGTTCTCACATATACCACACAATTCATTATTTAACTGAATTACTTTTCCTCCAGGCAGAGCACATATGCAGAAAGTGAGGTGGAAGGACTAGACTGTCTGGTATTCACAATGCTCTGGAGTCACAGTGAAGGATAGAAGAAACATGTAACCAACTGTGGCAAAAAATGCATGGCTCTTGTACTTAATCCAAACATCAGGAAATTGTCTGGAGACAGCATCAGCCTTAGCATTACAGGATCTAAGATGACAGGAAATGTGAAAATGTTATCTCATAAACAAAGTTGATCTTCCATGATATTGATTAACTGAACTGAACAGGTTAGATACAGGAAGCAGTTGTGTGAAAAAATAGCAGTTATAGGCAGGGATTATATGGAGCAATTTGAGGTATTAAAGGAGCAGTGATACAGAGTAATAAAAAGAGTTACAGGAACCAGATATTTGGAGCAACAGTTATAAGAAGGGATACAACTGGTAATAGCAGTTATAGATATGGATTTATGGAGCAATAGGATGCATTATAGGATCAGTGATTGAGAGTAAGAGAAAAGGTAACAGGGATCAGTTATTTAAACCAACAATTTAGTTATAGGTAAGGATTATATTATATGGAAGAGTTATAATAGCAGTTATGTGGAAGAGAAGTTATATAGAATATATAGAATAAACAAATGATTTTTAAGGAGATTTACACAAATATTGTGAAGTCCTTCAGTCGTGTTCGACTCTCCGGGACCCTATGGTCCACACCATACCAGGAACATATTTTGTCTGGTTGTGCTAATCCATAAGGTTTTCTTGGCAAAAGTTGGTTGCCAGTTTCTTCTCCAGGGGGGCATGACTTGTCTGACCTCTCTGCTATGACCTGCCCATCTTGGGTGACCCTACATTGTATAGATCACAGCCTTATTGAGGTACAAAAGCCCCTTCACCACGACAAGGCAGGTTTTGGTGGTTGGAGAATCTATTATTAGGAAGGTAGACAAGGTGATTTGTCACCCAGATCCCAGCAATTGAACAGTTAGCTGTCCCCCTGGGTGCTCAGGTTCAACATATTGCGGATCGGGTAAATTATTGGGAGAGGCTGGAAATGAACCAGCGGTCTTGGTAAAAATATATTTTTGTTTGTTTGTTTTTTTCTGTCTAATCTAACTTAATTTGCCTGTCTCCCTGCTAGCCCCTGCTAGCAAGTGTGTGTGTCAGGCTCACAGCTTATACTGTGTGTGCACAGTGCAACCAATACAATCTTGTTTACTAGTTGTCTACTTTTAAAAAACCAAAACTTTTATTTTGTTAAATCTTAGTTTATTTGCCTGACCGCCAATCTAAGTTCATTTGCCTGACCGCTAGCCAGTGTGTGTGTCAGGCTTACAAGTACTGTGCCAAGTTCAACCAATCCAATCTAGTTGGGGTACCAGCAGTCTACATTTAAAAAAACAATAATTTTATTTTCTGAAATCTAGGTTAATTTGCCTGACACCCAATCTAAGTTCATTTGCCTGACCGCTAGCCAGTGTGTGTGTCAGGCTTACAAGTAGTGTGCCAAGTTCAACCAATCCAATCTAGTTGGGGTACCAGCAGTCTACATTTAAAAAAACAATAATTTTATCTTCTTAAATCTAAGTTCATTTGCCTGACCGCAAATCTAAGTTCATTAGTCTGAGCGCTAGCCAGTGTGTGTGTCAGGCTTACAAGTACTGTGCCCAGTGCTCAGATAGCATGTTGTGTGCATGCTTGAGCTCCAAACAAAAGGCTTTTTAGGGTCTTAGTCCCTCAAATACAAGTTTTATTTTAACACCTTTTTGTTAATAAGCACTTTGTGCACGGTGTTGTTCATTTTTGGGAGTTTTTGTGGTTTTTTTCTTAGTTTAATTTAGGTTTTAGTTTTCTGGGGGTCAGGCTCAACTCTCTATCCCAGGAGAGTGAGCTGTCTCCTGGATACTTTGCCACACCCCTCCCTTAGCACTACACCTTCACTCCTGGAGCTTTGTTACTTTGACTTTTTTTCTTTTAAAAAGTTTATTAGGTTTTGTTGAAGTTTTGTTTGTTTGGTGTTGGGTTTTATGTTTTGGGGGAGAGAAGACAAGTAACATCTTTGTAGGCAGTGGGGGGGAAAACAATTAGATTTTTTGTTGTTAAGGCTTTTTTTTTAACATCTGACACAGAGACACAGAGGGGTTAAAAAGCCACTGTGTTCTCTGTGTTGTTGCATTTAGTAACACCTTGCAACAGGCCATTAACCCTTCCACTGCCAAACATCATCTCTCTCTCTCCCTTAGTTTTTGTCTCCCTTAGTTTTGTCTTTTTGTTTCTTTTTCACACTTTTATATTTTTAAAAAAAAGAAAACAGTAGAAAATCATAAAACAAAAAATAAAAATAAATAAAACAAATAAACTAAAAAAAAAAAAGGGTCTAAACATGAGGGATAAGACCATTAAGAAGCCTCAGGGGTCAAAAGGGGGAATAATGGCCCCTGAAAATCCTAGCTGCAGCACTGCACAGCATAGGCCCCAGGCAGATAAGGCAGCCCCAGCTCCTGGTGGTTCTGCCAGCAGACCTACCCCTGTGGCTAATACCTGGTCACAGGTGGTTTCTGCTGGTCCCCAGTAATACCACCGCTGGGGCTGAGGGGCAGATCACCAGGAAGCATGGGGTTAAATGTCAGATGTCTGGGGTCTACAGCATTGATATCTATCTGCGTGCTGCAGCTAATGTCATCAGCCCCTCTGTTATAGTAGCAGCCAGCAAAATGTACGGGAAAGCAGTTTTTTTTTACCCGTACTCTGGCTGCTGCACACATTCTTATACAGAGAGGCATCACAGTGGGGGGATTATATGTCCCAATAGAACCCCTGGAAGGGTTGGGCACAAAAGTAACACTCTCTAATGTGCCCCCCTTCCTACCAGACACCCTCCTGCGCCCCCACCTGCTAACCCTAGGGGAAGTAAAAACACCATTTATAAAAATTCCCCTGGGATGCAGAGAGAGAGCACTTCGTCATGTGCTCTCTTTCAAGAGGCAGGTACAAATGTGCCTGCCTCAGGGCGCAGAAAACATAGAGGGGTCTTTTGGGGTTCCATTTGAGGGGGTGCTGTACAGGATTTTTTACAGCACTACGGAGGTGCAGTGCTATCATTGCAAAGGGTTGGGGCATACACGTAGGAATTGTCCTAATGTAAAGCATCATGCCCCAGCCCCAGCAAATGGCACCTCCGTCAGTACGGCACCCATCCCCGCTGAGCCCATAACAGCGGGGACCTCAAGGGTCATAGCCCCCCCACAGAGCTCAGGCAAGGAGGCCGTTCCTCAAGCCACCACCACGGCCTCCAAACCCCCTTCTTCCCCAAAAAAGCCATCTGTGTCTGTGGTCTCCAGCAAGACTGCAGACACGGGGAAAAAGGGGAAGAATGTCACCGGTCCTCCCAGTGTCACAGCTGCATCTCCCAAGTCCCAATCTGCCCCCACCATAATTACATCAGTTAGTGTGGGGGCACAGTGTAAGCAGAGGGATAATAAGCCCTCTGCAGGGGAGGCAGCTAGTGGCAGCTCTTTTTCCAGGAGTGACGTCCCCAGGAAGAGGAAGCATAAAACCAACAGGGAGGTTGCTGATAAGTGGGAAGTGCTCTATAGTGGAGCACCTCCCTCTAAAAGCAAGAAGAGGAACAAAACATCTCCTCCTCATCCGGTGACATTGTCTGGCCCAGTTATTAAGCTCAGCCAGCCGGTGCCAGACCACACATCTCTCTCTCCAGACCCTATAGGGGTTAATGTGGAAAAGGGTCTGGAGGAAAAGCAGGGGCAAGAGGGTCTCCCAAGTGAGGCAGGGGTAGACAAGAAAGATCAGGTTCTGCCTCTGGCCTTTGAGGGGGGACCCAACAAAGCCCCTGCTGAATGGGTAGTCAGTGTCCCTGAGGTGCTGAGCTTCAAGGGCACCAGTCAGTCTCCTCCTCCAGTGTCACTCTCTAGTGACGTACCTCGGGCTTTGTTAGAGCCCCAGGCCGAGTCACTACTGGAGGGGGGGAATATAGGCATGACCCCCATTCAGGACCCCATGGATTTGTCTGTCAGGGGGGATGTGGCACAAGGGGAAGTGGAAATGGGGGAGGGTGATAAAACAGGTTTTCCTGTTAACATCATGGGAGAGCCTGTCTACCCTCCTCAGCCGTCCACTGACCCTAACATCGGTGCCATCCAAGCTGAGCAAGCAGCGGTGGAACTGGCAGAGGAGGCATATAAAGCCTCCAAGGCTTCCATTAAGGAAGCCATGCCAGCCACTGCTGTCCAGCCAGCTACCCCTGAATGCACTCCTGAAGCTACAGGGGTGCAACAGCAATCCAAGGGTCCATTATTTACCTTGAAGGGTGCTAAAGGGACTCCTTCAGTATCATCTAAGAGGGGGTCCCTGAGAATAAAGCTGAGGAAACTGACTCCAGCCGGGGAGGATGGAGTAAAAGCCCTCAGCCAAGAGGAGCCCAGGGGTGACCCACTAGAAGGAACATCAGATTCTGGGTGGGTTATCCCTGTCAAGGAAATAGATCTATTCCTTGAGAGCACCCTTCATGGACAAAAGAAAAGGAAGGTGCGGCTGGCCTTGGAGAGGTGGAAGAATATGTCGTTTATTCTCCACTCTCTCCAGCAATATCTAGTGGTCAGCACTAGGGCCAAGAATTCTGGGACTGCGGAGCATCTCCGCGTCCGGAAATTCTATAAAATGTGCGTGTCCTATCAGCAGTCTCAAGGGTCTGAGGAACGCACAATTCCTGACACGCAGTAATGGCTTTGCACATCAGCACGCTAAATACCAATGGCTGTCAAGACAGTTTCCGCAGGTTCCAGGTACTCTCCTATTTATATCAGGGAGGGTACTCTGTGAGCTTCCTGCAGGAAACTCACACCACTCCAGAGGCTGAGGCCTCGTGGCAACTGGAGTGGAGAGGCAGGGTCTTCTTCAGCCACTTCACATCGGCGTCATGTGGAGTGGTGACCCTGTTCTCAGAGTCTTTTCAGCCAGAGCTGCTGCTTGTGAAAGCTGTTATCCCAGGCCGTCTAATCCACCTCCGGGTCCGAGAGCAGGGTAGCATCATTAACCTAGTTAATATATATGCCCCTGCTGGAGGGCTCGAGAGAGTGAGGTTCCTCGCCAGACTGTCCCAGTTTTTTGGAGACGGTTGACGCAGATGAGTGTTTGGTACTCGGGGGGTGATTTCAACTGCACCCTCGACGCTCTGAATTGGAATAGTCCAGAGCCGTACCCGCCTTCTGCGTCAGCCCTGCGGGAGATCATCGCCCGCTTCTCCCTGGAGGACATCTGGCGAGAGCAGAACCCAGGGGCATCAGACGGTTTCACCTACGTCAGGGTGAGAGCCGGTCTGGTGTCCCACTCCCGGATCGACAGACTATATATATCTAGTCACTATATGTCACGAGTCGGTTCTTGTGCCATTAGGCTGGCTCCGTTCACAGACCACAACTGTGTGTCTGTGACAGTGGCGCTAACGCCAACAGCGCCACGAGCCGCCTATTGGCACTTCAACAATGCTTTGTTGAAGGACCAGGGGCTCGTGACATTGATCCGGGAGTTTTGGACGGACTGGAGGGGTTGCAAGGGGGACTTTGCCACGTTAAAACCGTGGTGGGACGTGGGCAAGGTTCATTTGCGACTTCTGTGTCAGGAATATACCAAGGGTGCGAGTGGGCAGCGCGAAGCTGAGTTGGAGTCACTCCGGGGGGAGGTACTCCATCTGGAGCAGAGGCTGTTCACTTGTAGGGACCAATCCCTGCAGAGCGAGTATGTAGAGAGGAAGGGTGTCCTCTGTGACCTGGAACGACACCAGGCCAAGGGGGCATACGTGCGCAGCCGCTTAGGTTTTCTCAAAGATCTAGACCGCGGCTCGCGCCTCTTCTACTCACTGGAGAAAAAGGGGGGTAACAGTAGGCACATCACCTGTCTTCTAGATGAAGACGGTGCCCCCCTTACAGATCCGGAGAGTATCCGGGATAGAGCCCGGAACTTTTATAAAGATCTTTACTCTCCGGATCCCATTTCTCCAGACGCCTGCAGGGTGCTATGGGAGGGGCTCCCCACAGTCAGTGAGGGTGTAAGAGAGCGGCTTGATATACCACTATCTTTTCAAGAGCTCTCTGAAGCCCTCCGTGCCATGTCCTGTGAAAAGTCTCCAGGACTGGACGGACTGACTGTAGAGTTTTTCCAATTTTTCTGGGAGACTCTGGGACCTGATTTCCATCTGGTCCTTGGGGAAGCCCTGGAGACCGGGGAGATGCCCCTGTCTTGTCGCAGGGCAGTACTTGCCCTGCTGCCCAAAAAGGGGGATCTCCGGCTTATTAAGAACTGGCGACCGGTCTCTCTGCTCAGCACGGACTACAAGATTGTAGCTAAAGCCATCTCGCTTAGACTTGGGTCTGTGCTGGCAGAATTGGTTCACCCTGACCAGTCCTATGCGATCCCGGGCCGGACTATCTTTGATAGTATCTTTCTGGTCCGGGATCTATTGCATTATTCTCGCAGGACTGGTCTGTCACTCGCCTTTCTCTCTTTAGATCAAGAGAAGGCGTTTGACAGGGTGGACCATGGTTACCTCATAGCCACTCTGCAAGCGTACGGCTTTGGCCCACAGTTTGTGGGCTTTATAAGAACGCTGTACGCCTCTGCAGAGTGTTTACTTAAAATCAATTGGTCCCTAACAGCACCTTTGGTATTTGGACGAGGGGTGCGTCAAGGATGTACCTTGTCTGGACAGTTATATGCACTGGCCATTGAGCCTTTCCTCTGCCTACTGAGGAAAAGGCTCACAGGGCTGGTGCTAAAAGATCCAGACATGCGGATTGTCCTTTCAGCTTATGCTGACGATGTGCTCCTCGTGGCCCAGGATCCAGTTGATCTTGAGCTGGCAAAACAGTGCCAGGAGGTATATTCAGCTGCCTCCTCCGCTCAGATCAACTGGTCCAAATGCACAGGCCTTTTAGAGGGTAATTTACAGGTGGACTCTTTGCCTCCCACGTTTCGTGACATCACGTGGGAGGCAGATGTCATTAAATATCTGGGGGTCTACCTGTCCGCTGCGGACGCTTCCGTCCCAGACAACTGGAGGGAGTTAGAGGGCAGTGTCCTCTCTCGTCTGGGACGATGGAGGGGTCTAGCAAAAATGCTTTCCCTTAGGGGGCGGACTCTACTGGTGAATCAGCTGGTGGCTTCTCAGATCTGGCACCGGCTGATTTGTCTGAGTCCGACCCCCGAGTTTGTCACCAATATCCAGAGGAATTTGTTAGATTTCCTCTGGATGGGAAGGCATTGGGTCTCTGCAGGGGTGGCAAGTCTGCCTTTGGTGGAGGGTGGACAGGGAGTAGTTTGTGTGTGCTCCCAGTTGTCCACCTTCCGCCTTCAGTACCTGCAGAGATACCTATATGCAGATCCCTCTCCGCAGTGGTGCGCACTGGCATCCAGCTTTTATCGCCAGTTGCGCAACCTGGGGTATGACCGGCAATTATTTCTGATCAGGCCCGAGGGGTTTGGGAGAGACCTCTCTGTGTTGCCGGCATACTACCAGGAAACCCTCAAGGCCTGGAGCATGGTCTCCGTGACCAGGCAGGTCGTGCCTTTGGGGGATGAAATATTCACAGAGCCCCTGCTATTTAATGCAGCAGTGGGGGCTCCAATGTTACAGTCCCCCAGTATCATCCGCCGCCTTAGTCATGCACGGATGACCCGAGTCGGGGATCTCCTGGAATACGGGCGTTCTGATTGGGTGTCACCCCAGGAGCTTGCGCTCCGTTTGGGATATGTGACGCCCAAAGTCTCAGGGCGCTTGCTCCAGGAGATTAGAGATGCCATCTCCCCCGACTCGCGCACCTTCCTTCGCGGGGCTTTGCAGGCCGGAGTGCCACATGCACCTTTCAACACCCCTTCTCCGGCTGTTTGCATTGGACACAAGCCCCGTGTTTCCCCTCAGGCTCCTCCTGTCCCCAACCTCTCGAGGTTGAGGGACATACCCTCGGCATGCTTTCGCGGCATGCCGAGGAAGAGCTTATATTCTCTCGTGCTCCATACAGTGCACTTCCTTGCCCTCGTGACCCGTCCCGATACCATCTGGAGGTGGGTCCTACCAGCTGACGAGGGCAAGAGGCCCCGGTGGAGGGAACTTTATTCTGATTTAGTTCCACGACCCACCGGGGACTTGAGTTGGAGAGTGCTCCATGGTGCACTGAGCACGGGAGAGTACTTAGCTAAATTCACGGACTCTCCCTCCACTTGTCCATTCTGTGGCAAGGGAGAGTCCGTGTATCATGTTTATTTTAGTTGCGCCAGACTGCAGCCCCTCTTGTCACTCTTGAGGGGCCTCCTCCTGCAGTTCTGGCTGCATTTCTCCCCTCACATTTTTATTTTTGGGCGCCCAGTGTCCCGGGGCAATAAGGCCAGGGACCTCCTCGTCAACCTGCTCCTGGCATTAGCCAAGTTGGCTATATATAAGTCCAGGAAGCAGTGTTTGATAGGGGGGGTTCCCTTGTCACCTGAGGCCATGTTCCGGGTGCTGGTGCGCTCCCGTATCCGGGCAGAGTACCACCTGGCTTTGTCTACTGGGGGAATGGATGAGTTTGTCTCCCAGTGGGCTGTAGATGGTGTGCTCTGCTCGGTATCCCCCCATCCGGTTTCTTTTTCTTTCAACCTCCTAATATGATTTTTATTTAGTTTACAGAAAATGTCTTCTCATAATTTTAAAATACACTGTGCCCAGTGCTCAGATAGCATGTTGTGTGCATGCTTGAGCTCCAAACAAAAGGCTTTTTAGGGTCTTAGTCCCTCAAATACAAGTTTTATTTTAACACCTTTCTGTTTATAAGCACTTTGTGCACGGTGTTGTTAATTTTTGGGAGTTTTTGTGGTATTTTTCTTAGTTTAATTTAAGTTTTAGTTTTCTGGGAGCCAGGCTCAGCCCTCTATCCCAGGAGAGTGAGCTGTCTCCTGGATACTTTGCTACACCCCTCCCTTAGCACTACACCTTCACTCCTGGAGCTTTGTTACTTTGACTTTTTTTCTTTTAAAAAGTTTATTAGGTTTTGTTGAAGTTTTGTTTGTTTGGTGTTGGGTTTTATGTTTTGGGGGAGAGAAGACAAGTAACATTTTGTAGGCAGTGGGGGGGAAAACAATTAGAATTTTTGTTGAAAAGGCTTTTTTTTTTTTAACATCTGACACAGAGACACAGAGGGGTTAAAAAGCCTCTGTGTTCTCTGTGTTGTTGCAATTAGACACCTTGCAACAGGCCATTAACCCTTCCACTGCCAAGCATCACCTCTCTCTCTCTCCCTTAGTTTTGTCTCCCTTAGTTTTGTCTTTTTTTTTTTTTTTTTTTTTTTCCCACTTTTATAGTTAAAAAAAAAAAAGCAAACAGTAAAAAATCATAAAACACAAAATAAAAATAAATAAAACAAATAAACTAAAAAAAAAGGGTCTAAACATGAGGGATAAGACCACTAAGAAGCCTCAGGGGTCAAAAGGGGGAATAATGGCCCCTGAAAATCCTAGCTGCAGCACTGCACAGCATAGGCCCCAGGCAGATAAGGCAGCCCCAGCTCCTGGTGGTTCTGCCAGCAGACCTACCCCTGTGGCTAATACCTGGTCACAGGTGGTTTCTGCTGGCCCCAGTAATACCACCGCTGGGGCTGAGGGGCAGATCACTAGGAAGCATGGGGTTAAATGTCAGATGTCTGGGGTCTACAGCATTGATATCTATCTGCGTGCTGCAGCTAACGTCATCAGCCCCTCTGTTATAGTAGCAGCCAGCAAAATGTACGGGAAAGCAGTTTTCTTTACCCGTACGCTGGCTGCTGCTCACATTCTTGTACAGAGAGGCATCACAGTGGGGGGATTATATGTCCCAATAGAACCCCTGGAAGGGTTGGGCACAAAAGTAACACTCTCTAATGTGCCCCCCTTCCTACCAGACTCCCTCCTGCGCCCCCACCTGCTAACCCTAGGGGAAGTAAAAACACCATTTATTAAAATTCCCCTGGGATGCAGAGAGAGAGCACTTCGTCATGTGCTCTCTTTCAAGAGGCAGGTACAAATGTGCCTGCCTCAGGGCTCAGAAAACATAGAGGGGTCTTTTGGGGTTCCATTTGAGGGGGTGCTGTACAGGATTTTTTACAGCACTACGGAGGTGCAGTGCTATCATTGCAAGCGGTTGGGGCATACACGTAGGAATTGTCCTAATGTAAAGCATCATGCCCCAGCCCCAGCAAATGGCACCTCCGTCAGTACGGCACCCATCCCCGCTGAGCCCATAACAGCGGGGACCTCAAGGGTCATAGCCCCCCCACAGAGCTCAGGCAAGGAGGCCGTTCCTCAAGCCACCACCACGGCCTCCAAACCCCCTTCTTCCCCAAAAAAGCCATCTGTGTCTGTGGTCTCCAGCAAGACTGCAGACACGGGGAAAAAGGGGAAGAATGTCACCGGTCCTCCCAGTGTCACAGCTGCATCTCCCAAGTCCCAATCTGCCCCCATCATAATTACATCAGTTAGTGTGGGGGCACAGTGTAAGCAGAGGGATAATAAGCCCTCTGCAGGGGAGGCAGCTAGTGGCAGCTCCTCTTCCAGGAGTGACGTCCCCAGGAAGAGGAAGCATAAAACCAACAGGGAGGTTGCTGATAAGTGGGAAGTGCTCTATAGTGGAGCACCTCCCTCTAAAAGCAAGAAGAGGAACAAAACATCTCCTCCTCATCCGGTGACATTGTCTGGCCCGGTTATTAAGCTCAGCCAGCCGGTGCCAGACCAGACATCTCTCTCTCCAGACCCTATAGGGGTTAATGTGGAAAAGGGTCTGGAGGAAAAGCAGGGGCAAGAGGGTCTCCCAAGTGAGGCAGGGGTAGACAAGAAAGATCAGGTTCTGCCTCTGGCCTTTGAGGGGGGTCCCAACAAAGCCCCTGCTGAATGGGTAGTCAGTGTCCCTGAGGTGCTGAGCTTCAAGGGCACCAGTCAGTCTCCTCCTCCAGTGTCACTCTCTAGTGACGTACCTCGGGCTTTGTTAGAGCCCCAGGCCGAGTCACTACTGGAGGGGGGGGAATATAGGCATGACCCCCATTCAGGACCCCATGGATTTGTCTGTCAGGGGGGATGTGGCACAAGGGGAAGTGGAAATGGGGGAGGGTGATAAAACAGGTTTTCCTGTTAACATCATGGGAGAGCCTGTCTACCCTCCTCAGCCGTCCACTGACCCTAACATCGGTGCCATCCAAGCTGAGCAAGCAGCGGTGGAACTGGCAGAGGAGGCATATAAAGCCTCCAAGGCTTCCATTAAGGAAGCCATGCCAGCCACTGCTGTCCAGCCAGCTACCCCTGAATGCACTCCTGAAGCTACAGGGGTGCAGCAGCAATCCAAGGGTCCATTATTTACCTTGAAGGGTGCTAAAGGGACTCCTTCTGTATCATCTAAGAGGGGGTCCCTGAGAATAAAGCTGAGGAAACTGACTCCAGCCGGGGAGGATGGAGTAAAAGCCCTCAGCCAAGAGGAGCCCAGGGGTGACCCACTAGAAGGAACATCAGATTCTGGGTGGGTTATCCCTGTCAAGGAAATAGATCTATTCCTTGAGAGCACCCTTCATGGACAAAAGAAAAGGAAGGTGCGGCTGGCCTTGGAGAGGTGGAAGAATATGTCGTTTATTCTCCACTCTCTCCAGCAATATCTAGTGGTCAGCACTAGGGCCAAGAATTCTGGGACTGCGGAGCATCTCCGCGTCCGGAAATTCTATAAAATGTGCGTGTCCTATCAGCAGTCTCAAGGGTCTGAGGAACGCACAATTCCTGACACGCAGTAATGGCTTTGCACATCAGCACGCTAAATACAAATGGCTGTCAAGACAGTTTCCGCAGGTTCCAGGAACTCTCCTATTTATATCAGGGAGGGTACTCTGTGAGCTTCCTGCAGGAAACTCACACCACTCCAGAGGCTGAAGCCTCGTGGCAACTGGAATGGAGAGGCAGGGTCTTCTTCAGCCACTTCACATCGGCGTCATGTGGAGTGGTGACCCTGTTCTCAGAGTCTTTTCAGCCAGAGCTGCTGCTTGTGAAAGCTGTTATCCCAGGCCGTCTAATCCACCTCCGGGTCCGAGAGCAGGGTAGCATTATTAACCTAGTTAATATATATGCCCCTGCTGGAGGGCCCGAGAGAGCGAGGTTCCTCGACAGACTGTCCCAGTTTTTGGAGACGGTTGACGCAGATGAGTGTTTGGTACTCGGGGGTGATTTCAATTGCACCCTCGATGCTCTGGACCGGCATAGTCCAGAGCCATACCCGCCTTCTGCGTCAGAGCTGCGGGAGATCATCGCCCGCTTCTCCCTGGAGGACATCTGGCGAGAGCAGAACCCAGGGGCATCAGACGGTTTCACCTACGTCAGGGTGAGAGCCGGTCTGGTGTCCCACTCCCGGATCGACAGACTATATATATCTAGTCACTATATGTCACGAGTCGGTTCTTGTGCCATTAGGCTGGCTCCGTTCACAGACCACAACTGTGTGTCTGTGACGGTGGCGCTAACGCCAACAGCGCCACGAGCCGCCTATTGGCACTTCAACAATGCTTTGTTGAAGGACCAGGGGCTCATGACATTGATCCGGGAGTTTTGGACGGACTGGAGGGGTTGCAAGGGGGACTTTGCCACGTTAAAACTGTGGTGGGACGTGGGCAAGGTTCATTTGCGACTTCTGTGTCAGGAATATACCAAGGGTGCGAGTGGGCAGCGCGAAGCTGAGTTAGAGTCACTCCGGGGGGAGGTACTCCATCTGGAGCAGAGGCTGTTCACTTGTAGGGACCAATCCCTGCAGAGCGAGTATGTAGAGAGGAAGGGTGTCCTCTGTGACCTGGAACGACACCAGGCCAAGGGGGCATACGTGCGCAGCCGCTTAGGTTTTCTCAAAGATCTAGACCGCGGCTCGCGCCTCTTCTACTCACTGGAGAAAAAGGGGGGTAACAGTAGGCACATCACCTGTCTTCTAGATGAAGACGGTGCCCCCCTTACAGATCCGGAGAGTATCCGGGATAGAGCCCGGAACTTTTATAAAGATCTTTACTCTCCGGATCCCATTTCTCCAGACGCCTGCAGGGTGCTATGGGAGGGGCTCCCCACAGTCAGTGAGGGTGTAAGAGAGCGGCTTGATATACCACTATCTTTTCAAGAGCTCTCTGAAGCCCTCCGTGCCATGTCCTGTGAGAAGTCTCCAGGACTGGACGGACTGACTGTAGAGTTTTTCCAATTTTTCTGGGAGACTCTGGGACCTGATTTCCATCTGGTCCTTGGGGAAGCCCTGGAGACTGGGGAGATGCCCCTGTCTTGTCGCAGGGCAGTACTTGCCCTGCTGCCCAAAAAGGGTGATCTCTGGCTTATTAAGAACTGGCGACCGGTCTCTCTGCTCAGCACAGACTACAAGATTGTAGCTAAAGCCATCTCGCTTAGACTTGGGTCTGTGCTGGCAGAATTGGTTCACCCTGACCAGTCCTATGCGATCCCGGGCCGGACTATCTTTCATAGTATCTTTCTGGTCCGGGATCTATTGCATTATTCTCGCAGGACTGGTCTGTCACTCGCCTTTCTCTCTTTAGATCAAGAGAAGGCGTTTGACAGGGTGGACCATGGTTACCTCATAGCCACTCTGCAAGCGTACGGCTTTGGCCCACAGTTTGTGGGCTTTATAAGAACGCTGTACGCCTCTGCAGAGTGTTTACTTAAAATCAATTGGTCCCTAACAGCACCTTTGGTATTTGGACGAGGGGTGCGTCAAGGATGTCCCTTGTCTGGACAGTTATATGCACTGGCCATTGAGCCTTTCCTCTGCCTACTGAGGAAAAGGCTCACAGGGCTGGTGCTAAAAGATCCAGACATGCGGATTGTCCTTTCAGCTTATGCTGACGATGTGCTCCTCGTGGCCCAGGATCCAGTTGATCTTGAGCTGGCAAAACAGTGCCAGGAGGTATATTCAGCTGCCTCCTCCGCTCAGATCAACTGGTCCAAATGCACAGGCCTTTTAGAGGGTAATTTACAGGTAGACTCTTTGCCTCCCACGTTTCGTGACATCACGTGGGAGGCAGATGTCATTAAATATCTGGGGGTCTACCTGTCCGCTGCGGACGCTTCCGTCCCAGACAACTGGAGGGAGTTAGAGGGCAGTGTCCTCTCTCGTCTGGGACGATGGAGGGGTCTAGCAAAAATGCTTTCCCTTAGGGGGCGGACTCTAGTGGTGAATCAGCTGGTGGCTTCTCAGATCTGGGACCCGCTGATTTGTCTGAGTCCGACCCCCGAGTTTGTCACCAATATCCAGAGGAATTTGTTAGATTTCCTCTGGATGGGAAGGCATTGGGTCTCTGCAGGGGTGGCAAGTCTGCCTTTGGTGGAGGGTGGACAGGGAGTAGTTTGTGTGTGCTCCCAGTTGTCCACCTTCCGCCTTCAGTACCTGCAGAGATACCTATATGCAGATCCCTCTCCGCAGTGGTGCGCACTGGCATCCAGCTTTTATCGCCAGTTGCGCAACCTGGGGTATGACCGGCAATTATTTCTGATCAGGCCCGAGGGGTTTGGGAGAGACCTCTCTGTGTTGCCGGCATACTACCAGGAAACCCTCAAGGCCTGGAGCATGGTCTCCGTGATCAGGCAGGGCGTGCCTTTGGGGGATGAAATATTCACGGAGCCCCTGCTATTTAATCCAGCAGTGGGGGCTCCAATGTTACAGTCCCCCTGTATCATCCGCCGCCTTAGTCATGCACGGATGACCCGAGTCGGGGATCTCCTGGAATACGGGCGTTCTGATTGGGTGTCACCCCAGGAGCTTGCGCTCCGTTTGGGATATGTGACGCCCCAAAGTCTCAGGGCGCTTGCTCCAGGAGATTAGGGATGCCATCTCCCCCGACTCGCGCACCTTCCTTCGCGGGGCTTTGCAGGCCGGAGTGCCACATGCACCTTTCAACACCCCTGCTCCGGCTGTTTGCATTGGACACAAGACCCGTGTTTCCCCTCAGGCTCCTCCTGTCCCCAACCTCTCAAAGTTGAGGGACATACCCTCGGCATGCTTTCGCGGCATGCCGAGGAAGAGCTTATATTCTCTCGTGCTCCATACAGTGCACTTACTTGCCCTCGTGACCCGTCCCGATACCATCTGGAGGCGGGTCCTACCAGCTGACGAGGGCAAGAGGCCCCGGTGGAGGGAACTTTATTCTGATTTAGTTCCACGACCCACCGGGGACTTGAGTTGGAGAGTGCTCCATGGTGCACTGAGCACGGGAGAGTACTTAGCTAAATTCACGGACTCTCCCTCCACTTGTCCATTCTGTGGCAAGGGAGAGTCCGTGTATCATATTTATTTTAGTTGCGCCAGACTGCAGCCCCTCTTGTCACTCTTGAGGGGCCTCCTCCTGCAGTTCTGGCTGCATTTCTCCCCTCACATTTTTATTTTTGGGCGCCCAGTGTCCCGGGGCAATAAGGCCAGGGACCTCCTCGTCAACCTGCTCCTGGCATTAGCCAAGTTGGCTATATATAAGTCCAGGAAGCAGTGTTTAATAGGGCGGGTTCCCTTGTCACCTGAGGCCATGTTCCGGGTGCTGGTGCGCTCCCGTATCCGGGCAGAGTACCACCTGGCTTTGTCTACTGGGGGAATGGATGAGTTTGTCTCCCAGTGGGCTGTAGATGGTGTGCTCTGCTCGGTATCCCCCCATCCGGTTTCTTTTTCTTTCAACCTCCTAATATGATTTTTATTTAGTTTACAGAAAATGTTTTCTCATAATTTTAAAATACACTGTGCCAAATTCTCAGAGAGCATGTTGTGTGCATGCTTGAGCTTTAAACAAAAGGCTTTTTAGGGTCTTAGTCCCTCAAATACAAGTTTTATTTTAACACCTTTTTGTTAATAAGCACTTTGTGCACGGTGTTGTTCATTTTTGGGAGTTTTTGTGGTATTTTTCTTAGTTTAATTTAAGTATTAGTTTTCTGGGAGCCAGGCTCAGTTCTCTATCCCAGGAAAGTGAGCTGTCTCCTGGATACTTTGCCACACCCCTCCCTTAGCACTTAACCTGCACTCCTGGAGCTTTTTTACTTTGACTTTTAAAAAAAAAGTTTTTCAGGTTTTGTTAAAGTTTTGTTTGTTTGGTGTTGGGTTTTATGTTTTGGGGGGAGAGAAGACAAGTAACATCTTTGTAGGCAGTGGGAAGGGAAAACAATTTGAAGTTTTTGTTTAAAAGGCTTTTTTTACATCTGACACAGAGACACAGAGGGGTTAAAAAGCCTCTGTGTTCTCTGTGTTGTTGCAATTAGCAACACCTTGCAACAGGCCATTAACCCTTCCACTGCCAAACATCATCTCTCTCTCTCCCTTAGTTTTGTCTCCCTTAGTTTTGTCTTTTTGTTTCTTTTTCACACTTTTATATTTTTAAAAAAAGAAAACAGTAAAGAATCATAAAACAAAAAATAAAAATAAATAAAACAAATAATCTAAATAAAAAGGGTCTAAACATGAGGGATAAGACCACTAAGAAGCCTCGGGGGTCAAAAGGGGGAATAATGGCCCCTGAAAATCCTAGCTGCAGCACTGCACAGCATAGGCCCCAGGCAGATAAGGCAGCCCCAGCTCCTGGTGGTTCTGCCAGCAGACCTACCGCTGTGGCTAATACCTGGTCACAGGTGGTTTCTGCTGGCCCCAGTAATACCACCGCTGGGGCTGAGGGGCAGATCACTAGGAAGCATGGGGTTAAATGTCAGATGTCTGGGGTCTACAGCATTGATATCTATCTGCGTGCTGCAGCTAACGTCATCAGCCCCTCTGTTATAGTAGCAGCCAGCAAAATGTACGGGAAAGCAGTTTTCTTTACCCGTACGCTGGCTGCTGCTCACATTCTTGTACAGAGAGGCATCACAGTGGGGGGATTATATGTCCCAATAGAACCCCTGGAAGGGTTGGGCACAAAAGTAACACTCTCTAATGTGCCCCCCTTCCTACCAGACTCCCTCCTGCGCCCCCACCTGCTAACCCTAGGGGAAGTAAAAACACCATTTATTAAAATTCCCCTGGGGTGCAGAGAGAGAGCACTTCGTCATGTGCTCTCTTTCAAGAGGCAGGTACAAATGTGCCTGCCTCAGGGCGCAGAAAACATAGAGGGGTCTTTTGGGGTTCCATTTGAGGGGGTGCTGTACAAGCTGAGCAAGCAGCGGTGGAACTGGCAGAGGAGGCATATAAAGCCTCCAAGGCTTCCATTAAGGAAGCCATGCCAGCCACTGCTGTCCAGCCAGCTACCCCTGAATGCACTCCTGAAGCTACAGGGGTGCAGCAGCAATCCAAGGGTCCATTATTTACCTTGAAGGGTGCTAAAGGGACTCCTTCTGTATCATCTAAGAGGGGGTCCCTGAGAATAAAGCTGAGGAAACTGACTGCAGCCGGGGAGGATGGAGTAAAAGCCCTCAGCCAAGAGGAGCCCAGGGGTGACCCACTAGAAGGAACATCAGATTCTGGGTGGGTTATCCCTGTCAAGGAAATAGATCTATTCCTTGAGAGCACCCTTCATGGACAAAAGAAAAGGAAGGTGCGGCTGGCCTTGGAGAGGTGGAAGAATATGTCGTTTATTCTCCACTCTCTCCAGCAATATCTAGTGGTCAGCACTAGGGCCAAGAATTCTGGGACTGCGGAGCATCTCCGCGTCCGGAAATTCTATAAAATGTGCGTGTCCTATCAGCAGTCTCAAGGGTCTGAGGAACGCACAATTCCTGACACGCAGTAATGGCTTTGCACATCAGCACGCTAAATACCAATGGCTGTCAAGACAGTTTCCGCAGGTTCCAGGTACTCTCCTATTTATATCAGGGAGGGTACTCTGTGAGCTTCCTGCAGGAAACTCACACCACTCCAGAGGCTGAGGCCTCGTGGCAACTTGAGTGGAGAGGCAGGGTCTTCTTCAGCCACTTCACATCGGCGTCATGTGGAGTGGTGACCCTGTTCTCAGAGTCTTTTCAGCCAGAGCTGCTGCTTGTGAAAGCTGTTATCCCAGGCCGTCTAATCCACCTCCGGGTCCGAGAGCAGGGTAGCATCATTAACCTAGTTAATATATATGCCCCTGCTGGTGGGCCCGAGAGAGTGAGGTTCCTCGCCAGACTGTCCCAGTTTTTGGAGACGGTTGACGCAGATGAGTGTTTGGTACTCATGGGTGATTTCAACTGTACCCTCGACGCTCTTCACCGGAATAGTCCAGAGCCGTACCCGCCTTCTGCGTCAGCCCTGTGGGAGATCATCGCCCGCTTCTCCCTGGAGGACATCTGGCGAGAGCAGAACCCAGGGGCATCAGACGGTTTCACCTACGGCAGGGTGAGAGCCGGTCTGGTGTCCCACTCCTGCATCGACAGACTATATATATCTAGTCACTATATGTCACAAGTCGGTTCTTGTGCCATTAGGCTGGCTCCGTTCACAGACCACAACTGTGTGTCTGTGACGGTGGCGCTAACGCCAACAGCGCCACGAGCCGCCTATTGGCACTTCAACAATGCTTTGTTGAAGGACCAGGGGCTTGTGACATTGATCCGGGAGTTTTGGACGGATTGGAGGGGTTGCAAGGGGGACTTTGCCACGTTAAAACAGTGGTGGGATGTGGGCAAGGTTCATTTGCGACTTCTGAGTTAGGAATTTACCATGGGTGCGAGTGGGCAGAGCGAAGCTGAGCTGGAGTCACACCATGGGGAGGTGCTCCATCTAGAGCGGAGGCTGTTCACTTGTAGGGACCAATCCCTGCAGAGCGAGTATGTATAGAAGAAAGGTGTCCTCCATGACCTGGAACGACACCAGGCCAGGAAGACATATGTGCGTAGCCGCTTGGGTTTTCTTAAAGATCTAGACTGCAGCTAGCGCCTTTTCTACTCACTGGAGAAAAAGGGAGGCAATAGTAGACACATCACCTGTCTTCTAGATGAAGACGGTGCCCCCCTTACAGATCCGGAGAGTATCTGGGACAGAGCCCGGATTTTTGATAAAGATCTTTATTCTCCGGATCCTATTTCTCCAGACGCCTGCAGGGTACTATGGGAGGGGCTCCCCACAGTCAGTGAGGTTGTAAGGGAGCAGCTTGATATGCCAATATCTTTTCAAGAGCTCTCTGAAGCCCTCCGTGCCATGTCCTGTGAGAAATCTCCAGGACTGGACGGTCTGACTGTAGAGTTTTTCCAATTTTTCTGGGAGACTCTGGGAGCTGATTTCCATCTGTTCCTTTGGGAAGCCATGGAGACTGGGGAGATGCCCCTGTCTTGTCGCAGGGCAGTACTTGCTCTGCTGCCCAAAAAGGGGGATCTCCGCCTTATTAAGAACTTGCGACCGGTCTCACTGCTCAGCACAGATTATAGGATAGTAGCGAAAGCCATCTCGCGTAGGCTTGGATCTGTGCTGGCAGAATTGGTTCACCCTGACCAGTCCTATGCGATCCCGGGCCGGACTATCTTCGACAGTATCTTTCTGGTCCGGGATCTCCTGCAATATTCTCGCACGTCTGGTCTGTCACTCGCCTTTCTCTCCCTAGATCAGGAAAAGGCGTTTGACAGGGTGGACCATGGTTAACTCATAGCCACTCTGCTGGCGTGCGGCTTTGGCCCACAATTTGTGGGCTATATAACAACGCTGTACGCCTCTGCAGAGTGTTTACTTAAAATCAATTGGTCCCTAACAGCACCTTTGGTATTTGGACGAGGGGTACGTCAAGGATGTCCCTTGTCTGGACAGTTATATGCGCTGGCCATCGAGCCTTTCCTCTGCCTGTTGAGGAAACGGCTCACAGGGCTGGTGCTTACGGAGCCAGACATACGGATCGTCCTTTCAGCATATGCTGATGATGTGCTCCTCGTGGCCCAGGACCCAGTTGATCTTGAGCTGGCAAAAGAGTGCCAGGAGGTATATTCAGCTGCCTCCTCTGCTCAGATCAACTGGTCCAAATGCACAGGCCTTATAGAGGGTTCTATACAGGTGGACTCTTTGCCTCCCACATTCCGTAACATCTAGTGGGAGGCAGATGTCATGAAATATCTAGGGGTCTTCCTGTCCGCTGCGGACGCTTCCGTCCCAGACAACTGGAGGGAGCTAGAGGACAGCGTCCTCTCTCGTCTGGGACGATGGAAGGGTCCGAAAAAAATGCTTTCCCTTAGGGGGCGGACTCTAGTGATAAATCAGCTGGTAGCTTCTGAGATCGCCAGTAGCGCAACCTGGGGTATGACCGGCAATTATTTCTTATCAGGCACGAGGGGTTTGGGAGAGACCTCTCGGTTTTGCTGGCATACTACCAGGAAACCCTCAAGGCCTGGAGCATGGTCAAGGCGTGCCTTTGGGGGATGAAATATTCACGGAGCCCCTGCTATTTAATCCAGCAGTGGGGGCTCCGTTGTTACAGTCCCCCGGAATCATCCGCCCTGACACGAGTCGGGGATCTTCTGGACTACGAGCGCTCCGATTGGGTGTCACCTCAGGAGCTTACGCTCCATTTGGGATATATGGCACCCAAAATCCCCAGGCGCTTGCTCCGGGAGATTAAGAATGCCATCTCCCCCGACTCTTGCACCTTCCTCCACGGGGCTTTGCAAGCCGGAGTGCCACATGCACCTTTTAACACCCCTGCTCCGGCTGTTTGCATTGGACACAAGCCCCGTGTTTCCCCTCAGGCTCCTCCTGTCCCCAACCTCTCGAGGTTGAGGAACTTACCCTCGGCATTCTTTCGTAACATGCAGAGGAAGAGCTTGTATTCTCTCGTGCTCCATACAGTGCACTTCCTTGCCCTCGTGACCCGTCCCGATACCATCTGGAGGCGGGTCCTTCCAGCTGACAATGGCAAGAGGCCTCGGTGGAGGGAGCTTTATTCTCCTTTAGTTCCACGACCCACCGGGGACTTGAGTTGGAGTGTGCTCCATGGTGCACTGAGCACGGGAGAGTACTTGACTAATTTCACGGACTCTCCCTCCACTTGTCCATTCTGTGGCAAGGGAGAGTCTGTGTATCATATTTATTTTAGTTGCGCCAGACTGCAGCCCCTCTTGTCACTCTTGAGGGGCCTCCTCCTACAGCTCTGGCTGCATTTCTCCCCTCATATATTTATTTTTGGGCGCCCAGTGTCCGGGGGTAATAAGGCCAGGGACCTCCTCTTCAACCTGCTCCTGGCATTAGCCAAGCTGGACATATATAAGTCCAGGAAGCAGTGTTTGACAGAGGGGGTTTCACTGTCACCTGAGGCCATGTTCCGGGCACTGGTGTGCTCCCGTATCCGGGCAGAGTATCACCTGGCTTTGTCCACTGGGGGAATAGATGAGTTTGTCTCCCAGTGGGCTATAGATGGTGTACTCTGCTCGGTAACCCCCCCCCCCCCCCCAACCGGTTTCTTTTCCTCTTAATCTCCTCATTTGGTTTAATTTAATTTACAGAAAATGGATTGACATGCAGACTGGCCTTATAAAGGGCCAGTCTCTGTCCATCTTTATCATTTACAATACACCAGAACATGTTGTGTGTATCCCTGGGCTCTCCAAAGAAGGCTTTTTAGGGCCTTGATCCCTCAAAATTCCATTTTCTTTTTTCACCTTTTTGTTTAAAAGCACTCTGTGCACAGTGCTATTAATTTTGGGGAGTTTTTGTTGTGGCTTAGTTAGTTTAATTTAATTTTCAGTTTTCTAGGAGACAGGCTCAGCCTTCTATCACAGAAGAGTGAGCTGTCTCCTGGATACTTTGCCACACCCCTCCCCTAGCACTGCACCTTCACTCCTGGAGCTTTTAGTTTAAATTATTTTTAATTTCCAGGTTTTGTTTAGTTTGTTTCTTTGGTGTTAGGTTTTGTGTTTTGGGGAGAGAGGACAAGAACACCTTTGTGGGCAGTGGAGGGGAAAATATTTAAAAGTTTTTTAAGACCTTACACAAAAACACAGAGGGCTAATAAGGTAAAACGTTTGCAAAGAGAGGGAAAGGTAGGAAGATAGAAAGAAAAAAAATCTAGAAAGAAATTTAGGGAAAGAAACTCTCTTTGCAGACAGCCTCTGTGTTTTCTGTGTTAGCTGCAATCCGGCAGCATTTAACCCTTCCACTGCAAGATAATAGCAAAAGTATCTCTCCCTCAAATTTTTTTTTTTTTTTTTTGCACTTTTTCCTTAAAAAAAACAAACAATAAAAATCATAAAAATTAATAAAATAAGTAAAAATACAAAAACAGATTTAAACATGAGGGATAGGGTACCTAAGAAGCCTCAGAGGCCGAAATGGGGAATAATGGCCCCTGAAAATCCAAGTTGCAGCACTGCACAGCATAGGCCCCAGACAGAGAAGGCAACCCCAGCTCCTGGTGAAAAAACACCTTCTGCCAGCAGAGCTACCCCTGTGACTAATACCTGGTCACAGGTGGTTTCTGCTGGCCCCAGCAATACCATCGCTGGGGCTGAGGGGCAGATCACTAGGAAGCATGGGGTTAAGTGTCAGATGTCTGGGGTTTATAGTATTGAAATCTATCTGCGTGCTACAGCTAATGTCATCAGCCCCTCTGTTATAGAAGCAGCCAGCAAAATGTACGGGAAAGCTGTCTTCTTTACCCGTACGCTGGCTGCTGCTCACAAACTTATACAGAGGGGCATCACAGTGGGGGGATTATATGTCCCAATTGAACCCCTGGAAGGGTTGGGCACTAAAGTTACACTCTCAAATGTGCCCCCCTTCCTACCAGACTCCCTCCTGCGCCCCCACCTGCAAGCCCTAGGGGAAATAAAAACACCAATTATAAAACTTCCCCTGGGGTGCAGAGAGAGAGCACTAAAACAAGAGGCAGGTGCAAATGTGCCTGCCAGGGGCAAAGAGAACATTGAGGGGTCTTTTGGGGTTCCATTTGAGGGGGTGCTGTACAGAATATTTTACAGCACTGCAGAGATGCAATGTCATCTTTGCAAGGGGCTGGGACACACACGTAGGAATTGCCCTAATGGTAAACATCCTGTCCCAGCCCCAGCAAATGGCACCACCAATAGTATAGCACCCATCCCCGCTGAGCCCATAACAGCGGGGACCTCAAGGGTCATAGCCCCCCCAGAGAGCTCAGGTAAGGAGGCCGCTCCTCATACCACCACCACGGCCTCCAAGCCCCCTTCTTCCCCACAAAAGCCATCTGTGTCTGCGGTCTCCAGCAAAACTGCAGACACAGGGAAGAAGGGGAAGAATGTCACCGCTCCCCCCAGTGTCACGGCTGTTTCCCCAAAGTCCCTTTCTGCCCCCAAAATAAAAAACATCAGTTAGTGTGGGGGCACAGGATAAGCAGAGGGATAATAACCCCTCTGCAGGGGAGGCAGTTGGTGACAGCTCCTCTTCCAGGAGTTACGTCCCCAGGAAGAGGACACATAAGACCAACAGGGAGGTAGATGAAAGTGGGAGGTGCTCTATTTTGGAACACCTCCCTCCAAAAGCAGAAAGAGGAGTAAAACATCTTCTCCTCATCCGGTGGCATTGTCTGGCCGGTTATTATACTCAGCCAGCCGGTGCCAGACCACACAACTCTCCCTCCAGACCTAAAAGGGGATAATGTGGATAAGGGTCTGGAGGAAAAGCAGGAGCAAGAGGGTCTCCCAAGTGAGTCAGGGGTGGAAAAGAAAGATCAGGTTCTGCCTCTGGCCTATGAGGGGGGCCCCAGTAAATCCCCTGCTGAATGGGTGGTCAGTGTCCCTGAAGTGCTGAGCTTCGGAGACACCAGTCTGTCTCCTTCTCCGGTATCACACTCCAGTGACATACCTCGGGCTTTGTTAGAGCCCCAGGCTGAGTCACTACCAGAGGGGGGGAATATAGGCCTGACCCCCATTCAGTACCCGATAGATTTGTCTGTCAGGGGGGAAGTGGCACCAGGGGAAGTGGATATGGGGGGAGGGTGATAAGGCAGGTTTTCCTGTAAACATCATGGGGGAGCCTGTCAACCCTCCTCAGCTTTCCACTGACCCTAACATCAGTGCAATCCAAGCTGAGCAAGCAGCGGTGGAGATGGCAGAGGAGGCATATAAAGCCTCCAAGGCTTCCACTAAGGAAGCCATGCCAGCCACTGCTGTGCAGCCAGCTACCCCTGAATGCACCCCTGAAGCTGCAGGGGTGCAACAGCAATCTCAGGGTCAACTATTCAGCGTGAAGGGTGCTAAAGGCCCTCCTTCTATATCATCCAAGAGCTGAGGAAACTGACCCCAGCCGGGGAGGATGGGGTAAAAGCCCTCAGCCAAGAGGAGCCCAGGGGTAATCCACAAGAGGGGACATCAGATTCTAAGTGGGTTATCCCTGTCAAGGAATTAGATCAATTCCTTGTAAGTACCCTTCATGGGCAAAAGAAAAGGAAGGTGCAGCTGGCCTTGAGAAAGTGGAGTAATATGTCGTTTATTATCCACTCTCTCCAGCAATATATAGAGGTCAGCAATAGGGCCAAGAATTCTGGGACTGCGGAGCATTATCGCGCCTGGAATTTCTATAAAATGTGCTTGGCCTATCAGCAGTCTCAAGAGACTGAGGAACGCACAATTCCTGACACGCAGTAATGGCTTTGCACATCAGCACGCTTAATACCAACGGCTGTCAAGACAGTTTCCGCAGGTTCCAGGTACTCTCCTTTTTACATCAGGGAGGGTACTCTGTTAGTTTCCTGCAGGAAACTCATACCACTCCAGAGGCTGAGGCCTCGTGGCAACTGGAGTGGAGAGGCAGGGCCTTCTTCAGCCACTTCACATCGGCGTCGTGTGGAGTGGTGACCCTGTTCTCAGAGTCTTTTCAGCCAGAGCTGCTGCTTGTGAAAGATGTTATCACAGGCCGTCTAATTCACCTCCGGGTCCGAGAGCAGGGTAGCGTAATTAACTTAGTTAATGTATATGCCCCTGCTAGAGGGTCCCAGAGAGTGAGGTTCTTCGCCAGACTGCCAAACTTTTTGGAGACGGTTGATGCAGATGAGTGTTTGGTTCTCGGGGGGGGATTTTAACTGTACCCTCGACGCTCTGGACCGAAATGGTCCAGAGCCCTAGCCCTCTTCTGCGTCAGACATGCAGGAGCTCATCACCTGCTTCTCCTTAGAGGATGTCTGGCGAGAACAGAACCCAGGGGCATCAGACGGCTTCACCTACATCAGGGTAAGAGCCGGTCTAGTGGCCCACTTCCGGATCGATAGACTATTTATATCTAGTCACTATATGTCACGAGCCCGCCTATTGGCACTTCAACAATACTTTGTTGAAAGACCAGGGGCTCGTGACATTGATCCGGGAGTTTTGGACAGACTGGAGGGGTTGCAAGGTGGACTTTGCAACGTTAAAACAGTGGTGGGACGTGGGCAAGACTCATTTGAGACTTCTGTGTCAGGAATATACCATGGGTGCGAGTGGGCAGCTGAGCTGGAGTCACTCCGGGGGGAGGTGCTCCATCTAGAGCGGAGGCTGTTCACTTGTAGGGACCAATCCCTGCAGATCGAGTATGTAGAGAAGAAAGGTGTCCACCGTGACCTGAAACGACACCAGGCCAGGGGGGCATATGTGCGTAGCCACTTGGGTTTTCTTAAAGATCTAGACCGCAGCTCGCGCCTTTTCTACTCACTGGAGAAAAAGGGAGGCAATAGTAGACACATCACCTGTCTTCTAGATGAAGACGGTGCCCCCCTTACAGATCCGGAGAGTATCCGGGACAGAGCCCGGATTTTTTATAAAGATCTTTATTCTCCGTATCCTATTTCTCCAAACGCCTGCAGGGTGCTATGGGAGGGGCTCCCCACAGTCAGTGAGGGTGTAAGGGAGCAGCTTGATATGCCAATATCTTTTCAAGAACTCTCTGAAGCCCTCCGTGCCATGTCCTGTGAGAAATCTCCAGGACTGGACGGTCTGACTGTAGAGTTTTTCCAATTTTTCTAGGTGACTCTTGGACCTGATTTCCATCTGTTCCTTGGGGAAGCCCTGGAGACCGGGGAGATGCCCCTGTCTTGTCGCAGGGCAGTACTTGCTCTGCTGCCCAAAAAGGGGGATCTCCGCCTTATTAAGAACTTGCGACCGGTCTCACTTCTGAGCACAGATTATAAGATAGTAGCGAAAGCCATCTCGCGTAGGCTTGGATCTGTGCTGGCAGAATTGGTTCACCCTGACCAGTCCTATGCGATCCCGGGCCGCATTAGCTTCGACAGTATCTTTCTGGTCCGGGATCTCCTTTAATATTCTCGCAGGTCTGGTCTGTCACTCGCCTTTCTCTCCCTAGATCAGGAGAAGGCGTTTGACAGGGTGGACCATGGTTACCTCATAGCCACTCTGCAGGCGTGCGGCTTTGGCCCACAATTTGTGGGCTATATAACAACGATGTACGCCTCTGCAGAGTGTTTACTTAAAATCAATTGGTCCCTAACAGCACCTTTGGTATTTGGACGAGGGGTACGTCAAGGATGTCCCTTGTCTGGACAGTTATATGCAGTGGCCATTGAGCCTTTCCTCTGCCTGTTGAGGAAAACGCTCACAGGGATGGTGCTTAGGGAACCAGACATACGGATCGTCCTTTCAGCATATGATGATGATGTGCTCCTCGTGGCCCAGGACCCAGTTGATCTTGAACTGGCAAAAGAGTGCCAGGAGGTATATTCAGCTGCCTCCTCTGCTCAGATCAACTGGTCCAAATGCACAGGCCTTATAGAGGGTTCTATACAGGTGGACTCTTTGCCTCCCACATTCCGTAACATCTCGTGGGAGGCAGATGTCATGAAGTATCTGGGGGTCTACCTGTCTGCTGAGAACGCTTCCGTCCCAGACAACTGGAGAGAGCTAGAGGACAGCGTCCTCTCTCATCTGGGACGATGGAGGGGTCTAGCAAAAATGCTTTCCCTTAGGGGGCTGACTCTAGTGATACATCAGCTGGTGGCTTCTCAGATCTGGCACCGGCTGATCTGTCTGAGTCCGAATCCCAGTTTGTCAGCAACATCCAGAGGAGTTTGTCAGATTTCCTCTGGATTGGAAAGCATTGGGTCTCTGCGGGTGTGGCAAGTCTACTTTTGGTGGAGGGTGGGCAGGGAGTGGTATGTGTGTGCTCCCAGTTGTCCACCTTCCGCCTTCAGTACCTGCAGAGATACCTATATGCAGATCACTCTCTGCAGTGGTGCGCACTGGCGTCCAGCTTTTATCGCCAGTTGCGCAACCTGGGGTATGACCAGCAATTATTTCTTATCAGGTTTGGGAGAAACCTCTCTGTGTTACCGGCATACTACCAGGAAACCTTCAAGGCCTGGAGCATGGTCTCCGTGACCAGGCAAGGCGTGCCTTTGGGGGATGAAATATTTACGGAGCCTCTATTATATAATCCAGCAGTAGGGGCTCCGTCGTTACAGTCCCCCAGCAACATCCGCCGCCTTAGTCAGGCACGGTCGACATGAGTCGGGGATCTTCTGAACTACGAGCACTCCGATTGGGTGTAACCTTAGAAGTTTGCGCTCCATTTGGGATATATGGCACCCAAAGTACCGAGGTGCTTGCTCCAGGAGATAAAGAATGCCATCTCCCCTGACTCTTGCACCTTCCATCACGGGGCGTTGCAAGCCGGAGTGCCACATGCACCTTCTAACACCCCTGCTCCGGCTGTTTGCATTGGATACAAGCCCTGTGTTTCCCCTCAGGCTCGAGGTAGAGGGACATACCCTCGGCATGCTTTCGTGGCATGCCGAGGAAGAGCTTGTATTCTCTTGTGCTCCATACAGTGCACTTCCCTGCCCTCGTGACCCGTCCCGATACCATCTGGAGGCGGGTCCTCCCAGCTGACGAGGGCAAGAGGCCTCGGTGGAGGGAGCTTTTTTCTACTTTAGTTCCCCAACCCTCCCAGGGACTTGAGTTGGAGCACTGAGCACGGGAGAGTACTTGGCTAATTTCACGGACTCTCCCTCCACTTGTCCATTCTGTGGAAAGGGAGAGTCTGTGTATCATATTGCGCCAGACTGCAGCCCCTCTTGTCACTCTTGAGGGGCCTCCTTCTAAAGTTCTGGCTGTATTTCTCCCCCCACATTTTTATTTTTGGGCGCCCAGTGTCCCAGGGCCATAGGGCCAGAGACCTTCTCGTCAACCTGCTCCTGGCATTAGCCAAGCTGGCTATATATAAGACCAGGATGCAGTGTTTGATAGAGGGGGTTCCATTGTCACCTGAGGCCATGTTCTGGGCACTGGTGCGCTCCCGTATCCGGGCAGAGTACCACCTGGCTTTGTCCACTGGGGGAATAGATGAGTTTGTCTCCCAGTGGGCTATAGATGGTGTACTCTGCTCGGTATCACCCCAACCGGTTTCTTTTGTGCTAAATCTCCTAATCTGATTTTTTATTTTTATTTACAGAACATGTCTTTTTGTTAGTCTGACATTCAGATTGGCCTTATAAAAGCTCAAATAAATACAACTGGTGATATTTTAAAAAGGGCTCCTGAGTGCTCCATTGTGGTGCCGGATACAAGGGCACAAACCCTGAGTGACAGCAGCGATATCACAGTCCGTGTTTTATGTTTACGCATTCATGTTTTTTTTCTAAGTCCCGCAGGTCGTATTATTTTTTTTTTTTTATTATATTTTTTTCACAGCGTGTTTTTTTTTTTTTGTTGCAAAGTCGTGCTTTTCTTGGGTTTATTTGTCCTGGGAGTGAGACGGCGTAGAGCGTCCACCTCCACAAATGCGGGCCCTCGCTATGCCTCAGCTTTTCTCCAGTCATCTGGTAGAGACCCTGTAGTGAGTGAGTCTTGAAAGATTAGATATAATGGTTTGGCTATTACAGAACCCAGCTCCCTCAGTACCCTTGGATGTATTCCATCAGGACCTGGGGCTTTAGTAACATTAATTTTCTCCAATCTCTTTTGGATTTCTTCCTGCGTTAACCAATTATTTAGTGATGGTAGTGTAGCCTCATTATGTTGCAGAGTCCCAACTACTGGTACCTCCCTTGTGTATACCGACGAAAAGAACCTATTTAGCTCATCTGTCTTGTCCTGGTCACCAATTATCAGATGGCCTGTGTCACGTTGTAATGTTCCTATAGCTTCCTTCCTCGCCTTCTTCCCATTAATATATTTAAAAAATATTTTAGGGTTAGTCTTACTTTCCTTTGCAACTGACTTCTCATTTTCTATTTTAGCCAATCGAATAGCCCTTTTGCAAGCCTTGTTGATTTCCTTATAGTCACATAAAGCTGCCTCTGTTCCCTCCTTCTTGTATAATTTAAATGCATGTTTCTTTTTCCTCATCATGATCTTTAAGTCATTGTTAAGCCACATGGGATGTGATTTACTCCTATTCATTTTATTTCCACATGGTACATACCGATGAGTATGTTTATTTAGTAAGGATTTGAATGTTGCCCATTTATTTTCAGTATTTTTCCCTGTTAGTTCTTTGTCCCAGTCTATATGTAGTATTGCTGCCATTAGCCCATTAAAGTTAGCCCTTTTAAAATTTTGAGTTTTTGTTGGCCCCTTACAACTTTGTTTTTTGTATTCAAACTCAAATGAGACTGTGTTGTGATCACTGTTACCCAAGGGTTCACCAATTTTAACACTTGATATTATATCAATATTACTTGTGATGATTAAATACAAGAAGGTTCTTGTATTACTTGGGCCAGATAATGATCCCCTGAGTGTACTCAAGAACCTGCTCCCCTTAGCTGAGCTGCTGGTCTCATTTATCCAATCTCTAACAATAATTGTATTTCCTCACTTTCAGCTATATTTGGGGGTTTATAGCATACTCCCACGAAAATGCGTTTAGAATTAGCTCCTCCACTATTTAGCTCAACCCACAAACACTCAATGTTGCCGTTAGTTCCAGCATAAATTACTTCTCTGACTATAGGCTTAAATTTAGGCTTTATATACAGACAGAACCCACCTCCTCTTTTACCATTTCCCCTATCTTTCCTAAATAGGTTATAACCATCCAGATTAACAGTCCAGTCATGAGATTCATTCCACCATGTTTCAGTAATGCCTATTAAGCCCCTATTAATACCTCCCTACTGTCTATTGTAACCCTTCCCCCTTCTCCTCCCCCATTGGTAACTAATTCACCCCTTTCCCTCTCTACCCTTTTTACCTCAATAATTCTATATAGTCCCCCCCCCCCCCCACATATTAGTTTAAAAACTCCCCCAACCTTTCTACCATCCTATCTGCTAGTACAAAAGCTCCCTCATCATTAAGGTGCAATCCATCACGATAATCCATTACAGCTATTGAGAATGTACCCAAGTGAGAAGTCAGCCCAGTGCTCTAAAAAAAACAACCCTCTGCACTGCACCACTTTTTTAGCCACGCATTAACCTCCCTAAGCTCCTTCTGTCTCACTGCGCTAGCATGTGGAACAAGTATCATCTCAGAAAATACTACCTTGAAGGTCCTTGCTTTAAGATAATTCCCTAGAATCATTCTTTAGGACACTCTATCTTCCACTTACTTTGTCATTGGTACCAATATGTACCAAGACCGCCGGTACATTTTGAGCCCCTCCCTATAATTTATCCACCTGATCCACCACATGCCGAACCCGAGCACCTGGGAGACAGCAAACTGTTTGATTGCTGGGTTCTGGGTGACAAATCACCCTGTCTACCTTTCTAATAATAGAGTCCCCTACCAACAAAACCTTTCTCTTGCTTGGCCTATGCTGCCTTCCCACTCCTCCAGTAGAACTGTTCTCCCAGCTGTTATAGGGAACAGCTCTATCTGGCATTGCCATTCTTGAATGAACATCCCCAACAGTTTCACTCAATCTGGCAAATCTGTTGGTGTTTGCCAACTCAGAACTGGCCTGCCTCCTCCTGTCCCCCCTGCTCCCCTTCTAACTGTAACCCAGCTACCTCCCTGGACATCCTCACTAGTACCACCTCAACCCTCCATGCTAGGCACAGCTAAACTGTGCTCAGTGAGCATCAACTCTCTTTCCAGTGTGACAATATCATTAAGTGTTGCAATTCTCCTCTATAGTTCTCCAATTTGATCTTCCAGAGAGGCAACACGCTCACACCTTTCACAGAGGTATGGACCCTGGATCACTTGTTCCAGTAGTGCATACATGTGGCAGGATGTATACTCCTGACTCGTGATTACCAGTTACAAAAATACAGTGAGAAAACAAATCAATGTATGTGTATAAAGATTGCTTTTCTACACCTTAATCCAAACAAAACAAAAATATATATATTTTTTTGTTTTCTTTTATTTCTTATCATACCCCTTTTCTTTCAACTCCCTCCTTTTATTTAATCTCCTACACACTAACTACACTTACACTAGAAATGATTTGCAATTGTGCTCCTTCCCTTGTGAAAGTAGACCCTGCCTACTCATTTGCACAACGATTCCAGAGCACAGGACAGAAAACACTGCACTGATTCACAGAACTGATTCAAACAGAACACCACACAAATGCACACAGATAAACCTTTACACAGACCAAAGCACACCCACTCTCACCTGGACACTGATTACAGGCCACAGGACAGAAAACACTGCACTGATTTACAGAACTGATAGACCAGTGAGTCTCACTTTGGTAGTGGGAAAGCTTTTAGAAGGGTCAATAAGGGATAATATACAAGAATAGGTTTATTCAAACAGGATTATAAGTAGGAGCCAAAATAGATTTATGAAGGATAGGTCATGTCAAAAAAACCTAATTAGTTTATATGAGGAGGTTAGGAGGAACTTGGATGAAGGCAACTCAGTGGATGTAGTCTATTTGGATTCTGCAAAGGCTGTGATACAGTGCCACATGGGAGACTATTGAGCAAACTAAGGGATACAGGAATTGACATAAATATTTGCTTATGGATTGAGAGCTCACTAAAAGACAGGAAGCAAAGTGTTGTGGTAAATGGCACATACCGACATTAGACTAATGTGGTAAGTAGGGTTCCTCAGTGTTCAGTATTAGGTCCCCTCCTTTTTAACATATTTATTAATGACTTGGAAGTGGGATTGGAGTGTGGTGTCTCCATTTTTGCTGATGACACGAAGTTTTGCAAGGTAATTAAATCAGAAATTAATGTACTTTCCCTCCAAAGGGATTTGCATAAATTAGAGGAATGGGCATCTAAGTGGCAGATGAGATTTAATACAAATAAATATAAAGTTATGCATCTGGGAAGGAAAAATAGCCATGCAATTTATAATCTTAATGGAGCAAATCTAGGGGTATCAGATATTGAAAGGGATTTGGAAGTACTTGTGGACAACCGCCGAGGTAACAGTGCTCAATGCCAAGCAGGATATGCAAAGGCAAGTAAAATATTAGCATGTATTAAGAAGGGTATAGAAGCAAGGGAAGCAAATATAATTCTCTCACTATACAAATCCCTAGTATGCCCTCATTTGGAATATCGGGGCACCACTACATAAACAGGAAATTTTGGAGCTGGAAAAAGTACAGAGAAGGGCAACAAAGCTAATAAAGGGAATGGAGGGGCCAAGTTATGAAGAAAGAAATGAAACTTATTTACTCTAGAAAAAAAGGCATCTAAAAAGGGGGTATGATTACCTTATATAAATATATCGAGTGTCAATACAAGGCTTTGTCAAGGGAACTTTTTGTGCCAAGAGGTTTTCAACTGACAAGGGGACATCCTTTGAGTTTAGAAGAAGATGTCACCTTAAAGAAAGAAAAGGTTTCTTCACAGTAAGGGTGGTTAATCTGTGGAATTCTCTACCAAAGGAGGTGGTGACCACGGATTTGATAGATAACTTTAAAAAGGGATTGGATATTTTTTTAAATATAAAGGGCATTAAGGGCTCTCCTGGATAAATAGAAAGGTAGTATTGATCCAGGGATGAATTTGATCGCCAGTATCTGGGGTCAGGAAGGAATTTTAATTTTTTTTCCCTGTTGAGACAATTGGCAAAGTTTCACTGTTTTTTTTTTTTTCTGTTTGCTTCCCTCTGGATCAATTAACAATAAATCTGCGTATTGCAGATCAGAGGAGATCTAAAAAGATTGAATTTGATGGACTAAAGTATTTTTTCAACCTAAATTACTATGTAATTATTATGTAAGATAGCGATCCAGAAGGGGTAACGCACACATCAAATCATAGTTAAAGGGATGTGAAACTTTTCAAAATAATGCCTTTTGTGTGAATCAAGCTCATTTGTTGTTATACAGAATGAAAATATCTGTGAATTATCAATGATGAATCAATTACATAGAAGATTAAATTGTCTTCATATATCTTAACATTACTGCTTGCAGCGGACTTTATTTTGGGACATTATTTACATGGTTTCCCATGTTTCTAGAAGTCCCAGTAAAGTGTTTACAATGGGTGGTATTTTTAGAATATTTTTATAAATCTTTACCTTAAGTACCTTGTTGTTTGTCGATATCTGGCATCGTGTTGGCGGCCATTTTATGCATCAAAAGCCATAGAAAGTTGTTAACCTTTTTAAGCCTTTCACTTGTAGTGCATTGCCCTACATGAAAATTCTTATAACCTAATTATAATAATAAATAAACTGTATATGTTTACTTGACCTGATTGCTCTACTTTAACCTTGCTCTTTATTACATTTGAAATCCATTTGACCTCCCTACTTTTCATTGCCTCCAAATTATTTGAATGAATTATTATTCACTTTTGTGTCCTCCAGCAACCTATTTGACTCCATACAGTGTGGCTTCTGTCCTATACACACCACTGAAACGGCATTGATAAATATGCCAAATGACTTGATCTCTTGCAAAACCATAGTGGGATTTAAAATTGTTCTGTTATGGTTTTTCAAGAGCCTTAATCTGTTTATAAGATCTTTGGATATGACCCATCTGGCCCTGCTGAAAAATCCAATTTCATTACTAAGTAGCATTTCCTTCTCTTTAAATAGACTTGCGTGCAGAGTATTACTATTTATATTAATTTCTACTAATAGGACCCCTATTTTTTAAGGCAGCTTCAACATGTCTTCCTTGTTCATTTTTCATTTTTCAGTGTAACAAACATTATAACACTTGTATAACTAAATTTAATCATTTTTCTTCTTCATTGGCTAATTTCTCTTCAGCTTTGGTCTAGGCACCTCTGAAAATGTACAGAGTTATTCTACATGAGTTCCATGTGGAAGCAGCTCTTTCATGGAAAAACCCAATTAAAATGCGATAATGCATCAGCTAAGACGTTCTTCACCCCTGGTATGTGCGAAGACCTAACTAATATGTAAAACTGTAAACATTTAAAACAGTCTAAACATAGCAGTCTAACCACGGGAGGTGAAAAAGCCATTGTAGAGTTAATGATCTGTACTACGTTCAAATTATCACAATGGAACAAAACATGTCTACTCCTAAGACTCTCTCCACACAACAGGATGGCCACCACTATAGGAAACAACTCCAGGCAAGTGAGATTTCTGGTCAAACCATTACCTTCCCACCCATCCGGCCATGCCTCCGCGCACCACCTACCTCTAAAATAAACTTTGAAACACAAAGCACCTGCTGTATCCATTACAATTCTAGCACCACATTGCCCATGGGGTCTGACAATATCATCGTGGATCCATAAAATTTTCGCTGTTACTCTAATGTGGTGATGTGGCTTTGTTAAACCCACTGTGGTCAAAGACAAATCCCTAGAAAATATCCTGCCCATTTAAATAATCCTGCACGCAAAATTCAGTTTGCCTAACAATGACTGCGTTACCTTCAATGTGACCATTTTTAGCAGCCTTAACAGCCAACACATTCCTTTTTAAATCCTCAATTTTTTTGTCACTATCCAAAGTAAAAAATGTACTACATTTTTTAAAATATGCACAGGAAATAGAGCACCCCATAAGCAAAGATAAATTCTTTGGCACCAAACCTTATGGTGACACCATTAGATTATCTATAGGGGGGGTTTCAAAAGGACCTGCCATTCTACCTTTTCCCACTTCACGCATCAATTTTTCCCACACTTCCAGGGGGCTATCACGTGCTGATTTTTAATTGGGAGAATGACTTCCAAAGAGTCTAACTACTGAAGGGATCACAAAACCTTTAGTGAAACCTGCAGACAATAACTGTGCATCCTCCTTCCTATCTGCTAATCTACCATACTGATTTAACCAACCCACCATGTCTTGATCTCATCTACTTTTGTAGTCGCCTCTCATCCTGCTTCTGAAACTTCCCTTTCCTGAAACATCGAAAAAGAGGGCGTGCATTTCCACACTAAGAGCCGTTGTTCCTAAACCTGCAAGAACCTCCCCAATTACAGGAACTTTCATTGAATACAAAACAAGCCCCCTTTTTTTACCTGTGCCAGTAGTCAATTGATTCTGCCCTATCCCTGACGTTGGACGCATCAGGGTCACTATCTTTAGCCAAGCTTGCATATTCTTGTCATCCCACTGCATATCTGGCCTGACTGCAATTGTTTGCCTAAACTTCTCATCATATGCCCACCAAGCTAATCCGCAGTATGTCCAATGAATCCCTTCTATCTCGTCTAAACAGCAGAATAAGGCAGAGCAATATTCTGGGTTCCTCTCTCCCACTATACTAGCAAATATGACATATGTTTGTAACCAATTGCAAAAAGTTTTTTGAATCTTTTTATATCTCCTTCTACTCTCCTCCTCCTCTTTCTTTGCGTCCTCTTTCTTCTCATCATGCTTAATTTCAATAAAGTTATTCAAAGGGAGCAGCGAGAATATCTCTATTAAGTCCCTTTTCCAAACTTTTTCTTTTAACTCTTTGGCTACATGCTCCCCTATTGGCCCAATCGAGTACATTGCTGACTTTTTAAATACTGCATCTGCTACCTTAATCACTGCCTCCCCATCCCCTGCTTTACCACTCACTTTACCTGCTCTAGTCCCCTCTTCTGTAATCACTACCTCCACCTTTGGAACAGCAACCCCTTGCACTATTGGCCTGTACACTCTGCCCCCCCCCCCCCCCCCCCCACCCCAACTGCTCCTTGTTCCACCCATGCCGCCCCAGGGCCAATACTATGAGATCCATCAAATCTAGCCAACCAATCCTTCAAACCATCAACAAAACCCTGCGCTGTAACATTATCTGAATCTTCAGTATTACCTTGCTTGTTATTCACCAACTCACTGCTCTGCCTCCTGTCTGTGGATAACGAGGGGGCTGTTAGTCCTGATGCTGCAGGTTCCCTACTCCTGTCTCTACTCCTTGATTGGTACTGGTAGTCGTCTGTTCTGATCTCTTGAATGTTGTACCCTCCTTTTTTCCCTTAAGGGCAGTCCTCTATCCTGACCACCGTCCTGCCTGTAACTATAATCATTCTTATCTAATCTCCTTCATCCAATGCTCACCAGGATCAGTAGAACGAGCCAGAGAACCTCTGCCCGAAAGTGGGCTCCTTCTCAGTGACGCATGATATCTGCCCCTGCAGTGTGGCGAGGCAGACAGCCTATTCCTGCTTCCTCTTGCCGGTGACCTCCTGGAAGAATAATAACAAGAATCCTTGTGCCTTTGAGTAATGAGTAATGTTGCCTATGAGTAACATCCAATGGCGTAACTCCTGATCTCCTGTGCTCAGGTGTCATGGATCTGTGCGGTGAACACCTGTCTTCTACTTGCCTCCACTCTTCATGAATCCTCAACAGTGCTTCCTGCAGATCATCTAGAGACCACGTATTTCTGTGTGACGAGCCTTCATCTGGGTCACGACATGTAGAAATAGGACAGTGCACAGTAGACAAATCACTACTCAGATTCTCACAGATCCCTCACTGATCTTCCTCCATGATACCTGTCTTGCTAACTTGCTCATTGAAGCTCTCTCCATCCTTCTCAAGACTGTGGCCCTCATGCTCTAAAACTCCTAGTGTTTCTTGTACTTGCTGTAGCTGATGTTGCTGCTGCAATCTCCAGTCATGTCTGCTTCCAGCTGTGCACCTGCCTCCAATCCGTGCACCTTCCTCAAATGACATCCTCCTCACTGCCTCCTGGTGAATCCTCTCTCCTCCTCTGCCCTTGGTGCCCCCTCTGCTCGTGTTGACTGGCCACAACTCACCCTGCCTGGGTACTTCAGACCTCTCAGACGCTGCCATCCTACCTCCCTTGTCTCCGTTGCTCCTGCAGACCTCAGCTGCTCTACCCAATCTGCTCTTCCCCTGCTCCTTCTCCCACAACAAGCCTCAGATGCTGCGCGTGCGACATCTGCCGACATCACCGATGCTCTGCTTAACCCAACGGCTCTCTGGATCTTCTTCACGTGCAAGTGCCTCTTCGCCCTGCTCATCACGTGCCTGGACCTCAGATGACTCCGCCGCGCTGCTCTGCCTCTCCTCTTCGGTCCCAAGCTGCCCTTTACCACTAGGCCTTCTTTACCCTCTTCCTCATGTAAGCTAGCAACCGGGGGGAGTGTTCACCACAATCTTCCTCCGCAGCGAGCGTCCATGGGTCTTGGGTGTTCCCCACTTCTTCACAGGCTGCTTCCCATGCGTTGCCCCACTTGCCACAAGCTTACTGGGTGTACTTGGCACTGGGCTAAGCCTCTCATGTGGCCTTAATCTCCTCTTTGGGCACCCACTTTGCCGCTCAATCTGCTCATCAACTGTTCTCCAGCCTGGTCCTGTTCAGCCTCTTGTGCATTAGATTGCCTTATGGTGTCCAACAATGTATTGAGCCAGTCCAGACCATTTATAGACACTTGGGCCCTTAGCTGGGCAATAAGAGAATTAATTATTGGAGAACCATCCTGAAAGCTGCTTTTCAACTGCTTCCAACTGTCTGGGTGAAATAAGTGCAGTAAAACACTCCTCCTCTCCCCCACACCTTGGCCCTATCCACCAATCCCTAACCCGCACTGAGCCCTATCAAATGCCCCTACACCTATGCTGTCTCCAGGGCACCCTGTGTAACCATGCACATAAAACTTTTTTTTGTTTTGGAAAATGTAATTTCTTTTTAAGATTCTGATATGAGAAAAGTACTTTTTTTTTTTGTTGCATTACATTTTATGGGCTGGATCTTGAGGGTGTATTTTTGTAGCTATCAGTTGAGATGGATTGGGGAGGAGGGAACAGATAGAAGTATTTATTAGATAATAGGATAACATTGAAAATGACACCACATCTCTTCCCCCTCACAGGTCCAGTAGCAAGAAGTAGCATCAATGCAACCACAACTCTACATATGTCAGTGCCCCTCTCACATACACAAATTCCAGTAAGCATCATGGATTCCTCCAGGGTCCTTCAGAGGTATCAAAGTGTAATCTTTTTTCCTGTTCATTTATTATTTTAATCAGTGCCAAAGCTTTTGAACATGTATATCTGATTCGTACAATGGCCTTTTAAAAAAAAAAGCAGAAGAACATGTTGTAAAATAGTCCAAATTAAGTTAAAGGATTTATTTGCAAAAAAAAGTACTGTGGAAATTCAACCTTCTGTATACGCAGATAAAGAAATGCTAAAGTGCATTTTTTTGTTTTTATTTTAATTTTTACCAGGACAGAGCGACAGATAATAATCATACCTAATGGGCATAGTTATACAGGTATAAAACTGTAAAAGATTTAATATTCAGCACAAAATTATGCCACCTATAAGCTTGTTGTTTGGCAACAATGCTATTTATGTTATGTAACAGAATTGTAATTACGTTTTTTTTATGTTGTAATATAAATATATATGCACAAAAAAACCTGCTAATGGATTTTTAATGATGCAGACTGAGGAATTTACATTTAAAGTGTACATTTAAACTTGAAATTGTCTATAAATACTTACAAGAAGGGGATCTATCCCGTTGTAAATTTGCCAGCACTGACAGCTGCAGTGCCAGCAAGTAGCTGATAGATGGCGCTGTGGATATTTTGCTGCCCTGGTGACAATTCACACAAGTTGTAACCTTTAAAAGGTTACCCCAACCCTCCCCCTAACCCTCACTCTAACCCCCATATATTAATAGACCACTGTACAATGAAAACAAAATATGTTTGAGCCTAATTAAGCAGGGAAATGTCATTAAGCTAGTTTTAATTGGCTTTTTAATTCGAAAAAAAAATATGTCTCCACTAAACCTTGGAGGCATCCATGATACTTTTGTCATAAATTTGTGTGTGTGAGAGGGTGTTTACATTTCTTGAAAGCAATGCTTCATTCTGTGTCTGTGAAAGGGAAAGGGTGTGTTCGGAACCAATTATCTAGCAAAGCCTTTCCTCCCCCACCCCTCCATCCACTGATAATTATAAAAACACACACCCATGATCGAGCTTTCAAGTTATGTAACAAAGACAAAATAGACTCCTCCTTTAATAAACAACATACAAAATTCAGATTTACCCCTAAAAAATGTATGCCTAGTGCTTTCATAGCTGCCCAAATATTGTTGAGTGGTTACATAGATGACAAACAAGTGTCTTTTTTTTCTTGAACTACAATTGTCCTTTAAAGGGATTCTGTCACCCCAAAATCACTTGGCTATATGTTGTGTTATCCATTTTTTCTAAAGTTAATTGTCCTGGGAAATTCCATGTTTTTGCTACTATTTGGCTGCTTTGATGTAGTAACTAGAATTAGTTTGTTTGTTTGTCTCTGCAATGGCCAAAATAAATGCTAAAATAATCCCCATCCTTATCAAGCTTTATGAGCCCCACATTAGCATATAGAAGATGATAAATCAATTCTAAATATTTCAGAAATGATTAACCGTAGAAAAAAATGCCAGTACAATATAAATCCAGTTTTTAATGCACTTCAAGATTAAATCAAATTCCTGATGGCATTACAGAGTACTTTTAAGTCCTGTTTTCAGTCTATGCATTTAGTTTGCTGACCTCTGCCCTATAGCATAAACAGCCATCTGCATGAACCCAGACAGGAAATAAACAAAAATGAAAAAGTCACTAGGGGAATTGAGGATGAAGATGGTAGACAGGCTTCATGCACATATAAAAAGCATGTTGTGTGATGTTTACAGAATTTATCTGCCTTGCAATTTATTTTAATGTTTATACTATTCTATATTTGTAAATGTCCTCTCTTTTTAGTGTGACTACCAGGTGTATATAATGGATTAAATAATTGTATTCATTAGGCGCTCACAAAAATTTCCCATAATCCCTCCACTATAGACAATTGAAAATATATTGACACTAATCAGCATCCATCCATCACTAATATAGTTGTTGTCAGCCAAGTGTGTGTGTAACGCTCACAAAATTGTGAGTTGTGCAAAGCCGAGCATTGCAGGGCTCGCATTGCGTGGCGAAGGGAGAGGGAGGAAGGCAAGGAGAGAGAGGGAGGGAGAGGAGAGAAGAAGAGGGAGAGAAGGAGAGAAGAAGATGGAGAGAGAAAAGGAGAGGGAGAGAGAGAGAGAGAAGGAGGGGGAGCGAAAGAGAGAGGAACAGAGGGAGGGGAAAGGAAGGAGAGAGAGAAAAGGAAGGAGAGAGAGAAAAGGAAGGAGAGAGAGAGAAGGAGGTAGAGATGGAGAGAAGAAGTGAGGGAGAGATAGAAGGAGGGAGAGAGGGCACGCAGAGAGAGTGAGCACAGAGAGAGGGCACAGAGAGAGATACAGGGTAAACAGAGAGAGGGCGCACAAAGAGACAGAACACACAATATTTGATACAATATTATACCATCATTTTTGACAGGCAAGTGACTAGTAAATTATAAACATAATTCTACATATCTGTACTCCCAGCAGACAGGTTCAGCAGGAAAAGAGTATAGTTACAGCTATGAGTAATACAGGCTAGTCAGCCAGGACTAATAACTAACCGTATCCTGCATGACTCAAGTATTCTGCTTAAGAAACAATACCATTATTAATGTAGCAAATGCCAGAACACATGTTATATATCAGAACTGACACAGGAAAACAGTAAAGGGCATAGGGCATTAATACTCTCATGGGCTATTAGTGAGTGCATTCGCCTCTGACAGAAAAGTTTACATAAGTAGGTATAGACTTTTCTATGCAGAATAATGTTTTGGTACTTCTTTACAAACACATACCAGGGATAATACAATTATATGTAGTTTGAGCTGATACATTGGCAGTTTTGCTTTGGCGTACTGCAGTGAAACATGATATTTCCTGCAATGATGTGTGTGTGAATTGTTGTTGAGCAAGAAAAACATTTATAAACTGAAAAAAAAAACACATCATGATGAAGTTCTCAGACATGCAGCGTTATAGTTCCTCAAAGCACTCTGCCAGAGTGTGTGAGGTTTTTTATTTAACCAATATATTCACAGCACAGTGCCCTAATACATATATATATATATATATATATATATATATATATATATATATATATATATATATATATATATATATATATATATATATATATATTAGCTATTGTACTCCAGTGGGACACCATTTCACCCAGGACAATCACTCCATCCAGAACCTCAAAATAAGAGTGCTCAGAGAGAATTTCAGAACTATCCAACAGCGGAAAACTTTTGAATTAAAAATGATTCAATTTTTTAATACCAAGGATTTGGGTATTAACACTGATTTAGGCTTTCTGGCCCACTGTCTTAATCTCTTATAGCTAACACATTCCACTTACCTCCCCCCTTCTATTGCTGTTTTTGTAAACTACATGCTATGCTTAAATTTATTGCTCTTTATTTCACTCTGCTGTGTTCTTATCTACAACCTGATCTATAGACTTACTGACCTATCAGGACATTATTCACAGTGCTGGTCTGTTTCTCACTTAGATCTGGCCAATTAATTTAGTCTTTCTTGTTTTTCCATTTTTTTTCCCCCCATCTCTTTCTGTTTGCTGTTTTTAGTTCATACTTGTATCAGTATCGCTTTTTGACTTGATAAAGAGAGGCATTATCACTCGAAAGCTCGTCGCTGGATTACTGGACATTCACGGCTACCTCACTCTTCATATATATATATATATATATTATATATATATATATATATATATATATATATATATATATTTAATATATATATATATATATATATATATATATATATATATATATGTGTGTGTGTTACGGGCAATATGTATAATCCGGGTATTCTGTATAATGGCCGGGCAACAGAATGTAATATTAAAACTAGTGCGAGCCTCCCGCTGAGTGCCTTTGGTGCTCATCGCATGACTATGGCGCTCATTGCGAGCCTCTTGGTTGGCGTCTGTTTGGTTATGAGAGCTCCTTTGGCGCTCATTGCAAGTTTTGCACTGATGGGCTTTTGGCTCACATTGTGAGCCTCTCCCCTAGTGTAGTTGTGGTCCTGTAAACACTGTTGGTGCTCCTTGTGAGGCGCGCTCTGAGCACCTTTATAGTTTATTGTTATTTTTATTTTTAATTAATTTGTAAAGTTATAAAGTAATATACTTTACCTATTTGTAATTAATATATGCAGTAAGCAATATGCTGAAGAGCTAACAATCTGTTTTGATGTTCCTGCAGCATACAGTGTAGATTTGCACTGTTGGTGAGCTGAGGTGTAAGTGTCAGCAATGTGTGCAGTGTGTAGTGTAAATAGATTGTGTGCGTAAGGTTAAACAGTTTGTTTAGCTGTGTACTTCCGCATTTTGTAATGGTAATGTTATTAGGTTTGAGTGATTGTGGTAAAATGGCTGCGATTGTGTATGTGTTAGGCGGGTGTTCAGCATTTAGTGTCCTTCCTAGTAGTGTATTTTCTGTCAAAAGGCGTGTGTGATTTGCTGTGTTTTGCGTGCTTAGGAGTCATGTAGTCTCGTTTTCGTTTTTTTCGTCGGCCATTTTTTCTCTCGCTTAGGGGATTTTCAAGTGGCGAAAATCTTTAAATTGTTTTTAAATTGGCGTGTAACCTCATTCCCAGACGTCCTGGCTGTCCTCCCTTGCTGTGTGTGTTTTTTAAATTTAATTTTGTATTTTGTGTGTTTTTTGTGCTTTTCGCTGTGCGTGTTGCGGCCGTTACGTTCGTATTTTTTGTCGCTAGTATTTTTTTTTCTCAGTGGCAGTTTTAAGTGTTACAGGCCCTAATTTTTGTAGGCGATTTTTTCAAAGTGCTACGGGTCTCACACTTTGAATAGTGTATTTGAGTTTTGTGTTTTTGCCTACAGCGCTCATCTCCACCAGCACAGTGAACGCCTTTGGCGCTCCCTGCCTAAGTCGTACCGGGTCATAGGGATGAGCGCCTATGGCGCTCATCTCTACCAGCACAAGGAGGGTCGCAGTTGCAGCAAGCTTACTTTGCAAGCCCGCAGTTTTAACATTGCGTTACCAACGGATTTTGTCAAGGTTGCGCTGCTGAGAACTATATATGTGACAAATAGTAAATTTGTGTTCCCATTTGAATGGCTAAAATTGGGTATTTCCTGCTCAGAATTAAAAAAATACAGTTATTGCACTGCACTCAGGGGAGACTGGGCAGGGACATGCAAAAGAGCCCACAATGCATTATTACACTTAAATCCCCCCCAAAATGTATACATGGCTCCTTTTAGGCATATGCTAGCTGTATTATACAGCATTATAGCATAGTAAAGGTTGGATTATGCACGTTAGGAGACCTACTCACAGACAGCTTTTTTCTATCTGAAAATAGATCTCATCAGTGTGGGGCTACTTCCTAACTTGTGCATTAGATTTTATGGAAAGGCAATTTACCATAACATCCTTTTAGGTTATGGTGGGGAAAAGAGTGACAGAAGCCCTACACCGTACAAAGTACTGCTTTATAGAAAATAAATAATACATTTGTATTCAAATTTGAATGTCTAAATATAAATTACATAATTAATCCTATCCTAAGCTGTGCAATAAAGCTGTGCAATACAGCGAGCACATGCCTAAAAGCAACCATGCAATTCTATTGCTCCGGGAACCCTCTCTGCAAGGCTAAAAGCGAGCCGCAGCTTACTTGCAGGAAAGAGGTCCCGCTAGCACCAATTAAGCACGAAATATAGCCCAAATAAAGCCATCCTGCACTTTGAGAAGACTATAAAGTGATTTTAGGTGTTAGCAAAAATAGCACAAATTTCCCCTATACTCAAATCCGTAAAATATATATTTTTTAATATATGTCAAATATACATGGAAAAAGTCCAGAGTGCTTGGAGTACCTCAGACCTGGCCACGCTGCGGCCGGAAAATAAACAGTTAATGTAAACTCGTATTTGGGCTGATGTGCAAGCTTGAGAGGGGGCTACTATTAATCCTCATGTACCCCAATATGATCCCTAGCATTTACAGAGCTGTACAGTGCTGTCTTGAATTTATTTTTGACTTTAAACATTTTGGAGCTTACGGCCGGTTCCAAGATATGCGGGGGAGGAGATCCTTGCAGGGCCGTATAATTGAATTGCGAGGTAACAGAACCCCCGCAAGGAATCGCAGCCTTACAGCCGATTTACGGCCGATAATAGAATGAGGCCCCATGTATATAGTGTTTTGTTTTTTTCTTAAGAGTGATAAGTGCAATAACTTGAGTGCAGTGTAATACTGCATTTCTTGGTATTCTGAGTAGGAAATACATTTTTTAACTTATTTTTAGACATTCAAATGCAAAAACAAATGTACTATTTATTTTCTCTACTCTGTACGGTGGAGTACCTCTATGAATATTTTGCCCACCATAAACTAAAATGATGTTGTGGTAAATAATCTTTCCGATTTCAAGCAATAACCACAGTCATACTGGCGCTCCACTGCTTAACACTACAACTAAAAACAGGAACTTTATTATTAAAATTAAAAATAAATTGCTCCACCAGAACTCAAAGCACAATCTGGTTGAATGGACCAATTATGCAGTAGGGTAAAGGTACACATTGACCAATTATGTGTCTTGTGACAATTAGTCACTTACTATAATCATATCATGTAGGTGCAAAGTATCAAAATTTTGGAATATCAAAATAAATAATAGATATTGAGCTGCACAATAAGATGTATATAAAAGTACTAAATATGTAGCACCAGTACAACAACAGCCCTATGTCTCATTACAGAGACCTCCTATCTGAAGGGCTATGGTGTGCCTCACAAGCTGGCTAAGTGCCCTACAATAAATGGGAATAGTATTCACAAAGAAATAGACTAAATCAAACTCATTCGCACAGCTAAAAAAACTACTTTAGCTCAATGATATCCCTACTGGGTATTAATAAACTACCAATATGAAATGGGTTTCTGTCAGATACACATAATACAACCCAATTGGGTAAAGATCAGTAGTAGAAATAAGCAGCCTAACTGGTTCTCACCCATTAAACCGTACAGAGCAAGAAGTCCATTTCTGGATCATTACATAACATTATGGTGACATAAGCTTTCTATGCCAGTATGTGTAACGGAACCCATCACTGTTTTACGCTGTTTTATGGTTATTTAATTCTTGGTTAAAATATGATCACATTGCTATACTGTATGTATGTGGTCTGAGCGCCATTCAGTAATAATGTGTGCTCAGACCTAAGCTATCTGCAGATATGTTCTGGGTTAAAAAATGTTGTTATTATATCTGTAAATATATTGTATTGTGTGGTATGCAGTCACATATCTTTGGTCTCATACACTTGGTCAGGAGTTGCCCCTCTGCCTCGTTATCCTATCTGCTAAACCACACAAGAGATAGGAGAACAAAAGGGTTTTAGCAGACGAGATGGCACCATGAACAATGGGGGTAGGGACTCTTGAATAATGAGATGACCTGGGGTTTCCCCATACTCCCAGCAGGGGAATAAGTAAGACTAGTGATGTTACTCTCTCCACCGTCAGAGGGAGAATGAGCAGTTAGCCACGCCTAGTGGGCGGCTCCTGGGGGAGGGGACTCCTGGCTCCCACGCATTAACCCTGCCTGATTGGCCAGAGGTAATTAGGGGTTGACCAAAGGTAGTCACTGCCCCTACTGTGTATGTGAAGTGTTTAAAAATGTGTTTTTGTTTTAATAAAGAAGAGTTCTACTTGACCCTTCAAAACGTAGCATAGTCTCGTTCTTTGAGGGGGATTTATGGTACCGTTACTCTGCTACATTTTACAGCACTCCTGGATTATACAATGGGATATCGTGGATGGGAATAAATATTTCATTACTGCACAGCACCTTGCTTCAGAAAAGGACGTCTCCAACGGCTGGTACCCTCTCACTACCGGGGTAGCCGTTACAGTATGAACTAGGTTTTTTTCTGTATAATATAAATTTGACCTCATGCACAGTCCAGTCGGAAATGTCAGGGAAGTTTCCTTTAGATCAGACCTGGGCATTGTGTGGCCTGCAGGCCACATCCGGCCCTTTGACTGTCCCTGTCCGGCCCGCTACAGTGGACAAAAAAACACTGCCAATTGTAAAAGGGGGCAATTTGTGAGCAGCAGTGTTTTGACTAACTGGGATGGATAGCATTATGTAGATACTGCTCCTGGCACTGAAAAAAATCAATAAAATAAAGCTACAAAATTAATATTGAGTTGAATGCCTGTGGTTCGGCCCACCGCAACATTCTGAGTATCTCATGTGGCCTTTTTTGGGAAATTAATTGCTCATCCCTGCTTTAGATGAAAAATACAGCAAATAATAGAAATGTGCAATTGGTGATATCTTAACATTGTAAAATCAATATTAGCTTCATGACAGGCAGCAAAGTAGATGGATATACTGCTTCAAAAACTCTGTTATGTCCGATCAGTGTTCTGAGATTCTTTATCTAAAAGACCTCAGAGTTTTCCCAACATAGGGCCTGGAATATGAGCAAGAAATTAAACCTATATTGCATGTAATGGTAGCAATTATGGACTTGTCATTTCCAGTTTTTTAGTTTCCAAATATAAAAGTCCATTTGGATCAAAAACCTGAATTATTATCTTGTAAAATGATTAACAACTAAGGCCCCTATGCTAATCCGTAAAAAACAATTACTAGTGCCATAGTGGCACAAATAATTCTACCTAGCTATGTTAATTACCCATTCCTAAAACATTGAGAGAAAACTCCTACGAGTCACTGCTACATGTGAACTTCATAACAAAACTGAAAAGCAATGCAAAAATCTCCACTGCAGAAAGCAGATTTACGGGTACCAAAGACCTTTTGCAAGTGGTTTACAAACCCTTGCTGAGTCCCCCAGAAGCATTAAAAAGTGACAGTATAAAATAAAAAGCGATAAAAAATTATGACATTTCAACATTATTTGACACTTAACGGTCGGATATCAACATATTTAAACATAACATAATTAAAAAATATGATATATTAGTATGACTTGCATATTCATCTTGATGCAATTTATTGCTGTTTGTACAACTGAGTATGTTAATCTAACTCTCCACTTAGTGGCATCTGGACATACCATTTCTTTATAAGGACGTGTCTTCTTGCTTTATAGATACCATTTTAACATATTTATTTATATGGTATTTTTTCAAGTACCGGGGGAACATTTGAATATGTCTTACTCAGTCTTTCAGTCATGTCTGACTCTCTGTGATCCTAGGCCTCTGCCACTGCTTTTCTACAAGGTTTGCAAGCTGGTGATACTGGAGTGGGTTGTCAGTTCCTTCTCCAGTGGATTGGGATTTGTCCGACCTCTCTGCTTTCACCCGCCCAACTACACTGGCCCTACATGGTATAGCTCACAGCTTCATTCATGTACACAAGCCCCTTTGCCACATCACTTAGCAATCCACACTAATGTAAATTAATGAATAGCACAACTTAACGGGAGGTCGCAAAATGGGAATGAGTAGACATCTCGACACATGGAGTGGGACTTTTCCGGATGGGCGTAGCAAAGATTATCCCTGATGTCGGTGAGTTGGCTGTTGATCCCCGTGCCTCTGGACAGTTTCCTTTAATGTTTGCGGCTTCTCCTGATGGGTTACAGTAGATTAGTGTGGTGTATGTTCCCCTGGTCCCCTTCTGGATTGCTAAGTAATGGTGGTGAAGGGGCTTGTGTACGTGAATGAAGCTGTGTACGGGAATTAAGCTGTGTACGTGAATGAAGCTGTGAGCTGTGAGCTAGTGTAGGTGGGCGGGTGAAAGCAGAGTGATCAAACAAATCCCAATCCACTGGAGAAGGAACTGACAACCCACTCCAGTATCACCAGAATGCAAACCTTGTAGAAAAGCAGTAGCAGAGGCCTAGCAAAATTTAGCTGCAGACCATAGGGTCACAGAGAGTCAGACATGACAGAAAAACTGAACAAGACATATTCAAATGTTCTCCTGGTACTTGATATATGACATGTAAATGTGATGGGAGAGCTGAATATGCAATTACATAGAGATTTCAGGGTCCACATTAGAACCTCTATGAGTGAAGACGGGTTCATACGGCAGCCATTTTGATGTATATGTTTTGCAATTTAATCAGGTAGTGTGTCTGTAAAGGCTTCTTGCATCTTGCAGCATGACTTCTCATATTGGCATATGCATGACCATTCCAACATCTGCTAGGTAGTGATGGCGAGGGGGGTTTGTGTACTTCAATGAAGCTCTGAACTATACCATGTAGGGCAAGTGTAGGTGGGCAGGTGAAAGCAGAGAAGTCGGACTAATCCCAATCTACTGGAGAAGGAACTGGCAAACCATTACAGTGTCACCTGTCATAATCCTGTTAGGCCCTCAAGGGAATGTTCCTACTCCACAATATCACTAATTGGACTTTGCCTGTGTATTAACCCTTTATTATGCTTACATTTCAGATTTTGTATTATAGGATATCTAATGCTATTAGGACTATTATTCCCCTTAATATGTATGGATCTATTGCATGTTACATCTCTATGATTTTGACACTAATGTGATGCGTGTGGATGTCCCAGAACCCCAACCCACTGACACGGTTACAACGGTATAACAAAACATCATTATTTACACAGACCACAATCAGCAGTGGTCAAGACTGTGCATTCAGATAATAGTATAAGAAAGCTTTATTTTTCAAACAGACCACATTCAGCAGTGGTCCAGACTGTGCATTCAGATAATAGTATAGCAAAGCTTTATTTTGTACACAGGCCACAATCAGCAGTGGTCAAGACTGTGCATTCAGATAATAGTAGAACAAAGCTTTATTTTGTACACAGACCACAATCCGCAGTGGTCAAGACTGTGCATTCAGATAATAGTATAAGAAAGCTTTATTTTTCAAACAGACCACATTCAGCAGTGGTCCAGACTGTGCATTCAGATAATAGTATAGCAAAGCTTTATTTTGTACACAGACCACAATCAGCAGTGGTCAAGATTGTGCAACAATGTCATTATATCAATATCATGGTGTGGGCGGGTCCTGAGAGAGGAAGAGGCTAGGATTGAAAAAAAGAGGATACCTACAGGGGCTAATGTGATACTCTAGAATAAGTATGATGCATAGCACCTACCAGGGTCACATGTCACTACACAGCTGCAACTGGAATTTGATTAAAAAAAAAGGATCATCACAAATCACTCTTTTTAATTGAAGAAACCATTAGTCTGCATAGCACTTACAACTTGTCTAGATCTGCTCAATGAAACAGATGAGTCAACCTCTGGACTGTGTAATTCAATCCAGCTTCACACATACAGTGTGGTGGGTGAAATTTAAAGAAATGAAAAAGTGGTCAACTAAATAAAGGCGGAGGAAGAGAAAAAAAATAATCACAATACATGTACAGTACAGTGCTAAATACTGTACCAATATATCAACTCACCTCATTCCCATCTGCAAGCATTACTAACTATTAGCTAGGTCTCTAGATAATCCGTAATATGGACAAATAGCCATTAATACAGAGAGGACTCAAAGGTCAGCAGCCAGATTCACTGTCACTTACATCAGACCCAAGGATCTGTTATCAGACTGCTATTGAGGTCAGGATCACATGCTTCACTAATGCATATATAAATGCTGGCTGTCATTAACATGCCATTGTGAGACTTTGCAAGTCCATCGCCATAGCGGCATTAGTCTATATGTAAGCTAACAACAATCATGTCTTAGATATCTGGATAACTTTAAGATTGGTGGAGCTACATGTTAATGGGAGCTGTCATTGAAGGGATGTCTGCAATCATTGTGGAGGAAATGTATGATTTATGAGTTTTTCCCAGTGCCTCTCAGGTAGATGCAGATGCCTTCATGGACTTGAATTGAACCTAAAACAAAACAAATGGAAAGAAAAACAAAGAAAAATCATAAAACCTAAGGGCCTAGAAAAAAAAGGGACTGCAGCATCTCTTCTGAACAACATTGCTCAGTGACCATCAATTGGTGACATTATAAACAGAACCCTACGTGTCCACAGAGAAGAGGATCATGGACCACCATCACATCACATAGGCCAAGATCCAAAACTCTGTAGCCAGGCTAGATTAGGTTAACATTGTGACCAATAGATTGTCACTGAGGAGTGCTGTTGAAAAGGCAAAATCATGTCCGTAGCCCGTATCTCCTCCTCCGCCTGGACAGTGGGTACACATCGCCTGTGCCCGGACGCCATCTCCTCACTGTGGGTGGTTGTGTGGGGAGGGTGGGTGGAGGTAGTGGCACCACAGGTGGTGGTGGCTGAGGCATAGTGGAATGAGAGGAGGGGCCAGGCTGCTGGTGGCCAGAGGATGTCTGTGACGAGAGGGGGCTGGAGACCAGCCCCTTACTCAGCAGCCTGGACATGTAATTCTCCATCAGGTGATGCCTCCTCTCCTCCCTGAAGTGGCTGTCCAGGCTGCGCCTCCTGTCAGAGATGCCGGCATCCATCCTCCTCATGAGGGCGATCTCCGCCAGTGCAGCTTGGGTCTGTGGCGGTGATGGTGGAGCCAGGGGTGTTGATGTCGATGTCCCAGGTGGCAATGACTGTCAGGACAGCTCACTGTGTGGGGAAGGAGGTGCTGTTCTGTAGTCTGTCGATGTTAAGGCCCCCAGCCAGATTGCAAGTCTTTGGAGGAGGGGGGCACTCGTGTCCAAATGGATGGTGCTTTGTCCGGGTGGAAAGTCATCAAGAACCACAACCTCCCCCTTCTCAGAGCCAGGGCCCTCCAACGATCCTGTAGCCTCCTCTCCAGCGGGGTGGGGGGCTGACGGCCCTGCCTCTGGCTCATCACTGGACCCAGACCTCCTCCTGGATGCTGAAAGATAGAAAAGAAAGGTACATGTCATCATGCTGATTGATACATTGATATGTGTTCATTCCTAACTATCTGACATCTAGGCTTGAACATGGATGATATCATATTGTCATATTCACCTGACATGGAGGCTGGGTCCTGCTAGGCCACCATGGTGGAAGCTCCAGCTGCGAGCGGTGCTCTAAGGAGGTCCTTTGCAACTCTCTACCACTTCTTATAGGTCACGCTGTGTCCTTGGTCTTCTCTGGCCATCTTCCTCCTCACCGTGGCCCTGATATCCACAAAGTGGTGCTTTACAGACCCCATGCCCCTAGGCACTTTGCACCAAGGAGGACAATATTCTCCTGGGGCGTATAGTTACATGCCCTGGTCCTGCCCTTGCCCTTGCCACTAGCCCCTTGCCCTCTCAACTGTGTTTGGGGACCCCGGCCACCCTGACTTCTCCCTGAGGCCTGTCCCTTCCACAACCTACCCACCCCTCCCCTGGGAACAGGCCCCTTCCCCTCTGTCCCTCCTCTACGTGTGCCTGATGCTCGGGGCCCCCGTCCACCACTACACTAACATCCGAATCCTTCTACGACTCCTCCTCCCTCCGACACCTCCTCCTCCTCTCCTACGACCTCTCCTCCCTCCTCCTCTCCACTCTCGAAAGAAAAGTATTACTGTGATATGGGTGTTGTAAAAAAAATGACAGCCAATAGGGCAATAACGAAGCTCGCCAACGACCTCTCAGCCAGTCACATGCGTGCTTGACAGCCTGACACAGCCAATAGCGTAATAACGAAGCCCGCCAATGGCCTTTCAGCTTGACGGCCTGACACAGCCAATAGCGCAATAACGAAGTTTGCCAATGGCCTCTCAGCCAGTCACATGCACGCTTGATGGCCTGACACAGCCAAAAGCACAATAATGAAACTGGCCAAAGGCCTCTCAGCCAATCACATGCGCGCTTGAGTCTCCAGGCCGTAACTTGGGCCCATAGGCCTGCAGGTGACTTTAAAGGTTTTAAAATACAATGGAAGGCATTTTAATGACTTGGCCAACAATCCCCAATGATCAAATATGTAAATGAAATGAAACTCTGTATTCTCAGATGTTGGAATGGTCAGGCATATGCAAATATGAAAAATCATAATAAAAGCTATTACAACACATATACAAGAAAAGGGTTCTTCACAGTTAGGGTGGTTAAATTGTGGAATTCTCTACCAAAAGAGGTGGTGACAGTGAATTAGATTAACTTTAAAAAGGGGTTATATATATTTTTGAATAAAGAGGATATTCAAGGTTATCCTAGATAACTAGCGAAGGAATATTGATCCAGGAGAAATTTGATTGCCAGTCTCTGGGGTCAGGAAGGAATTTTTGCTTTTTTTCCCCCCTTATGTGCCTAATTGGCAAAGTTTCAATGTTTTTTTTTTTCTGTTTGCCTTCCCCTGGATCAATTAACAATTATTAATAAACTAGCGACTTGGCCGTCAAAAATGGACAATAACATTTCAAGCCATGGGAATGCTGTTTGACACATTATTGAAACTGTTTTATACTGTGAGGACCATCAGCGCTCATTGCGAGGCTTGCAGTGAACTTTTGGTCCTGTGAGAGAGATATATATTTCTATGTATATGTAGTTATGTAATAATAAATGATTTCTTAAATTAATTAATATTCTTTAATTATTTATAATTGCTATGCAGCGAGCAATAGGCTGAAGAGTTAACAATCTGTTTGTATTTTGCATCTGCATTGAATATACATTTTGAGTATTAGTGCCCTGCTTATAAAGTGTAATGAATGTTTGAAGTGGGCATTCTAAATAGGCTGCGTGCGCGAGGTAAAGCCGCTGGTTTATTGTGTAAAGCTGCATTGTATAGTCGTAATGTTATTAATGTGGTATGCGTCTCGTGAGCATTTTCCTACTTTTGTAATAGTGTATTTTGTAGGTCGTAGTGTGATGTGTAAAGTGCTACGCGTTTTGCGTGACCTGGGGTCGTGTAGCCTCTTTTTCATTTTTTTCAACAGCTATTTTTTTCCTCGCTTAGGCGTATTTTAATGGCTTGCTTTCCGCGCTCATCGGCTAAGAGCTACAGTTTAACGGCTCGCATCGCTTTGCAAGGCTCGCAGTGATGAGCGCCTTCGGTGCTCATCCTCTAACTCCTACGCGTTAACAGCTCGCTTCGCAAGGCTCGCAAGCGATGAGCTGCGCCTAACTCGTACGCACCTCTCAAAGCATGACTACGTCTTGCAGTTTGATAACTATTATATGTGATAGTCCACATACTAAAAGGATCAGAAGAGATATAAAAAGGTTGAACTTGATGGACTAACAGTCTTTATTCCACATCAAATACTATGTAACTATGTAACATCAAAATGGCTGCAAGATCAACAATTTATCACTCATAAAGGCTTTAACATGGACCCTGACATATCAATAGGGGCTGCAAGAGTGCCCTAGGAGGCCTTGAAAAGACAGTAAACCACTTTTAAACAAAAGCAGAGAGGTTTTTCCGATTGTCATGCTCAACATTCCCATTGCCAAATTAGTGTCAATATAAAATATGCTTGACATTCACCGTATCAACATCACATATCAGTGTTTCACAAGTACTTTCCTCCAGAGTCCACAGACAGGCCACATACAATCCTTAACCATGACAACCCAGGGGCCCAAATCAGAGGCTCCTGGTGAATACTAATTGTCTCACCTGTGTTTACAACCTGTGAAACCGAAATCCTGGCATGTCCGGCAAGGCTGGAGGATTAACTTGTGAAACGCTACTATACACATTGCAAGGTAGAATTGATGCTGCATTTAACGAGTCGGCACACCTAGATCAACCATGTACAACCATTGAACTATGGGTGAGCAATGTAAGATCTCCATCCCAATGAAAATCACAGATCAAAAAATAAGTGAATTGTAAAGGCCATGTTGAGGCCTGCCACTACAGTAAAATCATCAGCTGGAATGCCACATGAGTCCAGATTGACAGGTGACCAATTCCAAACCTGAAATCCACCTGCCTAATACCAGGTGTTCTAAGCAACAAGCTATATAACCACATCCCCGACAAGTCATCAGCACGTCTGAAACCGCATGGATCCTCAACAAGTCCGAGATATGCAGGAGAGTATGGATGGGTGGACGAATCACATATATAGTTGTGAGCATACGAGTTGTTGCTAATGCAAATGCTAGTCCTCGCGAAGCGAGGGGCCGCATTTGCGATGGTGGAACATACCACGTTGCCTGTGTTTGTCCGCAAATGCGGCCCCTCGCAAAGCGAGGGGGCCGCATTTGCGGTGGTGGACGATCCAAAGTCGGCTGTGTTGTTTGTCCGCAAATGCGGACCCTCGCAAAGCGAGGGGCCGCATTTGCGGTGGTGGAAGGTCCAAACGTCGGCTGTTTTAACACACACACGCACGACTTTTAAAAAATTACACTGCGTCGTACACGTAAAAACAAACTGCGTCCATCGCAAACAAATTAATGCTGCCTTGCAAAAAAATACGGCTGCGAAACGACCCATTGCCAACTCGCAAAACCGGCCGAAAACGGCGCGCATGAAAACATCAGAAACACAAGAAATAAACACAACGAAAACATAAAAAGCTTACCTACAGCAAGGTTGGGCATCCGGCACCTCGAAAAGTTAATTTACACGTCCATTTAAGTCCAAAAAAAAAGAATTTACACTGCCGAAAATCACCTAAGCGAGAGAAAAAATGGCCGCCAAACAAAACGAAAACGAGGCTTCAGACGTAACTATACTACAGTGACTCGCAAGACTGAAATACATACTATGCGGAACGTACCACACTGATATTAACCACCATTTTGAAAACTACTACGCACAAAATGGTGGATGGAACGCAAATTGTAAGCTGGAACGCAAATAGCGCATGCGTATTGCGTTATAACGGTCTCAGGCACTTGAAAGTTTATAAACACTGCCTACTTTCCAGAAAATTCTAAATTTCTACTCAGGTGATGAACGGAGTGACTGGATAGTTAACTGCTTCTGTTACTTGAGAAGAGAATTGTTTCCTAATTTCCTACTTTACATTGTGCAAATTAGAACTGGGAGGTAAGCTATAATATATTACATTTTACAGGACAAAAAAAAAACTTTAACTATGAAAATGTGGTTCATGTATAGTGACATGTGGCACTCACATTTATGTGTATAGCCCCTACAACAAACTAATCTTAATCCAAACTAATTAAACAAGTATATTTAAATGACAGTAAAAAAAAACAAAATTTAACTATTAAAATGTGATTCATGTATAGTGATATGTGACACGCACATATATGTGTATCATGTATAGTGACATGTCACACGCACATTTATGTGTGTAGGCCCAAAAACAAAGTAATGTTAATTGAAAGTGATTAAAGAAGTATATTTAAATGACATTAATTTATTGTAATTCAATATATAACCTTTTTTTTTTTTTATTATTTATTTTACAAATATACATTTAATACAAAGGTACATATGGCATGCATTAAGATTCAAATTGTTAGCTTAAAAACTTACACATAAATCATGCCCTATCTACTTATTAGGCGTAATAGGATGAGTCTTAGAGTGTTGTAGCTGGATTTGACAATATCCCAACTCTTTATTTAATTTAATTCTCAACTTCTTATTCCCCTAACCGCTACTTTGTGTAGAGGAGCCCGACAGATAATTCACTTCTGTCCACATCTGACCTGCCAAACCATTATTAGATCAATATATCTACCTAGACCTTAATTGGCTTTGTGAATTGGTAGATGTATGAGAAGGACCTTAGTCTTTATTTTAGGCTTTATTATATTTATTGCTAGAGTGAGAAATTAAATTGGTCTCTATGTTAGATTATATAACCTAGACTATAATTTAATGATTATCTGATAAATATTGAGTAGGGAATATTAACCCTAATAAGATCTCATACGACTAATGTTTCGCCTCATGATTGCCTTTCCATTCACCCAATACACAATACTTTCATCCCTCATACATTCTAGCCAGGAAGGAGTGAGAGGGCTGAAAAAAGGGGCCGAGGAGGGAATATACTGCCGGGGAGAAAGAGTTTAGTATTGAGATACCTCTGCAAGGGTTAATTAGAAATGGAATCCCATATGGCCCATTTTACCGGGTCCTGTATTAGCTGAAATGCAGTAGTAAAATCTCTCTCTAGTTCCCGATTGAACCCTAATTTGACCAAAATTTATGATAGTTTAGGAAGAGCTTCTTTCCTCCAATTTCTTGCAATTGAAGTTTTAATTACCTGAAAAATTTGAGTCATAAAAGCTTTATTTTTTATTTCCATTTTAGGAGGAAAAAAATTAAACAAGGCCATCTGAGGTTTTGCTATAATGTCTATCTTAAGTGTATTAGATATATATTCAAAACATTCCTCCCAGAGTAAAAGGGATGTAGGGCAATCCCACCATATATGGAACATATTAGCTGGTTTCCCACAATTCCTCCAACATAATTTGGCTTCTGGGTTGAATGATAAGAAGTACAGCTTAGAGGGAACCCAATACCATCTGTTAAGTAATTTAAATTGAATTTCTCTCTGGTTTACATTTTTCACAAACCTATTTAAAGTTTTTAGAGCTTGACGCCATGTCTCTTTAGAAATCTTTAACTGCACGTCTTTTGCCCAGAGATCCATAGGTTTAATTGTGTCCCTCTGTGTTTGCTTGTAAAGAATCTCACTACACTTTGATATTAGATGTCTAGTATTTTGGGACACTATCAGTGTTTCGAAATTATTTAAACTATGCTGGTTGGTGTCTTTAAATCTGTCTTTCAAAACTTGGGCTAGTTTATATGACGTAAACCAAAGTTTAGTTGAAATATTATATTTCTTCTTTAACATATTATAGTCTAATATTTTACCTTTATCTATAATATGACCCAATAAGAATATTCCCTTATCTTTCCATTCTGGTTCTAGATGAATATGATTTAATCGTGCCAACGTTAACAGGGGAGTGAGCTCACTAAATTTTTCTAGAAATTTAAATTTTTTATTCATTTGTATCCACTCTTTTACCATTGCAGTCAAGAGAGTTGCTCTAGGGTCAATAAAGGATATTGCTAGTTTTGGGATAAACAATAGAGCATTAAGATCAATGATATTAAGCATATCACTTAACACATGATTCTCAGGATGATTAGAAAGAGGTTGACTCCACTTTATATATTGAGCTAGCTTAATTGCTTCCTGATAGTGAGAAACCACTGGGTATGCAATGCCGCCTTTCATAAATTTTCTACTCATTATTTCTTTTTTAACTCTTATCTGTCCCTTGTTCTTAATATATCTATCAATCAACTTCTGAAATGTAGCTAACCAGAGGCTTGTAATTGGGAAAGGGAAGGATCTTAGTACATAGTTGAGCTTAGGAAGAAGGGACATCTTTACTGATGCAATTCTACCAGAGAAAGAGATTTTGATGACCGGCCATTTCTCAATGAGCTCTTTAGATGTTTTGTATAAGTTATTCAAGTTGGAATCCTGGATGCATTGTAGATCTGAACTAAACTGAATTCCCAAATGTGTAAATCCATTTGTATAAGCCAACTGGTACATGTTAAATAGGCGCTCTCTATCGTTCTCTGGAATGTTAATACTCAAGGCTTCGGATTTTTCTATATTTAATTTATAATTAGACACCTTACTATAATTAGCGATAATTTCCATTAGCGCCATCATAGATGATTGTGGCTGCTCCATACAGACGACTACATCGTCCGCAAAGAGAGAGATCTTATATTCCTTTTTGCCTAGTCTAATTCCTTTGAACCCAGATGAAGCCCTAATAGCAATAGCAAGAGGTTCTAAGATCAGGGCAAATAAAATGGGGGATAGGGGACAACCCTGACGAGTTCCATTTGTTACCATAAAATAATCTGATTGTACTCCTTTTCCCAATACCGATGCAGATGGAGCATTATATAAGGCAGCTATAGCTTTAGATGCGAAAGCGTCGAACCCATATCTGTGGAGGGTCTGCATCATAAAATCCCACCCTACCCTGTTGAATGCTTTTTCCGCATCCATTGACAGGAATAGGGTGGGAATACCTTTATTTCCCACAAAGGTTATTAAACGAATCAGTTTATGGGAATTATCAGAGCCCTGCCTCCCTGGGACAAAGCCTGTTTGATCAGCCGATATTAATGTTTTAGAGATTTCTGTAAGTCTTAAAGCTAAAACCTTGGCATATATTTTAGTGTCTATATTCATGACCGAAATTGGTCCGAAATCTTTACAAGTATATGTATCTTTATTTTGTTTTGGTATAGTTATTATATTGTCTCTAAAACCACAGGAACGTTTATACCAGAGATGCTTAATTTCATTAAATGAGGATACTATAGTTGGCATTAGCACTTCCCCAAAAGTTTTGTAGTAAACTGTAGAAAAACCATCTGGGCCTGGTGCCGTGTGATTTTTAAAATTTTTAATGACACGGCTAATTTCTAGTTCCGTTATCGGGCTGTTTAATGCTTCCTTTTCCTCCCTTGAGATTACTGGGAAATCAATCTGATCTAGGAAGAGTGTTATATCATTTCTATTTGGTGTTATAAAATTTTCGTCTGAGCTTAAATTATACAGGGATTGATAGAATTTAGCAAATTGATCCACAATTTCTTTAGGCTTAAAAAAATGTATTCCCTGTTTGTCCAGGTAGTGGGTATTATTTTTTTGATAATTTTGCTTTTTAATTTTGCTCGCAAGGTCTTTCCCTATTCTATTATCGAGATGAAATGATTTTTGTTGTAAACGCCACAAACACTTATCTGAGCGTTTTTGATTTATTTTATTAATTTAATTTCGAATCGCTTTTATCTCTCGGGTGAGGATGTCATTTACTTTTGTTTTCTTGTTCCAATTGATAAAGTTTTACATGTAGGAGTCATAGGGACAAGCCTCTCTGTTTAACCCAAATGCTTTTTATCTTAATTAAAATACCTCTTATATATGCTTTTAATGTTTTCCAAATTGTTATATTTGATGGAACTGACCCCAGGTTAGTTTCCAAAAATGTTTTAATTTCTGTTTTAATAACGTTTAGTCTTTCCTTATCTTCAAATATTCTATCGTCCAATCTCCAGGCCCTCCTAGAATTAGCTTTTTTTTTTTTTTTTCCTGTAATTGGAGTGTAATTGGAGAGTGGTCCGAAATGGTTATTAATCCAATTTTAACTGATTGAATTGTATTTAACAAGGACTCATTCATTATAATGTTGTCAATTCGTGAATACATCTTATGAGATACAGAATAATATGTGTAATCTCTCTCAGTTGTATTTATGAGGCGCCACGTGTCATACAAATGGTTTCTCACAAGTAATTTGGAGAAATCCTGAGATCATTTCTCTATTTGTTTATAGTTTTTAGGAGTCTTTGTATAACTTCTGTCCATCTTAGGGTCCGGAGTCATATTAAAGTCTCCACCAAAAATTCGCCCTCCTATGGCAACCTTGACCAGTTTCTTTAATACTCCCTTCAAAAATATATGTTGTTTATTATTTGGGGCATATACATTTACTACTGACATTTGTTCGCCATTTATCTCCCCTACCCAAATAATATAACGACCATTTACATCTAAAACCACTAATTCTTCTTTAAATTTAAAATTTTTGTTAAACATCATTAAAACCCGTCCTGAGTTTTTTTTTTGGCACGCATTATAAACTTGTGGGAATTTTTAGCCATGTGAAATGTCTTTCCCTTATCCCAATGGGATTCCTGAATTAATACAATGTCTGGGTTAGATTTAATCAGCATTCTAGCAATAGAGGCTCTCTTTGATGGAGAATTTAGACCCCTTACGTTGTACCTCACTATCTTTAAACCCGACATTTCTCTCCTTCGTCTGGCTCCTAACCCCCGACCACCCCACCAACCCCCACTGGCTACATCTACACTACCAGACTTACTACATTCTCTCTTTAAACCGATTTGATCCAGTCTACCCATTCAATCCTCAACCCTTCAGAGGGGGTTGCAATTCCAACCAACTCCTCTCATAAACCAGTGGGCGTAAGCGATGAAAGAATATGTAAAGTCCTCCATGGAGGTTCTTCCCACGCCTATATGTCTTAATTTTTTCTTGTTTCCCCCTCTTGTTCCAACCCAACCCTCTTCCCTCCCCAATTATGCTTCTTTATTTTACTCTATCCGAGCTTTAGCCCGGAATAATCTCTCCTTGCCTTGCCGTTTCTATTGGCTATTAGTATTTCGAAATTCTTCTAATGTAACTATACTCTTCTCCCCAGTATCATGATCTTACGAACTTACAAAGCTCAAGCCTGTGAACTCCCATAGTATTAAATGTGAAGGGAAGCACTAGCCCCCTTCTCTTTGTTCTAATCTGTTTTAGTTCCCCTTTCGCTCTCTCTTTTCCTTTTTCTCCCCCTTTTCCTTTTTCCTTCCCTTGTTCCCCCGTTCCTCTTTCTCCTCTCTTCTTCCTTTTCCTTCTCTCTTCCTTCCCTTATTCCTTCCTTTATCTCCTTTTCCTTCCCTCTTTCCCCTTTTACTTTCCCCTTCTCCTTTCTCCCCTTTCTTCTTTCCCATTCACTTACTTTTACTCTTTCTTTCCTCTCTCCCTCCCCTCTCTTCTCTCCTCTCTTACTTCCCTTTTCCCCCCTTCTCTCATTTCCTTCTATTATCCCCTACATTATATACTTCTATCTTTAATCTCTTTTATATTATTCGTGGATCCTTTTGAAGTTTTAAATATATCAAACAAAAATATATTAAATCCTCTTTTGTGTGCATATAAATGAATTCCTTTAAGTCAACTTGTTAATAAACCTATAAATCATAAATGTGCAAATTACCATGAAGTTAAATGTGTAAATATTCCAATTCTTCCCTTATTCTAGCATTATCGCTCATATTAATTCATGCGTTGACTAGAATGATTCTACAGAACCCCTTTGTGTTTTTAATACAATCGTTTGCTACTCTACATCTAATTAATTTTATGTTTCCTAAATAAATTTTAATAAAAAAAAAAAAAAAAAAAAAAAAAAAAAAAAAATCGATAAATTCCATAACAATCATTACAATGTGAGTGTTTACTTCAATCCTGCACCTTGAATTATTTGCCACTTCGCAAATTCTTCTAAAAAAAAAAAAAAAAAAAAAAAGCCTTACTAACTATTAAACATGTTGCATCAATCAACCTTAATGTTATTACATAATGAACTTAAAATGCATTCATAACAAATGTGCTGTGCAAATTCCTAAAAGGAGAGGCACTATACAATCTCAATCACCTTGAAATATATCAATCTATGAGTTTTAGTGCCCGATAGGGCACAAAAAAAAAAAAAAAAGGGGAGGGGGGGGGGGGAATGAGGTCGAGGGAGATCCATTCCCAATTATGGAAATCGGGCGACTACAGAGAGAAGAATAACATTTACATCTAGAGTCCCCAGTTACTAATAAGGTCTTCTCCCTCTTTGAGTGTAGTAATTTTATGCCATCTGGCGTCTCTTAATATTGAAAGACCTATGGGGAAAACCCATTTATATGGAATTGCTTTTGCCCTCAGTTTCTGCGTGATGGAAACAAATTGCTTTCTTTTATTTCTCGTAGAAGTAGAAATATTTTAGTGTTCGAGTAAGGATGGTCAAAGGTTGTAATTCCATAGCTAGCTTTTATTATTTGATTTTTCAATGGCAAATGGTGAATTTTTACCATTATGTCTCTGGGAGACTCTATATCAATATTTTTGGGCTTAGGGAGCCTATGAGCCGCATCAAACTCAGTGGCGGCTGGTGAACTTTCAAGTTGGAGGGGCGCCAGGGCGAAACATAGCCCCTCACTTTTTTCAAACCACACCCATTTTTATAACTCCTCCCCCGATGTCATAATGACCTTTATAAGCCCTGCCCAATGACCTTATACTTGTAAAGCCCATTGAAATACATGATCAGCAATGCAGCAATGTCAAGAAGTAAAGTAACAATGTGTTAAATTCATTGGTATACAATATAGATTGAAAAAACTCATGTGACAAGACTACAGCAATATCATAATTGCACCTATATGCATTAACAGAAAAATTAAAGCAGTTACACTTACCATTAGTCGGCTCTTCTTCTCAGGGTATTCACGTTCAGTAAGTTGACCAACGAGTACAAACAAATCTGCTGCCACATAGGGTTTGCACCTGGGGTTGAAAGAAAACAAGCAAATCAATCAGACCATTCAAGAACAAAACCATACCTTAAAAACATTAAAAGACCAAGTGTGACCATATAGGCCCCACACATACCTTAGAAGACCAATGGTGACCATATAGGCCCAAAACATACCTTAGAAGACCAAGTGGAACCATATAGGCCCCAAACATACCTTAGAAGACCAAGTGGAACCGTATAGGCCCCAAACATACCTTAAAAGACCAATCAGGACTCTATAGGCCCAAACCAGTGGATCTTGGGATTCAAGAAAACAACAACATTTCACTTCTGTTTAGACAACACAATAATCAATGTCAAGCAAACATGTTGAATTAGCATATGGATAACCATATGAGCAGTAATGCCACGCCAAGGCTTCAACAATTGTTACTGACCATTCACACACCTTTCATAGCTCCTTCCATATGCACACCCACACACCATTAATACTTTACTTACCACTAGTTATTTTAGTGAGGTGGTGCCATTTCTGAGAACTTTACTTACCCTTGAAGGATGACTCCAATTCCTTCAAACCAATGCATTCAACCGCTCCAGGGCCATGGTGCTTCTTAAATACCTTTTTATTCTCTTCAATGTGGAGAAGCATCTTTCTGATTCTGCAGTAGTCTTTGGTGTTGCAAGGAGGATTCCTTATAGCTTCACTGTCTCTGTGAAATCATAATGCAGATTAAATTGATGGTAAAGTTGGTGCAGAGCAACAGCACTTGTACAGACATGAAATTCTGGCTTACCGTACAGAAGTGACAGCTACCCTTGGAAGTGCCTCCAATTCCTTCAAACCAATGCATTCAACCGCTCCAGGGCCATGGTGCTTCTTAAATACCTTTTTATCCTCTTCAATGTGGAGAAGCATCTTTCTGATTCTGCAGTAGTCTTCGGTGTTGTAAGGAGAATTCCTTATAGCTTCACTGTCTCTGTGAAATCATTATGCAGATTAAATTGATGGTAAAGTTGGTGCAGAGCAACAGCACTTGTACAGACATGAAATTCTGGCTTCCCGTACAGAAGTGACAGCTACCCTTGGAAGTGCCTCCAATTCCTTCAAACCACGCCAAGGCTTCAACAATTGTTACTGACCATGCACACATCTTTCATAGCTCCTTCCATATGCACACCCACACACCGTTCATACTTTACTTACCACTAGTTATGTTTGGTAGTGAGGTGGTGCTGCTTAACGCAGTTTATCTTTGCACACCCTGGGGGTATGCATTCTTCTTTGCTTCAATCACTTGTATTTAAATTTTGCACAGCGATCTTTCAAAGAACAAAACTTCTCAATGGTTTTTTCATTGAAGTCTGGGATCTCGGAAATCAGTTGCTTTTCCATTGAGAGCATCGCCAATGCATTCAACCGCTCCTGGGACATGGTGCTTCTTAAAAAGGTTTTTATCCTCTTCAATGTGGAGAAGCATCTTTCTGATTCTGCAGTGGTCATCGGTGTTGTAATCAGGATTCTTAATAATTTCACTGTCTCTGTGAAATCATTCTGCTGATTAAATTGATGTAAAAGTTTGTGCAGAGCAACAGCACTTGTACAAGCATGAAAATCTGTCTTCCCATACAGAAGTGACAGCTCAGTGCGTAATTGTTCCTTCTTCAGTATTGGATATGCTTGCACGGTGTCTTCCAGAGCTTGGGTTGGAAAGCAAGTGTCATGGGTTTTATACAAGTCACTTTGAACAAGATTGGCACTGACTAGGTGATTTGAAAATGAAAAACTTTCTTTTGCATGAACCACCACTATGTCACATACCTCTCTTGAAAGTTGTCTCAAGGTTGAGATCTCCGTACTCCGTCTGTGGAATGTTACATCGCTAGGCAAACTTGCTTCTATCTCGTCAACAGAATTACGGATTTTCTGGATGCTGCTGACAAAGTATTTTGTGACTTTTTGGATATAAACAGTATCCGTGTCTCGCTTCTGAAGCTGACAATAGAGGATGTCAACATGTGGCATTATTAATTGAAATAATTTAAGGAAGTAAAGGAACTCCCTGTCTTTCAGCAATCCAATGAAACCTGCGGCTTCACGTATAGATGTTTGATCAAAGTTTAGACATGCTTCAATTGTCTGGAAACACTCAAGTAGCGCATCTCTGTTCTCGTAGATGACGTTCAGTCCTAATGTTGAAGTTCCATCGTGTCAGTGCACCTCTTCTACCAACTACCTCATCCAGAACTCCAGTCCTTTTTGGAGAGCGTGAAAAAAAAGATGGTATGCCGCCTATGTTGGAAAAAAAAAAACTCGAACTCTTTTAATCCTTGAAACTGTTTTCTCCATTATTAGGTTCAGTTGGTGAGCATAGCAATGGACGTAGTGTGCGTTCGGGTACACATCTTATAGTTTTCTTTGAACTCCTCCTTGATCTCCACGCATTACACTGGCACCATCGTAGCTTTGAGCTATGAGTTTCATCTTGTCTTCTGGCTCTGGGAGAACAGTATTCAGACTTTCCAGCACAACAGCAGCAATCGAGTCTGCATCCGTTGCTTTCATTTCCGTGAAGCCATCAAATCTTTCCACCACTTGATGCTTCTTGTCAATGTAGCGATAGACTACAACGCACTGTGTCCTAGCAGAAATATCGGTTGTTTCATCCGCTTGGATTGCCACAAACTGTGCTTCCTTAAGCTCTTGTTAAATCACTTCCTTAATAACGTCATGCATGCAGTCCAGTAGCTCATTCTGCACGGTTTTGGACGTGCCCTTAAACATAGTTGCAGTCTTCAAATGCTGTTCCATTACTGCCAACCAAATCCACCAGGCCTCGAAACACTCCTGGAATTAGCGATGTTTCACTTTCGTCGTGTCCTCTTAATGCCAGTTCAAAAGCGCCACAAATTATCTTCGAAAGGATGTACCGGTTCTTAGCCACTTCTTCGTTGTGTTTTTGAATACTGACTTGGAACTGCAATGTTCGCCTGTCCAAGCATCTCAAACTTGATCCTGTTATCCAAGTGAGCTTTAGAACTTTTGTGTTTCGTCAATTTATCAGCTAGATGTTTGACGTCAGTCACTCCAGTTTTGGTCCAAGCAGCGTCACCACCAAATAGGATGCATGGGAAACAATATAAGGACTTCCTAGAAACGCTTCCACAAAGCCAGTTGTTCTTCTTGTACCATTCAGTATTGAAAGTACGGATATATTGCTTCCCTCTATCTCTTGCGATTTGCTGCAGATTAATCTCTGGTTGGTCAGGTCCTAACCGTTTTACTTCCACCTTCTCCTCATAGGTTAGGGTGCCGAAAGGCTTCACAAGTAGAGAGTCAATAGTATTAATTTTTGATACCAATAGAAGAAAGAGATCACAGTATATTAATTTATATTATGTCACAAACTTACTTTAAAATAACAGTGTGTTGAATTCATTGGTATACATTACAGATTGCAAACCCTCATGTGACAAGACTACATCAACATCAAATTTGCACCTATACGCATGGACAGAAAATTAAAAGCAATGATACTCACCAACAGTTGACTCTCCTTCTCGGGGTATTCACGTTCAGTAAGTCAACCAACGAGTCCAAACAAATCTGCTTCCACAGATAGTTTGCACCTGGGGGGTGATAGAAAACAACAACAAAAAATTAGAACGTTCAAGACCAAAACCGTAACTTTTAAAACATTAAATGACCAAGTGTGACCATATAGGCCCCAACCGCACCTTAAAAACCATAAATAACCAAGTGTGACCATATAGGCCCCAACCGCAGCTTAAAAACATTAAAAGACCAAGTGTGACCATATAGGCCCCAACCGCACCTTAAAAACCCTAAATAACCAAGTGTGACCATATAGGCCCCAACCGCACCTTAAAAACATTAAAAGACCAAGTGTGACCATATAGGCCCCAACCGCACCTTAAAAACCCTAAATAACCAAGTGTGACCATATAGGCCCCAACCGCACCTTAAAAACATTAAATAACCAATCAAAACCATATAGGCCCAAACTGTACATAAAAAAAAAATGAAAAAAAAAAAAAAAAAAAAAAAAAATATTATATATATATATATATATATATATATATATATATATATATATAGATATAATTAATTTTATATATATATATATATATATATATATATATATATATATTGTGATCAGGATGGCCGCGTATAGCGGTGGGTTTTTAAATCAAGGCTGACACCGACTTCAAATGCATCAAATTGGTTTATTTGCAAAAAGGAAATGAACAGTTGAAGCAGTAGCTCTGCTTAAAATACCGGAACATAAATACCTTTGTCTCTGCGAGGTGGGAGAATGCCACCTTGTGGCCAGGATACCAACAGTACTTTAACTGGTGATAGTGCCACCTTGTGGCCAGGATACAAATATTTCCCTTTTACTTGGGAGACTGCCACCTTGTGGCCAGCATACGATTAGTCTCTTATCCGGTTGAAAATGCCAGCATGTGGCTAGGAAACAAACAGTCTCTTATTTATGGTGGGTGAAGCATAGGGCCCACCCTTCTCTCCCTTATGCTTCACCCCAGGGACCCTTGTCACCCTCTGGGGATGAGGTGTCACAACCTACAATGATGATGGAGTATAGAGAATCCTAGTTCTCTTAAATCCTGTAGGTTTTAGACCTAAGATTTGGATGACTCAGACCAATGGACCTTCCTTGCGGATGCAAGAGCATAAGTCCCAGCTTTTGGTAGTGTGCCTGGGAAAAAACCTGGCATGGAGTCAGAAACGATCTCCTCTGCCAGCATATGCCCTTGGGTCAATAATACACCTGCACACAAAGTCTTGATGAAAATTATGAACAACTTCTTTATTTTTACACAAGTATTTAAACAACTCACAACAACAGTACAGGGAGTGGCTACCCCTTTGTCCAACCCTTATCTTCCTCTTGGCCAATGGGGTAATCTCCACAGTAACTTGATTACCTCTAGCCAATGGACTAGAGGTAAGCTCTGGGAACTTCCAGACCCCTCCCCTCGGCCGCCCACTAGGTGTGGCTAACAGAGTCATTTGGATGCTGGCAGTTAAGAGAGACACATCTCTTTGCTATGGCCCAGGCCCCTGGATCTGGGCTAGGGAGACCCCAGAGGCCCCCTGGATAGATGGTGCCCCTATGTCTGGTGGGAGCCTATTGTTCCTGACTTAAGTATGTGTACTTAAAGGATTAACCTTGGTGGCCAGCTGGGGTCCTTCTCCTGTTGCAAGATGTATGTGGCAATGTATCCAGCATGACTACCCCATACTATCATATACATATGTGTACATATTCCACACACTGTCAGTCTATTTAAGTACAAGCGTAAAAGCGCACCCCACATAAAACCACCTAATGTCCTCATAGTATATGGGATTGGGGCAGGGTTTCCACATCAATCCATCTCATGCATTATGATGACTTTTATTGATGGTGATGGGAACCCTGCTCATTTCCTTAGACAATAATCATAATAATATAACAGTATAACCGTATAACAGTATAACAGGGTGTCTAGGAGCCCCAAACCCCCAGGTATCGTCTCTTGTGTCAACAGCCTGTGACAGACATCTGTCCAAGTCCCAGATGACTGCCAATCACAAAATGGCCCCAGCATAGTTCACACCCAAATCCAATATGGCCACTGGCTGATTCATGACATGAGGGACTATTACTTTCTCTCAACGCACACTTCTCCCTGGGGCCTTTGTGCTTCTTAACCTCATATGGTGAAAACAAGTATCTGTCACCAACCTGTTTATCCCTTGTTGCATCCAGCTTCTTAGGGATGGGGTCTGGAGATAGTCCTTGCTCAGCGGAATATCTCCGATACCACAGAAGTCCTTTCTGTGAACCAACTCTGAAATATAGTAGTCTCTCTCTCAGGCTCTGGTACAATTTCTGCTTCCAGCCGACTGTGAACGTACTGCGTTCCTCTATATGTCAGATAGCAACAAGCGTCCTTCTTTGGCTTGCTTCAGTCTGAGGCCTTCACTCACTGGCTACTCTCTGCTAGGCCAAACAGGGCCTAACTGCAGGGGAATCAATAATCCCTTCACTTACTTGGCTTTACTTGTATTTTCACCTCTGGCGTCTATAGTCGCTCTTTCAGCTCAGTACTTCCTGTGACTGCAATCAGCACCCTCTTCTCACTGTTGTAGTACTTGCAGTCCCAGTAAATCAAGCTTCACACAGCCCACTGTATTTCCACATAGGAACAGTCTTCACTCTCTGTGGCGTGCTCCTGTCAGCAGCCCACAACCTGCACAGAGCCTAGCCGGCCACACCCCCCTCTCCAGGTCTGCTCTCCGGCTTTTAAAGGGCAGTTGCTCTAATTAGGAGTTCTTCAGAAGTTTTAACTACTTCACTTCTGACAAGAACTCCATACTCCACTTGCTTGTCATACTTCAAAGGAGCAAACGATCACAATATCTATATATCAATATATATCTATATATCAATATATATATATATATATATATAAATATATCAATATATATATATATATATATATATATATATATCAATATATATATATATATATATAAATATATATATCAATATCAATATATATATATATATATATATATATATATATATATATATCTCAATATATATATATATATAATCTCAATATATATATATATATATAATCTCAATATATATATATATATATCAATATATATATATATATATCAATATATATATATATATATATATATATATATCAGTCAATATATAAATCAATCAATATATATATATACTAGCTACTTGCCCGTCAAAAATGAGCACCATCGCCCTACTGTCTCTCTCTCCCCCCTCTTCCCCTGCTGTCACTCTCTCCCCCCTTTTTCCCTGCTGTCACTCTCTCCCTGCTCTCTCTCTCTCTCCTCTTTCCCTGCTGTCTCTCTCTCCACCCTCTTTCCCTGCTGTCACTCTCTCCCCCCTCTTTCCCTGCTGTCTCTCTCTCCCCCCTCTTTCCCTGCTGTCTCTCTCTCCCCCCTCTTTCCCTGCTGTCTCTCTTTCCTCCCCTCTTTCCCTGCCGTCTCTCTCTCCCCCCTCTTTCCCTGCTTCCCTGCTGTCTCTCTCTCCCCCCCCTCTTTCCCTGCTGTCTCTCTCTCCTCCCCTCTTTCCCTGCTGTCTCTCTCTCCTCCCCTCTTTCCCTGCTGTCTCTCTCTCCCCTCCTCTTTCCCTGCTGTCTCTCTACCCCCCTCTTTCCCTGCTGTCTCTCTACTCCTCCCCTCTTTCCTTGCTGTCTCTCTCTTTCTTCCCCCCCCTCCACTGCTGTGACTCTCTCCCCCTTCTTCCCCTGCTGTGTCTCTCTCCCCCCTTTTTCCCTGCTGACACTCTCTCCCCCCTTTTTCCCTGCTGTCTCTCTCTCCCCCCTCTTTCCCTGCTGTCTCTCTCTCCCCCCTCTTCCCCTGCTGTGTCTCTCTCCTCCCCTCTTTCCCTGCTGTCTCTCCCCCCACTTTCCCTGCTGTCTCTCCCCCCCCCCTTTTCCCTGCTGTTTCCCCCCCCCTCTTTCCCTGGTCTCTCTACCCCTACCCCCTTTCCCTGCTGTCTCTCTTTCTTTCTCCCCCTCCACTGCTGTGACTCTCTCCACCTCTTCCCCTGCTGTCACTCTCTCCCCACTGTTCCCCTGCTCTCACTCTCTCCCCACTGTTCCCCTGCTCTCACTCCCCCCTTCCTGTGCTCTCACTCTCTCCCCACTCTTCCCCTGCTCTCACTCTCTCCCCCTCTTTCCCTGCTCTCACTCTCTCCCCCTCTTTCCCTGCTGTCACTCTCTCCCCCCTCTTTTCCTGCTCTCACTCTCTCCCCCCCTCTTTCCCTGCTCTCACTCTCTCCCCCCTCTTCCCCTGCTCTCACTCTCTCTCCCCTCTTCCCCTGCTGTCACTCTCTCCCCCCCTTCCCCTGCTGTCACTCTCTCCCCCCTCTTCCCCTGCTGTCACTCTCTCCCCCCTCTTTCCCTGCTGTCACTCTCTTTCTTCCCCTGCTGTCACTCTCTCCCCCCTCTTCCCCTGCTGTCACTCTCTCCCCCCTCTTCCCCTGCTGTCACTCTCTCCCCCCTCTTTCCCTGCTGTCACTCTCTTTCTTCCCCTGCTGTCACTCTCTCCCCCTTTCCCTGCTGTCACTCTCTTTCTTCCCCCCTCTTCCCCTGCTGTCACTATCTCCCCCTCTTTCCCTGCTGTCACTCTCTTTCTTCCCCCCTCTTCCCCTGCTGTCACTCTCTCTCCCCTCTTCCCCTGTTGTCATTCTCTCCCCCTCTTTCCCTGCTGTCTCTCTCTTTCACAATCTCCCCCCTCTTCCCCTGCTGTCACTCTCTCCCCCTCTTCCCGTACTGTCACTCTCTCCCCCTCTTTCCATGCTGTCTTTCTCTTTTTCTCAGCCAATCAGAGTCATTAAAAAATTAGTATAAAAGGCGGAGCGTGGGAAAAAAACAATTAGTCGCGGGTGGAGCTCCTTGTAGGAGGAGCTCCGTTAGTTTGTTGTGTTTTTTTTTTTAGAGCGTCGTTTTTTTTTAGGTGGAGGCCTCTTGCAGTGGGCCAGAATGGATGGACAATGGCTTCAATCAAGATGAGGAGACAAGGGCTTCTATCAAGATGGATTATGGAATGACATGGGCTTCAATCAAAATTGATTGGAATGCCCGACTATCCAGGGCAGAAGGCCACTGCTGGAGGGGTCAATTTGACAGGTAAGTATGTGCTGTTGTTTACTTTATTATTGTTTGTTTTTTTCCCCTTCCCTTATTTTTATTTTATCTTTAAAAGTGACAGGCAATTTATTATTTTTTTTAACTGCAAGCAATGTTAAAGATACATTGCCTGTTACTTCTAAAAATGGAATAAAAATAGGGGGGGGGTGTTTTGTGTTTAACTGTAGTGTTAACATAGGCAGGTAGGTTGGTAGTTAGGTCAGGGTGGGGTCAGGTGTGGTCACTGGGTCAGGGGGGTAGGTAGGTGGGTTGGTAGTTGGGTCAGGGTGGGGTCAGGTGTGGTCACTGGGTCAGGGGGAAGGTAGGTGGGTTGGTAGTTGGGTCAGGGTGGGGTCAGGGTGTGGTCACTGGGTCAGGGGGGTAGGTAGGTGGGTTGGTTGGTTGGTAGTTAAGTAGGTTGGGGTGGGGGTTGGCCAGGCCCCGATGTGCCTACCGGGGAGGGTGATCGGGGGTTGGCATAGGCCCCATATGGGTAGCACAGGCCCCATGGGGGTGATCCGATTACCCCCATGTGGCCTGTGCCACCCCGATCAGTGCCATAGCACTGGCATAGCATAGGCCACATCGGGGTGATCGGGGGTGGCACAGGCCACATGGGGGTGTTGGGGGTGGCACAGGTCAGGTCTTTTGGGGCTACTGACACTGCGGGGCGGGGGTGATTGGGGGTTGCCCAGGCATTGCAGGCCTAGGTCAGTGGTAGGTAAGTTGGTGGGTGGGTGGGTTGCGAGGCCAGGCAGGCAGGCATAGTGGGGTAACTGGGGGGACCCTTCCTTTTATTAGGGGCACTAGGGGTTTGGTTTGGCCAGGGCAAGTAGACTTACTTACTGTTAGGTTGGGCCGATGTGAGTTTTTTCAGCCAGGGAGGTCTCTCTCAGTCAGTCTCAGCGGGAGCAGGTCAGGAAACAGAAAGAGGGAAGGGACTGGCTTATGGTGGTTTTATTAACTGTGGATGTCAATCAAAAAGTTAACTCGAGGCCCTATTAGCTGGCGGGCGCTCGGAGCTAACGGTCTGGGTGGGTTTAGGTTGTTCTCCTGACAACTGTACAGCCTTAAAATCATTGATTGGTCAATGATGGAAGACTGTCAGTCATGAAATGGATACACTGCCCATGCATATCGTCATTGTGCTGGTGGGCGGAATGCATTAACGGTCAGGGGGCCAGGCCTCATTGATTCATAGAATCTAAAGGTTAGTGTAGTGTAGTGTAATATAATCACACAGGGATGCAGGGAAAGCTACAATAGATACACAGCAGCAGTTAATATATACACACAAGGGCAAGGGGTTATCTTAAAGTGACAATGTCCCAGGGAATAGTTTGCTTCATTTATTAATGTAATAACACTTGAATGCTGATGTACACATTATATTTAATTGTTTTGGGGTTATAACTAATAAATTATTGTGTTTTTTTATTGCAGGGTCACGAAAATATTTGGGGGGTCGTTTGCCCCGACGCCCCAATGGACGGGCCCGACTGATCAAACTTGAACTTTATATCCACAAAGTCCGGCACTAGATATGAAAAGAATTTAGTGAGGTATTCATCCAGTTCCTCCATATTTTTTCATCAATCCCTCGTATTTTCAAATTGTTAATTCTTGATGTGTCTTCAAGTAAGTCCACCTTGTTTTCTAATGATTTTATTTTCCCATCCATTATTTTGATGGTTTCTTTGCAAAGGGTTTGTTCCTTTTTAATTGATTCACAGGTACATTCCAATACTGCAATTTTAGCTGTGTTTTCTTGAATTGCCTTGCTATTTAACAGGATTTGGTTTTTAAATTCATCAAGAAATTTATTTTGGAACTTCTCTAAAATATTTTCCAATTTTCCAACAGTAAGAATTTCATCCTCCAAATTCTCTGTATTTATATCAGAAGAGGTATCTAGAGTATTATCTACATATGCCTCTGTAGATTTATCCCCTATTGGGGAAGCCAAAAGAGACATCTCAGTAGATTTTTGCGCCATTTTAGGAGAGAAAAATAATTTGGGTTTAGGAGGTAATCTTATTTTATCTTTATTTTTGTTTTTCGGAGGCATTGTGTAGGAATATATTAAGAATCAAGTTCCTGAGATGTTCCAAAGGGAAAAAGAAGAAGAAAAAAAAAAAAAAAGGGGGATTTCCAGTTCCACTTGTGAATGAGTATAATCCTGATCAAGATCTTTTAATTAAGGATATTTTATACTTTCCTAAGAGTTTATTTTCCAATTGTGGGTAGAAAAGGGCTTTAAAGCTAAGTCACCCTTTTTCCTTTTTTTTCTTCCCTTTTCTTTTAGTATTTGGCCCACCTTTAGTCGCGATGTATAACCTGCTCTTATCCTTTTTTCCTTATAACCTTAATATTAATACACCCTGGTGTCATGGCTCACTTGGCAGTCATCTGGGACTTGGACAGATGTCTGTCACAGACTGTTGACACAAGAGACGATACCTGGGGGTTTGGGGCTCCCAGACACCCTGTTATACTGTTATAAGGTTATATTGTTATTTTGTGGTCTAGGGGATAAAGTATTATAAGTTTACCCCTTAGCATATCCCCATCCCTTCCATGTTTAGGCTCATTGTAATGGGTGTCATGTGAGGGAGCTGGTGGGATGTGTTGGTTGTATGTGTGTGAAACATTGTGTGTTGTATTTGTAAATATGAATGTATGGTATTATATTAGTAGGTTATTATATTGTAGAGGGGAAGCCGTTGAATACAGGCAAGCCTCCTTTGTTCCCAAAGGCCTGTTAATCCCATTAGCTAAGTATCCAGCATAGAACTAACAATGGGAAGCTCACAGCTGGAGAGCAGACAGGCAGGCACCCAGAAACAATGGGATGGCCTGAAGGCTTCTCAGCCTTCATAGCATGGGCACAGAAGAGTAAAAGACATGCTTTCCCCTGGACATTCAAAGCCCAAATTAATTAGTTGGCCTCGCCTAGTGGGCGGACCTGGGAGGGGACTATTGGTTCACACACAGTTCCCCTTCATGATTGGCCAGACGTCATTTGGGGCTGGGTAACGGTAGCCACTTCCCCCATTCTTGTGTGATGTGGTTAAATATGCTGTTCTAAAATAAAACATGGTTCATAATTTTCATCAAGACTTTGTGTGCAGGTGTATTATTGACCCAGGGGCATATGCTGGAAGAGGAGATCGTTTCTGACTCCCTTCCAGGTTTTCCCAGGCACACTACCAAAAGCTGGGACTTATGCTCTTGCATCCGCAAAGAAGGTCCATTGGTCTGAGTCACCCAAATCTTAGGTCTAAAACCTACAGGAGATAAGAGCACTAGGATCCTCTATACTCCATCATCATTGTAGGTTGTGACAATTGGTGGCAGTGGTGAGAGACTCTACAGAAAGACCAAGAAAGGAACAGACGGATATCACCAAAGAAGCAACAAGACGGTTTAAAGCAGCCAGGCACCTATACCCCAGTGAGATGACCGCACAAGAGGTGGCCAAAGTACTGGACCAGCATTACCAGAGAATCTGGCAGGAGCGCACTGGGGAGCGGGATCAAGCTCAGCAAAGGCTTGGTTGCCGTACAGAGGAATTGCCAGCACGAGTTAAGATGGCATACCAGAACTTTAAGAAGTTCCAGGATGGTATGGGCAATATGGACGAATTCCTTCAGGAGTTTGAGCAGCAATGTGGGGTCCAAGATATTCCCTATGGAGAATGGGCCAAATTGCTGCTGAACAAGTTAACAGGAAGGGCCAGTGCGGCATGTGGAGCCCTTCCACGAGAACAAGCCCAGGATTATAAAAATTTGTGCACTGTGTTGCTGAGCAGATATACTGTGACGCCTGAGACATTTTTGGATAGATTCAGGGGCACCACCAAAGGACCAGCAGACACTCATGTGGAGGTTATGTGCAGGTTAAGGCGAGCTTGTACCCAGTGGTGGTCTACACAAGGAGCCATCACAGCCGAACAGATATTGGAAGTGGTACTGATGGAACAATTCCTGAACATTTGCTCCTCAGAAGTCAGTGACTGGTCGCAAGATCAAAAACCGACCACTGCAGACCAAGCAGCTGCGCTGGCAGATCGGTTTATCAGCACCAGGGCCAAAAGAGTGTCCCAAGGAACAAAACCTAGCCTAAATACGGGTAGGGGCCCCAGAGAGGTGGTGCCAGCACGATCAGCTCCTGAGATGCGTAATGCGCCCTGGGCACGGCCAGTAAAAACATCTGACCACAGGGGTACCAAGTCCCAGCCTGCTCCCAGGACACAATGGGGGACCAAACCAATGAGCTTAGAATGCTACAACTGCAACCAACGAGGTCACTTTGCTAAGGATTGTCCTCAGGCACCCAAAAACTCTAGAGGACCTCCCCACCCCCATGTACATTATTTGGGGGAGTGGACTGAGGGGCCGGCGAGCTCCAACGCAGCTCTTTGGGAGCCAGAAGCAGAGGGAGGATATTCAGGGGTCTATACTGTAAGGAACCCGCAGAAGCTGTCTGGAGAACAACATAGGCAAGCCGTGTGGTTACAAGGACGCCAAGCTACTGGCTACCGTGACTCTGGATCAGCAGTCACAGTAGTCCTACCCAAATGGGTACGCCCTACAGATTCTATCCGAAAGGAAATGTGGGTGATGGTAGCAGGAGGAGAACAGTTAACCATCCCCATGGCTCGCGTTAATTTGGACTGGGGCATGGGGAACCAAAGCAAGGAAGTAGGAGTCATGGATGGGCTCCCTGCGGATGTTTACTGGGCAATGATTTGGGCCGCAAGACGAGGCAATATGTACAGCCCATTACCAGAGCTCAAGCCAAGAGCACCCACCCTGGAGAGGCATACCAGGAGCAGAGGGGATACCCAAGACCTGAGGTAAGTCCATTGCTTGCTAATACATTAACTTTAGGATGGGCCAAGGGAGAGGAGATCAGGGCAGTTCTGCAGAAAGACGAGACTTTGGCTGGTTTAAGGGACAGGGCAGCACAAGGCAAAGGAGTGGATGACCTATACAGCGTTATCTGGGATAAGGGGTTCTAATATAGGGTCAAGGTACCTATAAATAATGAGGTAGGCAGAGAACCCAGGAAACAATTAGTGGTTCCCCAGCTATATAGGGGCAAGGTGCTACAAGTAGCACATGAAATACCCCTGGGAGGGCACTTAGGTGAGAAGAAAACCCGGAGTAGAGTGAAAGAGATATTTTTCTGGCCAGGGTTGGATAAGGATGTAAAGGAGTTTTGCCATTCTTGTGATGCCTGCCAAATGAACAGGCCTCTCAAGAAGAACAGCAGGGCCAAGTTACAGTCCCTCCCAGTAATGGAAGAACCCTTCCAGAGGGTAGCTGTGGACATCATTGGGCCCCTAGCTAGAGCCAGTAGAACGGGGAAGCAGTATATCCTTACCCTGGTAGATTATGCCACTAGGTACCCTGAGGCAGTAGCCTTGTCCAGTATAACCGCTCCAAAGGTTGCAGACGCCTTGGTGACTATATTCACCAGAACAGGGTTTCCCCATAAGATTTTGTCCGATCAAGGCACACAATTTATGGCCAAAGTCACGGAACAGCTATGGGCCACGTGTGGCGTTAAGCATATTACCTCTTCCCCCTACCATCCCCAGACTAATGGTCTATGCGAGCGGTTCAATGGGACTCTTAAACATATGATACGCACTTTTACAGACCAGGAACCAGACTGGGAACGGTTGTTGCCATGTTTGCTGTTCGCCTATAGAGAGGTACCCCAGGAGTCTACAGGGCACTCCCCCTTTGAACTCCTGTATGGGAGACATGTGAGAGGACCCTTAAGCATAATTAGGGAAACATGGGAAGGGGAGTATAGGCAGAAACCCATACCAGTGGCCACCTATGTACTAGCCTTCAGAGAGAACATGTCCAGACTAACTGGAATAGTCAGCCAAAACATGAGGAAAGCCCAGCAGAGGAATCAGAAATACTACAAGGCAGGGACCAGTGATAGAATTCTGGAAGAGGGAACGAAGGTGCTTATGCTGGAACCTCACCCCCAGAATAAATTACAGTCCCAGTGGGTAGGGCCTTACACAATCAGCCAGAAAGTGGGGAACAAGGCCTATGTAGTAATGATAGACCCGGATAGGGCCATCACCAGAGTTGCCCATATAAACAGACTTAAGGTGTACGTTCAGAGAGCAGCTCACCTATTAGCTATTTGTAGGGCCACAGAGGACGAACCAGAAGAGGGACAGATCCCAGATAGGCTAAACAAAGCAGACCAGGATACAGTAGGAGAAAGTATTCAGCAGACCCTGGAATTAGACGCAGAGCAGAAAGAGCAGCTGTCCCACAGCTTAAAACCCTTCTGTCCACCCAGTAGTAACCGGGGAATGTGCCACCTTAAAGCAACACCCCTACAGGGTACCAGAGGCAGTTAGGGCCAACATTCAGGCAGAATTACGCACTATGCTACAGTTGGGAGTGATAGAAGAATCCAGTAGTCCCTGGGCATCTCCAGTGGTATTGGTGCCCAAAAAAGATGGAACCACTCGTTTTTGCGTGGATTACCGTAGACTGAACGATAAAACCAAAACAGATGTCTACCCTGTTCCACGCATGGACGAGTTGTTGGACCGGCTAGGTACTGCCAAATATTTAACCACTTTAGATCTCTCTAAAGGATATTGGCAGATCCCTTTAGAAGAGACTGCAAAGGAGAAGTCTGCCTTTATCACCCCCTTTGGACTCTTCCAGTTTAAAGTAATGCCATTTGGGATGAAAAATGCTCCTTCTACCTTCCAGAGACTAGTGGACACATTGTTGCAAGGGCACCAAGAGTATGCCCAGGCCTACCTGGATGATATAGCCATTTTTAGCCAGACTTGGGAGGACCACATAAGGCACATTAGCCAAATTATGCAGGCAATTCACCAAGCTAAGTTGACCATAAGACCTGACAAATGTCAATGGGCTAGAGCAGAAGTGCAATACCTAGGTCATTGGGTGGGGAATGGGAAGTTAAGACCCGAACCAGCCAAGGTAGAGGGAATAGCAGCTTGGCCCACCCCTAAAACTAAGAAGCAGGTGATGGCTTTCCTAGGTACTACTGGGTATTACCGAAAATGTATTCCTGATTTCAGCAGCACAGCCAAACCCCTGACGGATCTCACCAAGAAGAAGCTACCCGGGAAGTGAATTGGACTTCTGCGTGCCAGTTGGCTTTCCAAACACTGAAGGATGCTCTGACCTGCTCCCCAGTCCTGGCTGCCCCAGACTATAACCGCCCTTTCGTGGTACAGACTGATTCCTCCATGTATGGCATAGGGGCAGTATTGAGTCAGCCAGACAACCAGGGAGTTGAGCACCCAGTGGCCTACATTAGTAGGAAACTACTGCAACGAGAAACAGCCTATGCAACTATAGAAAAGGAATGTTTAGCAGTAGTCTGGGCTCTACGCAAACTACAGCACTACCTGTACGGAAGACAGTTCACAGTCACCACAGACCATAACCCTCTTTGTTGGTTATCTAAAGTGGCTGGAGAGAATGGCCGACTACTGAGGTGGAGTTTAGCCCTACAAACTTTTAATTTCACGGTGCAACACCGCAAAGGGAAATTCCACCAGAACGCAGATGGATTGTCGCGGCAACTAGAGCCCTGACTGTCAGTCCAGATAGGCATCCTGGAGTACAGGATACCTACATCTGTACTTGGGGGGTAATTGTCGTGGCTCACTTGGCAGTCATCTGGGACTTGGACAGATGTCTGTCACAGACTGTTGACACAAGAGACGATACCTGGGGGTTTGGGGCTCCCAGACACCCTGTTATACTGTTATAAGGTTATATTGTTATTTTGTGGTCTAGGGGATAAAGTATTATAAGTTTACCCCTTAGCATATCCCCATCCCTTCCATGTTTAGGCTCATTGTAATGGGTGTCATGTGAGGGAGCTGGTGGGATGTGTTGGTTGTATGTGTGTGAAACATTGTGTGTTGTATTTGTAAATATGAATGTATGGTATTATATTAGTAGGTTATTATATTGTAGAGGGGAAGCCGTTGAATACAGGCAAGCCTCCTTTGTTCCCAAAGGCCTGTTAATCCCATTAGCTAAGTATCCAGCATAGAACTAACAATGGGAAGCTCACAGCTGGAGAGCAGACAGGCAGGCACCCAGAAACAATGGGATGGCCTGAAGGCTTCTCAGCCTTCACAGCATGGGCACAGGAGAGTAAAAGACATGCTTTCCCCTGGACATTCAAAGCCCAAATTAATTAGTTGGCCTCGCCTAGTGGGCGGACCTGGGAGGGGACTATTGGTTCACACACAGTTCCCCTTCATGATTGGCCAGACGTCATTTGGGGCTGGGTAACGGTAGCCACTTCCCCCATTCTTGTGTGATGTGGTTAAATATGCTGTTCTAAAATAAAACATGGTTCATAATTTTCATCAAGACTTTGTGTGCAGGTGTATTATTGACCCAGGGGCATATGCTGGCAGAGGAGATCGTTTCAGACTCCCTTCCAGGTTTTCCCAGGCACACTACCAAAAGCTGGGACTTATGCTCTTGCATCCGCAAAGAAGGTCCATTGGTCTGAGTCACCCAAATCTTAGGTCTAAAACCTACAGGAGATAAGAGCACTAGGATCCTCTATACTCCATCATCATTGTAGGTTGTGACACCTGGGTAATATTGTTCAATACAATTTTCCCCATTCAATATACAGCCTCTAGATGAGGTCGACCAAGGAACATTTTAGATTATAATATTGCACTCACTTTTTAAGACAGAGACCCCAGTATTTCTTCTCCTTCTAGTGAAGTTTATTAACCCCATAGAGTTATAGTCCAGCTCCTTTATATACTGGTATAGACCTCCTCATTTCTTAATGGGCGTGGCCTTATATCCTTTGTAGGACTTTGTATATGTGTTTAGATATAAATACCCTTAGTCCATTCAATCAAAAGTCAGTAATTATACTTACAGGGTGCTCTATTAGAGCCTTACCAGACCTCAAGATGTTATCTGCATGTAGCTACACCGATGGTGGAAAGAGGCCTGGGCTGTCCAGTGCTCTGAGCAAAAAGGGCTCCCTTCTACAGGTCCAAGCGCCGGCGTTCTCCAATCTCCTTGCTGTGCTTGGTTTTACCCGCTTCCTGTATCCTCACCAGGTCTTGTTTTAACCTTTTCATGCGCTCTCACCGCCTGCGGGACCCCAAAAGCAGGGGCAGACGCTGAACCCGGATGTAAGATGGCAAAGGTGTAGCCAGCCTCTATGCCCTGATATCCTGAGCGGTATCCATCCAGGTAGGGAGAGCTGGGGGATAAAGCAGCGTCTAGAGACGCCAGCTAATTGCCCTTACTTGCACAAAAACTGCTGAAAGGCTATGCTCTTCATGCCGCTATCCCCATGCCTGCAGTATGATTCTGGCATAGGAGCATTGTGCATTGAGAAGGGCTTAGGGAGTGGGTTAGGGGATACAGAAGTCCAGCGTGGGCTCCTCCATCGGACTACACGAGCAGCAGCTCACGTGTGCATATACGGTAACGGCCCTTCCTGGGAGCATTCAATATATAACCTAAAGCTCAATCTTTCTACTTTTTTTTACTATTCAAATGACTCTGCATCAACAGCGTCACTCAAGAATTTGCTCTGTGCATTGTGAACCACAATCCCTTTTAAAGAACACCAACAAAGAAGAAGAGGTAAGATAGAAAAATACATTACATGCTGAAAAAGACCATGCTTTGCAAAATCAAAAAGAAGAAATATACAATTAACCATTTCACTTTCTTTTTCAAACAGACACTACAAGAAGACCGGCAGATTAAGATTGGCAGGAGGGGACCCTCTGTAATTCGGACAAGAACAACACTTTAATCAAGGTAAAGTATAACAAGTAGAAAAAATAAAGGAACTATATATGTTTAATGGCCGCCAATATAACAAATGCAGCAACCAAAAAGTGGTGAACACAAAAAAGGATCATGCTAAAAATATAGCCAGAATATCAAAAAAAAAAAAAAAAACAGTCATTTGCACTGTAGAAAAACTTAAAGCTTCATAAAAAAAACTAAGGCCCTCATTCAAATGCGATTTGGCCAATTGAAAAGGGTCTAAATAAGCACATAGCATATTTTTTTCAAGAAGTTTTTAGTTACCAGGGCCCTCATTCCATTGCAATTTGGCCAATTGAATAGGGGTCTAAATAAGCACATATTTTTTTAAAGAAGTTTTTAGTTAGTAAACATCTATCCAAAAGCAAGGTTTTCACTAACTAAAAACCGATTTAAAAAAAATATGCTCTGTGCTTATTTAGAGCCCTATTCAATTAGCCAAATCGCAATAGAATGAGGCCCTAAGCCTCTATCCAAAAGCAAGGTTTTAACTAACTAAAAACTTCTTAAAACATATATGCTATGTGCTTATTTAGAGCTCTATTCAATTGGCCAAATTCCAATTGAATGAGGGCCTAATTAAGCAAATCAAGTATGCAACATATGGTAGGCACAAAATAGGATTGTACCAAAAATCACAAAAACTAATAGCAAACTAAATTAATATTCTTCTTTAATGTTTAAGAACCTATAAGCCTTACAAAGAAGCCTAAATAAGCATACCAAAAGTGTTAGACACAAAACAGGATTGTACCAAAAATCACACAAATAAATAGCAAAGTAAATTAATATTCGTCTTTAATGTTTAAGAACCTATAAGCCTTACAAAGAAGCCTAAATAAGCATACCAAAAGTGGTAGACACAAAACAGGATTGTACCAAAAATCACAGAAACAAATAGCAAAGTAAATTAATATTCGTCTTTAATGTTTAAGAACCTATAAGCCTTACAAAGAAGCCTAAAAAGGCATACCAAAAGTGGTAGACACAAAATAGGATTGTACACAAAAATCACACAAATAAATAGCAAAGTCAATTAATATTCTTCTTTAATTTTTTAGAACCTATAAGCCTTACAAAGACGCCTAAATAAGCATACTAAAAGCGGTAGACACAAATAGGATTGTACCAAAAATCACACAAACACATAGCAAAGTAAATTAATATTCTTATTTACTGTTTACCAAGCTATAAGCCTTACAAACAAGTCTACATTTGTATACCAAAAGTGGTGGACACAAAACAGGATAATGCTAAAAACATTGCAATCATATCCAAAATAAGAACAACATTAATAATTACAGTATAAAAAAAGAATAACTGGAATATACAAATACATTTAAATTATTTATAAAAGGTTGCACAAAAAACAGCATAGCAGAAAAATTCACCATAACAGATACAATACACCAAAATAATGATATTTTTGCTTTTTTACAAATACATTCAAATAAAAAAACAGATACTGCGTGAAGACCATCGGACGAGGACTTTCAACAGAGGACCAGACCATCGGACAAGGACTTTCAACAGAGGACCAGACCATTGGACGAGGACTTTCAACAGAGGACCAGACCATCGGACGAGGACTTTCCACAGAGGACCAGACCATTGGACGAGGACTTTCAACAGAGGACCAGACCATCGGACGAGGACTTTCAACAGAGGACCAGACCAATGGACGAGGACTTTCAACAGAGGACCACACCATCGGACATGGACTTTCAACAGAGGACCCACAAATATTCTGATTGAAATCACACTTCAACCAAGGTACAGTATAATAAGTAAAAAATTAGAAAACTAAATAAACATGTTTGCTCTGCATCCATGTCAACAGAAAAAAAAAATCAAGAACAAGCACTAACTATGGCCCTCATTCAATTGCAATTTGGCCAATTCAATACAGGTCTAAATATCCACATCACATATTTTTTTAAAGAAGTTTTTAGTTGGTAAACATCTATCTACAAACAAGGTTTTCACTAACTAAAAACTTATTTAAAAAAAAAATCTTATCTGCTTATTTACAGCAGTATTGAATTGGCCAAATCGCAATTCAATGAGGGCCTACAACTTTTAACAAAATAAAACTGACACATTTCTGATTTGCCTCTTATTTGTCTGTTATGGACAATAATGTTTAACAGTAAATCCAAATTTCAATATACCCAATTCAATTTAATTATTTTCTTTTATAGATTAACATGGCTACTAACAAGAGCAAACAAGAGAAGAAAAGACGTCAAACTAGATAAAGACAAGAGAGATGGGCCGACCAGCAGACACCAGAGGAGAAAGAAATTAGATGAGAAAAAGAACGCAAAAGACTTGCAAGCAAAAGACTTTTAGCTGCAAAAATTAAAGATACGCCAAAAAAAGCTACCAAGCAAATAAAGCATTTACAACCTATTCCTCAAACATCAGATGACATTTTACCAGAAAAAAATAAAAGAGATACCAAAAAAAGCCACGAAAAGAACAAAGCATTTACAACTTGTTCCTGAAACATTACATGACATTTCACAAGATGAATATGAAAGTCAAACTGCTATATGCTTTACAAATTGTCCTTTACTCAAGTCTTTAGCAGTAGAGGTTCATAGTTGTAGGGACATGACTAAAATAATAAGCCTTACAAAACTGACATTGAGTAAACAGGAGAGACCCAGAGATGGCCAATTTATTAGTTGCTGTCAAAAAGGCAAGTTCAAACTTCCACAAAGAAAATAATTTCCAATCTATTTACAAAGCATTATGACTGAACCTACTTTTCCAAACTACAAAAATGTTAAGACAAACATAAGATCCTACAATAGTGCCATATCCTTTGCATCTATGGGGGCAACATTAGCTGCTAATGTACCAGGACATGGTCCTTACTGTTTTAAAGTCCAAGGATACATTTATCATCGGACTTCCCATTTACATCCAGAGGAAGGAGAGCAAAGAAAATTCGCTCAACTATATGTCCTAGATACAATGGAAGCTGTTGACCAACGTATGCAGCTGGAAGAAAATAAAAAATGCTTACCCAGTGTTTTTATAGAGCTAAATAACATTATGGACAATAATCCCTACAGTAAAGCTTATAAAAAATTGGCAGAAGTAGAAAATGAACAACTACTTCATGCACAAAGACATCAATTACCAATGCTAAAGGGTAATATGGTGCTTAAAAGAGACAGACATACTAATAAACGTCGTTATAACTTGCCAACATCAAATGAGGTTGCAATGGTGTTTCAAAATGATGAAGGAGAACCACCATTTCAAAGAGACATTAGAATATATCCCAGAAATGAGGAGCAACCATTCATTAATATCAGTATCTTAAGTCCAAATTTAGATCCAATGACATATCCCATTTTTTCCCACACGGAGAAGCAGGTTGGCAACCAAAATTAACACTTCCCAGTTACCCAAATGCTAAAGCCAGAATCCGAAATAATGTTTCTATGCTTGAATTTAAAGTAGCTCAAATTGCCATTCGAAATGCATTTAATCCAATTTTATGTGGTGGAAAACTAACACAACAATGGATTATTGATTCCTATTTCCAAGCTGAGGACAATAATTTAAAGTTTATAAAATATCAACACGATAAACTACTTGTAGAACAATATTCGGGACTAATGGACTATGTTGCTGACGTGGCTACAAGCAGAGACATGACAGCTGGCAAAGCGATCATTTTACCATCTTCCTTTCAAGGATCCCCTCGAAATATGAGAGAAAGATACAATGATGCTATGGCTATTGTCACCAAATTTGGCAAACCCGATTTATTTCTTACATTTACATGTAATCCACAATGGCCAGAAATTACACAAAATTTACTTCTTGGACAAAGTGCTTCCGATAGACCAGATTTAGTAGCCAGAGTTTTTAAGATTAAATTAAATTAAATTTAGCAAATGTCTTGCTTATGTATATACCATTGAATTTAAAAAAAGAGGCCTTCCACATGCACATCTTCTGATAATACTTCAAGAAAAAGATAAATTAGATACTTCTGACAAAGTGGATGCAGTCATTGTTGCTGAACTACCAGATCCAGAACTATATGGTAGACTATATGAGATTGTTACTCATCGCATGATTCATGGACCCTGTGGTGAGCTTAATCCACAATCACCATGTATGGAAAATAATAAATGTTCCAAAGAATTTCCAAAAGATTATAGAGACAAAACCTAGGCCAATTGTGATGGCTATCCACTTTATAAAAGAAGAGAAGGAGATAGTGCCATTATTCGTGGAAAAAAAGTTGGCAATAGATATGTAGTACCCTGCAATCCACATTTACTCATGAAGTACAACGCCCACATCAACGTAGAAGCCTGCACTTCCATCAAATCCATTAAATATGTCTACAAATATATTTACAAAGGCTATGATGCAGCTACTGTAGTCGTCAAAAGTGCAGACAACCCTGAAAGTAGTGAGTTAGTACATGATGAATTTGCATCTCATATAGATGCTCGCTATGTCAGTGCGCCAGAAGCTATGTGGCGGCTTTTAAAATTTGAAATGCATGATAGATCATAGTATATAGATTAGCAGTACATTTGCCACAAAGACATTTAGGGCCTTATTCTATTAGCGGCCGCAGCCGTTTCGGGGCAGCAAGGACCGTCCGCAAGCTATTCGGCTATTCTATTCCCTTCCGGCCGGGGGCTCCGGCAGGCTTGCGGCCGGCGCCTTGTTATCCCTTGCGGCCGCTCGCGCTGGAGGAAAGTCTTTGATCTAAAACGGCCGCAAGAGTTTCGGCTGCAAGAAAGCCCCGTACTGATGCCTGGAAGGAGATATGCGAATCGTACCTGGCAGTCTGTCCAGCACCGGTTCCTAGACTGCCGCATTGACGTCAAAAAGAAGATGGCCAATAAGGCCAAAGCAGCACGTGGAACCGGTGGTGGGCCGCCAGAAACATTCACATACCCCGGTTGGGAGGCCACAGTCCGCGACATGATCCAGCCAGCGGCAGTCGTGGGCCTCCCTAGCCTGGTGGACTCGGGTCGGTCTGAAAGCCTGCAATGTGAGTACCATGTACACCTTAACACCCTTATATGTACGCACATGTACCCCACACAGATAGATAACTGACGTTGAATTGCACTGTAAGATATCTGGTTATGACTACAGTCCCCGCAGGCCCATCCAGCCACTCTGGCAACACAGGCCCCACAGGCCCCGCAGGCCCATCCAGCCACTCTGGCCCCACAGGCCCCGCAGGCCCATCCAGCCACTCTGGCCCCACAGGCCCCGCAGGCCCATCCAGCCACTCTGGCCCCACAGGCCCCGCAGGCCCAGCCAGCCACTCTGGCCCTACAGGCCCCACAGGCCCCGCAGGCCCATCCAGCCACTCTGGCCCCACAGGCCCCGCAGGACCAGCAGGCCCAGCCAGCCACTCAGGCCCCACAGGCCCCGCAGGCCCAGCCAGCCACTCCGGACCCACAGGCCCCACAGGACCAGCAGGCGACTCCGGTGAGGCAGGACACACCAGTCAGCAGTGCCTCCACCCAGAGGACACAGTGGTCTGGGTCGCTGCCAGTTAGTCCGGCGCTGTCAGCGGCTGAGTGCCAGGATTTCCTGGCTCATCTCCAGCATGAGCGTGAGCAAAATCAACAGTTCATGCTGGAGATGAGACGCCACGATGCCAGGAAGCTCGAGGAACGGAGACGCAACAACGACCGGAACTTCGAGGAGAGGAGACGCAATAATGAAAGAATGTTTCAGGAGATGACACGGCAAAATGAACGAATGTTCCAAGAGGTGAGGCGGCATAACCTTATAATGGAGGATTACGCCGGAAGGCCTGAAATGGCCCGAGAAGGCCAGCCCCAAGACCGGGCTACCCCTTCAAACTCACCCCCTTCAACATCACAGACCCTGTCCCCAGCATCCAGGCCGGAAGAGCCTCCAACCATTCGAAGAGGTCAGGCCGGCCTAGGGGAACATTTTCCAAAGGCCAGGAGAGCCAGGAAACACACAAGCGGAAGCGGAAATAGGTGAGAACATGTTCATGTTGCATATAGAAGCAATTGATGTCCAAGATGTATTGACGTTGAGGTGTTGCAGTCAATGGGTATATTGTTCTAATTGATGTCTTGTTCTTATCTCTTTAGGTTCCAATATATTGATGTTCCTGATTTTCTGCCTCCCGTTTTTTTTTTTTTTGTAAATAATTTTTAAGCATAAGATTAAACATTATGCTCACATTATCATTGTTTGTTTTCGTTTGTACTGTACCATGATTGGTAAACACCCCATGAATGCTACACACCAATGTTATTGGATTAGTGCATACATCTTCCTTCAATATACCAGCCCTGTGTTACTGTAGGGTTAGGGTAACAGCCACTAGTGCAGCTGAGGGTGGAGGTAATATTCATGAGTTTGATTACAGTAACGGTGATGCATGATATTCGTGTTTCTGACACATGGATAGATTAATTCAGGGGAAATATCAAAAGTGAGTCCACCCCTAAGAGAAATTGGCGATTATTTTGTGTGGCCACCATTATTTTCCTGCACTGACTTAACCCTCATGGGGATGGAGTTCCCCAGAGTTTCACAGGTTGCCACTGGAGTCCTCTTCCACTCCTTCATGATGATATCATGGATCTGGTGGATGTTAGAGACCTTGCACTCCCTGTAATGGAGTTGGAACACGCAGTCCAATATCTCCGCTGGTATACGGTACAATATCCAAGAAGCACTACAGTCTCACCATTCCCAACCTCCAATATTTGCCCACACTCAATTGGGAGTCAAATGAATACTGACTTTATTTTGTTGGGCAGAAATATATATATATATACATATCTCTTCCCACAGGCAATACACACATCCCCCATAGTTGGCTACACAATACACATAGAGGGACAACAGGTGGGTCACACCTCCCGGAGACTACCTGGCTACTTTGATACAATCAGACATTGCTTAGATCATCCTTCTTTGTTATGTCTGATAATGAAAACACTTTATACAATAGACTTCCTTATCCTATGATGAGTCTCTGTACTAGGATTATCTATTATGCCAAGGTCTGCAATAGTCTGGGCTAAGATTTTGCAGAGCAGAAACCAACATACATACAGTATAACAGTATGATCATATTTTAACCATAACCATAAAACAGGGTAAAACAGTGATGGGTTCCATTACACTCCACACTTTCCATTTGAGGAGTACCCCACAGATGCTCAATAGGGTTTAGGTCTGGTGACCTACTTGGCCAGTTCATCAACTTTTGACCTTCAGCTTCTTTAACCAGGCAGTGGTCGGCTTGGAGGTGTGTTTGTGGTCGTTATCATGTTGGAATACTGCCCTGCGGCCCGTTCTCCTATGGGAGGGATCATGCTCTTTCTCAGTTTGTCACAGTACATGTTGGCATTCATGTGTTCCCTCAAAGAACTGTAGCTCCTCAGTGCTGGCAGCATGCATGCAGGCCCAGACCAAACATATATGCATGTGTATATATGTTTTCGCTAATATGTTGTGTGGATTCCCCCTATATGCATTTATCTAATGATGTCAGATGCTGCCTCCCCTCTCTCTGCATCACCGTTTCGGTTCAAAATGATGGGTTCATCTCATATCAATGTTTTTGTGTTCGTTGTGACGTATCCATTTATCTCTGGCACTGGGGAGCTACAGTTCATTGAGGGAACCATGAATGCAAACATGTACTGTGACATACTGAAGCAGAACATGATCCCCTCCCTTGGGAGACTGGGCCGCAGGGCAACATAACATAACGACCCTAAACACACCGCCAAGACGACACTGCCTTGCTAAAGAAGGTAAAGGTGATGGACTGGCCAAGCTTGTCGACAGACCGAAACCATATTGAGCATCTGTGGGGCATCCTCAAACTGACGGTGGGGGAGTGCAAGGTCTCTAGCATCAACCAGCTCTGATGTATCATTAAGGAGTGGAAGAGGACTCCAGTGGCAACCTGGGAAGCTCGGGTGAACTCCCTGGCCATGAGGGTTAAGGCAGTTCTGGCAAATAATGGTGGCCACACATAATTGACATTTCGTGTCAATTTGGACATTTCAAATTAGGGGTGTACTCACTTTTGTTGCCAATGGTTTAGACATTAATGGCTGTGTATTGAGTTATTGATGGGTCAGCAAACTTACTTTACATTGTAGCAGAGTGTCATTTCTTCAGTGTTGTCACATGAATAGATATACTAAAATATTAACAACATGTGACGGGTGTACTCACTTATGTTAGATACTGTGGCCCTCATTTAATTGCAATTTGGCCAATTGAATAGGGCTCGAAATAAGCACATAACATATAGTCTATGAAAAATGTTTTAGTTAGTAAACATCTATCCAAAATCAAGGTTTTCACTAACTAAAATCTTTTTGACACAATATATGTTCTGTGCTTATTTTGAGCCCCATTCAATTGGCAAAATCGCAATTGAATGAGGCCCTGTATGTTCACTATTAGGATGTGAGCCACTTACGGACACCTGTCTTATTTGTCTGTTTCTGCGTCATATAGATTGTTAATACCAACCTTCCCTCATGGTTGAAATCAGTAATGCAAACACACTGTGAGAATTCTATTGACACCCCTAACTGATGGTGCAGAGCACAGATGTGGAGTCTGAAGGTCCTTTCATTGATGTTACGGAAATGCTATGGTATCAACATTGACGAGGCAGACACAAACAACATCTCGGATAAATCATATTTAATATTTACAGAAATTAACAAGGCAAGCTTGCCAGAAAGCCCCAGGTTGACTAATCAACACAGGTATGCAAAGGATCATGGTGGAGGGGGGTAGGATACAAAATCCAAGTAACACAGGGAAATAGGGATATGAGAGCAGAATGCAGGTAGGGAAAATTACATTGATATAGATGATCAGGGGATGTACAGTGTATCAACCAACATTAGGCAATATAATAGATCTCATTATTGTTACGACATATATATAACAATCATTAAGGAAACACCATAATAATCCAGAATAAGGTGATATACATATGGGGAGTGCAAAATGTATGCTTGTGTGTTAAACGGACACTCTGATGCCACATCAGAAGTATAAGTGCTCAATCAGTGAATGCTATGAGCCCATAACGTCAGTTCTCACGCAACAATAAGCAGCACATAGATAACCTTGGTCAAAAAGATGGTGACCTGACCAGGACCTTATCAGTCAGATGTTACTTATTGCAGAGAACTCACAACAAACCAGGCAATATCAAGGATAGTTTGTTCTCTGATTGAGCATCTATACTCACTGTTGTTGAATATGCATAACTGAAGATTAACGTAACCTCCTTAACTGTTAAGTCCCAAGCCTGGATTTACTCATCCCCATATGCACAGGGAGGGTCACATCAGCACTGAAGAAAAGATCTTGAAGGGTTGGTGCTGCAGGCTTCACAACAGTCCAAGTAGAGGAGAGGATAGAATGTCTAAACCAATAGGTACCTATGAATCGAGATAGACTATATGAGCATACACATGCTGTGGATATACCAGGAACATCAGCTGACAGATGTCACATCACATCTGCATTGTATATTGAAATTGTCTCGTGACACATATCGGCTATTCAGTCAAGGTCATCAGATATCAAACTGGATCCAACAAAGCAATGAAACGGACACATGCACATACATTAGGACATTGACATGGCCACGGAATGTCAGGATGTTTATCGTCATGCCTTGTTCTGACCGGGATCTGGAATACAAACACACAAATAATATATTAGTGGAAACCTTACATATGCCATATGAGCAGCCACCAACAGATGTAGGTATGTCGGCACACATGTTAGGCATTGGGATCTCATACAAGCTAACCATCTGTCCGATGATAATGATGGCCCAGACTAATTTGTCCTGATGTGGGAATATAAGGATTAGTCTAATTCTCATTTATTTGTATTGTGCAAACATATTCAGTAACGCTGTACAGGGGAGAAGAACCAGAAAATATACAGTATGTAATATTGCCAACGCAAGAAAATGGAGGGCCCTGTTTGGAGCGTAAAGTCTGTTGATAAATGATTTGTTCCCAAAGGCCCACACAAGATTCGAAAATCACCACTTCCAAGTTAAAGGTAATGGACATGGGGAAGAGTAGATAAGGAATAGCAAGGTTAATAAGTAAGTGAGAGATACATAGGAAGGAGGTTGTGTCAAGTAGAAAGATATGCATTAGTCGGAGAGGAAAGGGATCAGATGTAAAGTGCGATGCACTATTATGTAATAAGGTCTTCCCCATGTGGACAGATAATGTAATCTGCAGATGGGACAGTCAGGAGACACATAGTTTAACCACAGCTTGAGTAAGATTAGCTGATGGGCGAATAAAAGGAGAGAGGTGGGCATGAGAGTTGAAATGAAAATGATGCAGACAAAAAGGGGAGAAGTAAAGAAGAGTCTGAGGAAAAGGCAGGGGATGTGAGGAAGAAGACAAGAGAAAACATAGTGGAAAGGGTTAATTGGGATAATTAGCAGAAGACTTGTGTGACTCAATAAATTAAGGGTAAACAGGGGTGGGTGGGATGAGGAGAGAGAGAGAGAGAGAGAGAGAGAGACCAGTGCAGCCTGTAATAGAAAGGGAAGATCACACATCACACATTGATACATGTTCGGACATCCAAATGTGGTTCTCTACCTTGTATAGATCAAGTGGAGTATTCAACGAAGAGATCTGTTCCCCCAGGACACGTCTGCATGGTCCGATAAACATTTCGGACCGCTTCAGCAATACATAGGGGATGTCTTGGGGAAAACGAAAGTTAGGCCTACATTAATGGAGTTATTAGTCATTTCCTCTCATGCATACATGCACATGTTTCCCGCAAATACTCACTTACAATGTAGACGCCATTGATGTAGCTGATGTTCTGTTGCTGGCAAGGTCATTTCCCATGTCTCTCCAAAAGCAAGGTCTTCTCTAACTACAAACGTCTGTAACTAAATATATGCTCTGTGCTTATATAGAGCCCTTTTCAATCGGCCATATCGCAATTGAATGACGCCCATAGGGTCTGCAGACATGTTTTAGCCTTCTCAACAGCACTCCTCAGTGACCATCAATTGGTCACAGGTTAAACAGAACACAAAGGGCCTCATTAAAATGTGATTTGGACAATTGAATAGGGCTTCGTATAAGCACATAGGATATTTGTTTTACAGAAGTTTTTAGTTAGTGAAGACCTGGCTTTTGCATAGAAGTTCCCTAACTAAAAACTTGCTTTCAAAAAGATGCTGTGTGCTTATATAGAGCCCTATTCAATTTGTTACATAGCAATTTAATTAGGCTGTTAATTAGTAGTGTGACCAATACATTCTCACTAAGGAGTGCTGTTGAGAAGAGATGCTGCAGTACCTATGATGTTTTCAGGCCTTATTTGTTAGGTTTTGTCTTTTTTTTTTTTTTTTAGGTCCATGAAGGCATCTCCTACATCTGCAAGCATTGTGGAGGAATTATGAGGTGGAGGGTTTTCCCAGTGCCTCTCAGGTAGACATGCCTTCAATGGCAGCCCCCTTAACATGTAGCTCCCACAATCTTACAGCTATCATATTGCCAGATATCTCCGACATGATTGTTGGTAGCTTAAATGTAGACTAATACCGCTATGGCGGTGGACTTGCAAAGTCTCACAATGGCATGTTAATGACAGCCAGCATTAATATATGCACTAGTGACGCATGTGATCCTGACCTCAATAGCAGTCTGAGAACAGATCTTTGGGTCTGATGTAAGAAACAGTGAATCTGGCTGCTGACCTTTGTGTCCTCTCCATAATAATGGCTATTTGCCCATATTTCTGATTATCCACAGACCTAGCTAATGGTTAGTAATGCTTGCAGATGGGAATCAGGTGAGTTGGTATATTGGTACAGTATTTAGAACTGTACTGTACATACATCGTGATTCTAAATTGTTTTGGATCCTCCTCCGCATTTTTTGATTTGAACACTTCTTTCAGATTGTTGTTTGGTCAACACACTGTATGTGTGAAACTGGATTGGATTACACAGTCCAAAGGTTGAATCATCTGTTTCATTGAGCAGATCTAGTTACAAGTTGTAAGTGCTATGCACATAAATGGTTTCTTCAGTTAAATGGAGAGATTTCTGGTTCCGGTTGCAGCATGTGACCCTGGTAGGTGCTATGCATCATGCTTATTCTAGACTATTAGACTGACCCCTGTAGGTTTCCCCTTTTTTCCAGCCTCTTGCTCTTCAAGGACCCGCCCACACCACACCCATGATAATAATGCAGTTTTGACCACTGCTGATTGTGGTCTGTCTATCAAATAAAGCTTTGTTATACTGTTATGTGAATGCACAATCTTGACCACTGCTGATTGTGGTCTGTCTATCAAATAAAGCTTTGTTATACTGTTATGTGAATGCACAATCTTGACCACTGCTGATTGTGGTCTGTCTATCAAATAAAGCTTTGTTATACTGTTATGTGAATGCACAATCTTGACCACTGCTGATTGTGGTCTGTGTAAAAAATAAAGCTTTGTTAGACCTTTCTGACTGCGTCCATGTGTTATGAATATGTTTTGTTCTGTGAAATCCACATGCATTACATTAGTGTCACATTCCTATAAATGTAAACTGATGAGCCATAGTTAACATGCAATAGATAAATACATGTAAAACTGTTGAGGAGTCAGAATAGCTTTAGATATCATCTGATCCCAAATATCATATCTACTACTAATATAGGGTTAATACCCATGACAAGTCTGATTAGCGATACTGAGGAGTAGGAACATTCCCCTGAGGGCCTACAATGAATAGGACAGGTGACACTGGAGTGCTTTTCCAGTTCCTTCTCTAGTTGATTGGGATTAGTCTGACCTCTCTGATAAGACATACCCCCCCCCTACACTGGCACTATGTAGGCTAGCTCACAGCTTCATTGAAGTACACAAACTCCTTCACCCACATCAGTTAGCATATGTGTGAATACAGTTAGTTGCCCAATAATGAGCATGCATTGGCTAAATATCCTTTGGTTATCATATGTTGTAATGGTCATGCACATGCCAATCTGACAAACCATTCTGCAACTTGCATAATATGATTAAAGCCACACTACCCAATTCAATATCAAGAGTAAAACATGAGTCAGGTCATATGAACCCTTTGCCACGCACATGAGCTCTATTGGGTTCCCTTAAATCTCTATCTAATTGCATATACATCTAGCTCATCAGATCTACATTAGAGAATACAAATAGTAGCCAAATCAGACCGCCACTTGGCATATATCAAGTACCAGGGGAATATTTCATTATATGTGCTTAAGTTCTTCAGTTGTGTCCGACTCTCCGTGACCCTATGGACTGCAGCACATTCAGCTAGGTCTCTGCCTGTGCTGTTCTCCAAAGTTTGAAGGCCAAAGAGATTGGAGTGGGTTGTCAGTTCCTCCTCTAGTGGATTGGGATTTGTCTGATCTCTCTGCTATGACCTGCCCACCTACAGTAGCTCCCAGCTTCATTCAGGTACACAAGCCCCTTCACACCACTTAGCAATGCTGAAGGGGACCAGGGGAACATGCACCACACATATCTACTCTGACCCATCAGGAAGGGCCGCAAGCTCTGGGATCGACAGCAAACTCACCGCCATCAGGCATAATCTCTGCTACGCCCATCCTGGTGGGAGCCATGTGCCAGGTGTCTAGTTATTCCCATTTGGTGAACTTCCAAACTGTTTTGCTATTTATCAATTTACATGGGTGAGACTTGCTAAGTGGTGGTGGTGGTGAAGCAGCTTGTGTACCTGAATGAAGCTGTGAGCTACTGTAGGTGGGCAGGCCATAGCAGAGAGATCAGACAAATCCCAATCCATTAGAGGAGGAACTGACAACCCACTCCAATCTCTTTGGCCATGAAACTTTGGATAACAGCACAGGCAGAGACCTAGCTGAATGTGCTGCAGTCCATAGGGTCACAGAGAGTCGGACACAACTGAAGAACTTAACCAGATATAATGAAATATTCCCCTGGTACTTGATATATGCCAAGTGGCGGTCTGATTTGGCCACTATTTGTATTCTCTAATGTAGATGTGATGAGCGAGATGTGTATTCTATCGTTGATCAACCATATAGCGTGCATCGAATGTGCGCTGTCATCTGCGCACCGACACATGCACGCATCAACAACAGCAGGCCCGACAGGAGGCTAGCGGATCTAATGATTAGGATTAGGCTGTGGGGTGTAAGGGTTAGGATTAGGCTGCGGCTACGAAGGGTTAGAAGGGTTTATGGCATTAGGTCATATCACTTGTGCCCTTTCATCGACGCGCACTAGTCAAAAATATTAGAACTGCGCAATGATGTGGGACCGCTCATGTCAGCTACATGTTGTCAAAACACATTTGCTGTGCGCGCCAATGTAGGGGTGACATATTCTATCATAGGGCTGGGCTACAATGGAACCTGTATGTGTGCTGACCAATCAAACATATGAGGAATATTAAACTAATTTGAAGTCTTGTTAATTTGGAGGCTGTAATGCTTGGGCCTCCATTTTAGGGTTACAGGCTTAAACCATGCAGACTGCAAAAACCGTAACAAAATGGATACCTTTAACCTCCAAGCACGTACGGCCTTTAAAAACGAGCTACGGGCTTGGTCAGTGAAGTCCGTGGGACTTGTACGGATTTTGAAATCAAAGTACAATTTGGCGATGTGCAAGCTTGAGAATGTTTGGCTAGTAATCCTCATGCCCCCCCATTATGTTCCCCATCATTTACAGTGCTTTGCAGTGCTGGATTGAATATATATTGGCTATTACAATGCTTGGTTTGCGGCCCTTCATCTCCGAACCCGTACGGGTTTAAACAAGGACCAGCCCGCGGAACTACGGGACGTAAAGTAATCCGTAAACAATATATATGACTTGGGCTGATGTGCAAGCTTGAGAGGGTGTTGCTATTAATCCTCGTGTCCCACATTATGATGCCTAGCATTTACGGAGCTTTACAGTGCATTCTCAATTTTATATTTGCATTTTCAGTTTTAGGACTTTGCGGCCGGAAAACAAGATTTACGGGCGCTGGGAAAAAGCTTCCGGCCGTTTGCATGATATGCGGCCGGCCGGAAGGGGATATCCTTACGGCACCGTATAATTGAATTGCAAGGTAAAAGTAGCTCTACACGGGGCCGTAAGACGGCCGCAAGGAATCGCAGCTTTGCGGCCGTTTTACGGCCGATAATTGAATGAGGCCCTTAGTGTATTTCCATGCTGGAAATGAAATGAATGCATTGGCCCAAAGTGAAGATCGTCACACTACACTAACTGCATGGTTTGAATTAAATTCCACAGATTCACAAGCAACACAATTCTTATATATTGAAATTCCATATCACTATGTTTTTGTGAATGGATTATGGAGACCGAGAAAAAGCAGAGGCAATAAAATAATCCCAAGAATTTACACAGTCAGTCCAAGAGATGTTGAACGTTTTTGCTTACGGATATTACTTTTAAATGTTCCTGGAGCACAAAGTTTTGAACACTTAAGAACTGTTAATGACATAGTATATGAATCCTTCCATTTAGCTGCAAGACATAGACACTTACTAGCTGATGATACAGAATGGGAAAGATGTTTAGAAGAAGCAGCACAATGTCAAATGCCACGGCAGATGAGAAAACAATTTGCATTTATTTGTATCTTCTCAAATGCTCCAAATGCATTAGCTTTGTGGGAGTCTTTTAAAAGTAATAAGGGTAAAGACTTTATGCGACGATACAATGAACCCATTGCGCACTTAAAAGCGTTAATGGAAATCCAAGAAGTATTTTTAACTCATGGATTAAGTTGTGAAAGTTTTAATTTGCCTGATCCAGGTCTTATAGATGACATAAACTTTGAAGACTATGACATTCAACTACAAGTAGAAAGAACAGAAGAAAGACTTGCAACTTTAAATACCTTAAAATGCAATAGATGATGAAATGGTGACAGAGCGTTATTTCTATCTTGATGGACCTGGCAGGTCAGGAAAAACCTATCTATATAATTTATTAATGAGTTCAGTACGAGGACAAGGTCAAATAGCAATGGCGTTTGATACTACTGGAATTGCTGCACTTTTGTTAGAAGGTGGAAGAACTGTACATAGTGGAATTAAACTGCCAGCGCCTATTTTAGAAATTTCTGTGTCAGATATTCGCATGACATCATTACAATTAAAGACATTGAAAAAATGTAAATTAATTATAATAGATGAGGCCACAATGATGTCATGCTATTCCCTCCAATGTTTTGACCGTTTGCTTTGTGAAGTCATGGATAATACTTTTCCATTTGGTGGAAAGGTAATGTTGTTAGGTGGCGATTTTAGACAAACATTACCTGTCGTTGTACATGGAAATCGAACTGACATTATCAGTTCGATTTCCATGTACAACGTATTATATATGTATTATATGAAACCTGTATAAAGTCAAGCACACTATGGAAACATTTTACCCATCTTCAACTGCAACAAAATATGAGATCAGAAGGCCAAACTGATTTCAATGATTGGCTTATTAAAATTGGAGAAGGCAGAACAGAAAAAATACCACATTTACCTGATGACACTGTAGAGATCCCACCTCATATGATTTGTCACCAAGATATTATATCGGCTATATTTGAAGGTAGCATAAATAACCAGGAATATTCGGAGCTTGCCAACCAAGTCATACTAACGTGTAAAAATAAGGATGCATTAATCCTCAATAATGAAATCTTTAAAAAAATTAATGCACCACAAAGAAATTATCACAGTGCTGATTCTGTACTTGCTGATGACAATGAAAGTCAGGCTAACTTTTATACTGAATTCATAAACTCACTCACTCCTTCTGGAATGCCATCACATATTTTGCAGCTAAAGAAAGGTGCAATTATCATGTTACTGCGAAATATGAACCCCAAAAAAGGCCTATGCAATGGGACAAGATTAATTGTTCAACAATTAAAGGACCATTTTATAGATGATTAAATTTTAACTGGTACCCATAAAGGAGAGAGAGTTTTCATACCAAGAATAGCTTTAACACCAAGTGAAAGTAGTCTCCCTTTTATACTTCAAAGAAGACAATTTCCCATTATTATGGCATTTGCCATGACCATTAATAAATCACAAGGTCAAACTTTCAAATCTGTGGGTATTTTCTTGGAAGAACCAGTATTTGCACATAGTCAATTGTATGTTGCGTTATCACGGTGCAAAAATCCACAGGCTATTAAAGTTTACATTGAAAAGAATGAAAGTCAAGGTGATTTATTAGAAGATGGATGTATGTTTGCTAAAACATTGTCTACTATGAAGTACTATAACTTTTCATTATAAAGAAATAAAACACATGCAAAACAAATTTAAAAGCATTGAAAAATACAAAACAATAAACAATTCAATCATAATTAATGGAAGTACTGTTTATGGATGATTCGCCTCACAAAACACTTGCCTTGCATTATTTTTACAAATTATGTTAAAATGTTCATTAACCAGGTTACTGTTTCTAATGTTACAAGTTTGAAAACAATATTGGGTCATTATACTGATAAGAAAGTTCAAGTTTAAAAAAATATAATTTCAAGTTCTTTACTTTAACATATTACAAAGTTCATGTTAACAGCTCAACCACGTTTTTGTAAATATTGTCTTATGTTAAAAATTACTCCCTGGATTAATGTTTATCGCCAGTTCATGGGGTCAGGAAGGAATTAATTAAATTGGGTACGTTTTAAGGAGAGTTTTTACTGTTTGCCTTCCTCTGCATTCAATGTATATTGAAGTTAACAATTATTCAGATAGAAATTGCATGTTAAAAAAACATTGCCTCAAGTTTACAATACTGATTAGTTTAAAGTTCAACTGTTTTTACATTCAAATGTTAATACTTTTAATACAAAATTATGTTAATATATTAATTTACTATAATACTGTTTATAATGTTCCAAGTTGGAAAAATGTTTTGTCAAGTTCCTTAGTTACACAGATAAGAAAGTTCAAGTTTAAAAAAATATTATGTCAAGTTTTTTACTTAAATATATTACAGAGTTTATGTTAAAATTGGGTACGTTTCAAGGAGGGTTTTTACTGTTTGTCTTCCTCTGGATTAAATGGATATTGAAGTTAACAATTCTTCAGATAGAAATTGCATGTTAAAAAAACATTACCTCAAGTTTACAATACTGATTAGCTTAAAGTTCAACTGTTTTTACATTCAACTGTTAATACTTTTAATACAAAATTATGTTAAAAAAATGAATTCACTATGTTACTGTTTATAATGTTCCAAGTTCAAAAAATGTTTTTTCAACTTCCAAAGTTACACAGATAATAAAGTTCAAGTTTCAAAAAATATACTTTCAAGTTTCTTACTTACATATATTACAAAGTTCATGTTAAAATTTTGTACGTTTGAACAAGGGTTTTTACTGTTTGCTTTCCTCTGCATTCAATGTATATTGAAGTTAACAATTCTTCAGATACAAATTGCATGTTAAAAAACCATTACCAAAAGTTTACAATACTGATTAATTTAAAGTTCAACTGTTCTTACATTCAAATGTTAATACTTTCAATACAAAATGCTTTAAGACTTAGGGCCTCATTCTATTAGCGGCCATAAATCGTCCGTAAGGCTGCGATTCCTTGCGGGGGTTCAGTTAACTCGCGATTCTATTATACGGCCCCGCAAGGATCTCCTTTTACGGCCGGCCGTATATCTTGGAACCGGCCGTAAGCTGTGAAATATAAAAACTCAAAAATAAATTCAAGCCTGCACTGTACAGCTCTGTAAATGCTAGGGATCATATTGGGGGACATGAGGATTAAAAGGAACCCACTCTCAAGCTTGCACATCAGCCCAAACCCGAGTTCAAATTAACTGTTTATTTTCCGGCTGCGGCGTGGGCGTGTCTGAGGTGCTCCAAGCACTCTGGACTTTTTACATGGATATTTTACGGATATTAAAAATCAAATATTTTACGGATTTGAGTATAGGATAATTATGTGCTATTTTTTCTAACACCTAAAATCCCTTTATAGTCTTCTCAAAGTGCAGGATGGCTTTATTTGAGCTATTTTATGTGCTTAATTGGTGCTAGCGGGACCTCTTTCCTGCAAGTAACCTGCGGCTCGCTTTTAGCCTTGCAGGGAGGGTTCCCGGAGCAATTGAATTGCAAATAGGAATTTCTTACGGCCGAAACTCTTGCGGCCGTTTTAGATCAAAGGATTTCCTCTGGCGCGAGTGGCCGCAAGAGATAGCAAGGCACCGGCCGCAAGCCTGCCGGAGCCCCCGGCCGGAAGGGAAAAGAATAGCCGAATAGCTTGCGGCCGGTCCTTGCGGCCCCGCAACGGCTGCGGACGCTAATAGAATGAGGCCCTTATTGTTCACCAAGAGAACATTTTACAAAACAAAACATGTTTAATATCACAATACTTACAAGTGTCAAATATGTATATTAATAACTAAACAACTTTCCAAACATATACATCTCATTGCCGTAATTTTTTGACAGGCAAGTCGCTAGTCTAGTATATTATTGTGGCCACAGAATGACGCATGATGGAGATCTGGATGCAAGGTGTGTGATTGAGCAGTTGATGGGGAGTGGCCGAGAGGAGTGTCTGGGAGTGAATAAGGGTGTGAGTGGTGATGTGATCTATGCTGGGGCAGAACCAAGCCAGGCAAGGGAATTACCACAGGTGATGCCTAGTATCATGGTGGAGGATCAGAGAGCAGAGAGAGCTCCAGTGGCAGATTGACAGAGGGATATAGAGGCTGACGTTGATGGGTGATCAGCTGTTGGGGGGGAGAGAAAAAGGAAGTGGTGGCTCAGGCACAAGGGGGGGGGGGGGGTGCTGTCCAGGAGCCTGTGAGGAGGCTAAGGGCACCCAATGTGTACAGGGAGAGACTCACATTAGAGGGGTTAACCAATAGAGCCATACCAGGGCTGACACGTATGTTAGCTGCAATACAACTCCTTGCCTCTGTTAGCTACCAGAACACCCTCAGCATAGCCGGAGGAATGTCTATCAGATACATCAGTTACCATAACACTGTGGAAGAGATCTCGAAGGTGAAAGCAGATTTCTACCGATTTAGGAGTTGTTCCCAATGTGCTCAGTGCTATTGATTGTACACATGTTGCATTGATACCTCCTAGAGAGCGAGAAGTGTTGTTCAGAAATGGTAAGAATTATCATTCAATCAATGTACAGGTTGTTTGTGATGCCAACATGCACATACAAAGTGTGCTCACAACGCCCATATTCTCTACCTATCTGCCACATATGAGTTATTTGAGGCTGGCCGATTTCCATCCGGATGGCAACTGGGTCAGTACACAGTAGTAATCACAGTCAACCATATCTTCCTAAAACTTGATACGATAACATATACATCATGTTTCCCTCTATTGCTCTGATGTACACATGTGCATTACAGAGTAATACTACTGAAGCCAGAACATAATAGCTCATTGCTGTGCATAACACTGTGTTAGGTTGCCCAAACATTATGCAGTTCAACATATGATAAAAAGAACATTAGGTATATGTTCAGATGCAATACCTTGTATCCTGTGACACGGACATCTCTAGCCTTCGTAAAGTTTTGTGTGTTATTGAAAGCGATATGTAAGTGAGCTGGATTATGAATGCATCTGATAGAGGAGAATTAATACAGTTTGAAAACCTTTTCTTGCATGAAAATATCCGTAAATAAGCTTACCTTGAAGTTAGCAAAATCTCCTTTTGGCAATTGCATTTGTTCGCGTACGCCCCTAAAAAATCCCACCGGAATTAGAATAACATTTATATTCGTCCCCCCGACCTTTGCGCTCAGTGGAAAAGCGCGCCGTCATCAGGGAGACGAGAACTGCGCTCTGATGGCGCTCTGCGCTCCAGCCTGCATCCCAGCCTTCTTGGCATATGCACAGTACTCACTGCTATCCACATACAATACACACTACTCTATACAGTTACAGAGTGCCCAGAGACACCCAAAATACCCAGGGACACCCAAAATCACCAGGGACTGTATGTGTATCTTGTAGTGTGTACTGTACATATAGAGCATTGTGCACTTACCTTGCCAAGCAGGCTGGTATACAGGCTGGAGCGCAGAGCAGAACGTCATTAGAGCTCAGTTCTCTGCGTCCTGATGACAGAGAGCCTTTTCAGCTGCTCGGGAAGGATGTGCCACCTTTAAATTCATGCTAATACATTGTATCATTCTTCACCTCAGTGGCTTCTGGTGTGCTCAGTACAAGAACTGCAACAGTTACTACCTGTGCTCTGTACCAGAAGGGTCGCAATATGTACCCTGTTGTATTTCCCTTGTGTCCCAGCCTCATGTAAGCGTCCTGTGGGTGTGACCATCTTGATTTGACTTTTGTGCAAATAACTTTGTAAATAAAGCTTGATATATAACACATGTATTAATACACTACTAATTCTCCTCCATCAGATGCAGCCATGATCCAGCTCACTGACATTTATCTTTAATTCTTTGTTAGCCACAGGGATCTGTTCATAGGTCATGATGACGATAATTGTTCATATGCTTTGTCAAACATCACAACATCCTATTCATATCAACATCTCACACTTTGTTTCCATCAGGTGATGCAGGATATGGGTGTTTGCTTACAGAACTGCTGCCATATGTCAACTCATCTTTCAACAACCTAGACAAGGAAAAACAACATGAACAGCAACAGAACAACTGCTACATCAATGTGAACTACATAGTGAGTATTTGCAGAATAATATGGCCATGTATGCTGAAGGACACATAAATAACATATAAATCACTCCATTAATGTATGCCTACAGTGCCTTGCAAAAGTATTCATGCCCCTTGACTTTTTACCTATTTTGTTAAATTACAGCCTTAAGATCAATGTTTTACTAATCTGAATTTTATGTGATGGATCAGAACACAATAGTCTAAGTTGGTGAAGTGAAATTAGAAAAGTATATACATAAAACTATATTTTAGAAATAGAAAACAGAAAACTGGCATGTGCGTATGTATTCACCCCCTTTGTTATGAAGCCCATAAAAAGCTCTGGTGCAACCAATTACCTTCAGAAGTCACATAATTAGTGAAATGATGTCCACCTATGTGCAATCTAAGTGTCACATGATCTGTCATTACATATACACACCTTTTTTGAAAGGCCCCAGAGGCTACAACACCTAAACAAGAGGCACCACTAACCAAACACTGCCATGAAGACCAAGGAACTCTCCAAACAAGTAACGGACAATGTTCTTGAGAAGTAGAAGTCAGGGTTAGGTTATAAAAAAAATGAAAATCTTTCATGATCCCCAGTAGCACCATCAAATCTATCATAACCAAATGGAAAGAACATGGCACAACAGCAAACCTGTCAAGAGACGGACGCCCACCAAAACTCATGGACCGGGCATGGAGGGCATTAATCAGCGAGGCAGCACAGAGACCTAAGGTAACCCTGGAGGAGCTGCAGATTTCCATAGCAGAGACTGGAGTATCTGTACATAGGACAACAAAAGACATATGCTCCATAGAGTTAGGCTTTATGGCAGAGTGGCCAGAAGAAAGCCATTACTTTCAGCAAAAAACAAAATGGCACGTTTTGAGTTTGCAAAAAGGCATGTGGGAGACTCCCAAAATGTATAGAGGAAGGTGCTCTGGTCTGATGAGACTAAAATTTAACTTTTTAGCCATCAAAGAAAACACTATGTCTGGCGCAAACCCAACACATCACATCACCCAAAGAACAACATGTTTTTCAGCAGCCAAGACTGGGAAACTGGTCACCTTCCAGCAGGACAATGACCCCAAACCCACTGCTAAAGCAACACTTAAGTGTTTTAAGGGGAAACATAAAAAATGTGTTGGAATGGCCTAGTCAAAGCCCAGGCCTCAATCCAATAGAAAATCTGTGGTCAGACTTAAAGATTGCTGTTCACAAGCACAAACCATCCAACTTGAAGGAGCTGGAGCAGTTTTGCAAGGAGGAATGGGCAAAAATCCCAGTGGTAAGATGTGGCAAGCTTATAAAGACTTATCCAAAGTGACTTGGAGCTGTGATTGCCGCAAAAGTAGTCTCTACAAAGTATTGACTTTAGGGGGGTGAATAGTTATGCACATTGACTTTTTCTGTTATCTTGTCCTATTTGTTGTTTGCTTCACAATAAAAAAAAAACATCTTCAAAGTTGTGGGCATGTTCTGTAAATTAAATTATGCAAATCCTCAAACAAACCATGTTAATTGCAGCTTGTGAGGCGAAACAAAACACGAAAAATGCCAAGGGGGCTGAATACTTTTGCAAGCAACTGTATCTTTCACTTTCCAGAATACATCACATAGATAAGCCGTAAGCGATAAGAAATAATGAAGATCCACAGAGCACGTGTCCTGGTGGAACAAATCACCTCATGGATTATCTCGGGACCACATCAAAGGTAAAACAGCACATGTGGCTCTCCAATGATGCATCAATGTGTAATAGGTCTGATAGTCCTACATAATTAGTAATCAGATATATCCTTCCTCGTCATCTGCCAGATGAGTAGCTCATTTCATATGTATGGAAACAACAGTGAAGACATATGTAGGAAATGATCAGCATATATTGGTATGTGATGAAGTAGGCACTATATGTAATGCTCATATTGACATGTTCCTTGTATGTTTGTTACAGATCGCGAAGATGAGTCCAATTGCTCACAGTCAGAACAAGGAATAATGGTGATCATTCCCACATTCCATGACCATGCTATTGTCACTTTGCATCATGTATGTTCATATGCCATAGTCAATCATGTGTTGAATCAGGTGTGATATCTGATGATTCCTAATAATGATGAGCTAATATTTGTAAAGCTTCAATGGCAGACTACAGTGCAGATGTCATGTGACATATGTCACCTGATGTTCCTTGCATATTCACAGCGTGTTTACATTACTACATATTATCCATGAATGTAGATGAATACCATCATTCAAGTTAAATCCTTAAAGTCATTACATACAACCATGCAAGTATATAGACAAAACTCCTGATTTCACGCCCCTCTAGCTGACACTTACATCTATATTGGCAAGGTACAAATCAATGTAGTATAAGTATATCTCTGAACAAATACAGTATATATATATATATATATATATATATATAAAAAAAATGATTATCGTTTATTTATTACTAGCGACTTGCCCGTCAAAAATGACGGCAATAAAAACTGAAGCCTGGCAATGCTGTTTGCCACACAATGTAAGCCTCTCCCCCTCTACTTTACTGGCCTTGTGATGAGCGCCTTTGGCGCTCATCACAGGCCTTGCAATGAGCCCCTTTGGAGCTCATTGCGAGTCTCTCCCTCTGTCTACTTCCTCCCTCGTGTCTTATTTCCCCCCTCCTCTACTTCCCTTGTGTCTCCTTCCACCTCGTCTACCTCCTTTGTATCTCCTGCCCCCCTGTGTTTTTACCTCCCTCTCCCTCCCGTGTCTCTAAACCCCTCCCCTGTGTCTCTTTCCCCCTTCTCCCTCCCATGCATCCCTTCCCTGTGTCTCCCCCAACCCTCCCCTGTGTCTGTTCCCCCCTGGCCTGTGTCTCTTTCCCCCTCCCCCTGTGTCTGTTACGGCCTTCCTCGTGTCTCCATTTCCCTCCCTTGTGTATCTTCCCCCCTGCACTCTCTCCCCTGTGTCTCTTCCCCCTCCTCTCACTCCCCTGTGTCTCTTCACCCTCCTCTTTCTGTGCCTCTTCCTCCCTGTCTCTTCCCCCTCACCCTCTGTGTCTCTCCCCACTCTGTGTCTTCCACCCTCTCCCTCTGTGCCTCTTCCCCTGCCTCTCTCTGTGTGTCTCGCCACTGTGTCTCTTCACCCCTTCCTCTGTTCCCCCCCCTCTGTGCCTCTTTCCCCCTCTCTCTGTACCTCTACCCCCCCTTCCCTCTGTGTCTCTTCCTCCCTCACCCTCTGTATCTCTCCCCTGTGTCTCTTCCCCCCTCTCCCTCTGTGCCTCTTCCCCCCTCTCCCTCTGTGCCTGTTCCCCCCTGGCCTGTGTCTCTTTCCCCCTTCCCCCTGTGTCTGTTCCCCTCCCCCCCCCCCCATTTCCCTCCCATGTGTATCTTCCCCCTGTTCTCCCTCCCGTGTGTCTTTTCCCCCTCCTCTACCTCCCCTGTGTCTCTTTCCCACCTATCCCTCTGTGTCTCTCCCCCCTCCCTCTGTGTCTCTTCCCCACTCTCCCTCTGTGCCTCTTCCCCACTCTCCCTCTGTGCCGTGCCTCTCCCCCCCTCTTCCCCACTCTCCCTCTGTGCCTCTCCCCCCCCCTCTTCCCCACTCTCCCCTGTGTCTCTTCCCCCTCCTCTCACTCCCCTGTGTCTCTTCACCCTCCTCTTTCTGTGCCTCTTCCTCCCTGTCTCTTCCCCCTCACCCTCTGTGTCTCTCCCCACTCTGTGTCTTCCACCCTCTCCCTCTGTGCCTCTTCCCCCGCCTCTCTCTGTGTGTCTCGCCACTGTGTCTCTTCACCCCTTCCTCTGTTCCCCCCCCCTCTGTGCCTCTTTCCCCCTCTCTCTGTACCTCTTCCCCCCTTCCCTCTGTGTCTCTTCCTCCCTCACCCTCTGTATCTCTCCCCCCTGTGTCTCTTCCCCCCTCTCCCTCTGTGCCTCTTCCCCCCTCTCCCTCTGTGCCCCCCTGGCCTGTGTCTCTTTCCCCCTTCCCCCTGTGTCTGTTCCCCTCTCCCCCCCCATTTCCCTCCCATGTGTATCTTCCCCCTGTTCTCCCTCCCGTGTGTCTTTTCCCCCTCCTCTACCTCCCCTGTGTCTCTTTCCCACCTATCCCTCTGTGTCTCTCCCCCCTCCCTCGGTGTCTCTTCCCCACTCTCCCTCTGTGCCTCTTCCCCACTCTCCCTCTGTGCCGTGCCTCTCCCCCCCTCTTCCCCACTCTCCCTCTGTGCCTCTCCCCCCCCCTCTTCCCCACTCTCCCTCCCCTCTTCCCCACTCTCCCTCTGTGCCTCTACCCCCCCTCTTCCCCACTCTTTCCTCTGCTCTTGGGCCGCGCTGCGCGCAAGCGCGGCTTGCGCCGCGCTCTGCGCAATGCGCAGCAGTTTGTAATTGTTTAACTGCGATTCGGCTGAAGCGTGACGACGAATCGCAGTTAGACAATTATAATATGTGATTGTTTATTTATAACGAGCCAAAACATATTCTGTAGCGATGTACATAAGATAACTTCAAGACAAAGATAAATACAAATTAAACATAGCAAAGCAAGGACGGCCATGTCTTTGAGCCTCAAATCCAATGTCCAGAGTGCTTTCCCCAAAGCAACTTGTGGCATTGAAACTCGCAGACTTACAACCTAAAGGTGTGTATATATATATATATATATATCTATATATATATATATATATATATATATATATATATATAAACAATGACACTTCATTCTATCTGCATTCTGTCAATTAGAAATCATGATACGGTACAAACACACTACTGTATAACAGTATAACATCCTCATACTTTTTTTTCATACACAGAGCACAATCAGAAATGGACAAGACTGTGCATTAATATCATGGGTGTCGTGTGGGCAGATCCCAGTATGGCAGGAGGCTGTGGCAAGTCAGAGGACATCTAAAGGGTAAACAGACAACATCATGAGGGTATTGCATAGCATCTACTAGGGTCACATGTGGTCATGACTCCACAGTAACCAACATCATGGAACACACCATTTCCTGGACATAACCATCAATGCACATACAACAACCATACGGTTGCCATATTAAATATTAAACAGACACTGGAAAACATGGATCGTGTGATCCTTAGCAATTTCACAAACAGTATGTTTGCATACATTACTGCAGATTGGTCAATAAATTATGTGAATCTGAAAAACATGAAGAGGAGGTGTTAGAACAATCAAAAGCTGTTATTATGGTATATTGTTTTTGCTCTAGACACAACCATTGACCAATTAACATGAACCTCATCTACAACCATTTCTAACCATATTGATTCTGTCCTGTTCAATCAGCCTACCCGGAATATGTTGAAGATGTTTAAAACAACAAGGCATACTTCACTGTGAACACAATCTTCCAACAAAGACTACTTTTACTATCTACATGGAATAGTTGGCCCATGCTGATATCACATCTCACTGGTATATGGGTGGTACCAAGGCCGGACAGATTACACTGTTCACATTACTCCTAAACACATGCACATTGATCTTGATGTCAAACTAAGGTAATTATGCATTTTGTTTGTATGACATGAAATACATTAATTCGCTTTCATACTGTTAACAGGATGAAATGCTACTAAAACGCATGTATAACTACTGCTTTGGATTAGCAGATGATCCTAATGGGACAGTGCAACTCTACAGAAGGGGCACTATTCATCATAATCATATATTGCATTTCAGATCCATCTGCAGTGAGACCTCCTACTCCTTGTGACTGGGCCCCCCCATACCGTGCCTGCAGACATTCTCCCTCTCGCTCTCCCTCTTCCACGTCATGGTGGTGTAGGAGCGGGGCGTGCCACTATGCTGGGTGGCTGGGGATCTGGTTGAGATGGTGGTGATGTCTGAGATGAGGAGACAGTTGTCTCGGTGTGTGGTTGAGCAACTGAAGGCTGGAGAGGTATGGGCTGCCATTGGACTAGCTGGATTATTTGCCGTCTCTCCCGACTCACCTGTTCCTCATATCTCTCCATCCTTCAGTTGTGCCTCCTCATCTCAGCATGGAGAGCTAGGGTGCTAGCTAGAAGGGATCTATTGGCAGCCAGGATGGCGCTACTCAGGCAATATTCCCTTTGGAGCAACCTGAGCATCCTTTCGGACCATTGGCGGCGGGCCTGGTGATCACTAGAACACTGGGTCAAGATTTCTGCCAATGTCATGGGTGCTGGCGGCAATGGGGCCGCAGGTGAAGACTGCAAGGCTAGAGGCAGTGGCTGCATGGGTGGGGGAGCTGATGAAGACACAGCAGATGGTGGCACATCAGAGGGTGGCACAGCAGACAATGACAAATCAGAGGGTGGCATCGCAGACGGTGACACAGCACAGGGTGGCACAGGTGAGGATGGCACACAGGCCTGGATTTGTGGATAGCCCTGCTGCACCTAGGTGAGAACATCATTCGTTAAGTAATTTAGTCTAATTGACTCATCTGTGCACATGAAGAAAATACACATCGCCAGGCCTGTGTGCAGCCCAGCAGGCCTGACTTTGGATGTCCCCACACTATTGCATGTCAAATCAATCTTGATATAATAACAAATTCTACTCAGAATCAGTTTTCAATGCAGCTATTGTCCAGGCATATCAGTGATACAAATTATGAAAATGATATGTTTGCTACCAGGATTGAAATGGTTATTGTTGCCCCATATATCTGGAGTCATTAGGGATTCCAGTGCTATTGTAGTTCAGTTATCTATGCATGTGGGCAGGGTGTTGGAGGCAATATAATTATAGAGCAAGGGTGGGCAGGTTCAGTCCTGGAGGGCCACATACGTGCCTTGATTTAATGATATTGCTGCTGTGCCCAGGGGAGTCAATCACCTCTCCTGTCATCCTGATTAACTCACCTTTGCACATAAAGGATATCTTGAAATCCCAGCATGTATGTGGCCCTCCTTGCCCACCCCTGTTCTAGAGGGATACAGCTCATTATATACACAACAGCCAGAGTACAAGCCTATTTATACATACATATGAACACTGTGCATTGTGCTAGGCCGATCTGTGTCCACTTGGCCTGCTAGGCCCACCACTGCCACTGGATGAATCCAGTCCTTCAGGGTCAGCTCCCAATCATTGTATGTGATGTCTCCATTGGGCCCACCACCTGTACCATGTGCTGCTGTTGCCTCCTTGGCCATCTTCTTCTTCACATTCACCTTGCAGTCCTTATATCTGTGTCTCACAGACTTATAATCCCTACTGGAGACCCCTAAAGCCAAAATAGCTGTGGCAACTTGGGCTCAGGCCTCATTCCTCCGGGTAGCATCCACGTCTCTCCCACCATGTATTATCCCATAGCGGCCACAGACTTACCTGAGGAGAACCTCCATCTCCCCTGGGGTCAAATTGGGGGCCCTGGGCTTTGCCACAACCCCTTGCCCTACCGACTGAGCCAAGGGCACCTGGTCATCCTCTCCTCTTCCTCATTCCCACCACCTCCCACCCAGGGATCAGGACACCGACCCTCTGCCCCTCCCCCTTTTGTGCGTACGACTGGGGACACCTCCCTCTCCTCCTCCTCCTCCTCCTCTCACTCCTCCTCCTTGCCCTCCTCTCCCTCCTCCTACTCTCCCTCTCTCCATACCTCTAGCTCTTATTACTCTCCTCCTCCTCATCTCCTCACTCTACCCCTCCGGTGTTCCCCTCACTCTCCTCCTCTCTCTCCTTACTTTCTTCCTCCCCTCCTCTGCCCTCCTATGAAAATAAAATAATGATTAAGAAATATAATATGAACGTGGATGTGTATGGAGAAAAACAAAAATGTAAGTATTATATGTGGTATAGATGCAGGGGTGGTGAAGGGTGTAGGTGTGCTGTGGCCTACTGCTAGGTATAGTTATGTGTAGGTATTAATCTATGTTTGTGAATTATGTGATTTCAGTAATTAGGTGTGTTGTAAATTAAGGGTTAAATTCTCTGATATGTCAAAAGATCAAAACTTTATATTTTAACAATATTCCTTCTCTCTCTCACCCACTCTCTCTCTCCAAAGCACAAAACCCACCAATGCCTACACATATGTGTCTACTTGCAAAAGCTACAGCACAGTCAATGATTTATTGTTTTGGCTTCCTTTTTAAAGGCGTACTTGCGTCTAATTGCGTTTTATGTTTTTTGCGCTACTTTACAACGCAAAGCTTAATTGAGACGCACGTAGCTCATACGTACGTGGCACGCATGCAAATCCTAAGGTGTACGAGATAGCGTCCCTCGCTCCTAGCTCGCAGCCCTTCTAATTTAATAGCGTTGTAACTTTGTCGAATTTCAAGCACGCAGCCCTTACGTTTTTACTTCGTATTTACGAGGCTGGAATTTAATGTGGCTATAAATCGGTAGTTTTATCAAGATCATGCCCTGAAATGCTACTTACAGTTACATGGTTTACATTTTTGGCTTTCGGCCATGTAGTTGCGGCCTTGTTAAATTTAATCGATCTGTAACTGTTGCAGATTTCAAGCCCGTAGACTCACTGGCTGTGTGAAGGCAACTGCAGGCTTGGGATTTAGCAGGGGCCCATATTTCTACATGAGGATTAATGTTTTGTGCTGTGGCTGGTAGAGCTCTATATGTAGGCCTATTCTCCACCTTTTTTAGTTGTACCCAATAAAAGAAAAAAAAAGAATGTTATAATTTCCATTTTACTGGCACTTAAGGGTCAAGGTGGTTATATTTTTAAAATCTACTATTTTGAAAAGCTACACTTAAAAATGTGCAACATGTTTGTCGTATGTAAAAAAATAATACAGCATCTAATTTATAAAATTTTTATATGTAATTATGCTGCTGTGAAATCTACCATTTTGGCTTTATCTGATCAACTTCCTCAGGTGGGATGAGGCTTGGAATACACAAGAAGTCTCTGTTTTAAACATTCATGTCACAATCTGCTTCTTCAAAGGGGCTTGATATGAACCTAATTCAAACCTACCCCAGCAGAATCGTGTAGTTCCTGTTCTCTGTGGCACAAAAGATGGCTTCAGAGAATACTGCATACAGGTTATTAGTAGCCCATGGCAAGACCACTCACCAAATCAGGATACAACACACAGAAATAGTCTCACACTTTGTATATGTGAAAACTATCTCTCAACCTTTATTGAATGATCAAAACAACATAATTATACTCTCCAATACCACACCCTAGTGTACATGTGTGTGTGTGTGTGTGTCTGATGTCACAAATCCACCCTGTAGCCTTGGTTGATATAAAAGCTCTTGAGATCAAATTCACCAAAGCTGACTAGTGAAACAGCCTTGGTGTTAATCTCAAGTGTTTGTTTAGGACTACTCGAAGTACATGCATCTGTCTTGGCTGCTGTTTATCAAGGGTGAGGGTGCAATGATCTGCAGCTAACATCTGTGCACACCATTTGTTACCAATTCCACATATGTTCTATATCACATTTTCCCTCTTATAATATAGTATAACTAGGATATATAATAACCATGTACAAGCAACATATAACCACACACAATAGTACATAATCCCAATGCAACAATGTCATGCTCCCTTGGCCATATTTATTATTATTTATTATTATTTATTATTCCTTATTTATAACGCACCAACATATTCCGCAGCGCAATACAGGGGTTAGGTACAAGTGTAAACAATACCCCACAATGAAAATAATGGAAGACCCTGTTATTGAGCTTTCAATCTGATATACACTGTGCTTTCCCTAAAGCACCTCACAAGATTAAAACTTGCAAACTTACATTCTAAAGGGTATGGGTAAGGTACAGGAGAGTGAGAGATGCATAGTGAATGAAGAGGCTAAAGATGATAGGCTTTTTTGAATAGATGTGTTTTTAAAGAGATTTTGAAGGATCTGAGGCAGGAATATAGTCTGGTGGTGCGAGGTAAAGAGTTCCAAAGAATAGGGGCAGCACGTGAAAAGTCTTGAAGCTGGGAATGAGAGGAGGTGATGAGAGAGGAGAAGAGAAGAAGGTCATTAGCAGAGCGAAGAGGGCGGGTGGGAGTGTATTTTGGGATGAGAGCAGAGATGTAGGAGGGTGCACTATTGTGGAGGGCTTTATATGTTGGGGTCATGATTTTGAATTGTATTCTAGATGCTATGGGAAGCCAGTGGAGTGCCTGACAGAGAGGTGCTGCAGACACTGATTGTTTAGTATGGTAGATGAGTCTAGCGGATGCATTCAAAATGGATTGGAGTGGAGACAGACGGGTGATAGGAAGGCCAGCAAGAAGAGTGTTGCAGTAATCGAGGGGAGATATGATGAGAGCGTGAATAGGAATTTTAGTTGTGTCTTGTGTGAGGTAGTGGCGTATTTTGGATATGTTTTTTAGGTGAAAGTGACAAGATTTTGTGAGTGATTGGATGTGGGGAATGAAAGAGAGGGAAGGGTCCAGTAGGACCCCAAGACAGCGGGCCTGAGAGGTGGGAGTGATGATGGCATTGTCAACAGTGAGAGATATTTGCGGAGTGAAAGCTGTAGTAGAGGGTGGAAAGATAAGGAGCTCTGTCTTAGACATGTTGAGTTTGAGTTGACGGGCAGACATCCAGGAGGATATGCTCGAGAGGCAATTGGCAACATGAGCTAGAAGAGAGGGGGATAGTTCGGGTGCAGAGATGTAGATTTGGGTTTCATCAGCATATAGATGATACTGAAATCCAAAAGATTGTATAAGGGCACCAAGGGAGGATGTATAGATAGAGAAAAGGAGGGGGCCTAGGACTGAGCCTTGGGGTACACCGACAGTTAGAGGGCGAGGAGATGAAGAGGTGCCAGAGAGTGGAGAATTTGGATAAGAAGAGGATGATCAACTGTGCCAAAGGCAGCAGAGAGATCCAGGAGAATTAGGATAGAGAAATTACCCTTTGATTTGGCGTTGAGCAGGTCATTAGTAACTTTTGTGAGAGCTGTCTCTGTAGAGTGTTGGGGCCGGAAGCCAGACTGGAAGGGATCAAGGAGGGAGTTGGAGGAAATGAATTGTGTAAGGCGAGTGTAGACGACACGCTCAAGTAGTTTAGAAGCCAAGGGAAGTAGAGAGATAGGGCGGTAATTAGATGGAGAAGCTGGATCAGATTTGGGTTTCTTAAGAATGGGTGTAATTGTGGCTTGTTTCAAAGGTGATGGAAACTTGCCAGTGTCTAAGGAAAGGTTGAATAGATGTGTGAGAGCTGGGATAAGTGTGGTAGAGAGGGGGGGGATCAGCTGTGATGGAATAGGATCATGTGGACAAGTTGTGAGACGAGAGGTTGATAGAAGGTTAGCAACTTCATCCTCAGTTACAGGGTTAAAGGAGTTTATAGTGGCTATAGGTTTGGGAAAGGGTGAAGGCAGACTGCTGTTTGTTTTTTGAGGAGAAGGTGTGATATGGGCGCTTTGAGAGGAGAGTTCATTATGAATATTTTCAATTTTACTATTAAAGTATCTAGCAAAATCTTCAGCTGTAAGAGAGGAAGGGGCGGGAGGTGGGGGAGGGCAGAGGAGAGTGTTAAGAGTGGAGAACAAAATGTTTGGGGTTGGAGGCCAAATTTGATAATAATGATGAGAAGTAGCTCTGTTTGGCAAGATTGAGGGCATAGTGATAGGAGCGTAGGATAAACTTGTAATGAAGGAAGTCTGATGAGGAGCGAGATTTCCTCCATAGTCGTTCAGCGCTACGGGAGCACTTCTGGATGTAGCGTGTTTGTGTTGTGTGCCATGGTTGTAGATGAGAGCGGGGGCGTCTGCCTGCGGTTATGGGGGCTAGAGAGTCCAGGGTGGAATTTAGAGTCAAATTGTATTGTGTGGTAGCAATATCAGGGCAAGTGAGGGTAGTGAGAGGACTGAGAAGGGGTTGCAGTAAATTGGAAAGGTGTTGTGAGTTAAGAGTCTGCAGGTTTCTGTGGGTTCTGGTAGTTGGGCGTGATAAAGGGTAGAGATTGGAAGGGGTAATGAGGCTGTAGGTTACGAGATTGTGGTCAGAAAGAGGGAGTGGAGAGATTGTAAGATTGTAGATAGAGCAGTGATTAGAGAAAATTAGGTCCAGGGAGTGTCCATCCTGGTGGGTAGGGGATTCTATCCACTGTGAGAGGCCAAGGGAAGAGGTAAGCGCATAATAACTGGCAATAGCAGCCCTTAAACAATTAAATCATGACAATTCACTAGAGAGATTTAAAAGAAAATAGGATGAATTATTAAATATATACATTGAATAGTTATACTGTGATAGATTATAAAGTGGACTATAATAAGTTTGCTTTAGCTAAAGGGCCACTACACAATAAAACATATTTGTTTGAAAATGTTGAGTTTAACTAAGGCCAATATTTAATTTTCCAAATCTCAATTACATGAGCTTGTAATGGAGCCCATAAATGTTACAGAGAATTAATTGGCTACTGTTACGATATGCTTCTACAGTCAGGCTTGATGAGGCTGTTATGGCCAAACCTATCCTGCAGATCCACCAGGTTATTTTGATCCCTTCACCAAGACAGCCGATGTCACTTAAAATGCTTTTACTCAGATACAGTATTCAAGAAAATCTGAACTCAGGCTGAGCATTATAAAAATCAGGTACTACTTTAGATGTTGTTGTAATTCATAACACGTTCAATAGATGTATATTTAAACTTGAGCTGATAACAGTCTGTAACAGTTTGTGTGTCTTCTGGGTTAATTATTAATTATGTTATGTTGCTTCCCTATGTGTGACTGACTTGTGATGTTTGATTCTGTATGTTTCATGTTTGGGGTTAATAGGGTAAGATAGAGGGGATAATTTGTTATCCCCTCTAAAAAAACAGAAACAAAGTTCTAAAAAAATAAAAATGTAACGGAGATCCACCCTTGAGGAGCAAATGGCGCCTTTTGATTGGCTGAAATTGCTGTCCATCATATTTCAGCCAATTAGAAGGCGCAAATGTGTGAGCCAATCAAAATGGGATAAACCCCTATATCCTGTTTTGATTGGCTGATGTGACTGTCAATCATATTTAATCCAATCAGAAGGCACTTTTGCAATAATTATAATTTTTATTGTAGGTGTGACCCGACCTGTGTACATTTCTGGAGGGCCCTGTCTGGGACGAAGCACAAAAGACCAGCATCGCTGGAGGGGCATTTGGGCAAGGTAAGTGGTATAATTTACCCCTTCTTTTATTGTTGGGTGTAGGTTTTTTTTTTTATTGTAATAGTGATGTGATTATTTTTGGTTGTACTTTTATCTGAGTAGCTTTGTTTTATTTTCGGTTAGTAGTGGATTTGTGATTTTATTTTACTAGTGTTCTTTTTTCTTTTCTGTAATGAAGTTTTTATTATTTTGTTTAATTTGGTGTTTTTTTATTTTTTTAATTAGTTGGGTGTTAGGGATTTTATTGGGGATTAGGTAGGGTAGGAGTTGGGTAGGTAGTGTAGGGTTTAATAGGATAGGGTAGAAGTTGGGTAGGTAGTATAGGGGTTAATAGGGTAGGGGTTTATTGGGTACAGTAAAGGGTGTATAGGTATAGTTAGGGTTAATGGGGTATAGTTAGGGTTAATAGTGTAGTATAGTGCTTAGACTTTGTGTCATGAGGGTCCTGGAGGACCCTCATAGCATTTATAGTGTTAATATAGGAGTTAATAGTGTCCTATAGACCCCTATTGGACTAAGGGGGCTAATTATAGTCTCATATATATATATATTTTATATATATTGACCCTCATGAGTGATAGGGTTTATTTTAGGTCCGGGGGGGGGGGTACTTATAGTACTAATTAATGTTTTATTTAGCAGGACCTGCAAGGTGTGTCTTATTCATTTTTAATGCCTCGGGGATCCCGATGGGGACCCCTGCTGCAAGGGTTAATGTAGGGACCCTCCGGGGGTCCTGATGGGGACCCCGCAGCATGGGGGGATTAATGTTAGTTGCTGCTGGGGTACTTACTGTACCCCCACCTAATGGGGTTAACCATTAGTGAGCTTCTTTAAGGACCCGTTGGTGGGGAATTTGTAATTTTTAAATGCAGCAGGGGTCCCAATAGGGACCCCTGCTGCCAGGGTTATTTGTGGGGACACTGAGGAGGTCCCGATCCGGACCCCTGCATCATGGGATTGATGTGGGGACCCTGCGGGGGGTCCCAATCGGGACCCACGCATCATGGGGTTAATGTGGGGGTTTCATATCTGAGTGGGGGGGTGATTAGCATCAGTTGGGAGGATAAGTAATGGCTTTACTAGCAACTCTTGAGGCCGTGAAAGATCAAAGGCTTTGAGGGAAGTAACTTGCAATTTGAAGAATTGCAATGGATAGTAGCGTGCAGCAAGTAACCCGATCAGGCCCACAAGTAGGAGGCAATTGAATAGCTAAGTACCTTGCTATCTCCACTTGCGGGCCTGGGTCTAAAAAATGTATTTACTGTCATCATGTCTCATTTACTATTGGCTCTGTCTAAAATATAACTTACTTGCTTAATTGATCATGACCATGTCCTGTTGGGTTTGCATATTGGGTCTGTAAGCAGGTAATTTCAAGCTTGAGTCAATTGAATACATGTATATATGTAAACAATTAGTAAATGTCGGATTACATGTAATTATGGGCTTGGAATTAAATAGGGACCTAAGAGCATAAGTGAAAGCAGGGAAAAAGACACCTAGAATTTAATTAGTTGGCTAACACAAACCGATTTGCCAGATTGAGTGGAACTGTTGGGAACTGTTGGGGATGTCCATTCAGGAATTTCAATGCCAGATAGAGCTGCTCCCTCTAACAGCCGGGAGAACAGTTCTACTGGAGGAGTGGGAGGGCAGAATAGGCAGAGAAACAGACAGGTTTTGGTGACAGGGGACTCTATTATTAGGAAGATAGGAAGGGTGATTTGTCACCCAGATCCCAGCAATTAAACAGGCTGCTGTCTCTCGGATGCCCGGGTTCGGGATGTTGTGGATCGGGTGGATAAGTTATTGGGATGGGCTGGAAATGAACCGGCGGCCTTGGTAAATACAGTATTGGTACCAATGACAAAGTAAGTGGAAGATGGAGTGTCTGTTAAATCTTGTCTTTTTATACTGAAATTATAACTGTATTTGCTGACCATCAGTTAACATACATCTGACTGCTTAAATAAACTACAAAACAGTATATGCTTCTAAATGAAAGATTTATTAACATACAATTACAAAGTGACAGAAGTGTCTTGAGTTGCAAGGCTTTAACTAATGTCTAACTGTATGAATGCAAAGGTGCAGTGTATCCTAGCTTGCCTATTTCTCTTGCCACTAATAATTATGCCCCAGGTCAGTAAATGTTGCCAAATTATACCCATCCTAGCCACACCTTGAAGATCATCCCAGCCAATCAGATTGTAACATTTTGTAGCATCATTGTTTGCCGCTTGGGGTAAATTCCATCTCAGGTGGCCTGTAGATGTCAGTATATCACCAAGAATAGAATCTTTGACCTCTGATTGCCCCATGACATCTGTTGGGCAAATGTTAATTCCAGCCTTGCTTCAGCACCTGATTGACGAGGTCCAGTTACTGACAAAACCAGCAGGGTGCTTTGCGGGAACAGAGGTTCTCATTCTTTGATCTACATTTACATTGTTTGTTTCCGATGCTATCATGTCCAACAGCCTTTGGCTGAAACTGGTTATGTAAATGTACTTTCTTTGTATAGAGAATGAAACCAAGTCTAATTATTTCAGAACTAACACTTGTAACAGTGTCCTTAAAGAATGATTTTATAGAACTAGGAAATAAGCTTAAAGCAAGGACCTTTCCTGAGATACTAATAGTGTCACATGCTAGCCCAGGGAGGCAGAAGGAGCTTAGGGAGGTTCATGTGTGGCTAAAAAAGTGGTGCACTAAAGAGGGGTTTGAGTTTTTAGAGCACTGGGCTGACTTTTCACTTGGGTACCATCTCTATAGCAGTGATGGATTGCACCTTGATGACGTGTGAGCTGCTGTGCTAGGGGAAAGGATGGTAGAATGGCTGGGGGAGATTTTTTAAACTAGTAGGTGGGGGGGGGACTAGATAGAAGATTTTAACTACCCTAAACTAAACTGGATAAATGAGACCAGCAGTTCAGCTAAAGGCAGCAGGTTCTTGAGTACACTCAGAAATCATTATCTGGCCCAGGTTATATAAGAACTTACTTGAAATGGGTCTATCTTGGATTTAGTCATGACAAGTAATATTGATATAATATCAAATGTTAAAATATGGGAACCCTTGGGGAACAGTGATCACAACACAGTCTCATTTGAGATTGAATACAAAAAAACATAGTTGTAAGGGGCCGACAAAAACTCTGAATTGTAAAAGGGCTAACTTTAATGGGCTAAGGGCAGCAATACAACATATAGACTGGGACAAAGAACTTACAGGGAAAAATACTGAAAATAAATGGACAACATTCAAATCCTTACTAAATATACATACACATTGGCATGTACCATGTGGAAATAAAATGAATAGGAGTAAATCACATCCCATGTGCCTTAACATTGACTTAAAGCTTATGATAAGGAAAAAGAAACATGCATTTAGATTATACAAGAAGGAGGGAACAGCTTTGTGTGATTATAAGGAAATCAACAATGCTTGCAAAAGGGCTATTCAACTGGCTAAAATAGAAAATGAGAAGTGAGTTGCAAATGTACTTTCCTTTGCATCTGACTTCTCATTTTCTATTTTAGCCAGTCTAAAAGCCCTTTTGCAAGCCTTGTCGATTTCCTTATAGTCACATAAAGCTGCCTCTGTTCTCCCATTGATATATTTAAAAATATTTTAGAGTTAGTCTTACTTCAGACTAACCCTAAAATAAATTTAAAAATAATAAAATTTTTAAATATATTAATGGGAAGAAGGCGAGGAAGGAAGCTATATGAATATTACAATGTGACACAGGCAGTCTGATAATTAGTGACCAGGAAAAGGCAGATGAGCTAAATAGGTTATTTTCTTCGGTACACACAAGGGAGGTACCAGTGGTTGGGACACTGCAACATGGAGCAGGGCAGCTGCAAAGGCAAGTAAAATATAAGCAGTTATTATGAAGGGTATGGAAGCAAGGGAATCAGATATAATTATGTCCCTGTACAAATCTCTAGTGCGCCCTCATTTGGAATATGGAGTACAATTTTGGGCACCACTTCATAAAAAGGATATTTTAGAGCTAAATAAAAGTACAGAAAAGGGAATCAAAACTAATAATGGGGCTAAGTTATGAAGTTTCTAACCAAATTAAATTTTTTCTCCCTAGACAAAAAAGGTGTCTATGAGGGTAAATGATTACCTTATTTAAATACATCCAGAGTCAATATAAGGCTTTGTCAAGGGAACATTTTGTACAACAATATTTTCAACTGACAAGAGAACATCCTTTGAGGTTAGAGGGAAAAAAGATTTCACCTTAAAGAAAGAAAATGGTTCTTCACAGTTAGGGTGGTTAAACTGTGGAATTCTCTACCAAATAAAATTCAAGGTTATCCTAGATAACTAGCAAAGGAATATTGATCCAGGGAGATATTTAATCGCCGCCTTATAAGACAATTGGCAAAGTTTCAATGTGTTTTTTTCTGTTTGCCTTCCTCTAGATCAATTAACAATTATTAACAAATAGTCCACATATAAAAAGGATCAGAAGAGATCTAAAAAGTTGAACTTGAAGGACTAGCAGTCTTTATTCATCCTCAAATACTATGTAACTATGTAACTATGATGTGCCATGAGGAATGCATGATACATTAGAGGAAGTTGTGTGTGTGAAAGGGCATTTACATTTCTGGGGAGATATGGTTGCATTTCCTGAAGCAAGGACTGTGGGATCGATTTAAATCTTCTCTAGCTATCTTAACAAAGGCTTTCTGTTCCTTTCTTCCACACCCCTCTCTCCAATGATATCCAAAACACACACTCATGATTCAACTTTGAGTAAGTGATGTAACAAAAATAAAAAAACATTCCTGTACTTATAAACAGAGTTTTCAAAATTTCAGATTTTTCTAAAAAATGTTTTACATCCATGGCTTACACGGCTCTTAATATTGTTAGTTTGGTGCATACTTGATAAAATACTTGCAATGGACCATTCAGATGTGTGCACCCTCACTTGCAGCTCCTCCTATACCATTTCTATATCTCAAATCATATGCTTATGTGCATATAGAGAGAGTCAGAACGTGTGAAGTACTACAAACCCTTGTAGAACTTTTTATGCCAACCAAATTATGTGATAACTGTAATGTTTTGTTTGCTCTGATTATCCAGTTGTCATTACTTTTAACTAGTAAAGGTCAGTACAGTTCAATCTTTGTCATTAATCCGTTCCTGATGGATGAATGAATACTGAATCGGATGAATATAGAATCAATTTTTTCCGTAGGAATTAACTAAAATTGGAATAATCCGTTTCCAGCCTAGCATGGATATTAAAAAAAACAAAAAAACATTTTAACTAAAATGTTACCTTTACTGAGGATCGATGATGACAGAAGCTGAAGAGGAGCAAAGGAATTATTGTATAGAGGGGAAATCACCTTCTATTAAACATCAGGTAACTACAGTTCTCTGGTGATTGATGTCTTTGTTGTCCCTTTCCTGACAACTCACTCAATTTAGCAAAGAACTTGTCCAATGTTTTCTGCCTCTTTCTGTTTTTTAAAATTTTGTGACTAATATTGGATTTTTGGATAAATATAGGAGCATTTTTGGCCTAAAAATGTGACTGATATTGGATTTGACGATTATATGGGGGATGATGAATATAGAGGTTCTATTGTATATGCAATTCTTCAGCTTGCTATAATCACAAACGTTGATATTTTATTATAGCAATAAACTCAATATGTCTTTATATTGACCTTTATTACTTAATTGGCTATACACTGTACTAGTCTTTTTACTCTACCATAAATTATTCCTAAGGAATACAAAATTGTTTTTGAGACCAATGTGGGGCTCAGAATTCTATTTTTCGGCTCTGATTACTCAGTAAGGATGGTGGAGGGTTTATAAACAGAATTATAATATTGGCGGTCACAGAGACATACAAACAGTCTGTGATTTAATTAACCAATTAAAGCAGCTAATTGGTATACAGGAGTCACTTATTTGCATAAAAATGCAGCACACATAATAGTGAATTTCTCAGGAATTACCCAGTTTTGTGAACAATGGCTAACACAATGTATAGACATTTTTCTCATGCTTTTTAGAAATTACCTAAAAAACACAACTTGATTTTGGAGTGACGGAGCCCCTTTAATGAAATGAAAGCTGGACCATTATAATGGCCAAAAGTCAGGGCTCGTATATAAGTCCAGTACCAGTATACAAAAGAAAACATCACAGCACTGTCCTGTAGAAAGCTGAAGGGTGGAGAGAAGTGACTGGGAAGCCAAGCTGTACTAGAGCTAAGGCAAGAACAAACACCAACCTGGAGAGGGAGTGAAGAAAATCACTTAAAATACCACAGTAATTTGTGAAAAACGTCACATGCTAGTAAAGTATATAATCAACTAAACAAAATCTGCAGCTATATAAGCATGCAAGCATTTCAAAGAAAATCTTATAGTTAACTAATTTTGCTTGTGAGGGATTGTGTATCTTAAACATCAACAGCCTTATTAAATTGCAATTCGGCCAATTGAACAGGGCTCTATTTAAGCACATAGCATTTTTGTTTTTTACAGAAGTTTTTAGTTTGTGATCTTCTATCCAAAAGCAAGGTCTTCACTAACTAAAAACCTCTGTAAACAAAAAAAAATGCTATGTGCTTAAATATAGCCCTATTCAATTGGCTGAATCACAATTTAATAAGGCTGCTAGTCAGCCTGTAGCTTGGGGGGAGGTTATCCTACTCATACTCAGTCTTCTATTTAGTTCTATCATTAACTTGCTATGAACAGTGGCTAAAGCACTGTTCTAAAGGACTGTTCTTATAGCCAGAAAAATGTTCATGTTAAACCTACTAAGTCCTCACAGATGGAAGAAAATAAAAGAAAGGGATCTTCCAAGAGGGAGAAAGAAATATTTATGGATTATATATCATTGTGTGTCAAAGTAACAACAGACAGAGAAAGCATATACTGTAGCACTATTTTAAACAGTGATGACAATTGCTAAAAATAAAAAAGGGTTTGGGCCTATATATGTCATCACTTCCTCAAGCCACAGCGGTCACTTGGGTCCCACCCACATGGCATGCTTGGCTGTAGTCCTAAGGAAAAGGTAATATGTTGCAGAAGATTATATTATTTAGGAGGAACAATGCAAAATTCTTCATTATCAAAAAATTGGTTAACGCAGGAAGAAATACAAAAGAGGTTGGAAAAAATAAATATTAATAAAGCCCTGGATCCTAATGGAATACATCCAAGGGTACTGAGGGAACTAGGCTCTGTAATTGCAGAACCATTAAATCTAATTTTTCAAGATTCACTCAACACAGGTTCGCTACCAGATGACTGGCAAAATGAGGTGATACCTATAAATTATAGACCAGTGAGCCTCACTTCTATAGTGGGAAAGCTTTTAGAAGGTTCATTAGATGACTGGCGAAAAGCAGAGGTGATACCTATATTTAAGAAGGGAGCAAGAGCAAATCTGGGAAATTAGAAAACTGAAAGCCTCACTTTTGTAGTGGGAAAGCTTTTAGAAGGGTTAGTAAGGGATAACATACAAGAATATGTATATCTGAACAGGATTATAAGTAGGAGTTAACATGGCTTTATGAGGGATGTGTCATGTCAAACAAATCTAATTAGTTTCTATGAGGAGGTTAGTAGGAACCTGCATCAAGGCAACTCAGTTGGTGTAGTCTTTTTGGATTTTTCAAAGATTTTTGATACAGTGCCACATAGAATACTATTGTGCAAACTAAGGGAGTAAATATCTGCTCATGGATCAAGAGCTGGCTAAAAGATAAGAAGCAAAGGGTTGGGGAAAATTGGACATACTCCGACTGGTTTAATGTGTTAAGCGGCGTTCCTCAGGGTTCAGTATTAGGTCCACTCCTTTTTAACATATTTATTAATGACTTAGAAGTGGGACTGGAAAGTAGTGTCTCCATTTTTGCTGATGTTGTGCAAGGTAATTAAATCAGATAATGATGTACTTTCCCTCCAAAGGGATTTACATAAAATAGAGGAATGGCAGATGAGATTTAATACAAATAAATGTAAAGTTATGCATCTGGGAAGGAAAAATAGCCATGCAATTTATTATCTTAACTAGCGACTTGCCCGTCAAAAATTACGGGGCAATACAATTGTAATGCAGTTAAAAATGTTTGCCACACAATGTCAGTCTCTGAAATTCTTAAACTTTTTTTATCTACAAAGAAATACAACATTTTTAATAAAACTTTTTATTTTTTTAACTGTCAACTTGTATTTCACCAACAGGTATAGAATATATATTTTTTCAATATTAACTCTTTTAAATGTCATGTATGGAATAACAATATAACAATAGCTGAGGTTTTCATGAATACATATTGTAAACCATAACATAAAAGTTTGTAACATGCAACTTCTATTTGAAACAATCTTGAACCATTTTTTTTAACAATACTAACATTTTGAATTGATAGTTATGCATGAATAACATAAGACTATGTAAAATTTCTATGAATAACTATTTGCAACAATTACATAATGCTTTGTAACATTCAACTTTTTTTTAAATTCTTGTTAAACCAAATAGCTATTGAATCCAGAGGAAGGCAAACAATAAAAACCCCCATTGAAACTTGGCCAATTGTATCAAAGAGGGAAAAAAATGAATTCCTTCCTGACCCCATTAACTGGCGATCGGATTACTCCCTGAATCAATACTCTGTATTTAATTATACATTTCAATGTATTAAGAAATGGTTAACCTTCTACTAACATAAATCCTTTACTATATACAATATACAATTAACCAACTTTGCACAACTTTTAAAATACAATGTTAACATGTGAAATAGTAACAGAAAACAATAACATTTAACCTTGAATTTAACAAAAATGCCACCTAATTGTTTTGTGGGGCAAATCATGTAAAAAGATAAGTTCTAACACATCTGTTAATTTTTGTTGTTATTGTTGTTGTTCTTGAAAATGGCACATGGAGTTTCCTTAGTGAATTAGTAATCCTCTAAAAAGAGGCCGCCAGATATAAAAGTTTAACCACTGTTCTCTGTGCTTTTTGCCATTTTATAGAGTTTCTTAGTGAAATAATGGTGCTCTAAAAAGAGCCTCAGTGACATCAAATTTTGTCCTCAAAATAAAACCACTGTTCTCTATATTTGGTTTGGTATAACTTATTTGAAATAAGAGTGTTCCTTTTTCAATGTTATATATGAAGACATTGCATTTTTTTTTTCTCCAAGTGGTTCCCTTACAAAGAACCCAGCAGAGTTGTCATTTTGTCTATGGGATATAACCACTGTTTATTGTTGTTGGGGTTTTTTTGGAACTTTTTGTTGTTATTGTTGTAGTTTGAGTGAAATAGTGGTCCTATATAAAGAATCCCAGTGACATAAAATTTCATCCTTGAAGTAAAACCACTGTTATCTATGTTTTTTGCCATTGTATAGAGTTTCTTAGTGAAATAGTAATCCTCTAAAATGAGTCAGAGAGTCATAAAATGTGGTCCTCAAAATAAAACCACTGTTCTCTATGTTTACAGCACCTCATAGTACACAATGTTTTTGGTAAAAATGCGTCCATCTTCCAATAAATCACCCTGACTTGGGTTTTCTTCAATATGAACTTTAATTTCCTCTGGATTTTTGCATCTTGAAAATGCAACATAGAGTTGTCCATGTGCAAAGACCGGTTCCTTCCAAAAAATACCCAAAGACTTAAAAGTTTGTCCTTGGGATTTATTAATGGTCATGGCAAATGCCATGATAATGGGAAATTGTCTCCTTTGAAGGACAAAATGCAAACCACTCTCACTTGGAGCCAAATCATTTCTTGGTATAAGAACTGGTTCGCCTTTATGGGTACCATTCATAATTTCTGCATTTATAAAATGATCCTTTAAATACTTCACAATTAATCTGGTCCCATTACAAAGTCATTTTTGGGGATTCATATTTCTCAGTAGCATGACAATTGCCCCTTTTTTAAGTTGCAAAATATGTGGCGGCATTCCAGAGGGAGTTAAAGAATGAATAAATTCCATACTAAAGTTAGCTTCACTATCTTTGTCATCAGCCAGAACAGAATCTGCACTGTAATCGTTTTTTGGGGGTCCATTGATTAATTTCAAAATTTTGTTATTGACATCAAAAAATATAGATGCCTTTAATCTAAATATGACTTTGCTTGCAATGTCTGAGTAATCCTCGTTATTGATGGTATGGAAGATTGTCTATATTAGTGATTCTTTGAAAATCCTTTCTGATGGAATTTCCACAGTATCATCAGGTAAATTATTTATTTTGGGCTGTTTACCTTCTCCAATCTGAATGAGCCAATCATTGAATTGATTTTGGCCTTCAGATCTCATATTTATTTCTAATTTAAGGTGTGTAAATATTTTCCACAGCTTACTTCTCTTTATACACGTTTCGACAATGTCAGTCCTATTGCCATGTGGCACCACAGGTAATGTTTGCCTAAAATCTTCTCCTAACAACATCACCTTTCCACCAAATAGCAAATCATTACCCATAACTTCTTTTAATAATCGATCAATGCATTGCAGGGCATGACATGACATCATAGTTGCCTCATCTATTAAAATAAATTTTACAAGAGTAAATTAATTATCTTGTAATGAATTCATTTGAATATCCGACACTGATGTTTCTAGAATGGGAACTGACAGTTTAAATCCACTATGCAGAGTTTTACCACCTTCTAACAAGTGCAGAAATTCCAGTGGTTGCAAATGGCAGTGCTATTTGACCCTGTGCTCGAATGCAACTCATCAACAAATTATATAGATACGTTTTTCCTGATCCACCAGGGCCATCCAGATAGAAATAACGCAATTTGAGCATGTCATCATCTATTGCATTTGTGATGGCGTTAAATGCTTCCAATTGTAATGCATTTAAAGGTCCAATTTGTTCTTGTGTTTTTTGGTATTCAAACTCAGTGTCATACTAATCAAAGTTAATTTCATCTATAATCCCAGGGTCAGGCAGATTAAAATTGGCACAATTTAATCCATGACAAAGAAAGATTTCCTGAATTTCCATTAAAGCTTTCAATAGCGCAATGGTCTCATTGTAACGTTTCAAGAAATCTTCACACATATGTAATTTAAATGTTTCCCACAAAGTTAATGCATCATGTACATTGAAAAATATGCAAATGAAATCAAATTGTTCTCTAATTTGCTTTGGCATTTGACATAGTGCTGCTTCTTTCAGACATCTCTCCCATTCTGTATCATCTGCGAGGAAGTTTTGATGTCTTGCAGCTAATTGGAAAGTATCATTAACTATGTCATTGACTGTGCATAAATGTTCATAACATTGTGCACCGGGACCATGTAAAAGAAGTAATCTTAAAGTGGAACGTTCAATGTCTGGACTAACGGTATAAATTTGTGGGATCATTTTATTATTATGTTTTTTTTGTTGTTGCCATTCACCATTTACGAATACATAGTGATTTGGAATATCAATGTAAAAAAATTGTCTGGCCTCAGTGTCCTGACAATTTAATTGAAACCAAGCAGTAAGTGTTGTTGCTCTATGTTCACTTTGTTCTAAAGCATTTCTTCATTCCCTGCAGTGAAGCAAACAAATTGACTTTGTGGCAAATGGACAGCTAATCGATACATGTGATCGATTATGCATCTCAAATTTGAGAAGATGCCACATTGCTTCTAGAGCACTTACATAGCGAGCATCTAAATAGGATGAAAGTTTGTCATGTAAAATTGGATTGTATTTTTCATTGTGTGCACCTTGCGCAACAACAGTTGCTTCATCATATCCTTTGTATACAGTATTTGTTGAATTTGATAGAAGTGCAAGCTTCCACATTGATATGTGCACTGTACTTCATCAGCAAATGTGGATTGTATGGAACCACATATCTATTATCGACCTTTTGGCCACGCATAAGAGCTGTTTGTCCTTCTCTTCTTTTATACAAAGGGTATCCATCACAATTAGCATAAGTCTGCATTTGAAATTGTTTTGGAAACTCTTTTATGCATTTTCTATTTTCCATACATGGTGAATTTGGATTGATATCTCCACATGTATCATTCTATGAGTTACAATGTCATAAAGTTTGGAATGTTTCTCTGGATATGGCAGTTCAGCAGCAATTACTGAATCCACTCTGTCTGCTGTATTCAATTTATCTTTTTCTTGCAAGATTAATAGTATATGTGCATGTGGCAGGCCTCTTTTTTGAAATTCAATGGTATAAACAAAAGCCACATTTTCAAATAAGTGTGCTTTAGTTATATCATGAATTCATTAATTTACTTTTATTTTGAATTCTCTTGCCACCAAATCTGGTCGGTCAGAAGTATTTTGGCCAAGCTGTAAATTTTCTTTGATCTCTGGCCATTGTGGATTGCATGTGAATGTAATAAATAAATCTGGTTTGCCAAATGTAGTGACAATAGCCATGGCATCATTGTATCTTTCTTGCCTATTGCGAGGATATCCTTGGAAAGAGGATGGCAAAATCATTGCTCTTCCAGCAGGAATGTCTCTGCTTGCAGCCAATTCAGCGACATAATCCATCAATCCACAATATTGTTCAACTCGTAGCTTGTTTTGTTGAAATTTGACACAATTTTGATTATTTGCTTAGCTTGTAGATATGAATCAATAATCCATTGTTGTGTGAGTTTGCCCCCACATAAAATAGGATTAAAATGATCCCGAACAGCAGTTTGTGCCACTTTATATTCCAGCATAGAAATATTGTTTCTAACACAAACTTTACTATTGGGATAACTTTGTAACTGTAATTTTGGTTGCCATCCTGGCTCACTATTTGGAAAGAAAATGGTATTTGTCATTGGATCCAAATTACTACTTAAAATGTTAAGTTTATAAAAGGTTGTTCTTGATAGCGTGAATATATTCTAACTAGCGACTTGCCCGTCAAAAAATGACGGCAATGTGATGTATATGTTTGTCAAGTTGTTTAGTTATTAACATATATTTTTGTCACTTGTAAGTATTTTAATATGAACGTGTATTTTTGTAAAATATTGATGTAATGGTTTTTTAAAATGTAATTTGTATCTGAAGAATTGTTAACTTTAATATACATTGAATGAATAGGAAAGCAAAAAGTAAAAAGCCTTCTTTAAACGTCGTGAATTTTAACATGAAGTTTAAAATATATGTAAGCAATAACCTTCAAAGTATATATTTTTAAACTTGAACTTTATTTTTTATGTAAGTTTAGAAGTTGACAAAACATTGGTATAATTTTGAACATTATAAACAGGAACATAGTGAATACATTTTGTAACCTAATTTTTTATTAAAAGTATTAACATTTGAATGTAAAAACAATTGACCTTTAAATTAATCGGTATTAAAATGCAATTTCCATCACAATAATTGTTAACTTGAATATACATTGAATGTAGAGGAAGGCATACAGTAAAACTCTTCTTAAAAAGTACGTAATTAAAGTAATTCATTACTGAGCACATAAACTGGCGATAAACATTAATGTAGGTAGTAATCTTAAGATAGCAGACAATATTTACATTGTGACTTAAAAGGTGCTTGACCTCTTAACATCCACTTTGTAATCTGTTGAATGAAATAACTTGAAAATATATTTTTTAAACTTGTAACATTAGAAACATTAACATAGGGACTTAACATTTTAACATATTTTTTACTAACAATGCAAGGCAAGTATTTTGTGAGGCGAATCATTCATAAACAGTACTTCCATTAATTATGACTGAATTAAACAACCAATTGTTATGTATTTTGGAATGCTTTTAAAAAATGTTGGCATCTTTAATTTGTATCCTGCAAAGTTATAGTACTTCATAGTAGACAATGTTTTTAGTAACAATACGTCCATCTTCTAATAAATCACCTTGACTTTCATTGTTTTCAATTTAAACTTTAATAGCCTGTGGATTTTTGCACCGTGACAACGCAACGTACAATTGACCATGTGCAAAAACTGGTTCTTCCAAGAAAATACCCACAAATTTGAAAGTTTGACCTTGTGATTTATTAATGGTCATGGCAAATGCCATAATAATGGGAAATTGTCTTCTTTGAAGTATAAAAGGGAGACTACTTTCACTTGGTGCTAAATTTATTCTTGGTATGAAAACTCTCTCTCCTTTATGGGTCCCAGTTAAAATTTCAGCATCTATAAAATGGTCCTTTAATTGTTGAACAATTAATCTTGTGCCATTGCATAGGCCTTTTTTGGGGTTCATATTTCGCAGTAACATGATAATTGCACCTTTCTTTAGCGGCAAAATATGTGATGGCATTCCAGAAGGAGTTAAAGAGTTTATGAATTCAGTTATGTAACTATGTAACTATGTAACTATGTAAGTTGAAAAGTTTGCCTGACTTTCATTGTCATCAGCAAGTACAGAATCAGCACTGTGATAATTTCTTTGTGGTGCATTAATTTTTTTTAAGATTTAATTATTGAGTATTAATGCATCTTTATTTTTACAAGTCAGTATAACTTGGTTGGCAAGCTCGGAATATTCTTCGTTATTTATGCTCCCTTCAAATATAGCCGATATAATATCTTGTTGACAAATCATATGAGGTGGGATCTCTAAAGTGTCGTCAGGTAAATGTAGTATTTTTTCTGTTCTGCCTTCTCCAATTTTAATAAGCCAATCATTGAAATCAGTTTGGCCTTCTGATCTCATATTTTGTTGCAGTTGAAGATGGGTAAAATGTTTCCATACTGTACTTGACTTTATACATGTTTCGATAATGTCAGTTCGATTTCCATGTACAACGACAGGTAATGTTTGTCTAAAATCGCCACCCAACAACATTACCTTTCCACCAAATGGAAAAATATTATCCATTACTTCACGAAGCAAACGGTCAATACATTGGAGGGCATAGCATGACATCATTGTGGCCTCATCTATTATAATTAATTTACATTTCTTCAAATTCTTTGCTTGTAAGGATGTCATGCGAATATCTGACACAGAATTTTCTAAAATAGGCACTGGCAGTTTAAATCCACTATGAACAGTTCTTCCACCTTCTAATAAAAGTGCAGCAATTCCAGTAGTGGCAAACGCCATTGCTATTTTTACTTGTGCTCGTACTGAACTCATTAATAAATTGTACAAATATGTTTTTCCTGGTCCGCCAGGTCCATCAAGATAGAAATAACGCTCTGTCACCATGTCATCATCTATAGCATTTTTAATGGCATGAAATGCTTGCAATTGTAGTGTATTTAAAGTTGCAAGTCTTTCTTCTGTTCTTTCTGCTTGTAGTTGAATGTCATAGTCTTCAAAGTTAATGTCATCTATAAGACCTGGATCAGGCAAATTAAAACTTGCACAACTTAATCCATGAGTTAAAAAGACTTCTTGGATTTCCATTAACGCTTTTAAGTGTGCAATGGGTTCATTGTATCGTCGCATAAAGTCTTCAGCCATATTACTTTTAAAAGTCTCCCACAAAGCTAATGCATTTGGAGCATTTGAGAAGATACAAATAAAAGCAAATTGTTCTCTCATCTGTCGTGGCATTTGACATTGTGCTGCTTCTTCTAAACATCTTTCCCACTCTGTATCATCAGCGAGTAAGTTTCTATGTCTTGCAGCTAAATGGAAGGATTCATATACAATGTCATTAACAGTTCTTAATTGTTCAAAACGTTGTGCTCCAGGAACATTTAAAAGTAATATCCGTAAGCAAAAACGTTCAACATCTCTTGGACTGACTGTGTAAATTCTTGGAATAATTTTATTGCCTCTGGTTTTTCTTGGTCTCCATAATCCATTCACAAAAACATAGTGATATGGAATTTCAATATATAAGTATTGTGTTGCTTCAGCATCAGTGGAATTTAATGCAAACCATGCAGTTAGTGTAGTGTGACGATCTTCACTTTGGGCCAATGCATTCATTTCATTTCCAGCATGGAAATAGACTAAATGTCGTTGTGGCAAATGTACTGCTAACCTATATACTGCATGTGATCTATCATGCATTTCAAATTTTAAAAGCCGCCACATAGCTTCTGGCGCACTGACATAGCGAGCATCTACATGAGATGCAAGTTCATCATGTACTAACTCACTACTTTCAGGGTTGTCTGCACTTTTGACGACTACAGTAGCTGCATCGTAACCTTTGTAAATATATTTGTAGACATATTTAATGGATTTGATGGAAGTGCAGGCTTCTACGTTGATGTGGGCGTTGTACTTCATGAGTAAATGTGGATTGTAGGGTACTACATATCTATTGTCCACTTTTTTTCCACGAAAAATGGCACTATCTCCTTCTCTTCTTTTATAAAGTGGATATCCATCACAATTGGCATAGGTTTTGTCTCTATAATCTTTTGGAAATTCTTTGGAACATTTATTATTTTCCATACATGGTGATTGTGGATTAAGGTCACCACAGGGTCCATGAATCATGCGATGAGTAACAATCTCATATAGTCTACCATATAGTTCTGGATCTGGTAGTTCAGCAACAATGACTGCATCCACTTTGTCCGAAGTATCTAATTTATCTTTTTCTTGAACTATTATTAGAAGATGTGCATGTGGAAGGCCTCTTTTTTGAAATTCAATGGTATATACATAAGCAAGACATTTGCCAAATAACTGATTTATAGTGAAGTCACGTATTAATTCATTTAATTTAATCTTAAAAACTCTGGCTACTAAATCTGGTCGATCTGAAGCAGTTTGTCCAAGAAGTAGATTTAGTGTAATTTCTGGCCATTGTGGATTACATGTAAATGTCACAAATAAATCGGGTTTGCCAAATTTAGTGACAATAGCCATAGCATCATTGTATCTTTCTCTCATATTCCGAGGAGATCCTTGAAAGGAAGATGGTAAAATGATGGCTTTGCCAGCTGTCATGTCTCTGCTTGTAGCCACGTCAGCAACATAGTCCATTAATCCAGAATATTTTTCTCCACATTGAGTTTATCTTGTTGATATTTGATAAAGTTTAAATTATTTGCCTCAACTTGCAAATATGAATCAATAATCCATTGTTGTGTTAGTTTCCCACCACATAAAATTGGATTAAATACATTGCGAATGGCAATTTGAGCTACTTTAAATTCAAGCATAGAAACATTATTTCGGATTCTGGCTTTAGCATTTGGGTAACTGGGAAGAGTTAATTTTGGTTGCCAACCTGCTTCTCCGTGTGGGAAAAAGATGGGATATGTCATTGGATCTAAATTTGGACTTAAGATACTCATATTAAAAAACGGTTGCTCCTCATTTCTAGGATATATTCGAATGTCTCTTTGAAATGGTGGTTCTCCTTCATCATTCTGAAACACCATTGCAACCTCATTTGATGTTGGCAAGTTATAACGACGTTTATCAGTATGTCTGTCTCTTTTAAGCACCATATTAACCTTCGGCATTGGTAATTGATGTGTTTGTGCATAAAGTAGTTGTTCATTTTCTACTTCTGCCAATTTTTTATAAGCTTTACTGTAGGGATTGTTGTCCATAATGTTATTTAGCTCTATGAAAACACTGGGTAAGCATTTTTTATTTTCTTCCATCTGCATACGTTGGTCAACAGCTTCTATTGTATCTAGGACATATAGTTGAGCGAATTTTCTTTGATTTCCTTCCTCTGGATGTAAATGGGAAGTGCGATGATAAATTTGTCCTTGGACTTTAAAACAGTAAGGACCATGTCCTGGTACATTAGCAGCTAATGTTGCCCCCATGGATGCAAAGGATATGGCACTATTGTAGGATCTTATGTTTGTTTTAAAAAATTTGTAGTTTGGAAAAGTAGGTTCAGTCATAATGTTTTGAAAATAGAGAGGAAATTGTTTCCTTTCTGGAAGTTTGAACTTGCCTTTTTGACAGCAACTAATAAATTGGCCATCTCTGGGTCTCTCCTGTTTAAAATAATAAGCCTCACAAAACTGACATTGAGTAGTCATGTCCCCACAACTATGAACCTCTACTGCTAAAGACTTGAGTAGAGGACAATTTGCAAAGCATATAGGATTTTGACTTTCATATTCATCAGGTGAAATGTCATATAATGTTTCAACAACAGGTTCTAAATGCTTTGTTTTTTTCGTTGCTTTTCTTGGTATATGTTGTATTGTTTGAGGTAAAATGTCATGTAATGTTTCATGAAACTGTTCTAAATGCTTTGTTTTCTTTGTTCCTCTTTTTGGTATCTCTTGTATTTTTTCTGGTAAAATGTCATCTGATGTTTGAGCAACAGGTTGTAAATGCTTTATTTTCTTTGTTGCTTTTTTTGACATATCTTTAATTTCTGCAGGTGACAGTCTTTTGCTTGCAATTCTTTTGCGTTCTTTTTCTCGTCGAATTTCCGGTGTCTGCTGGCTGTCTGCTCTCTGTCGTCGTTCTCTAGCTTGGCGTCTTTTCTTTTCTTGTTTACTCTCGTTATCAGCCATGTTAATCTGTAAAAATAAAATAATGTACCATTAGTTTATTTTGAGATGTTAAGTTGTTTTTCATAACAAATTGTTATCAATAGTGTGTTTACATTTTATACTTAATCAATTTCAATGCGGTCAATTGAATAAAAGTCTAAATAAGGCCATCAGATAATTATTTAAAGACGTTTTTATTTATTAAACATGTATCCAAAAGCAAGTGTTTCAGTAACTAAAAAGGTATTTTCAAAAAGATGTTATGTCCTTATTTACAGCACTATTCAATTTGTCAAATGGCAATTAAATTAGGGTTTAGGACTGGAATGTTACAATGACAAATTGTATAGATTCTGTGTTTTTAGACTTTTTTGGACTATGCCAATTTTTTTTTTAAAGTTTACATTGAAGTTTGTATTTACTGTTAAAGATTATTGGCCCTAAAAGACAAATAAGAGATAGATGAAAAATGTGTTAGTTATATTTTCTCAACAGTTATAGTTACCGGTGGTTTATTTTAAATTTTATTTTCTGTTGACATCGATGCAAAGCTAAGATCTTTATTTTTTTTTTCTCTTTTTTTTACTTTTTATACTGTACCTTGGTTGAAGTTTGATTTCAAGCAAAATTCTTTGTTGGTCCTGTGTTGAAAGCCTTCGTCCGATGGTCTGGTCCTGTGTTGAAAGTCCTCGTCTGATGGTGTAGTCCTCTGTTGAAAGTCCTCGTCCGCTGGTCTGGTCCTCAGTTCAAACTCCTGTTCCGATGTTCTTGACGCAGTATCTGTTATAAAATAAAAATGAAAATGTTATGTTATTTGAATGTCTTTGTATTAATGAAAAAATGCCATTATTTCTGTGTTTTTCTACAATCCTTTTTGGTGCGCCGCAATTTTGGTATGCTTCTTTAGGCTTTTTTCTAAGGCTTATAGGTGGTTAAACATTAAAGAAGAATATTAATTAATTTTTCTCTTTTTTTACTTGTTATACTGTACCTTGGTTGAAGTTTGATTTGAAGCAGAATCTTTGTTGGTCCTGTGTTGAAAGCCTTCGTCTGATGGTCTGGTCCTGTGTTGAAAGTCCTCGTCCAATCGTCTGGTCCTCTGTTGAAAGTCGTCGTCCGATGGTGTAGTCCTCTGTTGAAAGTCCTCGTCCGATGGTCTGGTCATCTGTTGAAAGTCCTCGTCCACTGGTCTGGTCCTCAGTTGAAACTCCTGGTCCGATGTTCTTGACGCAGTATCTGTTATAAAATAAAAATGAAAATGTTATTTTATTTGAATGTATTTGTATTAACTAAAAAATGACTTTATTTCTGTGTTTTTCTACAATCCTGTTTGGTGCCCACCACTTTTGGTATGCTTATTTAGGCTTTTTTCTAAGGCTTATAGATTGTTAAACATTAAATAAGAATATAAATGTAGTTTGGTATGTGTTTGTGTGAGTTTTCGTACAATCCTGTTTGGTGCGCACCACTGTTGGTATGCTTATTTATGTTTTTTTTTAATGCTTATATGTTGTTAAACATTAAATAAGAATATAAATGTAGTTTGCTATGTGTTTGTGTGAGTTTTCATACAATCCTATTGGTGCGCACCACTGTTGGTATGCTTATTTAGGCTTCTTTCTAAGGCTTATAGGTTGTTAAACATTAAATAAGAATATAAATGTAGTTTGCTATGTGTTTGTGTGAGTTTTCATACAATCCTGTTTGGTGCGCACCACTGTTGGTATGCTTATTAATGTTGTTTTGTAATGCTTATAGGTTGTTAAACATAAAATAAGAATCTAAATGTAGTTTGCTATGTGTTTGTGTGAGTTTTCATACAATCCTATTGGTGCGCACCACTGTTGGTATGCTTATTTAGGCTTCTTTCTAAGGCTTATAGGTTGTTAAACATTAAATAAGAATCTAAATGTAGTTTGCTATGTGTTTGTGTGAGTTTTCATACAATCCTATTGGTGCGCACCACTGTTGGTATGCTTATTTAGGCTTCTTTCTAAGGCTTATAGGTTGTTAAACATTAAATAAGAATCTAAATGTAGTTTGCTATGTGTTTGTGTGAGTTTTCATACAATCCTCTTTGGTGCGCACCAATGTTGGTATGCTTATTTAGGCTTCTTTCTAAGGCTTATAGGTTGTTAGACATTAAATAAGAATTTCAATGTAGTTTGCTATGTGTTTGTGTGAGTTTTCGTACAATCCTGTTTGATGGGCATCACTTTTGTTATACTTATGTAGTGTTTTTTCTAATGGTGTAAGGTTGTTAAACATTGAAAAAGAATATGAATTTAGTTTGCTATGTGTTTGTTACAATCCTGTTTTGTGTGTACCAGTTTGTGTGTACCATATGTTGCATACTTTGGCCCTCATTCAATTGCAGTTTGGCCAATTCAATAGGGTTCTAAATGTGCTTATTTCGAGCCCTATTGAATTGTCCAAAATATCAATTGAATGAGGGCCTTTGGTTGCTGGATTTGTTATATTGTGAGGGCCTCATTGAATTTGGTTTTTCGCAATGGAATAGAGCTCAATATGAGCACAGAGCATCTTTTTTTACAGAAGTGTTTAGTTAGTGAACTTGTATCCAAATGCAAGGTCTTCACTAACTAAAAACTTCTGTAAAAAAATATGCTCTGTGCTTATATAGAGCCCTATTGAAATGGGCAAATCACATTTGAATGAGGCCCTCGGCCATTAAACATATTTAGGTCCTGATTCAATTGCGTTTTCACCAATTGAATAGGGCTCTATATAAGCACATAACATATTTTTTGACAGAAGTTTTGAGTTAGTGAAGACCTTGATTGTGGTTAGAAGTTCAGTAACTAAAAATGTCTGTCTAAAAAATCTGTTATGTGCTTATATAGAGCCCTATTCAATTGGCCAACTCGCAATTGAATGAGGCTCATGGTTCGTTTCTTTTTTATACTTAATACTTTACCTTGATTGAAGTGTGGAATGACAGAGGGTCCCCTCCTGGCAATCTTAATCCGCCGGTCTTCTTGTAGTGTCTGTTTGAAAAATAAAGTGAAATAGTGAATTATATAATTTTTTATTTTTATTTAGCAAAGCATGGCCTTTTCAGCATTTAATGTATTTTTGTATCTTACCTCTTCTTCTTTGTTGGTGTTCTTTAAAAGGGATTGTGCTTCACAATGCACGGTGTAAATTGTTGAGTGACGCTGTTGATGCAGAGTCTGTTTGAATATTAAAAGAAGTAGAAATATTAAGCTTTAGGTGATCTATTGAATTGCAGTAAATTAATGTCATTTAAATATAGTTCTGTAATTATTTTCAATTAACATTATTTTTCGGTGGTGGCTACACACATATGTCACAAACATGAAGCACATTTCCATAGTTGAAAGTAATTTTTTTGTGTGCGTGTGAAATATCACTATACATGAATCATATTTTAATTGTTAAATTAACCTTATTTTTTTTTTTTGGACAACATACATAAATGTGTGTGTGACATGTGACTATAGATGATACACATATATGTGCGTGTCACATATCAGTATAAATGAGTCACATTTTAATAGTCCCAACTTATTTTTTTCTAATGTAATTTAAATGTAGTTGTTTAATTAGTTTGTTTTAAGATAATTTTGTTGCAGGGGCAATACACATAAATGTGCGTGTCACATGTCACTATACATGATACACATATATGTGCGTTTCACATGTCAGTATACATAAACCTCTTTTTCTTATTTAAATTTTTTTTTTGATGTCCTGTCTTGATAATAAAATGTAATATATTATAGCTTATCTCTCAGTTGTAATTTGCACAAAGTAAACTATTAAATTAGGAAAGAATTGTCTTCTCAAGTTTTAGCAGCAGTTATGTCTGAAGTCACTCTGTTCATCACCTGAGTAGAAATTTATTTTTCTCTGTCAAATAGGCAGTATTTATAAACTTGTAGAACATTCTGGAAAGTTAGACCGTTAGAACGCAATATGCATGCGCTATTTGCGTTCCAGCTTACAATTTGCGTTCCATCCGCCATTTTGTGCGTAGTAGTGGTTAAAATGGTGTTTAATATGAGTGTGATCCGTTCAGCATAGTATGTGTTTCATTATTGCGAGTAAGTGTAGTGTAGTTACGTCTGGAGCCTCGTTTTCGTTTTGTTCGGCGGCCATTTTTTCTCTCACTTAGACGATTTTCAGCCGTTTAAACTCTTTGTTTTGGACTTAAATGGACGTGTAAATTAACTTTTGGAGGTGCCGGATGCCCCCCCGTGCTGTAAGTAAGCTTTTTATGTGTTTGTTGTGTTTATTTCTTGTGTTTGTGATGTTTTGATGCGCGGCGGTTGGAATGGGTCTTTCGCGGCCGTATTTTTTTCCGATGCGGCCGTATTTTGTAGCGATGTTGCCGTATTTTTTTGCGATATACGCAGTTAGCTTTTACGTGTACGACGCAGTGTCTTTGTTTCTAAGTCGTGCGTTTGTGTGTTAAGAGCGTGTGAGGAGCCTTTTTTACTGTTTTTTTGTTAAGTCTTGCGTCTGTGTGTCTGGGTGTAAGCGGGTGTGAGGCGACTTTAAGTTTTTTTTTGTTATGAAGTTGTGTGTGTGTGTATGTGTGTGTTAACACAGCCGATGTTGGGATGCTCGCACCACCGCAAATGCGGACCCTCGCTTCGCGAGGATCCGCATTTGCGGGGACGTTGTTGGGTTTTTGTTGGCTGGGAGGTTGGGTTTATTTTGTTAAAAAGTCGTGTGTGTGTATGTGTGTGTTAACACAGCCGACGTTGAGCCTCCACCTCCGCAAATGCGGACCCTCGCTTCGCAAGGATCCGCATTTGCGGGGACATTGGGATGCTCCATCACCGCAAATGCGGGCCCTCGCTTCGCGAGGACCCGCATTTGCGGGGAACTGCGTCCCTCGCTTCGCGAGGGACGCAGTTCTTGCGGGCTCGCTCCGTTCCGCATAGTATGTGTTTCATTATTGCGAGTAAGTGTAGTGTAGTTAAGGCTGGAGCCTCGTTTTCGTTTTGTTCGGCGGCCATTTTTTCTCTCGCTTAGCCAATTTTCGGCCGCTTAAACTCTTTGTTTTGGACTTAAATGGACGTGTAAATTAACTTTTGGAGGTGCCGGAAGCCCCCCCGTGCTGTAAGTAAGCTTTTTATGTGTTTGTTGTGTTTATTTCTTGTGTTTGTGATGTTTTGATGCGCGGCGGTTGGAATGGGTCTTTCGCGGCCGTATTTTTTTCCGATGCGGCCGTATTTTGTATCGATGTTGCCGTATATTTTTGCGATATACGCAGTTAGCTTTTACGTGTACGACGCAGTGTCTTTGTTTCTAAGTCATGTGTTTGTGTGTTAATAGCGTGTGAGGGGCCTTTTTTACTGTTTTTTTGTTAAGTCTTGCGTCTGGGTGTCTGGGTGTAAGCGGGTGTGAGGCGACTTTAAGTTTTTTTTTGTTATGAAGTTGTGTGTGTGTGTATGTGTGTGTTAACACAGCCGATGTTGGGATGCTCCCATCACCGCAAATGCGGACCCTCGCTTCGCGAGGATCCGCATTTGCGGGGACGTTGTTGGGTTTTTGTTGGCTGGGAGGTTGGGTTTATTTTGTTAAAAAGTCGTGTGTGTGTATGTGTGTGTTAACACAGCCGACGTTGAGCCTCCACCTCCGCAAATGCGGACCCTCGCTTCGCGAGGATCCGCATTTGCGGGGACGTTGGGATGCTCCATCAGCGCAAATGCGGGCCCTCGTTTCGCGAGGACCCGCATTTGCGTGGAACTGCGTCCCTCGCTTTGCGAGGGACGCAGTTCTTGCGTCTCGCTCCGTTCCGCATAGTATGTGTTTCATTATTGCGAGTAAGTGTAGTGTAGTTACGTCTGGAGCCTCGTTTTCGTTTTGTTCGGCGGCCATTTTTTCTCTCGCTTAGCCGATTTTCGGCCGTTTAAACTCTTTGTTTTGGACTTAAATGGACGTGTAAATTAACTTTTGGAGGTGCCGGATGCCCCCCCGTGCTGTAAGTAAGCTTTTTATGTGTTTGTTGTGTTTATTTCTTGTGTTTGTGATGTTTTGATGCGCGGCGGTTGGAATGGGTCTTTCGCGGCCGTATTTTTTTCCGATGCGGCCGTATTTTGTAGCGATGTTGCCGTATTTTTTTGCGATATACGCAGTTAGCTTTTACGTGTACGACGCAGTGTCTTTGTTTCTAAGTCGTGCGTTTGTGTGTTAAGAGCGTGTGAGGGGCCTTTTTTACTGTTTTTTTGTTAAGTCTTGCGTCTGTGTGTCTGGGTGTAAGCGGGTGTGAGGCGACTTTAATTTTTTTTTTGTTATGAAGTTGTGTGTGTGTGTATGTGTGTGTTAACACAGCCGATTGGGATGCTCCCACCACCGCAAATGCGGACCCTCGCTTCGCGAGGATCCGCATTTGCCGGGACGTTGTTGGGTTTTTGTTGGCTGGGAGGTTGGGTTTATTTTGTTAAAAAGTCGTGTGTGTGTATGTGTGTGTTAACACAACCGACGTTGAGCCTCCACCTCCGCAAATGCGGACCCTTGCTTCGCGAGGATCCGCATTTGCGGGGACGTTGGGATGCTCCATCACCGCAAATGCGGGCCCTCGCTTCGCGAGGACCCGCATTTGCGTGGAACTGCGTCCCTCGCTTTGCGAGGGACGCAGTTCTTGCGGGCTCGCTGCGCGAGCCCGCAAGCGTGAGCAACGACCCGTACGCTCACAACTATATATGTGATATCCCGCTCAAATGGTAGTTCCCCGTCATCATTTTTAAATACCATGGCAATCTTATTTGCTGTTGGTAAATTATACCGTCTTTGATCAGTATGGCGATCTCTTTTGAGAACCATATTTACTCTTGGCATTGGCAATTGATTTATTTGTGCATGTGCCTGTTATTTGTTTTTCAACCTCTGCTATTTTTTTGTATACTTGACTATATGTGTTGTTGGCAATAATGTTATCGAGCTGTACAAAGACTATGGGTAAGCATTGTTTATTTTCAGCAAGCATTATTCGTTGTTCAAAAGCTTCATGGACATATAACTGTGCAAATGTAATTTGTTCTCCTGATTCTGGGTGTAAATGTGAAGTCTGGTGGTAAATTTGTCCTTGTACTTTAAAACAGTAAGTACCATGTCCTGGGACATTTTCTGCTAATGTTGCACCCATTGAAGGAAATTAAATTGCACTGTTTTAAGACCTAATGTTTTTCTTAAAATTGGTATTATTTGGAAATTTTGGATCACTCATTATACCTTCTAAATATTCTGAAAATGTGTGCCTTTCCTTTCTGACAGCAACTAATAAACTCTCCATCAGTTGGTCTTTCTTTCAGAAAATGATAGGCCCCACAAAACTGACAAGCCACATTCTTTAATCCACAATAATGAGTGTCTACTGTTAGTGCTGTAAATAAAGGACTATTGTGAGCTTCCTCAGCATAGATCTCAGTACAACTTTCTATATCTACATTGGTGTCAGGAGGCAATATTGGGTCATTAGAGAATGTTTTACAGACATTTTTTTGTTTACTTTTTCTTTTCCTTGAAGCTCCAGCAGACTCATTTTGTGCTTGTTTAGTTATTTTTCTTTTATTTAGAAGTCTCTATCGGTCTTCTCTTAAACGTTGTGAAGTCTCAGGTGTCTGTGCATCTCTCCATCTCTGCTTCCGTTCCCTTTGCCATTCTTCTTTTATGTTCTTTCTTATCTTCTGCGTTGTCCACCATTGTAATCTGTAATTGTAAATACATGTGTAAGAATTTTTTTTATATTGTACATAATTTTTTTACCTGTCATGAATACCAAAGTAAATTAACTAATCAATGGTTTATTTTTTATTTTGCATACATTAAAAGCTAAAGAGCTAAGCATATATATATATTTATAAAAAAGTAATGGTAACACACACACACACATATATATATATATATATATATATATATATATATATATATATATATATATATATATATATATATATATATTTAATACTGAATTATGAAGTATTTAATAAATGAATATCCATTAATTAAATAATCTGAAACTGTCATGACTGCAAACCATAAACAGGTTATCATGTCTTCCTAAAGAAAGGCAAACCAAAAGAGCTATGAACAAACTGTAGATTGGCATGAAAAACCTTTGTGATGTTTTTATTAAATTAATTAATCAATAATTAAAGTTCTGAGGTGTAATTTTCATTCATGAAAACATAAATGGCTAAGCATATATGTATTCATAATGTATTTTTTTTTTTTATTATTGATTTATTACTAAAATTAATTACATAAATTAATTAATCACCAACTGTCATCAATGGTGAAAAAAAAGACTTAATCCTGTTTTTCTAAAGAATGTCATTATTAAATTATATACCTGTCAATTTGATGTTATATCGGCTGAAATCCTGCAGAGGTCACTCTGTGTCTTCAGGGAGGTGCAGAGATGATGAATCTGTAAAATGATATAAAAAATATTTGTAGGGTTTTGTTTGAATGAATTTATGAATCATTAAAAGTTTCCTTTTTAATTGGCATACATGCCAAATGTAAATCTTAATCATCAATATATGCGTAAGTAAATACATTCTAAAATCGTAAAAAGTGTCCTAATATAATAAAGGTATTTAAATATTTAAGTGCTTATAAGGTCCTGTTAAACAATGAGCAATAACAGAATTATGAACTAATTAATAAAAGAATACACATGAATAAAAGAATGTAAAACTGTCATGACTGCAAAATATAAACAGGTATTAGCTATTAGCAAACTAGATTGGCGTGAAACAGATTTTTTATTTTTGTATTAAATTAATTAATCAATAAATCAAGTTATGATGTGAAATTGTAATTAGTGAAAACATCAATGGCTAAGCATATTTATAATTATTTTTTTTTACTTTTAATTATTGATTAATTATTAAAATAAATGACATAAATTAATTAATCAATAGCTGTCATCAATGGACTAAAAACATACTTTAAAAAATCCTATTTTTCTAAAGAATGTCATCACTAAATGATATACCTGTCAAGTTGATGTTATATCAGCTGAAATCGTGCAGAGGTCACTCTTTGTCTTGAAGCAGGTGCAGAAATGAGGAATCTGTGAAATTATGTAAAAAGCATTTGTAATGTTTATTTTGAATAGATTTATGAATAATTGAAAGTATTGTTTTTAATTTGCATACATACAAAACATAAAGGGCTAATCATCAATATATTCATAAGTCAATGCATTGCAAAATATAAAAAAGGGTCATAATATAATAAAGGGATTTAAATATTTAAGTGCTTATCAGGTGCTATCCCTGTTAGACAATGAGCATGAACAGAAATATGAAGAAATTATTAATTTAATATACATTAATTAAATAATGTAAAACTGTCATGAATTCACAACATAAACAAATAATCCTGTTTTTCTAAAGAAGGGCAAAGCAAAAAAGCTATGAATAAACTATAGATTGGCGTGAAACTGTTTTATAATTTTTTGATTAAATTAATTCATAAATAAATCAAGTTATGATGTGTAATTGTCATTCATTATTAAAACATAAATGGCTAAACATCTATGTGTTCATATTTTTATTTGTTTGTTTTGATTACTGATTAATTAATAAACTAAAATCTGTTAATGAATTAATCAATAAGTATCATCAATGGGCCAAAAAATACTTAATCCTGGTTTTCTATAGAATGTCATCATTAAATCACATACCTGTGAAGTTGCTGTTATATGATCTAAAATCCTGCAGAGGTAACTTTCTGTCTTCAGGCAGGTGCAGATATGATAAATCTGTAAAGTGAGGTAAAAAGCATATTTAATGTTTTGTTTGAATGAATTTATGAAATATTGAGTATCCTTTTTACTTGTCATCCATGCAATATGTAAAGGCCTAATCATCAATATACTTTACTAGCGAATTGCCCGTCAAAAAATGACGGCAATGAAATTGTAAGGTAGCTAATGCTGTTTAGTGTGTAATAATGAAATATATAATACATTAATAAATGAACATACTTGACCTATTTTAAAGCATTGTGTGGAAGAGCTGTGAATGTGTTTTGATGTTGCTGCAGCATTAGTGGTGTGGATCTGCTGTGTAAGCGTGCTGAATGTGTGCAGTGTAACACTGTGCGTGCGCGAGACCAAACCGTTAGCGTAGTCGTGTACTTCCGCATTGGCGAGAAATGGCGAGTAATGTGTGTTATACGTTTGTATCGGAATATCCGTAGGTGTTTTGTGGTGTTTTGCGAGTTTCTTGTGGTGTTTTGCGAGTTTAGAGTGCTGTAGCCTCGTTTTCGTTTTGTTCGGCGGCCATTTTTTCTCTCGCTTCGTTTTTTTTTTAGTGTCTAAACTGTTTTATTTGAAGTAAAATCGAGGTGTAAGTTGTATTTTTGAGGTGCTGGGTGCTCCCTCTTGGTGTAGGTAAGTTTTTTATGTATGTGGTGTGTGTATGTATTGTGTTTGACATTTTCTAATGTTCGCGAGTTGCGTCCGAGTGTTGCGAGTCCGTAATGTGTGTGAACGTGTGTCGTATGTTGTTTGCGAGTGTCGTAATGTGTGTGTCGTACTGTTTGGGTTGCGAGGTGAAGTTTGCGAGGGTCGCAGTTGCTGGCAAGGAGCGCCTTTGGCGCTCCATGCCAGCAACTGCGGCCCTCGCTTTGCGAGGTCCTCAGGTGCTGGCATGGAGCGCCTACGGCGCTCCATGCCAGCAACTGAGGCCCTCGCTTCGCGAGGGTCCTCAGTTGCTGGCATGGAGCGCCTTCGGCGCTCCATGCCAGCAACTGAGACCCTCGGGCAGTGCCCTCGCTTCGCGAGGGCCTCGGCTCGCTGCGCGAGCCCGCAGCGTTAGCAACAACTCGTACGCTCACAACTATATATGTGATAAGTAAATGCATTCCAAACTATTATAATGTATCATCATATAATAAAGGGATTTAAATATTGAAGTGCTTATAATGTCCTATCCCTGTTAGGGAATGAGCAGGAACATAGATATATGTAGCTAATTTTTTTTCTGTAATTCTTAATAATGAATAGTTAATCAATGAATGTATGTTAATAATCATCAGATACAACAATACTTCAGATATATAAATGCAATATTAAATATATGCATTGTAAAATAAACAATATTTTTTTCTAATGATTCCCGATGAATAGTTAATTAATATTAATTCATTAATTAATACCATTGATCAATGGAAAACAAAAAAAAACAGCATCATTAAATGATATACCTGTAAAGGTGATCTTATTGCAGTTAAAATGCTGCAAACGTCACTCTGTGTACTCTGTGTACTCAGTTGCACGGATGATCAAACTGTCAAATAAATGTAAAAGCATTTGTAATGTTTCTATCTCATTCATTAATCATTAAGGGCCTCATTCTATTATCGGCCGTAAATCGGCCGTAAGGCTGCGATTCCTTGCGAGGGTTCAGTTAACTCGCGATTCTATTATACGGCCCCGCAAGGATCTCCTCTTACGGCCGGCCGCATATCTTGGAACCGGCCGTAAACTGTGAAATATGAAAACTCAAAAATAAATTCAAGCCTGCACTGTACAGCTCTGTAAATGCTAGGGATCATATTGGGGGACATGAGGAATAAAAGGAACCCACTCTCAAGCTTGCACATCTGCCCAAACCTGAGTTCAAATTAACTGTTTATTTTCCGGCTGCGGCGTGGGTGTGTCTGAGGTGCTCCAAGCACTCTGGACTTTTTACATGGATATTTTACGGATATTAAAAATTAAATATTTTACGGATTTGAGTACAGGATAATTATGTGCTATTTTTTCTAACACCTAAAATCACTTTATAGTCTTCTCAAAGTGCAGGATGGCTTTATTTGAGCTATTTTATGTGCTTAATTGGTGCTAGCGAGACCTTTTTCCTGCAAGTAACTGCGGCTCGCTTTTAGCCTTGCAGAGAGGTTTCCCGGAGCAATTGAATTGCAAATCTCTTGCGGCCGTTTTAGATCAAAGGCTTTCCTCCGGCGCGATCGGCCGCAAGAGATAGCAAGGCACCGGCCGCAAGCCTGCCGGAGCCTACGGCCGTAAGGGAATAGAATAGCAGAATAGCTTGCGGCCGGTCCTTGCGGCCCCGCAGCGGCTGCGGCCGATAATAGAATGAGGCCCTAAGAGTATAATGTTTTATTGGCATACATGCAAAATGTAAAGCTGTAAGCATGGATATATTCATACATAAATGCACTATAAAATATTAAATGTAGCAGGTGTCATAATGTTATAAAGTGATTTCAATATTTAAGTGCTTTGAGGATCTAATTCCTTTTAGACAATGAGCAGGAACACAGAAATATAAGTACACTGTAAAATCTACCTATTTTTTTCTGACATTTTAACACATTTTCTTTTATATTATTACTAATTAATGACTAAGTATTAATGAACATTAATAATTTAGCAGCAACACATAAATATAAGTGCAATAATAATTAAGCAGCAAAACAAAAATTAGTTTTGTGCTCTGTAAAATGTACATATCTTTTGAGACAGTTTAAACATTTTTTTTTCTTATTACTTATTAATGGCTAATGAAGTAATAATGAATATTAATAATTGAGCAGCAACACCGAAATGTAAGTGCACTGTAAAATGTACATATTTTTTGATCCAGTTTTAAAAAATGTTTTTATTATGACTACCGTATATACTTGAGTATAAGCCGAGTTTTTCAGCCCTTTTTTTAAGCCCGGCACCCGGTATATGCTAATGATGTGACGTCACATGCGCGCTACATCATTAGCATTGGACGGGTCAAGACGCCGGAAGGAGCAGAGGCCGGAGCAGAAGCTGCAGATGGAGGTAAGTGAGGGTAAAGGGAGAGGGGGAGGTATTTAGAGGGGTAAAGCGAGGAGGGGGGTTGAGGATGAGGAGGGGGGTTGAGGATGAGAAGAGGGGTTGAGGAGGGAGGTTGAGGAGGGGGGGTTGAGGTTGAGGAGTGAGGTTGAGGATGAGGATGGGGGTTGAGGAGGGAGGTTGAGGAGGGGGGGTTGAGGTTGAGGAGGGAGGTTGAGGATGAGGATGGGGGGGTTGAGGTTGAGGAGGGAGGTTGAGGATGGGGGGATTGAGGATGGGGGGGTTGAGGAGGGGGTTGAGGATGAGGGGTTTGATGATGAGGATGGGGGCTTGAGGTTGAGGAGGGAGGTTGAGGATGAGGAGGGTGGTTGATGATGGGGGGTTGAGGATGAGGATGGGGGGTTGAGGTTGAGGAGGGGGTAGAGGATGAGGAAGGGGTTGAGGTTGAGGAGGGGGGTTGAGGAGGGAGGTTGAGGATGAGGAGGGAGGATGAGGATGAGGAGGGAGGATGAGGAGGGAGGATGAGGAGGGGGGTTGAGGTTGAGGAGGGGGTTGAGGATGAGGTTGAGGATGGGGGGTTGATGATGAGGATGGGGGGTTGAGGTTGAGGAAGGGGTTGAGGATGAGGAGAGGGGTTAAGGAGGGAGGTTGAGGAGGGGGGGGTTGAGGTTGAGGAGGGAGGTTGAGGATGAGGATGGGGTTGAGGAGGGAGGTTGAGGAGGGGGGGTTGAGGTTGAGGAGGGAGGCTGAGGATGAGGATGGGGGTTGAGGTTGAGGAGGGAGGTTGAGGAGGGAGGTTGAGGATGGGGGGTTGAGGAGGGGGTTGAGGATGAGGGGTTTGATGATGAGGATGGGGGGTTGAGTTTGAGGAGGGAGGTTGAGGATGAGGAGGGTGGTTGATGATGGGGGGTTGAGGATGAGGAGGGAGGTTGAGGATGAGGATGGGGGTTGAGTTTGAGGAGGGAGGTTGAGGATGAGGAGAGGGGTTAAGGAGGGAGGTTGAGGAGGGGGGGTTGAGGTTGAGGAGGGAGGTTGAGGATGAGGATGGGGGTTGAGGAGGGAGGTTGAGGAGGGAGGTTGAGGATGAGGATGGGGGGGTTGAGGTTGAGGAGGGAGGTTGAGGAGGGAGGTTGAGGATGGGGGGTTGAGGAGGGGGTTGAGGATGAGGGGTTTGATGATGAGGATGGGGGTTGAGTTTGAGGAGGGAGGTTGAGGATGAGGAGGGTGGTTGATGATGGGGGGTTGAGGATGAGGAGGGAGGTTGAGGATGAGGATGGGGGTTGAGGATGAGGAGGGGGGTTGAGGATGAGGAGGGAGGTTGAGGATGAGGAGGGGGGTTGAGAATGAGGAGGGAGGTTGAGGATGTGGAGGAGGTTTGAGGATGAGGAGGGGGTTTGAGGATGAGGAGGGGGTTGAGGATGAGGAGGGAGGTTGAGGATGAGGAGGGGGGTTGAGGATGAGGAGGGGGGTTGAGGTTGAGGAGGGGGGTTGAGGTTGAGGAGGGGAGTTGAGGAGGGGAGTTGAGGTTGAGGAGGGGGTTGAGGATGAGGAGGGGGTTGAGGATGAGGAGGGGGGTTGAGGAGGGGGTTGAGGATGAGGAGGGTGGTTGATGAGGGGGTTGAGGATGAGGAGGGGGTTGAGGATGAGGAGGGGGTTGAGGATGAGGATGGGGAGTTGAGGTTGAGGATGAGGATGGGGTGTTGAGGTTGAGGAGGGGGCTGAGGATGAGGAGGGGGTTGGGGAGGGAGGTTGAGGATGAGGAGGGGGTTGAGCATGAGGAGGGGGGTTGAGGATGGGGGGGTTGAGGTTGAGGAGGGGGTTGAGGATGAGGGGGTTGAGGTTGAGGAGGGAGGTTGAGGAGGGGGTTGAGCATGAGGAGGGGGGTTGAGGATGAGGAGGGAGGTTGAGGTTGAGGAGCGAGGTTGAGAAGGGGGGTTGAGGATGGGGGTTGAGGTTGAGGAGGGAGGTTGAGGAGGGGGTTGAGGATGAGGAGTGAGTTGAGGATGAGGAGGGGGTTGAGGATGAGGAGGGGGGTTGAGGAGGGTGTTGAGGATGGGGTTGTTGAGGTTGAGGAGGGAGGTTGAGGAGGGGGTTGAGGATGAGGAGGGAGGTTGAGGATGAGGAGGGGGGTTGAGGATGGGGTTGAGGAGGGAGGTTGGGAATGAGGAGGGGGGTTGAGGAGGGTGATAAGGGAGGGTGGAAGAAACACAGGGAAGGGAGAGGGGTGAAGAGACACAGGGGAGGGAGAGGGGAGAAGAGACACAGGGGAGAGAGAGGGGGGACACAAGAAAAGGGCACACAAGAGGGGGACACAGAGGGCTCAAGAGGAACACAGGGGGCAGCACATTTGCCACCCTCGGCTTATACTCGAATCACTCATTTTTTCCAATATTCTGTGGTAAAATAGGTGCCTCGGCTTATACTCGGGTCAGCTTATACTCGAGTATATATGGTAATTACTAATGAACTAATGAACATTAATAATTAATCAATGAGTAAATATATTAGAAAGAATTAATCAATAATATATTCATAAAGTAAAGTCAATCAAAAATATATATTTTTTTTCATAATGATTAATAATTACTAAATTAATGTCCATTAACAATAAATTAATTAATAAATATATTTGAAATCATTAAGCTTTAATGTCCTGATAAAGTAAAAGCATTGCAAAATATAAGAATGTATTTTTTTTATAATATTAATTATTTTTGTAATTAATAATTAATTAATCAATCAATTAATATACTTTACCTATTTATAATGAATAGCCAGCAATCAATAACCTGAAGAGCTAACAATCTCTTTGGATTTTCCAGCAGCAGAAAATGTCCTGTCATCACCTGAGGAGAAAGTGTCAGCATTGTGGCAAGTGTGCTATATAAATAGGCTGCGTGCGCGAGACAGAACCGTTGCTTTAAGCGGGAATGCCGCCATTTCAGATGCGTAATGTGTAGATTAGCAAATTAGTGTTGTAAAATGGCGACAATATTCCATGTGTTACGCGCCTTAGGGGCATTTTGCGTGTTTTCCAACAGTGTTTTTTTGTACGTGGTACGAGCCTGGCAAAGTCCTACATGTCTGGCGGTGTTTTGCGTGCTTCAGGGTTGTGTAGCCTCATTTTGATTTTTTTCAGCCGCCATTTTTTTTCTCGCTTAAATTCGTGCTCCACCTCACTCCCAGACATCCTGGCTGTTCCCCCGTGCTATGTGTGATGTTTTTGTAGTATTTGTTTGTGTATTTAGTGTTTTTTTAGCGTTAAGTTCGTATTTTTCCTATGTCATATTTTTTTTTCTAAGTCCTGCAACTCGTATTTCGTTCGTCATCTGCTTGCAACCTGTAAGTGTTTGTAGGCTAAGTCCCGTGTCTTTGATCGCCTGGGGTGTTTTGAGGTGCCGAAGGACAAAGTGCTGCGTGTTAACGTTTGTGTGCGGTTGTTTTGTTACAAAGTGAGGCGCCGTAGAGCCTCCACCTCCGCAAATGCGGCCCCCCCGGACAGAACTGCGCCCCTCGCTTTGCGAGGGATGCAGTTCTGTTGAGCTTGCGTTGCGAGCTCGCAAAGCATGACGACATTTTGCAGTTTGACAACTATTATATGTGAGGGAGCAAATCCAGGGGTGTCTGATATTGAAAGGGATTTGACAGTACTTGGGGACAAATACCTAGGTAACAGTGCTCAAAGCCAAGCAGCATCTGCAAAGACAAGTAAAATATTAGCATGTATTAAGAAGGGTATAGAAGCCCCTGCAAATATAATTCTACCATTATACAAATCCCTAGTATGCTCTCATTTGGAATATGGAGTAATTTTGCACACAACTTCATAAAAAGGGCATTTTATAGCAGGAAATTCAATTCTACTCCAATTTCAACGACATATTCATGTGAACAAAGTTTTTCAACCCTAGTGTTAATTAAAAATGATCGTGCTTAAAAGGTCTTGATCAAGAACTTCGGGTTACACTTTCAAATATCGAGCCGAATATAAAGCATTTGTGTTCATTGAAACAAGCTCAGGTATCACATTATTTACTCTTTTTTTTTTTTACATTATGTGATATGAGTATAATTCTTAAGTTTTATTTATATATATATATATATATATATATATATATATATATATATATGTATGTATCAAATAAAAAATGTGTGCATACTATTTTCTGTATGTGTGTATATATATCACATCACATATATAGTTCTCACCAGAGCGACCTTGGCAAAAACTGTTGGTAACGCAACAGTAAAACCGCTGACCTTGCAAAGTGAGGGCTGCGGTTGCGGCCAGGCAAGGAGTGCCAAAGATGCTCTTGGCGCTGGTGGAGATGAGCGCCGTAGGCGCTCATCCCTCAGCCTCCGTACGAGTTAGGGAGGGAGCGTTGAAGGCGCTTACTGCGCTCGTGGCGCTGAGCGCCATAGGCGCTCATCCCTACGACCCTGCACAACCTCTTCCCCTCCTCCTATCCATACCCTGTGTCTCTCTTCCCCTCCTCCTCTCCTTACTCTGTGTCTCTCTTCCTCTCCTTACCCTGTTTTTCTCTTCCCCTCCTCTTATCCTTCCCCTGGGTCTCTCTTCCTCTTCTTCCCCTATGTGTCTCTTCCCCTCATCTTCTCTTTCCCCTGTGTCTCTCTTCCCCTCCTCCTCCTCTCCTTCCCCTGTGTGTCTCTTCCCCTCCTCCTCTCTTCCCCTGTGTCTCTCTTCCCCTGTGTCTCTCTTCCCTTTCTCCTCTCCCTCATTGCCTGCTGCCTGCGACAACAAATTACGACCCGCGGCACTTAGAAAAACAAAAAATACCCTGCGACCCAAAATTACGAGCCAAGGGACCTAGAAAAAAAAATACACGACCTCCTAAAACAAACACGTAAACCGCTCAAACATAAAAAACACTGCTAAACACGTAGCCAGAGATCCGAGATAAGCACAAGACCCCACATTATCCCCTTGCAGCAGAGCCGATTGGGCCCCCGAACTGAGCCCACATTAAGCTCATGCTGGGGGTCCCAATGGGGGGCCCCCGCAATTTCCCGACATTGACCCTTGCAGTGGGGGTCACGATCGTGTCCCCCCTGCATTTAAAAGCTTTAAGTTTCCTGTCGCTGCTCCTTAAAGGGCCCGCGGCACACCAACACTTAAGGCCGGCAGTAAGTACCCTCACCGGCACCTTACATTAACCCCCCAGTGATGGGGGTCCCCATTGGGACCCCCGGAGAGTCCCCACATTAATCCCACATTAACCCTCGCAGTGGGGGTTCCCGATCGCATGCGATCAGGGACCCTAATGAAATCAAAATTCAAATTTCCCACCTTGCGGGTTCTTAAAGGACCGTAAAGGTCCTTAAAGGACCCAAGAACAATACAAATTATCTCTATCACTCATAGGGCTCTATACATAGCCTCATGAGCCCCTAAATAACCATGTCACTCATGGGGGTCAATACAGACCCCCATAAGCCAATAATTAACCCTGTCACTCATGGGGGTCAATACAGACCCCCATAAGCCATTAATTAACCCTGTTACTCATAGGGGTCAATACAGACCCCTATGAGCCCTTCATTAACCCCCCATAATCCATTAATTAACCCTGTCACTCATGGGGGTCAATACAGATCCTCATAAGACCTTATCTAACCCCATCAGTCCCATAAGGGTATAGAAAGGCCCTTATGTGGTTAATGTTAGGCTTGTAACTGCCCCATAAGTGCTGCTTACTGCCTCCAGCCAATCACCCTGAGGGGGTGTATCCCATTGTGATTGGCGGAAGGCAATACAGCCTTCTGATTGGTTTAAAAAAGATTGACAGGTGCATTAGCCAATCAGAATAGGATATGGGGGTGTATCCCATTCTGATTGGCTGAAGTTTGATTGACAGCGTTTTCAGCCAATCAGATAGGGCCATTGCCAATTTTCTTCCGGAACACTTTCTAGGAGGCTCATTAGCGTCTGGAACATCCGCAAGTGCGGGCCTCCGTTTTTGTGTTTTTTTAAAGCGCAGATTTTTCCAGGGCCCAGCCGGGGCAGAAGAGGAGGAGGCCGGGGACATCGCGCCGAGGTAAGTTCAATGTATATTATTTTTATTTTACTTTATTTTTTGTGTGTTTGTATATTGTAGTAATGTAATGTTTATTTTTAACAGGTGCTGCGCCGTAGAAGAAAATAAGAAGGATGGGGAGGACATGCTGGAAAGGTGATTAGGATATTTAGAATGTTGATTTATTATATGTAAATGTGTTGTACTATTTTTTTCCCCTAGGTTGGTGATCTGAAGGGACATCTGCAAAGGTAAGTGGTCTTCATTATTTTATTTTATGTTAGAATTAGAGTTTGTATATGGAGATAGAATTTATTGTATATTAAATAGGGTGGCGGCAAACTGAGTAAATAATGTCACATTTTCTATTTATATTGTAAGGTTTTCTCAAATTGCTAGCTATGAGGATGAATTGTGGTGTGTTTAGTTAAGTCAATCATAGAGTAACTTAAAAAAATTGCACATGATGGTGAAGCTTCTAACTGATGGTGCAGAGCAGTTCTGATTATGCCACATAACCCTTTAAGTTATGCTGTTATAAAAAAGACCAGTTCTTAACAATCTTAAGTTTTATATTTTCAGTTATGCAATTGACCTGTCTGATCTCTTGCTCTTTTCACTATTAAATTATAAAAGTTTGCACATCCCTGTTCTCAAATCTGTCCATTATGGGCCATTAAGAGCACCATTAATTGCTTCTGTATTAGCAACAACAAATATTTATATCTATGAAGTAACATTTACAGTTTATAATTATTGAACAGGATCAACTCTCTCTCTCGACACCCATTTCTCTCTTATTGTCCCCTCTTTTTCCCTATCTTGTACTTCCTTGCTTCTATACCCTTCTTAATACATGCTAATATTTTATTTGCCTTTGCAGATGCTGCTTGGCATTGAGCACTGTTACCTAGGACCACTAGTACTTCCCAATCCCTTTCAATATCAAATACCTCTAGATTTGCTCCATTAGGATTATAAATTGCATGGCTATTTCTTCTTCCCAGATGCTTAACTTTACATTTATTTGTATTAAATCTCATCTGCCATTTAGATGCCCATCCCCTAGTTAATGAGGTGCTTTCCCTCCAAGGGGATTCACATAATCTGATTTAATTACCTTGCACAACTTTGTGTCATCAGCAAAAATGGAGACACTGCTTTCCAGTTCCACTTCTAAGTAATTAGTAAATATGTTAAAAAGAAGAGGACCTAATACTGAACTCTGAGGAATGCCATTTACCACATTAGTCCAATTGGAGTACTTATTTAGCTAATCTGCCTTTTACTGGTCACTAATTATCAGAGTTAGTTTTACTCTCTTTTGCAACTAATTTTTTATTTTCTATTTTAGCCAGTCTAATAGCTCTTTTGCAAGCCTAATTGATTTCCCTATACTTTTGTAAGGCAGTCTCTGTCCCCTCTTGTTTGTATAGTTGCCTGTTTTTTACTCCGGATCTTGATCTTTAAATCACTGTTATGCCACATTGGATGTGATTTACTCCTTTTTCTTTTATTCCCACATGGTATATGGTGATAAGTATGTATATTTAGTAAGGATTTAAAGTTGTTAATTTATGTTCAGTAGTTTTACCCATCAGTTCTTTGTCCCAGTCTATACTTTGAATTGCTGCCCTTAGACTGTTAAAATCTGCCCTTTTAAAATTACGAGTTTTTGTTGGCCCTTTACCGTTTTTTTTTCATTTAACAAGTATACAGGTGGCTCAAGGTTTAACAAAGATATGGGTATTAAGGGGTGCTACTAGGGATAAAGATAATTGCAGTCACAAAAAGGGAGATAAAAAAGGTATCCCTTGACAAATAGTGCACACCCAAGACCCAATAACAATATAGAGAATAATGAATGATAAAACTTAACATTTAATAGTGTCTTTAAAATACAAGGTTAAAATCTTGATTCTCTGACTTCTTCATGAAAAATAATAATAATGATGAGAAGTGGAAAATCTCCAAATGCACCATATAATTATAAAACCACTGGGTCCTCTTGTAGTATGACCAAGTGATAAAGTACTATAGTGCTGTAAGCAGTGAAATAAAAAAATATATAGCGTACAAAAAATAATAATCTTGAACAAGTAAAGAAAAGTGTAAAAATGCTAATAATAAAAATTGATAGTGCTAGATCAGCTATAATGATACTTATATTAAAGTGCTAAATGCTGATAGATATATCTAAAGATATAGATATATCAAAATAATCAGTGTCAGTGATATGACAAAAGAGGGCCGATATTAGTGGAAAATAATAGTACTGGCGTATTCATTTATTTATTTACAACCACTGCTACATAAGCTAATTAATACGAGCCACCTATTGTATCCCAAATACAAATTCATAACTATGGAATAACTCCTATAATATTTGTTGATAGCAGGTAATACTGGCTAAGAGTGGTATGGGGACTAGAAGTGTATAATAACACAGCTATGGGTCTAATTTGAGTGAAACCCGGTTCTCCTGACTCCACACCATTGGCCCCTTCACCACCAACATTAAATTCACCACCACCACAATCCACACTCATTTAAATTGATGAATAGCAGAAGAGAATGGGAGGTCACCAAATGGGAAAGGCTAGACATCTTGGCACATGGAAACCAGCAATGGTGTGGAACTTTCCAGGATGAGCGTAGTGGAGATTGAGATGGAGGTGAGTGGTCTGTTGATGCCCGTGCCTCTGCACAGCCTCCTTTTGCTTTTGCGGCCATTCCTGATGGGTTCGAGTAGAGTGTGGTGTATGTTCCCTGGTCCCCTTCAGCATTGCAAAGTGGTGGTGGTGAAGGGGCTTGTGTACCTGAATGAAGCTTTGAGCTATACCATGTAGGGCCAGTGTAGGTGGGTATGTCATAGCAGAGAGGTCAGACAAACCCCCTGTCCAATAGAGAAGGAACTGGCAACCCACTCCAGTGTCACCTGTCATATTCATTTTAAGCCCTCAGGGGAATCTTCATACTCCACAGTATCACTAATTGAACTTGGCCTGTGTATTAACCCTTTATTATGATTAGATCTGATATTTTGTATTATCTGATATCTAATGCTATTATGACTGTTATTCTTTTTAATATGTATTGATCTATTGCATGTTAACTTGGGCTCATTAGTTTACATCTCTAGGATTGTGCCACTAATGTGATGCATGTGGATGTCCCATAACCCCAACCATTGAAAACACACTGACACGGTTACAACGGTATAACAAAGCTTTATTTTTTACACCGACTACAATCAACAGTGGTCAAGACTGTGCATCAATATCATGGGTGTGGTGTGGGTGGGTCCTGAGAGAGCAAGAGGCTATTATTGAAAAAAAGGGGATACCTACAGGGGGCTAATGTGATAGTCTAGAACAGGGATGGGCAAGAGAGGCCACATACATGCCCAGATTTGATTATATCCCTGCTGCATACAGGTGAGTCAATCACTTCTTCAGTCATCCTGATTGACTCACCTGTGCACAGAAAGGAAATATTCAAATCCAGGAATATATGTAGCCCTCCAGGACTGAACTTGCCCGCCCCTGGTCTAGAATAAGCATGATGTATAGCACCTACCAGGGTCACATGTGATCACTACACCACTGCAACCGTAATCTAATGAAAAAAAGGATCATCCCAAATCACTCCATTTAATTACAACTTGTCTGGATCTGCTCAATTAAACAGATGGTTCAACCTCTGGACTGTGTAATTCAATCCAGTTTCACACATACAGTGTGGCGACAAAAAAATTGAAAAAAATGAAAAAGTGGTCAACTAAAATAGGCGGAGGATAAAAAAAAAATAATCACAATGCATGTACAGTACAGTGCTAAATACTGTACCAATATACCAACTCACCTGATTCCAATCTGCAAGCATTACTATTAGCTAGGTCTCTGGATAATCAGTAATATGGGCAAATAGCTGTTAATACGAAGAGGACACAAAGGTCAGCAGCCAGATTCACTGTTAGTTACATGAGAGCCAAGGATCTTTTCTCAGACCATCATGATCACATGATGCACATATATTAGTGTGCATAGAGTGCATATATTAATGCTGGTTATCATTAACATGCCATTGTATGTCCACCGCCATAGCGGTATTAGTCTACATTGAAGCTAACAACAATCATGTCTGAGATATCTGGCTATATGACAGCTTTAAGACTCTGGGAGCTACATGTTAAGGGGGGCTGTCATTGAAAGAATTGAAGGAACCTGAGCGGCACTGGGAAAACTTTACACCTCATTTATTTCATTTACAGTGCTTGCAGCTGCAGGAGATGGACCTGAATTGTACCTGAAACCAAACAAATGAAAAAAGAAAAACCTAAAACCTAAGGCCTGAAAAAACATAGGGACGGCAGCATCTCTTCTCAACAACATTCATCAGTGACCATCTGCATACAAAATATCACCAGCACAAAGGCCAAGATCCAACTCTCTGTAGTGAGGCTAGATTAGGTTAACATTGTGACCAATAGATTGTCACTGAGGAGTGCTTTTGAGAAGGCACAAACATGTCCTCAACCCCTATGTCCTCCTCCGCCTCGCCACAGGGCCCACATCCTCTGCAGCCGGATGTCATCTCCCCACTGGTGGTGGTGGGGGACAGGGGGAGGCAGCGGCACCATGCATGGTGGAGGGATGGTGGGAGGAGAGGAGGGGCCGTGCTGCTGGTTCCTTTGGGATGCTTCCGCGGTAGAGGATGGGGTGCCGGGGACCAGCCCCAACCATAGCAGCCCGGCCAGACAGTTCTCGGTCATCAGACCTCCTCTCCTCCCTAGAGCACCTGGCCAGGCTGCGCATCACCTCTGCAGACAGTCCAGTTGCTCACGCATGATAACCAGCATATCTGCCTGCGCAGCCTGGCTTGGTGGTGGTGGGGATGGAGGTTCTGGTTGCAGGTCAGGGTGAGGAGGTGGCGGGGATGGAGTGGGGAGGGTCCGGGGCCCAGCTGGAGCCAGAGGTGATGATGGTGGTGTTGGCGTTTGTGTCACCAGTGGTGGTGGTGGCCAGGCCAGCACACTGGTGTTTTGGGAATGAGGTGTTGGGCAGCTGGCTTGCAGGTTGGAGGGCGCTGGTGATATCCAAAGTCAATCAAGGAGGGCTAAAGTGGGGTCAAACCTGATGGGGCTTGGTGACTGTCAAGGGGGGGGACACCCCCACCACAATGATCTCCCCCTTGTTAGAGCCAGGGCCCTCTGATTGTCCACCTTCCTCCTCTCCATGCCACGCCCCTGCCTCTGGCTTGCCAACAGACCCAGACCTCCTCCTGGATGCTGAGAGATAGATAAGAAAGGTACATATCATTAGTATGATGATTAATACATTGCTATGTGTCATTCCAAACAATCTGACATCTAGCCTTGAACATGGATGATTCTCCCAATTGCAACTCAGATTAGCTATCATGTGCTAGATTTGATCTATTCTTTGGTTTATGGTCTTCATCTTTCTTGGCTCCTAACACTATCTTGATTCCGGCTGCGGCCTGTAAATGCATAGGCTGCAGTGGGCACACCAATACATGGACTCGCTATTGCTCGATTACTGTTGTGGTGCCCGGGAATGACAGTTACATAGTTGCATAGTTACATAGTAATTGAGGTTGAAAAAAGACTTTCAGTTCATTAAGTTCAACCTTTTAAGATCTCCTCTGATCTGCAATATGAAGAATAGTTGTTAATTATTTCAATTATTAATTTATTGATCCAGAGGAAGGCAAACAGAAAAAAATACGTGAGACTTTGTCAATTGTCTCAAAGGGGAAAAAAATGAATACCTTCCTGACTGCAGCTACTGGCCATTGGATAAATCCCTGGACCAATACTCTCTCTAATTATCCAGGATAGCCCTGAATGCCCTTTTTAATTAGAAATAAAGTTAAAGTTATCTATCGTATCCGCTGTCACCATCTCCTTTGGTAGAGAATTTCACAGATTAACCACCCTTACTGTGAAGAACCCTTTTCTTTCTTTAAGGTGGAATATTTTTACTTCTAACCTCAAAGGATGAAAACCTCTTGGCACAAAAAGCTCCACTTACAAATCTTTATACTGACCCTGGAAGTATTTATATAAGATAATCATATCTCCTCATAGACACTTTTTTCCCCCCGAGAAAATACATTTGATTTGGTTAGCCTTTATCCATAACTTCGGCCCTCCATTCCCCTTATTAGTTTTCTTGCCCTTCTCTGTACTACTTTACAGCTCTAAAATGTCCTTTTTATGAAGTGGTGCACTTGTACTGCATATTCCAAATGAGGGCGTACTAGGGATTTCTAGAGAAAATAAGCTTAATTTGGTTAGTCTTTCTTCATAACTTAGCCCCTCCATTCCCCTTAGTAGTTTTGTTGCCCTTCTCTGTACCTTTTCCAGCTCTTTTTATGAAGTGATGCCCAAAATTGCACTCCATATTCCAAATGAGGGCATACTAGAGATTTGTATAATGGCAGAATTATATTTGATTCCCTTGCTTCTATACCCTTCTTAATACATGCTAATATTTTATTTGCCTTTGCAGCTGCTGCGTGGCATTGAGCACTGCTACCTAGGTGGTTGTCCACAAGCACCCCCAAATCCCTTTAAATATCTATAGAACTATGGTTGCATTTCCTGAGTATGCTTCTGGGCTCCATTAAGATTATAAATTACATGACTATTTTTCCTTCCCAGATGCATAACTTTACATTTATTAGTATTACAGTGTATATAAAAAGTCTACACACCCATGTTAAAATGTCAGGTTTCTGTGCTGTAAAAAATGAGACAAAGATAAATAATTTCAGAACTTTTTCCACCTTTAATGTGACCTATAAACTGTACAACTCAATTGAAAAACAAACTGAAATCTTTTAGGTAGAGGGAAGACAAAAAAAAAAAGAAAAATAATGTGGTTGCATAAGTCTGCACACCCTCTTATAACTGGAATGTCGCTGTGTTCAGAATTAAGCAATACACATTCCAAATCATGTTAAATAGCATACACCGGCCATCATTTAAAGTGCCTCTGGTTAACCCCAAATAAAGTTCAGCTGCTCTAGTTGGTCTTTCCTGAAATTTTCTTAGTCGCATACCACAGCAAAAGCCATGGTCCACAGAGAGCTTCCAAAGCATCAGAGGGATCTCATTGTTAAAAGGTATCAGTCAGGAGAAGGGTACAAAAGAATTTCCATGCATTAGATATACCATGGAACACAGTGAAGACAGTCATCATCAAGTGTAGAAAATATGGCACAACAGTGACATTACCAAGAACTGGAGCTCCCTCCAAAATGTCTGGGTCTGGGAGGCTACCAAGAGGCTGTGTGGTACATGTGACAACAATCTCCCTTATTCTTCATATGTCTTGGCTATGAGGTAGAGTGGCAAGACGAAAGCCTTTTCTTACGAAGAAAAACATCCAAGCCAGGCTACATTTTGCAAAAACACATCTGAAGTCTCCCAAAAGCATGTGGGAAAAGTTGTGGTCTTATGGTTATGGTCTGATGAAACCAAGGTTGAACTTTTTGGCCATAATTCCAAAAGATATGTTTGGCGCAAAAACAACACTGAACATCACCAAATGAACACCATACCCACAGTGAAGCATGGTGGTGGCAGCATCATGTTTTGGGGATGTTTTTCTTCAGCTCTAACTGGGGCCTTAGTTAAGATTGAGGGAATAATGAACAGTTCCAAATACCAGTCAATATTGGCACAAAACCTTCAGGCTTCTGCAAGAAAGCTGAACATGAAGAGGAACTTCATCTTTCCGCATGATAACGACCCAAAGCATACATCCAAATCAACAAAGGAATGGCTTCACCAGAAGAAGATTAAAGTTTTGGAATGGCCCAGCCAGCCTCATACCTGAATCCGATTGAAAATCTGTGGGGTGATCTGAAGAGGGCTGTGCACAGTAGATGCCCTCGCAATCTGACAGATTTGGAGTGTTTTTGCAGAGAAAAGTGGGCAAATCTTGCCAAGTCAAAATGTGCCATGCTGATAGACTCATACCCAAAAAGACTGAGTGCTGTAATAAAATCAAAAGGTGATTCAACAAAGTATTAGTTTAAGGGTGTGCATACTTATGCAAACATATTATTTTATTTTTATTTTTTTTCTTCCCTCCCCCTAAAAGATTTCAGTTTGTTTTTCAATTGAGTTGTACAGTTTATAGGTCACAGTAAAGGTGGAAAAAGTTCTGAAATGATTTATCTTTGTCTCATTTTTTTACAGCACAGAAACCTGACATTTTAACAGGGGTGTGTAGACTTTTTATAACCACTGTAAATATCATCTGCCCATTCCTCTATTTTATGTAAATCCCTTTGGAGGGAAAGTACATCATTATCTGATTTAATTACCTTGCACAACTTTGTGTCATCAGCAAAAATGCAGACACAGCTTTCCAGTACCACCTCTAAGTCATTAATAAAAATGTTAAAAAGGAGAGGACCTAATAATGAATTCTGAGAAACCCCACTTACCGCATTAGTACAATCGGAGTATGTTCCATTTACCACAACCCTTTGCTTCCTGTCTTTTAGCCTGCTCTCGATCCATGAGCAGATATTTACTGCAATTCCTGTATCCCTTAGTTTGCACAATAGTCTCCCATGTGGCACTGTATCAAAAGCCTTTGCAAAATCCAAAAAGACTACATGCACTGAGTTGCCATGATCCAGGTTCCTACTAACCTCCTCATAGAAACTAATTAGATTTGTTTGAAATGACATATCCCTCATAAATCCATTTTAACTCCTACTTATAATCCTGTTGAGATATACATATTATTTATTATATGTTATCCCTTATTAACCCTTCTAAAAACTTTCCCACTACAGAAGTGAGGCTTTCAGGTCTATAATTTCCCAGATTTCTCTTGCTCCCTTCTTAAATATAGGTATCACCTCTGCTTTTTGCCAGTCATCTAGTAGCGACCCAGTGTTGAGTGAATCTTGAAAAACTAAATATAATGGTTTGGTTAATACAGAACTCAGTTCCCTCGGTACCCTTAGATGTATTCCATCAGGACCTGGGGCTTTTTAAAAATGTATTTTTTCCAATTTCTTTTGGATTTCTTCTTGCATTAACCAATCATTTGGTGCCCCATTATGTTGTGGTGTCCCCCCCACTGGTACCTCCCTTGTGTATACCAAACAAAACAAAAATATTTAGCTCATCTGCCTTTTCCTGGTTACTAATTATCAGGCGGCCTGTATCACATAAGGTTCCTATAGCTTCCTTCCTGGCCTTCTTTCCATTAGTATATTTAAAAAATATTTTTGGGTTCATCTTACTCTCTTTTGCAACAAATTTTTCATTTTCTATTTTAGCCAGTCCAATATCCCTTTTGCAAGCCTTATTGATTTCCTTGTACTCACGTAAAGCAGTCTCTGTCCCCTCTTGTTTATATAATTTAAATGCCTGTTTTTACTCTGTATCTTGATCTTTAAATAATTTTGTAAGCCACATTGGATGCGATTTTTTCCTTTTCCTTTTATTTCCACATGGTATATGGTGATAAGTATGTATATTTAGTAAGGATTTAAATGTTGTCCATTTATGTTCAGTATGTTTACCTATCAGTTCTCTGTCCCAGTCTATACTTTGTATTGCTGCCCTTAGACCATTAAAATCTGCTCTTTTTAAACGTTTTATTTTTATAATTCAATCTCAAATGAGACTGTGTTGTGATCACTGTTTCCCAAAGGTTGCCCTATGTCAACATTTGATACCATATCAATATTATTTGTAATAACTAAATCCAAGATAGCTTCATTTTTAGTAGGTTCTTGTATAACCTGGGCCAGATAATAATCCCTGAGTGTACTCAAGAGCCTGGTTCCGCTTTCTCCTGGAAAGCTTCTGGCATTAGCAAGCATACATCTTATGTTATGAATTTGTAGTTTTGTGGTTCCTGCCTCTGTACTTGAGTTACTTAGTAATACCTCCCTATTGACTATACTAACCCTCCCTCCTCCCCCATGAGTAGTTAATTCATACCTTTTCCCCTCTAGGCTTTGGACCCGCTTACACTCATTAGTCCCTCCTCCCAGTGATTTGTCAGCTTCATGGATTTAATGATGCATCCATCTATCCCTGGTTAATTCCATGGAGCTGACATGTCAGTGTCCTTGTTGGTCATCATGTACATGTGTAGTGTCTGTGAGATGCACATGTGGTGGCACGTTGGTGTATGTCATATTCACCTGACATGGAGGCTGGGTCCTGCTGGGCCACCGGGCCTGAAGCTCCAGCGGCAAGCCAAGGTCTCAGAAGGTCCCTTGTCACCCTCTCAGACTCATTATAGGTCACACTGCGTCCTTGATCCTCTCTTGACATCATCCTCCTCACCTTGGCCCTGATATTATCATATCAGTGGTTCACGGACCTCTCATACCTAGGCGCTATGCCTTCTTCAGTCATTTCTATTTGTCTATTGTATATGTCTATTTCCTACTTCCAAGACTGAGCCCCAGGCCCAGGTTTCACTTCCCTCCCCCCTGCAAGGTTGACGGGGCGGCCACAGATGGCACCCAGGAGGACCACATTCTCCTGGTGCGTATAGTTGTGGGCCCTGTGCTTGCCCCTAGCCTCTTGCCCTCTCGACTGTGGACCATGACCCTGGTCTCCCTGACCTGTCTGACCTGTACCTGAGATGAACCCCCCTTCCCCAAATGAACCCCCCGCCTGGGAACAGGCCCCTTCCCCTCTGTCCCTCTTCTATGTGTGCCTGACGCTCGGAGCCCCCTTTTACCACCCGCCACTTCTCCCTCCTCATCCTACCCCTCCTCTCCTTCCTCCTCTCCTTCCTCCTTATCCTCCCTCCTCTCTCCTCGCCCTCCTCCACCTCCTCACTCCTCCCCACCTCCACTCCACATGACCTCCTGCAGCTCCTCCCTCTCCCCCTCCACCCTCCTTCTCCCCAACTCTACCCTTCTCTCCTCCCTTATAGCTCCTCCCTACATCATTAAACTAAATTAAACTAAGGCTAAATCAAAAAAGCTATTACTGTAATATGTGTGAAAAATATGTATGTGCTATGTGTTATAAATAAGTGTTGGGGGATGTGGTGTGGTGTTGGAATGTGTGTGTGGTGTGTTCTAACTCTATATATATCTGTGTGTGTTCTTTAAGCTATGCGTCTTGCAAATATGTGAAATCTGTAAATATGTGTAAGCATTAAGTGTAAATACGTTTGAAATATAGTATAAATCAATTTAAAAAAGTAACGTGCCTCAAAAGTAAAAGAAGGATAAATCAAAAAAAGTATTCCTGTAATGTGGCTGTTGGGAAAAAAATAATAATGTGCTATGTGTTATTAATAAGTGTTGGGGGATGGGGTGTGGGGGATGGGATGGGGGGAAGGGTGTCCTGACTCTGTGTATCTCTATGTGTGTACTTTAACCTATGTGTATTGCAAATATGTGTAATCTGTAAATATGTTTAAGTCTTAAGTGTACAGCAGTACTTTACATCACTAATATCAACTCTGTCCTCTAACCCAAAACATCTTTTTGCCACTTTCAATAATCTTCTCCGCCCACCACCTCCCCCCATCCCTTCCTGTCTCACGGCTAAAGACTTTGCCAACCATTTTACACATAAAATTCAATCTATCCACAATGAACGCTCCTCTCACCGTGGCTCACACACTTCCTTACCAGTTTCATCTCCTCTAACTCTCTTCTGGACACTTTCCAAATCCAGCTTTCGGCCTCAACACTCCACTGAGACAGCCCTCATAAAAGTCACCAATGACCTACTCACCGCCAAGTCTAAAGGTCACTTTTCTATTTTGCTTTTTCTGGATCTCTCTGCCGCCTTTGACACAGTTGACCATTCAATTCTACTCCACATTCTCTCCTCCCTCGGCATTCGAGACACTGCTCTCTTGTGGTTCTCATCATGCCTCCAAGAACGATCATTTAGCGTCTCCTTCTCCGGCACATCTTCTTCTCCTCACCCCCTGTCTATTGGCGTACCCCAATGATCAGTCCTAACCCCCCTCCTCTTCTCCATCTACACATCCTCACTCGGCACCCTAATAAACTCTTTTGGGTTCCAGTACCATCTCTATGCAGATGACACCCAAATCTATCTCTCATCACCAGATCTATCCCCCTCTCTTCTAGCACATGTCTCCGACTGCCTCTCTAGTATATCCTCTTGGATGTCCGCCCACCATCTGAAACTCAACATGTCTAAGACTGAACTCTTAATCTTCCCACCCTCTACTACAGCTTCAATTCCTCACATCTCTCTCTCTGTCAACAATGCCATCATCACTCCCACCTCCCAAGCCCGTTGTCTCGGGGTTCTACTGGACCCTGCCCTTTCTTTCATCCCACACACACATACAGTCTCTAACCAAATCCTGTCTTTTTCATCTAAAAAACATATCCAAAATACGCCATTACCTTACACAAGACACAACTAAGAATCTAATACACTCTCTCATCATTTCTCCTCTTGACCATTGCAACTAGCTCCTTGTTGGCCTGCCCATCACTCGCCTCTCCCCACTTCAATCCATAATAAATGCCTCCGCCAGACTCATCTTCAGTACACATCGTTCAATGTCGGCAGCTCCTCTTTGTCAATCACTTCACTGGCTTCCCTTAGCCTGCAGAATAAAGTTTAAAATCTTGACCCAAACTTATAAAGCCCTTAACAACAGCGCACCCCCATACATCTCTGCTCTCATCTCCAAATACTCCCCCACACGCCCTCTTCATTCTGCTAATGACCTTCTTCTTTCTACCACTCTTATCAGCTGTTCTCACTCCCGCCTCCAGGACATTTCTCGCGCTGCCCCTATTCTCTGGAACTCCTTGCCTCGCGTCACCGTACTATCCTCCTGCCTTAAATCCTTCAAAACATCAATAAAAACGCACCTCTTTAAAGAAGCCTATAACTTTCCTCCCTAACATGCTCAGCACTACTCTCTCCCTACTGTACCACATGCACACTTCAACCTTTAGATTGTAAGTCTGCGAGTTTCATTCCTGCAAGGTGCTTTAGGGAAAGCGCTATGGACAACGGATTCCAAACTCAAAGACAGGGCCATCCACTCTTTGCAATGTGTGAATCTTTAACTTGTCATTGCCTGTAACTTAACTTATGTATAGCTCTACGGAATATGTTGGCGCGTTACAAATAAACGATAATTATAATAATAATAATAATAATAATAATATGTTTGAAATAGAATATAAACAATCAAAAAACTTAATTGACCTCTCATAAAACCACTACTCTCTCTCCAACAAATTCCCCGACCAGCTCCTGGACCTGTGTGCTACTTCCAATGAAATTTACAACACAGTCAACGCAGGGGCGGGTCAATCAAATGTATATACATTAAATTAGAAAAGTAGAGAATTTACATTGGGACTTGTTCCCATATCTTAATCCATAATTAATTCCTCCTGGAAACTACCAACCTCATTAAATTGGGGCTACGTTGTAAAACATAGTCCGTAACTCGAGATTCACGTGTCATGGCTATTAAATTAGCCACATAATGTTGCTCGCAGTGCATTGTACTTGTGTGTTAACACGCAGGACGGCCAAAAATCGCCTAAGATTTGAGCTACTTTGAACATTGCGCACGTAAATCCTTTAATCTGTCCTGACCGTACCTTCTACTTATTTAGCTACATAGTTACATAGTAATTTAGGTCGAAAAATGACTTTTAGTCCATCAAGTTCAACCTATTTAGATCTCCTCTGATCTGCAACATGCTGATTAATTGTTAATTGATCCAGAGAAAGGCAAAAAAAAAAAAAACAGAGAAACTTTGCCAATTGTCTCAAAGGGAAAAAAATATAAAATTCCTTCCTGACCCCAGATACCGGTGATCAGATTCCTCCCTGTATCAATACTTCCTCTCTAATAATCCAGGATAGCCCTGAATGCCCTTTTTATTAAAAATATATCCAATCCCTCTATAAAGTTATCTATCGAATCCGCTGTCACCACCTCCTTTGGTAGAGAATTCCACAGATTAACCCCCCTTACTGTGAAGAAACCTTCTTTCTTTAAGGTGAAATCATTTTACTTCTAATCTCAAAGGATGTCCCCTTGTCAGTTGAAAACCTCTAGGCACAAAAAGTTCACATGACAAAGCCTTGTATTCCACCTGGATATATTTATATAAGGTAATCGTTTAATTTAGTTAGTCTTTCTTCATAACTTAGCCCTTCCATTCCCCTTATTCGTTTTGTTGCCCTTCTGTGTACTTTTTCCAGCTCTAAAATGTCCTTTTTGTGTAGTGGTGCCCTAAATTGTACTCCATATTCCAAATGAAGGCGTACTAGGGATTTGTATAGTGGAAGAATTATATTTGTTTCTCTTGCTTCTATACCCTTCTTAATACATCCTAATATTTTACTTGCCTTTGCAGCTGCTGCTTGGCATAGAGCACTGTTACCTAGGTGGTTGTCCACAAATACTCCCAAATCCCTTTCAATATATGATACTCTAGATTTGCTCCATTAAGATTATAAATTGCATGGACATTTTTCCTCCCCAGATCAATTTACATTTATTCATATTAAATCTCATCTGCCATTTAGATGCCCATTGCTCTATTTTTTGTACATCCCTTTGGAGGGAAAGTACATCATTATCTGATTTAATTACCTTGCACAACTTTGTGTCATCAGTGAAAATGAAGACACTACTTTCCAATCCTACTTCTAAGTCATTAATAAATATGTTAAAAAGGAAGGGACCTAATACTGAACCCTGAGGAACCCAAGTTACCACATTAGTCCAGTCTGAGTATGTTCCATTTACAACAACCCTTTACCCTCTGTCTTTTAGCCAGCTCTCAATCCATGAGCCAATATTTACTGCATTTCCTGTATCCCTTAGTTTGCACAATAGTCTTCCATGTGGAACTGTATCAAAAGCTTTTGCAAAATCCAAAAAGACCACATCCACTGAGTTGCCTCGATCCAAGTTCCTACTAACCTCTTCATAGAAACTAATTAGGTTTCTTTGACATGACCTTTCTTTCATAGTTACATAGTTACATCGTAATTGAGGTTGAAAAAAGACTTTCATTCAATCAAGTTCATCCTTTTAAGATCTCCTCTGATCTGCAATATGCAGATTAGTTATTAATTATTCAGTTGTTAATTAATTGGTAATTAATTATTATTCAACAAATTGATTTTTTTTTTTATCAATAATTATTGATCCAGAGGAAGTCAAAAAAACAAAAAAAACAAGTGAAACTTAGCCAATCATCTCAAAGGAAAAAAAAAATCCTTCCTGACCCCAGATATTTACAATCGGATTTCTCCCTGGATAAATACTCTCTCTTTAATTATCCAGGATAACCCTGAATACCCTATTAATTAGAAATAAATCCAGTCCCCTTTTAAAGTTATTTATCAAATCCACAGATTAATCACCCTTACTGTGAAGAACCCTTTTCTTTCTTTAAGGTGGAATATTTTTACTTCTAACCTTAAGGGATGTTCTCTTGCCAGTTGAAAACCTTTTGGCACACAAAGCTCCCTTGACAAATCTTTATACTGACCCTGGATGTATTTATATAAGGTAATAATATCTCCTCTTAGATGCATTTTATCTAAAGAAAATAAGCTTCATTTAGTTGGTCTTTCTTCATAACTTTGCTCCACCTTTCCCCTTATTAGTTTTGTTGCGCTTCTCTGTGCCTTTTCCAGCTCAAAATTTTTATTTTTATGAAGTGGTGACCAAAATTGTACTCCTTATTCCAAATGAGGGCACACTAGAGATGTTTCCCTTGCTTCTATACCCTTCTTAATACATGTTAATATTGTACTTGCCTTTGCAGCTGCTGCTTGGCTTTGAGCCTAGGTGATTTTCCACAAGCACTCCCAAATCCCTTTCAATATCTGATACTCCTATATTTGTTCCATTAAGATTATAAATTGCATGGCTATTTTTCTTTCCCAGATGCATAACTTTACATTTATAAGTATGCAGTCTCATCTGCCATTTAGATGATCATTCCTCAATTTTATGTAAATCCCTGTGGAGGGAAAGCACATCATTATCTGTTTGAATTACCTTACACAACTTTGTGTCATTAGGGAAAATGGAGTCACTACTTTCCAGTCCCACCTCTAAGTCATTAATAAATATGTTAAAAAGGAGATGACCTAATACTGAATCCTGAGGAACACCACTTACCACATTAGTCCAATTTAAGTATGTTCCATTTACAACAACTCTTTGCTTTCTGTCTTTAAGCCAGCTCTCAACCCATGAGCAGATATTTACTGCAATTCCTGTATCCCTTAGTTTAACAATAGTCTCCCATGTGGCACTGTATCAAAAGCCTTTGCAAAATCCAAAAAGACTACATCCACTGAGTTGCCTTGATACAGGTTCCTACTAACCTCCTCATAGATACTAAATCCATGATGACTCCTACTTATAAACCTGTTCAAATAGACATATTTTTGTATATTATCCCTTATTAACCCTTCTGAAAGCGTCCCCACTACAGAAGTGAGGCTCACTGGTCTATAATTCCCCGGATTTGCTCTTGCTCCCTTTTTTTAATATAGGTATCACATCTGCTTTTCTCCAGTCATCTGGTAAAGACCCTGTGTTGAGTGAATCTTGAAAATTAAATATAATGGTTTGGCTATTACAGAGCCCATTTCCCTCAGTACCTTTGGATGTATTCTATCAGGACCTGAGACTTAATTAACATTTATTTTTTCCAACCTTTTTTGGATTTCTTCCTGCGTTAACCCCCAACCATTGAAACGTCCCTTGTGTATAACGAAGAAAAGAACCTATTTAGCTCATCTGACTGATTCCTGGTCACTGATTGTCAGACAGCCTGTTTCACATTGTAATGTTCCTATAGCTTTCTTCCTGGCCTTCTTCCCATTAATATATTTATAAAATATTATAGGGTTAGTCTTACTCTCCTTTGCAACTAACTTTTCATTTTCGATTTTAGCCAGTCTAATAGCTATTTAGCAAGCCTTGTTGACTTCCTTGTACTTACGTTAATTTAAATGCCTGTTTTTTAATCCTCATCTTCATCTTTAAGTTACATAGTTACATAGTAATTGAGGTTGAAAAAAAGACTTTCAGTCCATCAAGTTCCACCTTTAAAGATCTCCTTTGATCTGCAATATGCGGATTAGTTGTTATTTAATTAGTTGTTAATTGCTAATTATTGATCAACAATTATTTTTTATTTTTTAAATAATTAATTAATTTTCATGGTTAAGTCATTGTTAAGCCAGATGGGTTGTTATTTACTCCTTCTACTTTTATTTCCACATGGTATATGGTGATAAGTATGTTTATTTAGTAATTATTTGAATGTTGTCCATTTATGTTCAGTATTTTTATCCATCAGTTCTCTGTCACAGTATATACTTTGTGTTGCTCCCTTACAGTTTTGTTTTTTTAATTAATTTTTTAAATGAGACTGTGTTGTGATCATTGTTTCCCAAAGGTTGTCCTATTTCAACTTCTGATACTATATCAGTATTATTTGTGATAACTAAATCCAACAATACCTCATTTCTAGTAGGTTCTTGTATAATCTGGGCCAGATAATGATCTCTGAGTGTACTCAAGAACCTGCTCCCCTTAGCTGAACTGCAGCTCTCATTTATCCAGTTTATTTAAGGTTTATTAAAATATCCCATTATTAAAACTTGACTATGCTTAGCTGCATTTCCAATCTGTAACAATAATTGCAGTTCCTCACTTTCAATTATATTTGGGGGTTTATAGCATACTCCTACTAATATTCTTTTAGAATTTGCTGCTCCGCTATTTTAATTTCTATCCACAAACATTCAACATTACTGCTAGTACAACCATAAATATATTCTCTGACTATAGACTTAAATTCAGGCTTAACATACAGACATATCTCTCCTCTTTTACCATTGCCCCAATATTTCCTAAATAGCTTATAACCATCCAGATTAACAGTCTAGTCAAAAGATTAATTCCACCACTTTCAGTAATGCCTATTAAAACCCATTTCTCATTAAATGCTAATAATTCTAACTCTCCCATTTTTCATTGCAAGCTTCTGGTATTCGCAAGCATACACCTTATGTTATGAGTCTCTAATTCTGCAGTGCATGCCACTGTACTTGAGTTACCTAGCAATCCCTATTGACTATACTAATCCTCCCCCCATCTCCTACCCCTTGACTAGTTAATTTGTTCCTTACCCCCTCTACACTTTCTACCCCATTACTTCTATCTCCCCCCTCCCACCCCACCTACTAGTTTAAAAACTCCCCCAGCCGTTCTACCATCCTATCCCCTACCATCCTATCACCTAACGCAAAGGGAGCCCAAAGGCCAACGTGTGCTCGATAGCACCCGCAAAGGGGGGTAAAGTCCAATACGTAGCACTTTGTAGGCAAATAAAAACACATTACTGTACATTTATTATAATGGAAAATTATGCTAGGTCTTAGAATTAATAGCACAACATACTCAAGCACGCACCGAAAAATACTTTATTTAATTCTCATATTTTGTGTGATATCGATCCCTGCAATCAATGTGTTAAGACATACACTTTAACATGCATGTATTAGAATATCATATTTACTGCTTTATTAATATTGCATTATACCTGGCTTGTGGGACCGTACAGTGTAAACTGTACTGGAAGCACGTAGGACTTGGAAATCTACCCTCCCCTTTTTCAGTGACGTAATGCTAACAATCTCTTTTTCCATTGGCTCCATCTGAAACCGAAACTACGTAATTGCTTAATTGTTTGCGTGCGAGCACGCATCCCCAACGGCCGCAAACTGGTTTACTAAATAGCCTCTCTAGCTCATAGCCAATTCTAATTTAATAGCAACGTAAGTAGGGCAAATTTCAATCCTGCAGCCGCTGCGAGGCTCATGTTGGACTTACAAGGCTGGAATTTAATATGACTGTACAAAAGGGAAGAAAGGGAATATGGAGTAAGAGTGCAGTTTTGGGCACCACTTCATGAAAAGGACATTTTAGAACTGGAAAACGTACAGAGAATGGCAACAAAACTAATAAGGAGAATGGAGAGGCTAAGTTATGAAGAAAGACTAACCAAATTAAACATATTTTCTCTTGAAAAAATTACATTATATAAATACATCCAGGTCAGTATAAAGATTTGTCAAGGGAGCTTTTTGTGCCAAGAGGTTTTCAATTGACATGAGGACATCCTTTGAGGTTAGAAGTAAAAAGATTCCCCCTAAAAGAAATAAAAGGGTTCTTCACAGTAAGGGTGGTTAATCTGTGAAATTCTCTACCAAGGGAGGTGGTGACAGCGGATTCAATAGATAACTTTAAAACAGATTTAAATAAATAGGGTATTAAGGGTTATCCTGGTTAATTAGAGAGGGAGTATTGATCCAGAGAGGAATCCGATCGCCAGTATCTGGGGTCAGGAAGGAAAAAAAAATTCCCTTTTGAGAAAATTGGCAAAGTTTCACTTGTGGTTTTTTCTGTTTGCCTTCCTCTGGATTAAATAACAACTAATCATATTGCAGATCAGAGGAGATCTTAGAAGGTTGAACTGGGCTAAAAGTATTTTTTTTCAACCTCAATTACTATGTAACTATCGAACTATGTAACTATGTAACTTCTTCCTAACAAATCCACTTTATGTATGGGAAATTTACCATAGTAATGTAAGAATACATATATTTTAAGAAAAAGCACACTTAAACCATAGTAACGTGGAAGTTACATTGAATATATGATCACAAATTCTAGGTGGAAATATATAATAAAACGTAACTTTTATTTGCAAAAAATAAACAAAAATGTTGTACATAAAATCCGAAGCATAAAAGTTAATTCAACAATCATCCCCTCCTGATGAAATCAATATAATGGGTATGCAATGTATAGGCTCTACAATGCTAATTGGTCCAATAACACATGTATAGTGCCAAAAAAAATCCCTTGCACTGCTTAGCACACCATAGACGGCATATGTCTTAGAACCAAGAGACTGAGGACACTGGCCGGGTACATCGTGTTAGACACACTCAAGTTGTGCGCTTTGCAAAAATTCCCTCTCCACACCTCCTTCACATATCAACTAGGACCCACTCTTGCCCTCTATCTGTCTAAACTACACTCATCTAAATGGGTACAATCAATATACTGAATAAGACCAAAATCTGGTAGGTAGAGTCGAGAGCTGTTAATATATGACCAGTAAATGGCTAGAGAACAGTGCTCAAAAGGGTTATTCAACACATCCATATATATATGTGTAAAATGTACAAAAAGCTATTTACAGTGGCAGTGCAAATTCACAATGGCAGCAATTCCTATGATTTATATAAATACAAATACAAAATACAGTTGCACATATTCATCTATTTCAATAAACTTAGTACGAATCACAGTGCAATTTTATAATACTAGTAATTCATATAGCAATATCAGTACATCTCCAAAATCCAATTATATGTATCCACAATCATACACTATATAAATATATGCCATATCTATTAAATAAAATTATATTAGTGTATTGATATTTACATAATAAGCAAAGCACGTCTCCATTACTGATTTATATCGCTAATTAATCACATATAATAGTTGTCAAACTACGAATCGTCATCACACTTTGCGAGCTCGCGAAGCGAACTCGCAAGAACTGAATCCCTCTGAAAGCGAGGGATACAGTTTGCTCCGCAAATGCGGCCCGTCGCGAATCGAGGGTCTGCATTTGCGGAGGTGGAGGCTCAAAGGCGCCTCACACGCGGTTAAAAACACACACACACGCACGACTTAGAAAAAAACTGACTTCGGAACCAACCTTAAAGGCACAAACACCCAGACGCACGGAAAATACGTCCATAACTGCCAAACCGTGCGCACCTAAAAACAGTCAAAACACACTAAATACTCACAAAAAATACATAAAAAGCTTACCCATAAGCAAGGCGGGGGGGGGTACCTCCATTTATGTCCAAATTCCCGAGTTCAGACTCGAAAATTCCCTAAGCCAGAGAAAAACTGGCTGCTGAAAAAACCCGAAAACGAGGCTCAAAGCCCAGCCACGTACAAATTACCCAAGAAGGGATCCGAGATAAGCTCGGAGACCTGCATTAACCCCAAATTAACCATCGCAGTGGGGGTCCCGATCGCACACGATCGGGGACCCACGCTGTAATGAAAATTAAAAATTCCCACGTTATGGGTCCTTAAAGGACCCATTATAAAAAATATATATACAATACAGACCCCCATAAGCCCTTCATTAACCCCCTCACTCATGGGGGTCAATACAGACCCCCATAAACCCTTCATTAACCCGGTCACTCATGGGGGTTAATACAGGCCGCCATAAGCACTTCATTAAACCCCTCACTCATGGGGGTCAATATAGACCCCCATACGCCCTTAATTAACCCTGTCACTCATGGGGGTCAATACAGACCCCCCATAAGCCCTTCATTAACTGTGTCACTCATGGGGGTCAATATAGACCCCCATAATCCCTTCATTAACCCTGTCACTCATGGGGGTCAATACAGGCCCCCATAAGCACTTCATTAACCCCCTCACTCATGGGGGTCAATACAGAGACCCATAAACCCCTAATTAACCCTGTCACTCATGGGGGTCAATATAGACACCCCATAAGCCCTTCATTAACTGTGTCACTCATGGGGGTCAATACAGACCCCCATAAGCCCTTCATTAACCCTGTCACTCATGGGGGTCAATATAGACCCCCCATAAGCCCTTCATTAACTGTGTCACTCATGGGGGTCAATATAGACACCCATAAGCCCTTAATTAACCCTGTCACTCATGGGGGTCAATACAGACCCCCATAAGCCCTTAATTAACCCTGTCACTCATGGGGGTCAATACAGGCCCCCATAAGCACTTCATTAACCCCCTCACTCATGGGGGTCAATATAGACCCCCATAAGCCCTTTATTGACCCTGTCACTCATGGGGGTCAATACAGACCCCAATAAGCACTTAATTAATCCCCTCACTCATGGGGGTCAATACAGAGACCCATAAACCCCTAATTAACCCTGTCATTCATGGGGCTCAATATAGAACCCCATAAGCCCTTCATTAACCGTGTCACTCATGGGGGTCAATACAGACCACCATAAGCCCTTCATTAACTCCCTCACGCATGGGGGTCAATATAGACCCCCAAAATCCCTTTATTAACTGTGCCACTCATGGGGTTCAATACAGACCCCCATAAGCACTTCATTAACCCCCTCACTCAGGGGGGTCAATATAGACCCCCATAAGCCCTTCATTATTCGTGTCACTCATGGGGGTCAATACAGACCGCCATAAGCACTTCATTAATCCTGTCACTCATGAGGGTCAATATAGACCCCCATAAGCTCTTAATTAACCCTGTCACTCATGGGGGTCAATATAGACCCCCATAAGCCCTTCATTAACTGTGTCACTCATGGGGGTCAATACAGACCCCCATAAGCACATAATTAACCCCCTCACTCATGGGGTTCAACATAGACCCCCATAAGCTCTTCATTAACCATGTCACTCATGGGGTCAATACAGACACCCATAAGACCTTCATTAACCCTGTCACTCATGAGGGTCAATGTAGACCCCCATAAACCCTTAATTTACCCCGTCACTTAGGAGGGTCAATATAGCCCCCCATAAGCCCTTAATTAACCCCTTCACTCAAAGGGGTCAATACAGACCCCCATAAACCGCTAATTAACCCTGTCACTCATGGCGGTCCATACAGACCCTCATAAGCCTCTATTTAACCCCATCAGGGTATATTAAGACCATTATGGGCCTGTTACAACCCAACATTAACCACATAAGTGCCATGACGGTCCTCAAGGACCATCATGACACTAAGTATAAACACTACACTGCACTATACCCCCCCAATAAAACATTAAATATCAACTAAACACCCTCTACACTAACCTATTAACACCTTCACTACTTACCTACCCCCTAATAATGCCCACCACTCTAATTACAGAAAATAAAAAAGCCTAAAGTAATAAAAAATAAAAAATCTACATTACATAAAATAAAAAAACCTAAGTCACAAAAAATATAAAAAAGGAACATTACAGAATATAAAAAAAACACATTACAACCCCCCACCCACAACAGAAAAAAATAAAAAAATACACACCTGAAAAGGAAATACATACAATACAAATACATACCATATAAATGCATTCAATACAAATGCATACAATACAAATAAAATGAAATACAATACACCCCTATCTAATATACAATACATTCTATCTATCTAATATACATCCCCCAATCTTTCTAAATAAATACCATAATCTCATATACATCCTATCTATATAATATACATCCCCCAATCTATCTAAATAAATACCACAATCTAATATACAATACATGCTAAGCTATCTATATAAAACACATACTCCTAGCTAACATACAATAAATGCTATCTATATATAAAATAATCTAATTCTAAGCTAAAATAAAATAATTAAGACCACTTACCTTTGCAGATGTCCATTCAGATCAGGCACCTAGGGGGGAAAAAAATAGTGCAACACATTTACAGTAAATAAATAAACATTCTAAATATTCTACTCACCTTTCCAGCATGTCCCGTTCTTAATCTTTTACTCTTCTCCGGCGCGGCCCCTGTTAAAAAAAACATAACATTAACACAGACATAAACATAAAAACAAAATAAAATAAACATAATCTACATTGTACTTACCTCCCGATGTCTCTGGCCTCCTCCTCTTCTGCCCCGCCCTGGAACAGCGCTCTAAAAAAAAAAAACTTTTCCGGAAGAAAATAGGCAATGGCGCCTTCTGATAGGTTGAAAACGCTGTCTATCAAATTCACCCAATCAGAAAGGGATACACCCTAAAATCCCACTCTGATTGGATAATGCACCTATCAATCTTTATTTAAACCAATCACAAGGCGCAGATGCCTTCAGCCATTCACAATGGAATACACCCCCACAGGGTGATTGGCTGGAGGCATCTGCGCATTCTGATTGGTTGCCCTGACAATAGCCAATCACAATGGAATACACCCCCACGTACTGATTGGCGCCTTCTCATTGACTATTGTCAATGTCAATAAGTATTACAGCCAATGGGAAGGAGCAGATGTTTTCAGCTAATGTCCGAGTGGGGGTGTATCCCATTGTGATTCGCTGATGGCAATAAAGCCTTCAAATTGGTTCAAATAAAGATTGACAGGTGCGTTATCCAATCAGCGTGGGATTTTGGGGTGTATCCCTTTCTCATTGGTTCACAATTGGCGTCTTCTCAATGGTTGAATTTGATGGACATCGTTTTCAGCAAATCAGAAGCCGCCATTGCCAATTTTATTCTGGAACACTCCGTAGGAAGCTCATTAGCGTCGGGGACATCCAACAGGGCGGATGTGTGTTGTTTTTTTTTTAATTTTAAAGAGCGCGGATGCTTCCAGGGCCCAGCCTGGGTAGAACATGAGGAGGCCGGAGACATCGCAGGGAGGTAAGTTGTCTTAATTATTTTATTTTAGCTTAGAATTAGGGTTGCTATATAGAGATAGCATGTATTGTATATTAGTTTGGGGGATGTATAGTACATAGATAGTATTTATTGTATATTAGATAGGGGGATGTATAGTACATAGATAGTAGTTATTGTATATTAGATAGGGGGATGTATATTAGATAGATAGTATTGTATATTAGATAGGGGGATGTATATTAGATAGGGGGATGTAAATTAGATAGGGGGATGTATATTAGATAGGGGTGTATTGTATTGTATTTAACTGTATTATATTGTATGTATTGTATTGTATGTATTATATGTATTTCCTTTTCAGGTGTGTAATTATTTTTTTCTGTAGTGGTGGTTGTAATGTTTTTTTTTTTCTGTAATGTACATTTTTTATTTTTGGTGATTTAGTTTTTATTTTATTTTATGTAATGTAGATTTTTGATGACTTTAGTTTTTTTGATTTCTGTAATTACAGTGGTGGGGAGGGGGTTATTAGGGGGTAGGTAGGTAGTGTAGGTGTTAATAGGTTAGTGTAGAGGGTGTTTAGTTGATATTTAATGTTTTATTTAGGGAGTATAGTGCAGTGCAGTGTTTGTACTTGAGGACCGTCGTGGCACTTATGTGGTTAATGTTGGGTTGTAACAGGCCCATAATGGTCATAATATACCCTTATGGGACTGATGGGGTTAAATAGAGGCTTATTAGGGTCTGGATAGATCCCCATAAGTGACCGGGTTAAAATGGTGTAGTGCTTACACTTTGGGTCATGAGGGTCCTACACTTATAGTGTTATTACATGCGTTCATTAGTGTGTTAGAGGGGTCTATATAGTTAAGGCACACAGTACACTCACATTGTGTGGCAAACCGCATTTCAACACTTTCTTTTATTGACCGTCATTTTTTGAAGGGGAAGTCACTAGTAATATAATAAATAATATCTACAGTATATTACACTGAGACAACAACTAAACTCTCATATACATATATATATATATAGTAAGGCACCATTACATATATCAGTAAAGAGAAGAGAAAACAGACCATATCCCATTACAAATGCCGATATGCCTTTTTTCCGCCACGTGATGTCATCAGGAGGGGAGGGCGGTTTGAGCATAATGAGCGTGTTTCGCGGAAGGGCTTCAACGGAGGCTTCAGAGGGACAAAGGAGAGACTCCTGTTAATTGAGGTAAGTGCAACGTCATCATTAACTCTTTCATTGTTTTTCAGATACCACTGGATATATTTAGACTAAGGAGAGGAGAGAGTAAGATCATGTACATATCCAAAATGAATGCCACCACCAGCGATCCAAAATTGTATACCGTTTTAAATAAAATAATAAATAATTGTGTCTCAATCAAATTTATAAGCTCCCACTGTCAATCATATTGTCTAGTCCGCATGTGATTGGCTAAGAGGCCAGTCTCGCCCTGCATTATTCCACAATTGGATGTTTCAGGCCGATCACGCTAGTCCGTCCTCTTTCCAGCTTGCGAGCACGGCTAAGGTGTACATGCTTGAGTCTCAAGCCCATAACTCGTGCCCAGCTCAAATTTGATTTCAAGGCCGCATTCATTGTGGGTCTCACATTGCACTTACGGGCTTGGAATTTTAGAGGGCTGCAAGGGACTTCAAATGTTTGCTAAAGCAATGGAAGGCATTATAATTTCTTGGACAACAATCTCCAAATATGTAAATTAAATTAAACTGTGTATTATCATATGCTGGAATAGTCATGCATATGCAAATATGACAAGTCATGCTGCAAGAAGCTGAAAGCTATTACAGACACACTACCTCTTGAAATTGCAACACATATACATAAAAATGTCTCCCATACCAACCCTCTCTCACTCATAGAGGCTATAATGTGCCCCTAAACTTACAAACCTCATCTGAAATACATCTCACTCATCACATCTACATTTGGGAACACAAATAGGGGCCATATGTCACTGCCACATCACATATATCAAGTACCCGGGGAAGATTTTATTAATTTTTTTTCAGTCCTTCAGTCATGTCTGACACTCTGTGACTCTATGGACTGCAGCATAATTAGCTTTTACACTAGAGAAGGAACTGGCAACCCACTCCAGTATCACCTGTCATATTCCTATCAGGAATATCAATATCAGTATCAATATCAGTAACTGAACATATGCATGTGTATTAACTCTTTTTGTTACATAGTTACATAGTAATTGAGGTTGAAAAAAGACTTTCATTACATCAAGTTCATCCTTTTAAGCTCTCTTCTGATCTGCAATATGCGGATTAGTTGTTAATTAATTAGTTGTAAATTAATTGATCCAGAGGAAGGCAAAGTGAAACTTAGCTAATAATCTCAAAGGGGGAAAAAAATGAATTCCTTCCGGATCCAAGATACTGGCAATCGGATTTCTCCCTGGATCAATACTCTTTCTCTAATTATCCAGGATAACCCTGAATGCCATTTTTCATTAGAAAAAAATCCAGTCCCCTTTTAAAGTTATCTATCGAATCTGTTGTCACCACCTACTTTGGTAGAGAATTCCACAGATTAATCACCCTTACTGTGAAGAACCCATTTCTTTCTTTAAGGTGGAATCTTTTTACTTCTAACCTCAGAGGATATCCTCGTGTCAGTTGGAAATCTCTTGGCACAAAAAGCTCACTTGACAAATCTTTATACTGACCCCGGATTTATTTATTTAAGGTAATCATATTTCCTCTTAGACGCCTTTTTTCTAGAGAAAATACGCTTAATTTGGTTAGTCTTTCTTCATAATTTAGCCCTTCCATTCCCCTTATTAGTTTTGTTGCCCTTCTCTGTACCTTTTCCAGCTCTAAAATGTCCTTTTACGAAGTGGTGCCCAAAATTGTACTCCATATTCCAAATGAGTGCGTACTAGAGATTTGTATAGCGGCAGAATTAAATTTGCTTCCCTTGCTTCTATACCATTCTTAATACATGCTAATATTTTATTTGCCTTTGCAGCTGCTGCTGCTTGGCTTTGAGCACAGTTACCTAGGTGGTTGTCCACAAGTACTCACAAATTTCTTTCAATATCTGATACCCCTATAGTTGCTCCATTATTTTCCCTTCCCAGATGCAAAACTTTACATTTATTCGTATTAAATCTCATCTGCCATTTAGATCCCAATTCCCCTATTTTATGTAAATCCCTTTAGAGGGAAAGTACATCATTATCTGATTTAATTACCTTGCACAACTTAGTGTCATCAGTGAAAATGGAGACACTACTTTCCAATCCTACTTCTAAGTCATTAATACATATGTTAAAAAGGAGAGTACTTAATACTGAACCCTGAGAAACCCCACTTACCACATTAGTCCTGTTATAAAAACGGTTAAATTAATTAATTACAATATTTATTATTCATAATCATATTAATTATGATTATAATAATTATTCTAATCTCATCCTGAGATCTTGCCTTCTACGGAAAAACAAATAAATAAATATATATCTTCAAGAGGTGTTACAGATTTATGGTTACAAAATGTGCATTTATTAGAACATAATACTTAATACAAATACATTAATAATATAGAATAATACTATGGAAACAACATCTCTTAACTTAGCAGAAAGACATTCTAATCGCTACCAATTATGTCCATGTGTGTGTGTGGGTAGTATAATACATTACCAGGCCTCCACAGTTTAGTGAAGAAAGAGCTCCAGAGAGTTGTGTATGGCACAGAGCCAGCAGCAAAAGAGACAGAGCAAAACTCTTTATATTACCTATATCCTGTATATCTCAATTCCACCCCCATACTCCTCCCTAGCTCCCATTGGTCAATTAGGTCACATGTCATTCACAAAGGCTTCCCACTGGTCAGCTGTCCACACAAAAGATTCTTCAGGCCTCATGGTAAACTAGAGAGATCCGGTTCTCAAAGTTACACGCCCCTGCGTTCAAGAATCCATATATGGTCTTCTGCTAATTCTCTGAATTAGACTGTACTTAGTCCAGGCTATCGCCATCATGTGGTTGTATAACAGAATGCACAAACAGAATGCACCTATATGTGCCAGCTTAATTCTATATTAGAGCTGATAATTCTGTAATCCATAATCCTTGACGCGAGGCCGCTATTACAAGTCCAATTTAAGTATGTTCCATTTACCACAACCCTTTGCTTCCTGTCTTATAGCCAGCTTTTGATCCATGAGCAGACATTTACTGCAATTCCTGTATCCCTTAGTTTGCACAATAGTCTTCCATGTGGCACTATCAAAAGCCTTTGCAAAATCCATAAAGACTATATCCAGTTGCTTTGGTCCAGGTTCCTACTGACCTCCTCATAGAAACTAATTAGATTTGTTTAATATGACCTATCCCTCATAAATCCATGTTGACTCTTACTTATAATCCTGTTCAAATAGACATATTCTTGTATATTATCCCTTATTAACCCTTCTAAAAAAGTGTCCCCACTACAGAAGTGAGGCTCACTGGTCTATAATTCCCCGGATTTGCTCTCGTTCCCTTCTTAAATATAGGTATCACCTCTGCTTTTCGACAGTCTGCTTTTCGACTGGTAGTGACCCAGTGTTGAGTGAATCTTGAAAAATGAAATATAATGGTTTGGCTATTACAGAACCCAGTTCCCTCAGTACCCTTGGATGTATTCCATCAGGAATTGTTGATTATATCTGATTTCCTTTCTGCTAACTGCTCTCTCTCTCTCTCTCTCTCTCTCTCTCTCTCTCTCTCTCTCTGTTCTATTGGTCCCTCATACCGTATTTTTATTGTTTTCTTTTTAGCCCCAAATTTTACCTGCATCCTGGTTTCAGAAGGCCTCACTGGTTACTCTGAATTCTGGGAGTTCGGCCCTCCCTGCCCCTCACCCTCCCACCCCATTTCTGATTAAATATATAGTGAAATGGGAATCACCTGATCTCCCTCTAAATGAAAAACCTTTCTAACTTTCACTTCTCTTCTGACCCTTTTCATTCCTTATCTGTTTAATCTTTCCCTGATTTCTGCCCCTTCCATTCCCTTTAGATTGTAAGTTGTGAGTTTTCAGTCTTCTAGGATGCTTTGAGAAAAAGCACTTTTTACAAAGATTCTAAGCTCAAAACAGGGTCCGCCATTTTTGGAAGGTTGTTAATGCTGTATTTTTTCTTGTTTTTATCCCCTGTATTGCGCTATGGAATATGTTGGCGCATTACAAATAAAAGTTATTATTAATAATAATAATAATAATAAAATATTAGATCTAATGCTATTGTTACTATTATGATTATTATAGGTATTGATCTATTGCATAGTAACTAGGGCTCATTAATTTACACATATAGGAATGTGACACAAATGTGATGTATGTGGATGCCCCATAACCACAACCATTGACAACACACTAACACAGTTAGAACGCTATAACAAAGTTTTATTTCATACACAGAGCACAATCAGAAATGGACAAGACTGTGCATTACAATCATGGGTGTGGTGTTGGCAGGTACCAAAAGGGCAAGAGGCTGTGGCTAATCAAAGGACACCTAAAGGGTTAACTGTTAGACAACATCATAAGGATAATGCATAGCATCTACTAGGGTCACATGTGGTCAGGACACCACAGTAACCATAATCAATGTGACATTGGAACATCATATAACACTCTATTTCATGGAAATAAACATTCATACGCATACAGCAACCATATGTTTACCAGCTGACATATTAAATACATGCTAGAAATCATGGATCATGTGATACTAAGGAGGTGTTAGAACAAACATAAGCTGTTATTATAGTACATTATTTTTGCTCTGGACACTACAATACACCAATTAACATGAACGTCATCTACGAGCAGTAATAACCATATTGATTCTATCCTGTTCAATCAGCCTTCCCGGAATATGTTGAGGATGTGTAATACAACAAGACATGCTTTACTGTGAACACAATCTTTCAGCAAGAGGTACTATCACTATCTAAATCGAATAGTTTTGTCATGCTGATATCACATCTAAATGGTATATGGGTGGTACCAAGACCGGACAGGTTACACTGTTCACATTACCTCTAAACACATGCACATTGATCTTAAAGTCTAAGAAAGGGAATTAGCCATTTTATTTGGATGACATTAAATACATTAACAGATTTAACGTACCTATTACCAACCCCTAACACTGCAGCAGCTGAAGCAACCTGGGTCCAGGCATCTTGCTTATCGCTAGCCCTCTCCTCACTCTCCCCCTCTGGTGTTCCCCCCTCTCTCCTCCTCTCCTCTCTCTCTCTGCACTTTCCACCTCCCCTCCTCGAGCCTCCTATATCAGAAATAAAAATAAGGATAAAGAAATATGATTTGTATGTGTATGTGGTAAAACATTTTTTTAGTATTATGTGTAGTATAGTAATGGTATGGGGGGGTGTAGATGTGCTGTGGCCTACCACTATGTGTACGTATTAATCTATGTGTGTGAATTATGTGATATCAGTAGAGATGTCGCGAATAGTTCGCCGGCGGACTGTTCCCGGCGAACATAGCATGTTCGCGTTCGCGGCGAACTGCGAACATATGCGAGATTCGACCCACCCCCAATACTTTATCATTGAGCAAACTTTGACCCTGCATGTCACAGTCAGCAGACACATTCCAGCCAATCAGCAGCATACACTCCCTTCCACACCCTTCTACCTCATGGACAGCAGCCATTTTGGAATCAGAACTAACTTGCAGTCTTACTGAGAGGAGGTAGAGTGTAGGTGATACTGCATCAATAGGGAAAACCATAGCTAGGCAAGTTTATTCAGTGTCCAGTGCAGTGCTGAAGGACTCTTGTGCATTATTATTATTATTATTACTACTATATAATGTGTAGATGTACCAGCTGGGCATGCATTATTATTATTATTATTATTATTATTATATAATGTGTAGATGTACCAGCTGGGCATGCTCTTGTGCATTATTATTATTATTATTAGTAAAATACTACTACTACTAATAATAATGCACAAGAGCATGCCCAGCCGGTACATCTACACATTATATAGTAATAATAATAATAATAATAATAATAATAATGTAGAAGAGCATGCCCAGCCGGTACATCTACACATTATATAGTAATAATAATAATAATAATAATAATAATATAGAAGAGCATGCCCAGCCGGTACATCTACACATTATATAGTAGTAATAATAATAATAATAATAATAATGCACAAGAGCATGCCCAGCCGGTACATCTACACATTATATAGTAGTAATAATAATAATAATAATAATAAAGCAGAAGACCTCCCCTGTGTCTCCCCCCCCCACTCCCTCCCATGTGTCTCTCTACCCCCTCTTCCCTGTGTCTCCCCCCCACTCCCTCCCATGTGTCTCTCCCCCCCCTCTCCCCTGTGTCTCTCCCACCCTTGCCTGTGTCTCTACCCCCTCTCCCTTCCCCAGTGTTTCTTTCCCCCTTCTCCTGTGTCTTTTCCCCCTTCCCTCTTCCCTGTGTCACTCCCCCCCTCCCCTGTGTCTCTACCCCCTCTCCCTTCCCGTGTTTCTTCAGGTCTCAGAGCATAATAAAGTGATTTAGATTTGTAACTGCTTTGAGAGTGCTATCGCTGGCAGCCAATGAGCAGTAATCCAGATATATAACTGCAGAGTAAAAAGTAAAACATTTTAGTGTAGTGTAAAGTCTACATTTTTATTTTCCATTACTAATTAATACTTATTAAATGAATGCACGATAATAACTATTGTGAATGAACAAATGTATTAGGAAGTGCGAAGTAACCGCAGTGTAAAATATGCTATTAAGCGTATTTTTTTATATATATATTTTTTAATAATAATGTATTAATTAATTACTAAAATACTTTTCCTATTTGTAATTAATATATCCAGTGATCAATAACCTGAAGAGCTAACTAAAAAAGATTTTCCTAAAAAGCCGTACGAGGTAAAGATACACTATTAACAAGGACGCTAAATCATCCACACCCGCTTACCACATACACATTCCCCGCCATTTTACAACACTAACTTACAAAATGCGGAAGTACCCAGCTACCCTAACGGCTTCCACTCGCGCACGCAGCCTATTTACACTACACATTGCACACATTGCTGACACTTACACAGCAGCTCCACAGCACGGAAAACCTACATTGTATGCTGCAGGAACATGAAAACAGATTGTCAGCTCTTCAGCACAATGCTTCCTGCATATATTACTTACAAATAGGTAAAGTATATTCATTTAGTAATTATTTCATTAGCATACAAAAATACATATATACAAAAAAAACATTATCACATTAAACATAAAAGCCATTCACTGCGCGCCTCACAACGAGCGCCAATGCTGCTCATAGCACACAAAGCCTTGCAATAAGCGCAAAAAACACATCACCGCCGAACAAAGAATAACAGCAAAAACGCCTATCAGAAAAAAATACAACCAACAGCCTTGCAATGAGCGCCGAAGGATATCCGACCGCCAACAAAATGAATGTCTCGTCCAAACCATTACCTGCCTTACAATCTTATTGCCGCCATTTTTTGACGTATCTGTATCAGGAAATGTAACACAAAGATGCACGCGCGTCTGAATAATACGACAAATATGGATTTTTGTCATAAATGATATGATCGCAGTATTGGGTCATAAACCCTAAACACTGGAATCTGTTACATACAATTTACTGATGATGTCATTAATGGGCTTCAAGGGGGGGGGATCTCTTTTCATACTTTTTGAGCGGTGCAAATCCAACATACGCAGAGCGGAAACGCCACATCTGTGGGACACACACAAAGGGGTTCACTTTGGGAGAAAAAAACAAACAAATATGAAATATTTAATAAACATATTTTGATGTTACCAACAGATAAGGAAACAAAACTGAGGTTATTATATCTAATAGTAGCAAGCCTGGGAGTACTGGGAGTAATAATACTGCAGCAGGAGGTCAGGACTAATGTCACCTATAGACCCCCAGACAGATAAAGGTCAGTACTAATGTCCCTCTATAGACCCCCAGACAGATAAAGGTCAGTACTAATGTCCCTCTATAGACCCCCAGTCAGATAAAGGTCATTACTAATGTCCCTCTATAGACACCCATTCAGATAAAGGTCAGTACTAATGTCACCTATAGACCCCCAGTCAGATAAAGGTCAGTACTAATGTCCCTCTATAGACACCCAGTCAGATAAAGGTCATTACTAATGTCCCTCTATAGACACCCAGTCAGATAAAGGTCAGTACTAATGTCACTCTATAGACCCCCAGTCAGATAAAGGTCATTACTAATGTCCCTCTATAGACACCCATTCAGATAAAGGTCAGTACTAATGTCACCTATAGACCCCCAGTCAGATAAAGGTCAGTACTAATGTCCCTCTATAGACACCCAGTCAGATAAAGGTCATTACTAATGTCCCTCTATAGACCCTCAGTCAGATAAAGTTTTGAAATGTTTCTTGGATAGCATTGGGGCTAAAGGAGGTTTGGCCATCAGGTAGTCTAAAGATACCGTATATTATGTCCTCTCTTGGGGGGTAAAGACACTAATAATTCCACCAATAAAATTCTGTTTTTTTATGTGGGCAAGGTCCCTGGTTAGCCCATTGGGTTATCTGTTAAAAAGAGTGGTGCAGAGACTGTGGGGGCTGTTAGCCTCCTTGTCCTCGTGTGGCCGTTTAGAATCCCTGCTGCTGCATGTTTCAGCTTTATTAAGGTGTAATTGTACAGCGTTTGACTCAAGTAGCTGCCTGTGCTGGGTCAGTTTGGCTTAATTGCTGGGCCTTTCCTGCCAAGATGGCGACCGTCAGTCCATGGGCCTCTATGTCCCCTTCACTACCTTTGTCCCCGCTTGTGTGCTTATTTGGGATAGCCCCCCTTTATATCTCCGACCCGTGGCCTTCTCAGGTCCCCCCCTCAATCTCTGAGTGTGGGTATGCGGGCTGGGGCGTTGAATCAGGCCTACCTTCTTCTCTGCTCGCTGCAAGATCAACAATACCGAATTTTTCAGGCATGTCTACATGCCTAATTTTTCTGGCCTCTGGTGCTGCACTGTGCCTTCAACAACCAAACCCCAAAAAAAGGCACATAAAAGGGATAAACTGATAGGAGTAGTACTACTTAACACACAACTCATATCTGGTGTAACAGTAGTGTACATTTAAAACAAAACAAAAAATTCTACTGTAATAGATTGCATAGCAGTTAGATGTCTGCAAGCGTGTGTGTCAGACCTACAGCGTCTACTCTGCCAACTTCTGCAAGTGCACAGTGCCACTCATATCTGTTGTCACAGTAGCTTGGACGCATAGTACCAATCTGTCAAAACCGGTAATGATGAATGAGGTCTAGAGTAGCCTGGTTCCCTTATCCTCTACAGGTTGAGACCTAATGTTTGGGTGACTCCAGACCAACACATGAGTACAAGCAGCACACAAACTCAAAGCCGCCATCCTCCTCCTGGTCCCGCATCATCAGCCACATCAACCACTGCTGTTCTCCTTGCCCTCTCTCAACCATCCGCCACTGCGTCTCTCGCCTTGAGCAGTTCCTGCTCATTTGCCTATAGTCAGGTGCCTGTAAAGGACATGTTTGAGCGTAAGAAGCTAATGTTTCAAAGTGCCATAAATTGAAGTGATACGACCAACAAAGCATCTTTTCCCATCTCCCGGTTCTAAAAATCCAGGCCTTATAGACGCCCCCTGATATGTGCTGTAACAGGTTTTAAACTGATAAGAGTAGTACTACTTAACACACCTTATAATAATGCAGAGAGAGGCAATGCATGGGGAGAAGTCTGAAGAAGAGGAGTCAGAGGAGGAAGGTGGCTTTGAGGAGGGGGAAGACCAAACACAGCAGGCGTCCCAGGGGGCTTGTTGTCACCTTTCGGGGACCCTTGGTGTTGTACGTGGCTGGGTGGAGGAAGAGACCTTCAATGACATCAGTGAGGACATGGAACGGGACATGGCTAGCTTGGTATCCAACCTTGTGCAAATGGGGAGTTTGCGGTTGTGCAAATGGACTGTTTGCGGTTGTTTGCGGTGCGTTAAACGGGGAGTTTGGTCTGTCACTGTGAAGCGGGTTTAACCCTTACACTACCTGATCGATACAACATCATACCTGATGTTTTAAAGCACGTTATTCCAAACAATTTAGGAATGTTAGGTAATGTATGCCCTTTATGGCTTAAAACCAGACTCTGTATCAACTATGTAATTTTCCGTGGGAGTTTTGCCATGGATCCCCCTCCGGCATGCCACAGTCCAGTTGTTAGACCCCTTGAAACAACTTTCCCATCACTATTGTGGCCAGAAAGAGTCCCTGTGGGTTTTAAAATTCGCCTGCCCATTGAAGTCTATGGCGGTTCGCGAACATTTGCGGTGATTCGCGTTCGCGGTTCGCGAACCGAAAATTTTAGGTTCGCGACATCACTAGATATCAGTAATTATGTGTGTTGTAAATTAAAGGTTAAATTATCTTAGAGGTCAAAATATCAAAAACTTACAATGCTCATTCTCTCTTTCTCTCTATCTTCTCTCTCCAATGCTCAAAAACACACCAATGCCTAGACATGTGTGTTCACTTGCTCAGCTACAGCATAGTCAATGATTTACGGGTTTAGCTCCCTTTTAAAGCCCTTCTTGCGACTTTTATTGCAGTTTCCTGCTTTCTATTGGCTGTTTTGCCTGTGTCTCTATACAGCAATTGTTAATTGACGTACGAACGCAGCTTGTATGTTCCCTTTACAGCTTGCGTGCGTGTCAGAGGTTTACGGGTTTGCCTCTCAAGCCCATAACTTGCATTCTGTTCTAATTTAATTGCACCATAAATCCGCAACTCTTCAAGCTCGCATTACCTGGTATTTTGACAAGCAGTTGAAACCATTTAAAATTTGTTCTGTGTATTTCCTTAGTTGCTTAATATTGTTCTTCTATGGAATGTATCATTGTCTTTATAAGAACTGTGGTGTGTGTTTCATATGATATGGCGAATGATAACAATGACAAAAGAGCTATCTATATATTGCACAATCAACTATAATGTATGTGGTCTGCAGCATGTACACAGCAAGGACTGCCATGCACTGCACATCCTTACCATTAACCACTACATGATAGTAAACCAATATCATAATAAATTTTTCAGACTTTCAGCGTCAGGGATGCCTTTCTAAATTAGATAGTGATGCTGGTGGAAAGTAGCAAGCACCTTGGTAACGTAAAACTGTTGCTGGCTTTGCTTAGATATATTTTGTAGTTAGCTGGTTTGTAGCAGGAGCTAACTTGCCGTATCACATATATAGTTGAGAGCATGCGGGTTGTTGCTAACGCTGCGGGCTCGCGTAGCAAACCTGCGGCCCTCGCAAAATTTACGGACTTACGAAAAACAAATACGAGACGCAGGACTTGGAAAAAAAACATTACAACCTCGCAAAATTACGACCTTACCGCCCGAAACACGTGCACCTGAAAACATTTAAAACACAATAAATACACACAAGAAACACATACAAAGCTTACCCACAGCAAGGGGGGCACCCAGGACCTCTAAAAGTGAAGTTACACTTCAATTAAACTCGAAATATAAGAGTTTAGACACTCGAAAATCACCTTAGCGAGAGAAAAAATGGCCGCCGAAAAAAACGAAAATGAGGCTAAGGACGCAAAACTACTACACTTACTTGCAAAACGGAATGAACGCTCCAGACCAGTTAACGAGGCACGTAACACACACTATGCGGCACGTACCACACTGCTATTATCCACTATTTTACTTGAAACACACAACTATTAGCCGTAAAATGGCGGCTGGAAAGCAAATTTAAGGCTAGATCGCAAATAGCGCATGCGTATTGCATTCTAACGGTTTCAACATCCTCAAAGTTTATAAATACTTCCCACTTTCCAGAAAATTCTACATTTCTCCTCAGGCTATGAACAGTGTGACTGGACAGTTCACTGCTGCCTTTACTTCAGAAGAGAATTACTTACCAATTTACAACTTCACAATCTGCAAATTTCAACTGAGAGGAAAGCTATAATACATTACATTTATTAAGAAGGACCCCCCAAAAAATATAGGAAAAATAAAAGCCCATTTCAAAGATTCACACCAAAGACGTCATTCATCTGTAGTGACATTTGAAATACACACATATTTGTATAGGCCCTACAACAAGCTAATCTTAACTCAAACAAATCAAACAAGTATATTCAAGTGACATTAATTCACAGGAACTAATGCCACACAAAAAAAATTACACCTAGATATTTAACCTGCAGCTCAATCTTTCCCTTTTTTTCACTATTCAAACAGACTCTGCATCAACAGCGTCACTCAAGAATTTGCAGCGTGGACTGTAAAAGTGGATTACTTTTAAAGAAGACAAAGAAAGAAGAGGTAAGATATAAAAATACATTACATGCAGAAAAGGACCATGATTTTCCAAAACAAAAACAATGAATATACAATTAACCATTTACCTTTCTCTTTCAAACAGACACTACAAGAAGACTGGTGGATCAACATTGGCAGTAGGGGACCCTCTGTCAATCATACAGGAAAAAGACTTCAATCAAGGTATAGCATAACAAGTACAAAATAAATAAATAATTCCCATCTTTCCTGCCCGACAATATCAAAAGTAACAAAAACAAATAGAAGCCTCAATACAAATTACAGCAAAATCAAAACACCACACTTCAAGAAACATTGCTAACACATATACAATTCCAAAATAAACACACTTGCATAGAAAAAAAACTTTTAATACAACGCATCACTAAAATACAAGTGGCGGACACAAAACAGGATAGTACCGCAAACATTAGCAACATAGAGAAAACAAACGTATTCTTCCTGTTTACTCTACAACAACCTGTAACCATCACCCATAAGCCAAATGGAGCATCCCAAAAGTGGTGGACACAAAACAGGATAGTACAGAAAATATTACCAACATGTAGAAAAATAACTTAACATTCCTGTTCACTCTACAACAACATCTAACCCTCACACAGAAGCCAAATGAAGCATCCCAAAAGTGGCGGACGCAAAATAGGAAAGTAAATATTCCCAACATATAGAAAATACAATTCACATACATCTTTAGTCTACAACAACCTTTAACCCTCAGCCACAAGCCAAATAGAGCATCCCAAAAGTGGTGGACACAAACTTAGTCCAACAAACATTGGTAACATATACAAAATCAAACATTACTGTTTAGTCTACAACAAACTCTAACTGTAACCCAGAACTAAAATCCAGCAATTTAAAAGTGGCCCACAAAAAACAGCATAGCATAACAAATCATGATAACAGATACACTATTCAAAAATAAAAAATACTGTTTTATGGCCAACAAACTACTACAGTAAAACAATAATAGAATTACACCAGTGGTCTACACAAAACACCATACTAATAAATTAGAGCCAGCTCTGCACGGTTTCTCACACACTCTCAAATCAATAGCATTTTACACACAAGAAAGAAACTAAAAATGATTACACATTGCTTTTCCAAAAAATAAAACATGCTATTCATCAACAATAAATTCAAATCAAATAACATTTCTATTTCTCTTTTACAACAGACACTGCGTGAAGACTGTTGCACGAAGATTTCCAGCACCGGATCCAGTGATATTCATCCTGAAATCACACTTACAACAAGGTAGAGTACAACCAACAACAATAAGCCCCACAAATCACCACCCTTCACCAAATATTGGTGACACATTTCTAATTTATCAACTAATTAGCTTTTACCTACAACAACCTTTAACAGTAAACCCTAACTTCAATCTTCAGGGCCCTAACCTACAACATTAAGCACGAAACCTAAACAGACACAGAACAGACAGAACAGAGTATATAACAACAAATATTACTAACATCTATTAAAGAACATCACAAACCTTCTTTTCAGACCACCACCATATAAGCCAAAAAGTTAAATATAAGGCTACTATTACAACAATCACCTACAGTACAAATTTCAAAGACCAATATATTACTACCATTCCTTTGCCTCTCCTATGCCTCTAAGCCAACCCTACAAACCTACAAGATAAAAAGCAGCAACCAACAAAAAATCACCAAAAAATAACACATACTAATTTAACACTATAAAGCTACTACATCTACAATGACCTATAATGCAATTCCCCTGGCTCTGTTATGCCTCTAAGCCAAAACTGAATACCTGCAAGATAAAAAGGAACGCCAAAAAAATTAACACATACTAATTTAGCACTATAAAGCAACTTAATCTACAATGACCTATAATCACATACAAAAAACGAAAATGTGTAATCACAACAATGTTGCACCAAAAACATTGGAGTAACAAAAAACACAAACAAGCACTTTAAAAACAATTTTCAAACAAAAATCAAACTAATGATACATTCTTTTCATTTACAGATTAAGATGGCTGATAACGACACCAAACAGGAAAAGATAAGACGTCAAGCTAGAGAACGACAACAAAGATGGGCAAACCAGCAGACGCCAGGGCAAAAGGAATTTCTACGAGAAAAAGAACGGAAAAGACTTGCAAGCAAAAGACTATCAGTTGAAAAAATAAAAGCTACACCTAAAAAAGCAGCAAAAAAACAAAAGCATTTAGAACCAGTTCCTGAACCATCATATAACATTTCCAATGATGAATTACAAACTGAAACTATATGCTCTTCAGATTGTCCTTTACTTAAGTCTTTAGCAGTAGAGGTTCAAAATTGTGGTGACATGAATATTCTCTGTCAGCTTTGTGAGGCTTATCATTTTAAACAGGAAAGACCCAGAGATGGACAGTTCATTAGTTGCTGTCAAAAAGGCAAGGACAAACTTCCACAAAGACAACAATTCCCACCATATTTACAATGCATTATGACTGAACCTACTTTTCCAAACGACAAAAATGTCAAAACAAACATAAGATCATACAATAGTGCCATATCCTTTGCATCTATGGGGGCAACATTAGCTACCAGGACATGGCCCTTACTGCTTTAAAGTCCAAGGCCAAATTTACCATCATACTTCACATTTACATCCAGAGGAAGGAGAGCAAAGAAAATTTGCTCAACTATGTGTCCTAGATACAATGGAAGCTGTTGACCAACGTATGCAGCTTCAAGAAAATAAAAAATGCTTACCCAGTGTTCTTCTAGAGCTATATCAAATTATGGCCAATAACCCCTACACTCAAGCATATAAAAAAATGGCAGAAGGGGGCGGAGCTAGCATCTGGACTGCACAGACGTGTTTGTACTGAGCTCCTTGCACTAACACCACAGAAGGGGCCAAAACCCGGCTCCAACAGCAGGGGAGACCCCAACATCATCAGGAGAGAAGGCTTTGAGGCAGGGGAGGTGAACCCGATCCCCCACGGGAACCCTGCACCGAGGCTGAAGCAGCCTGCATGACCAGCCACCCACACAGCAGGCCATTTTGGGAGTCCCCACATGTGGACAAGAAGGTACCTTTCACTACAAAGGGGGTATAACCTCAAGCTAAGGCCCAACTAAATTGCTTATCCTCCCATTCTGGACACTTCTCTATATACAGCCTATCTAGCCTTTGCTTTTCAACACCTGTCTTATCACAGATACACTTTCAGGGGCTTGGGACTTTAGTGTGCACTCATTTCTGAGGGAGAAGGCATCCCTGCTTCCCCCACAACTGAGACTGTTTCCACATGTTTAATGAACAATTCTCCTATTCTACCTCTAATAATTGCAAATAAATAGCTCCTTACCAGGCAAAACTCTGTACACCACCAGGACAAGAGTGATCTGCCTCTCTATAGACAAATATAAAGACAAGGCTGAACAGCCTGCTCCTCTGCATTTTTGCATCTCTACCTCCACCCGGTGGACCTGTGGAGTACTGCAGAAATAAACCGGTAGCATATAAATACTATACAGCTAGAATCAGCACTGTCAACCAGCATAGAGGGGGCTACAAACTGACCCAGACAATACGCTAACTGGTGCGCCAGCCTAACCCAATCCAACAGACCTTAAATTGAAGGCGAAACTCAGTGCAATATCTGCAAGAGAGCATTTTTGCCTACACAGGCAGGCACAGGGTTGGCGGGTCTCCAGAATTCTTGATTAAGGGCTAAATCCTCAGCATGGCCTAAGAACAAAATGGGGAACAGACCTGGCAACACCGCCAGCAGAGGTCGCTACTACACCCACAGAGCCTAACATATGACACCATCTGACTCGCTGTAGCCCTCAGCAGAGTGGTAAACGCAGCCCTGCACTACATACCGAACAGGGCCGAACCCCTGGCGGATTATCAGTGGTCTCCTTCATCTGAACACCTCAAGATGCCGAAACCCAAACGCTCATCCTCAGCGAAGGGTATACGGGAGCACTTCCCACCAAAGGCTGTCCGGCACATGTCTCCTGGTGACTCTATCTCAGAACACTCGGAATGCTCTGATCAGGAAGTAAATCCCAAAAGACCTCACCAGCATATAGATCTATCGGCCAGGTCAGTGGCTACGATTGTGCGGCTTCTGGCAAAGGCAATTGAACCCCTCAGGCAAGATCTTAAAGACCTGGGACAGCGCACTCAACTCCTGGAAGAGATAACTGACCAGGTAGTAGAGGCCCAGGAAAGAGACCGGTCCTCTATAAAGCAGAACACGTGCCACATAACGGAACTTGCAGACAAGATAGAGGACCTGGAAAACCGGTCTCGCCGACACAAGGTCTGCGTCAGAGGCATACCAAGGGCTATTCAAGACCTACTAAACTACCTGAGAGATACCGTGGAGGCGATTCTTCCCAACCAGCCTGAAACTATGTGGGAAATTGAACGAGTTCACAGAGCTCTAGGAGGTACAAGGAGCCTGGACGCCCCTAAAGATGTCATAGTTAGATTCATGAGGCAGCAGGCAAGGGACTTACTACTATCTGCAACCAGGAAGATTCACACTGTGAAGGGGCCGGACGAGTCGCCCTTACAATTCTATGCGGACCTGTCTCCAGAGACGCTCCATAAACGGAGTGTGATCAGGATGGCCGCGTATAGCGGTGGTTTCTTGAAATGAGGGCTGATACGGCTTGGAAGTGCAGCAAATTGGTTTATTTACAGAAAAGAAAATAACGGCTGTAGCAGTAGCTCTGCTTCAATTAACGGAAAACAAACAATTATGTCTCCGTGAGGTGGGAGAATGCCACCTTGTGGCCAGGTATATACAGTCCTTTAAACTTGGGAGTAGTGCCACCTTGTGGTCAGGAAGTAAACAGTCTCTATACTGGGGTAGTGCCACCTTGTGGCCAGGAAATAAACAGTCTCTTTACAGGTGAGGGTCCCAGCGAGATTAGGTCGCCCTCTTCAGCAACCTCTGGGACCCCGCTCCACTCTGGGTCACAGCTCCGCTCTGTGGGACACAGCTCTCCTCGCTAGCTCCTCGCTCTGTGGGACACAGCTCTCCTCTCTCGGACACAGCGCTCCTCTCTCGGACACAGCGCTCCTCTCTCGGACACAGCGCTCCTCTCTCGGACACAGCGCTCCTCTCTCGGACACAGCGCTCCTTTCTCGGACACAGCGTTCCTCTCTCGGACACAGCGCTCCTCTCTCGGACACAGCGCTCCTCTCTCGGACACAGCGCTCCTCTCTCGGACTCAGCGCTCCTCTCTCGGACACAGCGCTCCTCTCTCGGACACAGCGCTCCTCTCTGGGACACAGCGCTCCTCTCTCGGACACAGCGCTCCTCTCTCGGACTCAGCGCTCCTCTCTCGGACTCAGCGCTCCTCTCTCGGACACAGCGCTCCTCTCTTGGACACAGCGCTCCTCTCTGGGACACAGCGCTCCTCTCTGGGACACAGCGCTCCTCTCTGGGACACAGCGCTCTTCTCTGGGACACGGCGCTCCTCTCTGGGACACAGCGCTCCTCTCTGGGACACGGTTGCGGGTGAAGCATAGGGCCCGCCCGTCTCTCCCGTATGCTTCACCCCAGGGACCCTTGCATACACAAACTCACTTGTATTCACTTCTCTTTAACTTCACTTCTTCCCTGGGGCATAATATTTCAGCAACAACCGTGCCTAGGCCTTTAAGGCAAAACTCTGCCTGGGAATCCTCACTTATTACCTTCACTTACTTGGCTTCCTTGTGACTTCTCCTCCTGAGTCTGAAGTCAATCTTCCAGCTCATACAACTTGCTGTAGTCCCTGTTCTCCCAGTAACAGTCACTTGGCGATCCTTTACAGGGTAGTTCACAACTTCACTGTATATCCACACCAGAACACCTTCCACTCTGTGCCTGTTCCTCTCAGCAGCACAGCTGCCTAGGGCCTAGTCAGCCCCTCCTCCCCCTTTCCATGTCTGCTTTCCAGTCTTTTAAAGGGGAGTAGCTCCAATTAGGAGTTCTTCAGAAGTGTTAACTCCTTCACTTCTGACAAGAACTCACACTCCACTTGCTTGTCATCACTTCCGAGGAGCAAACGATCACAGGAGATTGATGAAACCGGCAACTGCTATTCTTCTCCAGCATAAGATCCAATACAGCTGGAATTTTCCATTTGCCCTCACCTTCACATCTCAAGGTACATCATACACCACCCGTACACCAGAAGAATGCATGGCAGTGCTGAAGCGCTTACATTTATGTACGGAGGCCACAAGGGAAGTGGGGCAGGAGCAACCTCTTCCGCCCATTTATAGGAGGCAGCAGACGCGTGTGACATCCCAGAACCAGGGCAAACAAGCCTACGTCTCCGGGGAACCAACCAACTTACTGGACAGTGTCAAGACTAACACGGACAATGCTGGCTCCGCTGCGGAGGTCAAGCCAGGCTCCTGACCCTACTGGCCTCTTCTTCTGGGGACTCTGATAAAGGCTAAGTTCTCTTTTAAGGGCCCATAGACCCATAGTGTGGGCTTCTAATTTATATTGGAAAAATGATTAAAGACCTAATTTGTTAGTATTGTTCTAGATTGCCAGGTTATTGTGTTCCCCACTTTAAGTGGATTAGATTTCTGTTTGCTATTTGGAGAAATTGATTAAGGTTACTTTGTAGACTAAAACATTTAACTCTGACTTTTCTTAGTTATATCACGAGAAAAGAGCTAATCGTTAACTGGGTTTAGCCTTGTAGTCTAACTAAACGGATATATCCTGCTGAAGCACGACTGACTGTCTTTATTTGCATTTCTTTCTTTTATTTTCTCCCACTGGATAACAGGAAAATTGAAATTTCAGCCGCAGACCAACAGATAGTGCAGCTACTGGCATCCGGGGGTCCTCCTTGCTCTCCGTCCTACGAGATCACCTCTCAGGTAAAGACACATACACCTAGGATCCCACACCGAGTTTCCAATGGCTCTGTCTAACTACACTGTAATAACCCATAATGTGAAGGGTTTCAATTCCCCTTTTAAGAGGCGGAAGGCTTTTGCATTCTATAAAAAACATAAGCCTGCAGTTATTTTTATGCAGGAAACCCACTTCTCTCGTAATAACAAACCCAGATTCCTACACAGGCACCTATTTCCTGGCCACCCTCCCTACTAAGAGAGCTGGATGTGCAATCCTCCTACATAAAAATTTTCCGTTCCAAGTAGAAAGCAAAGAGGGTAACTACGTAATGGTGTCCGGCACTATCGGGGGGGTTAGAATGACTCTAGTTTCACTGTACTCTCCCACTACTTCACCCTACGCAACTTTAATTGGCTTGCTGAAAACAATCGAATCCCAAGACTTAGGAAGGCTGATAGTTGGGGGAGATCTAAACCTCACCTTGGACCCGACTTTGGATAGGTCAGGGAAGCCCACTAAGAATAATTGCCCCAACAGAACCAAACAGATAGAATCCTTGCTTGATAGCCTGGGGCTGGTCGATGCCTGGAGGGGTATGCACCCGGCCAAGAGAGAATATACATACTATTCCCCAACCCACCTGACATATTCTAGGATTGATGCTATCTTGGTCGGCTCCCCCCTATATGACTCAATTTTGAGAACTGAGATTATACCCTGCCCTTGGTCAGACCATGCCCTAGTACTCATGGAGATAGAGCTGGGGCCAAATTTACAACCCCCCTACAGCTGGAGAATAGACGAATCCCTACTGACTAGTCCGAGTAGTGCAGAGGCAATTGCACAGGACATAAAGCTATTCTTTGAGACTAATGTCTCTCCTGAAACTGGAGCCGGCTGGCTCTGGGTTGCCCATAAGGCCTTTATTAGGGGAACGGCCATTAAGCTGGCCTCAACCCTAAGAAGAAACCTTGGGCAAAGGGAGGCAGACCTTACAGGGACACTAAAGAGGCTGGAAGAGGTAAATCAACAGAACCCTTCCCGCAGGGGTCGCAGGTTAATTGACAGGACAAGGCTTGAACTAGATGGCATATTATCGTACCACACTGAAAGGGCAATGAGGAAGATGAAACATCTATACTATTGGAAGGCAAATAAGCCTGATACAATGCTTGTTAGAAGACTAAATAATAAATTCTCCCACCATAAAATATCCCATATTAGAAGGTCAGACGGTCAAATTTCCTGTAGTCCTAACGACATCCAGAAAACGTTCCAGGACTTTTACCAAACTATATACTCCTCCCAGTCCCATGGAAGTGAACTAGATATAGACGCCTTTTTACGGTCACAAGACCTCCCAAGGGTTTCAGATAGTCAATTAGAAACACTGAACTCGGACGTGTCCCTAGAGGAAGTTAAATCGGCCATTATGGGTCTTAAGCTGGGCAAATCCCCGGGGCCGGATGGTTTCACCAATTTGTTTTACAAAAAATTTGAACCCCTGCTTACTCCCTACCTAACGCCACTATTCAATGCAATTTTAAATGGGGAGCCCATGCCCCCCGAATTGAACCAGGCTGCTCTGGTGGTATTCCCAAAGGAGGGCAGAGATAATCTAGAGGCCAAAAACTATCGCCCTATTTCCCTGATCAATGGAGACGTAAAAATTCTGGCCAAAATCATGGCCAATTGTATTTCTAAATTCTTGCCTGAGTTAATTCACAAGGATCAAGCGGGATTCATCCCCTTTAGGGAGGCCGGGGACAACGTCAGGAAGGTCTTAAACATCCAGCACCTAGCAAAAAAGTCTAACACCCCATTATGCCTTTTAGCTCTAGACATAGAGAAGGCGTTTGACACGGTGGAATGGTCATATATGTATAAAACACTAGACAAGTTTGGATTTAAGGGTCGTTTTATTAACCTGCTTAGAAGCTACTATGACTCCCCAACAGCCCACTTAAAGTTACCAGGAGCACATAAAGCGAATATCCAAATTCAAAGAGGGACTAGGCAAGGGTGCCCACTTTCGCCGCTGTTATTCGCACTTTACATGGAGCCATTAACTCAGGCAATTAGAGCTAACTCAGACATCCAGGGGGTTTTAGTGGGACGCCAGCACCTTAAATGCTCGCTCTTTGCGGACGATTTATTGTGCACTCTGTCCAGCCCCTCTAGCTCTATACCAGCCCTCATGTCTACTATCAAGGAATTTAGTATAGTCTCAGGCCTTAATTTAAATGTGGAAAAAACAGAAGCTTTGGGGATGGGTATGTCACAAACTGAGATAGATAAGCTTAAATCAGAATACAATTTCAGTTGGCCAACTCAGTATTTAAAATACCTGGGAGTAAAGATCACTTCCAATTTTGCCGACTTATACAGGGCAAATTTCCCCCCCTTGTACAAGTCCATGACTGAAGATATGCAGAAGTGGGCGAACTTTCATATCTCATGGACGGGCCGTATAGCAGCGGTAAAGATGAGTGTCTTGCCTAAACTGCTATATTTATTTAGGACACTTCCCATACCGATCCCACTCAAGGAACTGGACAAGTTCCAGAATAGTATGTTTAGGTTTATCTGGGGCAATAAGCGCCCTCGTATCTCAAGACAGGTAATGTTTAGACATAAAAGTAAAGGCGGGCTAGCGTGCCCCAACCTGAGGTTGTATCTTAAGGCAGCTCAATTGGCCCATCTGCCCAGGTTACACTCTGTTACCCACCAGCCATCCTGGGTATTCATAGAAAATCAGCAGATGCTCCCGCATAGCTGGGATAGGTTGATCTGGATTCCCAAGGAAATGACTCCCTTTCATACGCACCACAATACTATCAGTCACGTCCTTTCCACAAATCCTAAAAGACACGAACGCCATCTCCAAATTTTGGTGGACCTCTAGACTCCTAGACCGGATAGGGAACTGAGTACAAAATGACAGACTGTTGACTTATGACCAATTCTGCATGATCCATGACCTACCAGCCACGGAAACCTATAACTACTTGAAAATAAGAAGTTGGGTTATCAAAACTCTGAGAGAGTTAGGACTCCTTAGGCCCTCCTGGATATCTGTTATATGTAGAAGCCTTCCTCTCATGAAGGGGGTATTGGGTTCGCTATACGGCATTTTTCGAGACTCCACCAGCAGCCAAAAACCTACATTTATGAAACAATGGGAAAAGGACCTGGGGGTGGAATGGGATTGGGACAAGTGGACAGAATCCTGCTCCAACCTCTCCAAAGGTTCCCTCAATGCAGCTCTGCTAGAGACGGCTGTTAAAGTACTGCATAGAGCCTACTGAACGCCCGATAAATTGCAGAAGTTTAAACCACATGAGAGCAATAAATGCTTTAGGGGCTGCCAACAAGTGGGGGACCACATTCACATTTGGTGGTCATGTCCAACTACACAGGAAACATGGAAACAACTAGCACAATTAGCCTCCACACTATTTCAAAAGGTGGTCTCGCCCTCTATGGAGTCATGCCTGTTGGGAATGCACATCAAGAACCTCTCTCAATCCCAAAATAAACTATTCCAATGAATGGCACTGGCATCCAAAATACACATAGCCAGCAGATGGAAAAGAGAGACACTAAACTTTCAGGAGATAGTCAAGACGATCAATTACCTTTTTATCAATGAGAGACTGACTCATATTATCATGGATAGCCTTCACCAGTTTTTGGCAATCTGGGAACCTTGGGTAGCGTCCTCATTAAGTGTTCCCTTGAGGTAACGCCCAAATCCTGATTCAGAGAAGGCAAGGAGGGGGCAGGGAGTAAGGAGTCCCGGAGGTTCTTCGGCTGCACTACTAAGGTAAAGGTCTAGTGATGATCAGTGGGGTATTTTAGTGAGGATTATAAGGGACAAATTTAGCAGAAACCAATTTATCTATTTTAGCCTAGTTGGCTAAAAAGTTTATATATTTAGTAAACAGCATTATGGTTTGACTATTCATGTCAATGTCTATTCTTATGTGTTATCTCTGCCTTTCTTTCTCCTACACTTTCATTTGTTGTTTATTTTACTGTGCATTATGTTATACTTTGATAGAAATTTTTAGTTATTATACATGATACTTTATAACTAAAAATGTAAAAGAAAAGAAGGTGAAGTCAGTTCATCATTGGTTGATGTTTGCTGTGTGAACCTGTATAAATTGACTGACGGAATTATTGATCAATATGTTTTATATGTTGTTGTAAACCTTCTAATAAAGAAATAAAAAATAAAAAAATGGCAGAAGTAGAAAAGGAACAACAACTTCATGCAGAAAGACATCAATTACCAATCCCAAAGGTCAATATGGTGCTTAAAAGAGATAGACATACTGATAAACGCTGTTATAATTTGCCAACATCAAATGAGGTTGCAATGGTATTTCAAAATGATGAAGGAGAACTACCATTTTAGAGAGACATAAGAATATATCCCAGAAATGAGGAGCAACCTTTCATTAATATCAGTATCTTAAGTACTAATTTAGATACAATGACCTATCCCATTTTTTTTTTTACACGGAGAAGCAGGTTGGAAACCAAAATGAACCCTTCCCATTTTCCCAAATTCTAAAGTACGACTGCGAAATAATATTTCCATGCTTGAATTTAAAGTATCTCAAATTGCCATTCGAAATACATTCAATCCAATTTTATGTGGTGGAAAACTAACACAACAATAGATTATTGATTCATATTTGCGAGTTGAGGCCAATAATTTAAACTTCATAAAATATCAACAAGATAAACTACGTGTAGAACAGTATTGTGGATTAATGGATTATGTCGCTGAGGTTGCTACAAGCAGAGACATGACAGCTGGCAAAGCCATCATTTTACCATCTTCTTTCCAGGGATCTCCTCGCAATATGTGAGAAAGATACAATGATTCCATGGATATTGTCACCAAATTTGGAAAACCAGATTTATTTATTACATTTACATGTAATCCCCAATGGCCAGAGATTACACAAAATGTATTTATTGACCAAACTGCTTCCGATAGACCAGATTTAGTAGCCAGAGTTTTCAAAATAAAATGAATTAATAAGTGACATCACTATAACTCAGTAATTTGGCAAATGTCTTGCTTATGTTTATACAATTGAATTTCAAAAAAGAGGGCTTCCACATCCACATCTTCTTATAATCCTTCAAGAAAAAGATAAGTTAGATACTGATGACAAAGTAGATTCTGTCATTATTGCTGAACTACCAGATCCAGAACTATATGGTAGGATATATGAGATTGGATCATCAGATGATTCATGGACCGTGTGGAGCTGTTAATCCACAGTCACCATGTATGGAAAATAATAAATGTACTAAAGAATTTCCAAAAGATTAGAGACAAAACGTATGCCAATTGTGATGGCTATCCATTATATAGAAGAAGAGAGGGACAAACTGCCATTATTCGTGGGAAAAACGTCAACAATAGATATGTGGTACCATACAATCCACATTTACTTATTAAGTATAATGCACACATTAATGTAGAAGCATGCACTTCCATCAAATCCATTAAATATGTATACAAATATATTTACAAAGGCTATGATGCAGCTACTGTAGTCGTCAAAAGTGCAGACAATACCAAAAGCACTGAGTTAGTACATGATAAACTTACATCTCATGTAGATGCTCGCTATGTCAGTGCACCAGAAGCTATGTGGTGTCTATAACATTTTAAATGCACGATCGATCACATGCAGTATATACATTTGCTACAAAGAAATTAAACTAATGCATTGGCACAAAGTGAGCATCGTCACACTACACTAACTGCATGGTTTCAATTAAATTCAACAGATTCACAGGCAACACAATTCTTATATATTTAGATTCCATATCATTATGTTTTTGTTAATGAATTATGGAGACCAAGAAAAAGCAGAGGAAATAAAATAATACCAAGAATTTACACAGTCAGTCCAAGAGACCTTGAACATTTCTGCTTACGACTACTACTTTTAAATGTTCCTGGTGCACAAAGTTTTGAACACTTAAGAACTGGTAATGACATAGTATATGAATCCTTTCATTTAGCTGCGAGACATAGAAACTTACTGGCTGATGATACTGAATGGGAAAGATGTCTAGAAGAAGTAGCACTATGTCAAATGCCACGGCAGATGAGGGAACAATTTGCATTCATTTGTACCTTCTCAAATGCTCCAAATGCATTAGCTTTGTGGGACACATTTAAAAGTAATATGGCTGAAGACTTTATGCAACGATACAATGAGCCTATTGCACACTTAAAAGCATTAATGGAAATCCAAGAAGTATTTTTAACTCATGGATTAAGTTGTGCAAGTTTTAATCTGCCTGATCCAGGTCTTATAGACGACATAAACTTTGAAGACTATGACATTCAACTACAAGCAGAAAGGACACAAGAAAGACTTGCAACTTTAAATACCTTACAATTGCAAGCATTTAATGCCATAAAAATGCACTAGATGATGACATGGTCAAAGAGCGTTATTTCTATCTTGATGGACCTGGCGGATCAGGAAAAACCTATCTATATAATTTATTAATGAGTTTTGTACGAGCACAAGATCAATTAGCACTCGCATTTGCGACTACTGGAATTGCTGCACTTTTGTTAGAAGGTGGAAGAACTGTGCATAGTGGATTTAAACTGCCAGTGCGTATTTTAGAAACATCAGTGTCAGATATTCGGATGACATCATTACAAGCCAAAAAATTAAAAAAAAAGTAAATTAATTATAATACATGAGGCTACAATTATGTCATGCTATGCCCTCCAATGTATTGACCGTTTGCTTAGTGAAGTCATGGATAATACTTTTCCATTTTGTTAGGTGGCGATTTTAGGCAAACATTACCTGTCGTTGTACATGGAAATCGAACCGACATTATCGAAACGTGTATAAAGTCAAGTACATTATGGAAACATTTTACCCATCTTCAATTACAACAAAATATGAGATCAGAAGGACAAAATTATTTCAATGATTGGCTTATTAAAATTGGAGAAGGAAAAACAGAACAAATCCCAAATTTACCTGACGACACTGTGCACATCCCACCTCATATGATTTGTAAACAAGATCTTATATCGGCTATATTCGAGACTACAAAAAAATAATGAGGACTATTCTGAACTTGCCAACAAAGTCATACTAACATGCAAAAATAAGGATGCATTGGTCCTCAATAATGAAATATTTAAAAAAATGAATGCACCCAAAAAAAATTATCACAGTGCTGATTCTGTACTTGCTGATAACAAAGAAAGTCAGGCAAACTTTTCCACTGAATTCATAAACTCATTAACTCCTTCTGGAATGCCACCACATATTTTGCAGCTAAAGAAAGGTGCAATTGTCATGTTACTGCGAAATATGAACCCCCCCAAAAAGCTTATGCAATGGGACAAGATTAATTATTCAACAATTAAAGGACCATTTCATAGATGCTAAAATTTAACCTGGTACCCATAAAGGAGAGTTTTCATACCAAGGATAGATTTAGCATCAAGTGAAAGTAGCCTCCCTTTTATACTTCAAAGAAGACAATTTTCCATCATCATGACATTTGCCATGACCATTAATAAATCACAAGGACAAACTTTCAAATCTGTGGGTATTTTCTTAGAACAACCAGTATTTGCACATGGCCAATTGTACGTTGCCTTATCACGGTGCAAAAATCCACAGGCTATTAAAGTTTACATTGAAAAGAATGAAAGTCAAGGTGATTTATTAGACGATGGACGCATTTTGACTAAAAACATTGTCTACTATGAAGTACTGTAGCTTTCAATCAAACAAACACAACCCATGCCAAACAAAAGTCACAAGTCACCTCAAGCAGAATCTAACAGCAAAAAAGAAATAAAAAATATAGACAACAGTCGGTTTCTTTCAAGAATTCATTTTTATGGCACTCAAAAACTTTTTACAGCACCAATATTTCCATATTAAACTCCATACAATGGCAAAACACATAGAGAACAGTGGTTACACATCGACGAACTTTAATGTTTCACGTTCTTTTTTTAGAGAACCCCTTTTCCACAGAGGAAACTCTATGTGCCATTTTAAACAATTACAACACCAACAAACAAATGTCAACCCTTCAAAACCACCAATGACTAAATAACTCATTCGTAATTCATGGAAGTACTGTTTATGCATGATTAGCCCCACAAAACACTTGCCTTGCATTTTCAAAAAAATTACCTTCAAATGTTAATTAACTATGTTACTGTTTAGAACGTTACAAGTTTTACAAAAAATACTTTCAAGTTGGTTAGTTAGACATATTACAAAGTTGATGTTAACCCTTAACAGCACAAGCACGTTTTAATAGACAATGTAAATGTTGTATTTCATGTTAAATATGAATACAGGGAGTAATCCGATCGCCAGTTCATGGGGTCAGAAAGGATTTTTTTTTTTTCGCTTTGATACTATTGGCAACGTTTCAAGGAGGGTTTTTACTGTTTGCCTTCCTCTGGATTCAATATATATTTCGGTTAACAGTTCTTCATGTACAACTTGCATGTTAAAAATACATTATGTCAAGTTTACAATACTCATTAATCCAATGTTCAACTGTTCTTACATTCAAATGTTACCACTTTTACTAAAATACTCTTTAACAGTTCCTCAACAACAAAAGACAATGTTCCAAAAATAAACATGTTTAATATAATCATTGTACTTCTTTCGACATAAGAAAAAAGGTTACAAGTGTCAACTACGTATATTACCGAGCAAACAAACTTATGAACATACACATCTCATTGGCGTCATTTTTTGAAGGCAAGTCGCTAGTTATCATATAATCTCTTGTGTGGGATCAGACTAGCCCCTAGTCTCCATGAAAATGCAGAGGAGCGAATGAATGGATTTATACCCACTTACTATCAGTATTGCTTTATCAAATGTACTCTCACTGATCCAAAACACATGAACCCTTTGAACTTTATGCTATGTCATCACCATCAAATATCATATTGCCTTACACTTTGCAATGTACTAGCCTAGATTATCTTATTTTTACATTTTATTATAAAAATGTCTATATTATTATATCATAGGTATGATCCCATTGTCATAGTTTAAACACCCGTTGCTTTAAAAATAAGAGATATTGTCAGTTACTTACCCATTTACCATATTGTTTTCCTCAGTTGCTACATACAGTTTGCTAAATACATTATGAAACTCCAACTGGTACCTATCAGATAAACATTAGTGAACTCAAATGTACTGGAATGGGACATTTCACATCAGACAACCACGATATCTTGATCTGTGGTCAATAATGTTTTATTGTTGAATGAAACAAAGAGCCACTATTATAGGTATAATGTCCCAACTTGCATGGTGGGCGTATAGGCTCAAATATGATACACTTTCATATGAGGAGTAGACTGTTTAAAATTGTGTTAAAATATAATTATTTCATAAATGTATTAAAATAGTGTTTGTGCAATAAAATATAATGATTGAAATTGTGATAAATCCTATATACATTAATTGTATTAGATACTGTTTAAAGACAGTTCTACTTGTATGTTCTCCTTAGATCCTTGATGGTCACGCCACAAATGACCTTTGCAAAAGAATCACTAAGGGATAGTCAATATAAATCACTCCAATGGACTTCTAGATAAACATGGAGGTATCTCTATGACTGAGTCATCTCAAGGGTTAAATAGCAAGCCCTAATTCACAATCCACTTCCACTTTTTAAAGACCAACCCAGTCTATTTATATTTTGTGGAAAACACAGAGTGATAAGTAGTTTTTAATTTTAAGAATTTGTCTGTATGTTAAGCCTGAATTTAAGCCTACAGTCAGAGAAGATATTTATGGTGGGACTAGCGATAATGTTAAATGTTTGTGGGAAGAGTTAAATAGCAGAGCAGCAAATTCCAAAATAATATTAGTAGGAGTATGTTATAAACCCCCCAAATATAGCTGAAAGTGAGGAAATACAATTATTGTTACAGAATGGAAATGCAGCTAAGCATGGTCAAGGTCTAGTAATGGAGTATTTAACTAAACTGAAATAAACTGGATAAATGAGACCAGCAGTTCAGCTAAGAGGAGCAGGTTCTTGAATACACTCAGGGATCATTATCTGGCACGGGTTATATAAGAGCCTACTAGAAATGAAGCTATCTTGGATTTAGTCATCACAAATAATATTGATATAGTATCAAATGTTGAAATAGGGTAACATTTGGGAAACAGAGATCACAACACAGTCTCATTTGAGAATTAATTAAAAAAACAAAACTTTAAGTGACCAACAAAAACTCTTAATTTTAATAGGACAGGTTTCAACGGTCTAAGGGCAGCAATACAAAGTATAGACTGGGACAGAGAACTGATGTGTAAAAATACTGAACATAAATGGACAACATTTAAATTCTTACAAAATATACATATTTATTACAATATACCAAGTGGCAATAAAAGCAAAAGGAGTAAATCACATCTAATGTGGCTTAACAATGATTTAAAGATCAAAATACGTAGTAAAAAACAGGCATTTAAATTATACAAGCGAGAGGGGACAGAGACTGCTTTATGTACAAGGAAGTCAACAAGGGTTGCAAAAGGGCTAAAATAGACTGGCTAAAATAGAAAAGGAAAAATTAGTTGCAAAAGAGAGTAAGACTAACCCTAAAATGTTTTTTTAAATATATTAATGGGAAGAAGGCAAGGAAGGAAGCTATAGGAAAATACAATGTGACACAAAATCTGAAAATTAGTGATCTGGAAAAGGCAGATGAGCTAAATAGGTTCTTTTCTTCGCTATACACAATGTAGGTACCAGTGGTTGGGGCACAGCAACATAATGGGGCTACACTACTTTCGACAAATAATTGGTTAATGCAGGAAGCAATACAAAAGAGGTTGGAAACAAGAAATGTTAATAAAGCCCCGGTTCCTGATGGAATACATCGAAGGGAACTGAGTTCTGTAATAGCCAAACCATTATATTTAATTTTTCAAGATTCACTCAACACAGGGTCTCTACCAGATGACTGGAGAAAAGCAGATGTGATACCTATATTTAAGAAGGGATCAAGAGCAAATACGGGGAATTATAGACCAATGAGCCTAACTTCTGTAGTGGAGAAGCTGTTAATAAGGGACAAAAGAATATGTCTATTTGAACAGGATTATAAGTAAAAGTCAACATGGATTTATGAGGGATAGGTCATGTCAAACAAATATAATTAGTTTCTATGAGGAGGTTAGTAGGAACCTGGATCAAGGCAACTCAGTGGATGTAGTATTTTTGGATTTTGCAAAGGCTTTTGATACAGTGCCACATGGGATACAGGAATTGCAGTAAATATATGCTCATGGATTGAGAGCTGTATAAAAGCAAAGGGTTGTTTTAAATGGAACATACTCCAATTGGACTAGTGTGGTAAGTGGGGTTTCTGAGGGTTCAGTATTAGGTCCTCTCCTTTTTAACCTATTTATTAATGACTTAGAGGTGGGACTGGAAGATAGTGTCTCCATTTTAGCTGATGCACAAAGTTGTGTAAGGTAATCAAATCAGATAATGATGTCCTTTCCCTCAAAAGGGATTTACATAAAATTGAGGAATGGGCATGACAGATGAGATTTAAGATGAATAAATGTAAAGTTATGCATCTGGAAAGGAAAAATAACCATGCAATGTATAATCTTAATGGAGCAACTATAGGGGTATTATATATTGAAAGGGGTTTGGGAGTGCTTGTGGACAACCACCTAGGTAACAGTGCTCAAAGCCAAGCAGCAGCTCCAAAGGAAAATAAAATATTAGCATGTATTAAGAAGGGTAGGGAAGCAAGGGAAGCAAATATAATTCTGCCACTATACAAATCTCTAGTACGTCCTCATTTGGAATATGGAGTACACTTTTGGGCACCACTTCATGAAAAGGAAATTTTAGAGCTGGAAAAGGTACAGAGAAGGGAAATAAAACTAATAAGGGCAGTGGAGGGGCTAAGTTATGATGAAAGACTAAACAAATTACATAGTTACATAGTTACATAGTAATTCAAGTTGAAAAAAGACTTTCAGTCCATCAAGTTCAATCTTTTCAGATCTCCTCTGATCTGCAATATGCATATTAGTTATTAATTAATTAGTTGTTCATTGTTAAATAACTATTAATCAACTATTTTTTCTTTTTTTTAATTATGAATTAATCCAAAGGAAGGCAAACAGAAAAAAAAACAAGTGAAACTTAGCCAATCATCTCAAAGGGAAAAAAAAAATTATTTCCTGACCCCAGATACTGGTGATCAGATTTCTCCCTGGATCAATACTCTCTCTAATTATCCAGGGTACCCCTGAATTCCCTTTTTTAATAGAAATAAATCCAATCCCCTTTTAAAGTTATCTATCGAATCCGCTGTCACCACCTCCTCTGGTAGAGAATTCCACAGATTAACCACCCTTACTGTGAAGAACCCTTTTCTTTCTTTAAGGTAAAATCTTTTTACTTCTAATCTTAAAGGATGTCCCCTTGTCAGTTGAAAACCTCTAGGCACAAAAAGCTCACTTGACAATGCCTTGTATTGAACCTGGATATATATATATATGTATACCGTATTTATCGGCGTATAACACGCACTTTTTCTCCCTGAAAATAGGGGGCAAATGATAGGTGCTTGTTATACGCCGATATTCCCTCCCCCCTCCTCATCCTCAACCTACCTCCACATTCTACCCCCCCCACTCATTCTAACCCCCCCTCCTCAACCTAAACCCCCCTAAAGACCTCCCCTTCACTTACCTGCTTCTGCTCCGGCCTCCGCTTCGCTCCTTGACTCAGCTCGCATGTGATGCGCATGTGATGTCACATGCGCGCCACGTCATTAGCATATACCGGGTGCCGGCTCAAGGAGTGGAGCGGAGGCCGGTGCAGAAGCAGGTAAGTGAGTGGGAGGTAATTAGGGGGGTTGAGGTTGAGGAGGGGGGTTGAGGTTGAGGAGGGGGGTTTAGGTTGAGGAGGGGGGTTGAGGTTGAGGAGGGGGTTGAGGATGGGGGGTTGAGGAAGGAGGATTGGGATGGGGGGATTAAGGGGGTTTGAGGATGGGGGGTTGAGGAGGGAGGATGAGGATGGAGGTTGAGGAGGGGGTTGAGGATGAGGAGGGAGGTTGAGGATGAGGAGGGGGGTTGAGGATGAGGAGGGGGGTTGAGGAAGGAGGATGAGGATGGGGGTTGAGGATGGGGGGGTGTGGAGGGAGGATGGGGGGTTAAGGAGGGAGGTTGAGGAGGGGGTTGAGGATGAGGAGGGGGGTTGAGGATGAGGAGGGGAGTTGAGGAAGAAGGATGAGGATGGGGGTTGAGGAGGGAGGATGAGGAGGGAGGTTGAGGATGAGGAGGGGGCTTGAGGATGAGGAGGGAGGTTGAGGAGGGGGGTTGAGGTTGAGGTGGGGGGTTGAAGATAGGGGGGTTGAGGAAGGAGGATGAGGATGGGGGGTGGAGGAGGGGGGTGGAGGAAGGGGTTGAGGATGGGGGGTTTCAGGAGGGGGTTGAGGATGAGGGGGTTGAGGAGGGAGAATGAGGATGAGGAGGGAGGTTGAGGTTGAGGATTTTGCTTTAAAGTTCTTTATTTGAAATTTATTTTTTTTCCCCTGAAATTTTCTTCCTAAAATGAGGTGCGTGTTATACGCCGGTGCGTGTTATACGCCGATAAATACGGTATATATATATAGGGTTATCATATTCCCTCTTAGACGCCTTTTTACTAGAGAAAATACGTTTAATTTGGTTAGTCTTTCTTTATAACTTAGCCCCTCCATTCCCCTTATTAGTTTTATTGCCCTACTGTGTACTTATTCCAGCTCTAAAATGTCCTTTTTGTTTAGAGGTGCCCAAAATTGTACTCCATATTCCAAATGAGGGCATACGAGGCATTTGTATCGTGACAGAATTATATTTGCTTCCCTCGCTTCTATACCCTTCTTAATACATGCTAATATTGTGTTTGCCTTTGAAGCTGCTGCTTGGAATTGAGCACTGTTACCTAGGTGGTTGTCCACAAGTACTCCCAAACCCCTTTCAATATTTGATAACCCTATATTTGCTCCATTAAGATTATAAATTGCATGGCTATTTTTCCTTCCCAGATGCATAACTTTACATTTATTCGTATTAAATTTCATCTGTCATTTAGATGCCCATTCCTCCATTTTATGTAAATCCCTTTGAAGGGAAACCACATTAGTCCAATCGGAGTATGTTCCATTTACAACAACCCTTTGCTTCCTGTTTTTTAGCTAGCTCTCAATCCATGAGCAGATATTTACTGCAATTCCTGTATCCCTTAGTTGGCACAGTAGTCTCCCATGTGTCACTGTATCAAAAGTCATTGCAAAATCCAAAAAGTCTACATCCACTGAGTTGCCCTGATCCAAGTTCCTACTTACCTTTTCATAGAAGCTAAGTAGGATTATTTGACATGACCTATCCCTGATAAATCCGTGTTGATGCCTACTTATCTTGTTTAAATAGACATATTCTTGTAAACTATCCCTTATTAACCCTACTAAAAACTTTCCCACTACAGAAGTAAGACTTACAAGTCTTTAATTTCCTGGATTTGTTCTTGCTCTCTTCTTAAATATAGGTATCACCTCTGCTTTTCTCCAGTCATCTGGTAGAGACCCTGTGTTGAGTGAATCTTAAAAAAATACAAATAATGGTTTGGTTATTACAGAGCCCAGTTCCCTCAGTACCCTTGCATGCCAGGACTTTCGATGGGCTGTGGTGATGATAGGGGTGCCGGTGGGGATGGTGATGACAGAGGTGCAGGTGGTGATGGTGTTGGTGTCAGTCATGGTGATGATGTCGGCCATGGTGATAGTTTTGGTGTCAGCCGTGGTGATGGTATTGGTGTCAGCCATGGTGATGGTGTCACCAAAACATGTGAGTTTGAGGTGGAGATGGCTGAAAAGGCTGCAAACGTGCCCATGATGCGTGTGAGTGCCTGGGGGTGATTCCCACACCTGGTGATATGAGTGGCCGTCTTGCTGCTTTTGGGCCAGCTTCCTGTGACAGTCCCGTGCTCTCTGGAATGTTTTTGCCTGCCTCAACCACCACACTTCCAGGGGTGGATGTGGTTTCTCCTCTCTGTGGGCGGGTTAGGTATCCTGGGCACTGAAATGAAAGGACAATAGTGTTTGAGTTGGGATTCTCTAAACAATTGTTTGCTGTGTGTTTCCATATCCCTGACATCATGGTCATCATTGGCTGTGGTGGTTGTTTTACGCAGATAAACATTGACCTGTATCATGAGCAATCTGTGACCAAGTCTCAGCAATGGTTATTAACATGAAGATGTGACATGGTCCAGGTTAGGTTAGTATATGACACGGACATGCAGTCTGCAAGAGTCTGTATCCTCATATGCTGCAGTGTTCACACCCATACATGTACTCTCTTTTGGATGTCAAATCAATCTTGATCTATTTGGCGAATGCCATTAGGAATCAGATTTAACTGCAGGTATTATTAGGGACATTTCATTGGTAACAATTATGAGAATTATATGTTTGCTTCCTGGATTTACATGGTTTTTGCTGTCCCATATATCTTTAGTCATAACCAGAGAACTTACAGTGCCATTGTATGTCAGTTATCTATGTGTGTGGGGTTCATGTGTGTGCATATGAGGGTCTGATGGTGTATATGATATTCACATTGCAGGATTCTTGAAAAACCCGAGTCCAGCTGTCCTGGAAGGCCCACTACTGCCACTGGCTCGATCTACTGCTTCAGGGTCCGCTCCCATGCGCAGTATGTAATGATGGGTGGTGGTCCACCACCGGTTGCACGGGCTGCTCTGGCCTCCGCTGTTATCTTCCCCTTCTCCCGGCTGTCATCATATCTGTGTTTGACAGACTTCACATACCTTTTTACCTGTTTGCAACCCCTAATGCAGCCACCGCTGTATCAACCACAGTCAAGGCACGTGCCTTCTAGCTAGGCCTCACTTCCCGCCCATCAGGTATGATGCTATAGCGGGCACGGATTTTCCTGAGGAGGATCATCATCTCCTCTGGGGTATAATTGGGGGCTCTGTACTTTGGCACAATCTCTTGCTCTCCTAACTGTGCCTGGCCTCACTGTTCTCTCCCTGGGGATGGTCCCTCATTCCCCACTACCTCTCTGTGACAGATCCATCTATATGGACTGATATTGCTGGTTCGTCTGTTTTGCCTCCGTCCGTGGAATAATATATATGGATGTATATAATAGTATGGGGTAGTCCTGTTGTACACATTGCAACATACATATTGCAATATGAGAAGGGCACCCAGCTGGACACAAAGGCTAATCACTTAAGTACACACACTTAAGTGATAGCAGCCAGGAACAATAAGGTCCTAACAGACAGAGAGGCGCCTTAACCCCATGAAATCTACAGGTTGTCCCACTCACAAAATCAAGGCAAAAGTTCAGGCTCAGAGAGATGTTACTCACTACACCGGCAGAGGTAGAATGAGCAGTTAGCCTCCTGGTTCCCACGCCTTAACTCTGTCTGATTGGCCAGAGGTAATTAGGGATTTACCAAAGGTTGTCACTGCCCCTATTGTGTATGTGAAGGGTTTAAAAATGTGTGTTGTTTCAATAAAAGAGAGTTCACTTTTTTGACCCTCAACACAGAGCGTGGTCTCGTTCTTGGGGGTGTCGTAATACTCTCCCCCAGCATCAGGACCTGACCCTCTGCCCCTACTCTTTGTGTGCCTTCATCTGGGGGCACATCCCTTCCCTCATCCTGCTCTCCTACACCTGTACCTCCCCTCCCTGACCTGCCTTCTCCTCTCCTTCTCTCCGTACCTCTACCTTTCCTTATCTCCTGCTTCAGTGTTCCACAAACTCTCCTTCTCTCCTCTCCTCACTCTCCTCCTCCAATTTTCCACTAACTCTCCCCTCTCCTTTCCTTACTGTCCTCCTCCGGTGTTCACATCTCTCTCCTCCACTCCTCCCTCTCCTCATTAGCCTCCTCCCCTCCTCTACCCTCCTGGAAATTATGAAATGAATATAAGGATAAATCAATATAATATATACGTGTATGTGTATGAGGTAAAACAAGAATGTATATTATAGTATGGGTATGGGTGGGGGTAGGTGGGAGTATGGGAAGTGTTAGTGTGCTGTGGCCTAACACTATGTATAGCTGTGAGTACATATTACTCTATATGTGTGGATTATGTGTTATCAGTAATTATGTGTATGGTAAATTAAGTGTTAATATTTCTTAGTTGTCAAAATTGCAAAAAACTTACAAAACTGCTCCTTGTCTCTCTCTCTCTCTCTCTCTCTCTTTCCAAAACTCTGAAACCAACCAACACCTAGACCTGTGTATTGACTTTCTCGGCTACAGCACAGTCAAGGACTTATGGTTTCTGCAGCCTTTAAAAGTCGCTTCCTGCGGTCTTCATTAGCGTTTTCCAGTTCCTATCGGCTAATTGGCCTGTGACAGGATCAGAAATTACGGGCTTTCTTGAGTTTGTCACACTTTATTTGATCAGATACCCGGAAGCGTTAAATACGAAACCAGGGTTTTTGTGGTTTCGCCCTTAAATTGAGGCCTTGTTCAACTGAATCGCTCTGTAACTATTGCAAATTTCAAGCCTGCAGACTTACGGCCAGTAAGTGCAATTGAATGGAGGCCTATCTATTTAGCCAAATATTGGTCATATGCACATTTACTCCAGAAGGACCTCAGCTGTTTGTGCATAAGATCCTCATTTTACCCTGCCAATTCAGAACATCATTTAGTAATGTTGTATCCAAATTTGAGAATGCTTTCTCCACATCCTCCAACCTTATGTTTTGCCTAAGAAAACAAAAATCTTTTATGTAGATTTAGTTCCGCCATATCTTGACACTTATACTTAGAGACTCCTAAAGAAGGAATTTTTTATTGTATACACACAAATCAATGTGGACCCCCCCAAAACTATAGTTACACAGTTACATAGTAATTGAGGTTGAAAAAAGACTTGTATTCCCTCAAGTTCAACCTTTTAAGATCTCCTCTGATCTGCAATATGCGGATTAGTTGTTAATTGATCCAGTGGAAGGCAAAAAGAAAATAAAAACAAGTGAAACATAGCCAATCGTCTCAAAAGGGGAAACAAATGAATTCCATCCTGACCCCAGATACTACCGATCAGATTCCTCCTTGGATCTATACTTTCTCTCTCTCTCTCTTATTAACCATGATAACCCTGGATGCCCTTTTTAATTAAAAATATATCTAGTCCCTTTTTAAAGTTATCTATTGAATCTGCTGTCACCACCTCCTTTGGTAGAGAATTCCACAGATGAACCACCCTTACTGTGAAGTTCCCTTTTCTTTCTTTAAGGTGGAATCTTTTTACTTCTAACCTCAAAGGATGCTCTATTGTCAGCTGAAAATTATATTTGCTTCCCTTGCTTCTATACCCTTCTTAATAAATGCTAATATTTTACTTGCCTTTGCAGCTGCTGCTTGGCATTGAGAACTGTTACCTAGGTGGTTGCCCACTAGTACTCCCAAATCCCTTTCAATATCAAATAAACCTAGATTTGCATGGCTATTTTTCCTTCTCAGATGCATAACTTTTACATTTATTCGTATTAAATCTCATCTGCCATTTGGATGCCCATTCCTCTAATTTATGTAAATCCTTTTGGAGGGAAAGTACATCTAATTTAATTACCTTGCACAAGTTCATGTCATCAGCAAAAATGGAGACACTACTTTCCAGTCCCACTTCTAACTCATTAATAAATATGTTAAAAAGGAGAGGACTGAACCTTGAGGAACCCCACTTACCACATTAGTCCAATTTGAGTATGTTCCATTTATCACAACCCTTTGCTTCCTGTCTTTTAGCCAGCTCTCAATTTATGAGCAGATATTTACTGCAATTCCTGTATCCCTTTGTTTGCCCAATAGTCTTCCATGTGGTACTGTATCAAAAGCTTTTGTAAAATCCAAAAAGACTACATCCACTGAGTTGCCTTGCTGCTGGTTTCTATTAACCTCCTCACAGGAGCTAATTATATTTGTTTGACATAACCTATCCCTCATAAATCCATTTTGACTCCTACTTATCTTGTTCAAATATACATATTCCTGTATATTATGCCTTATTAACCATTGTAAAAGCTTTCCAACTACAGAAGTGAGGCGCACTGGTCTATAATTCCCCAAATTTGCTCTCTCTCCCTTCTTGAATATAGGTATCACCTCTGCTTTTCTCCAGTCATCTGGTAGTGACCCAGTGTTGAGTGAATCTTTATAAGTTAAATATAAATAGTTGTGACCATTGAGGGTTGTTGCTAACGCTTGCAGGTTCGCGCAGCGAGCCCGCCGCAACTGCGGCCCTTGCAAAGTGACTTAGTTGCAGGCAAGGAGTGCGGAAGACGCTCCTTGCACTGGTGGAGATGAGTGCCCACAAGACTTAGGCAGTGAACGCCAAAGGCACTCACTGCGCTGGTGGATATGAGCGCCATAGGCGCTCATCCCTATAACTCGCGGGACTACAGATCAAAAGAAATCTCAGTTATACAATTCACAATGCAAGACCCGTAGCAGTTTTAAAAAATAGTGTGGAAAAATTATGGCCTGTAACACTTTGCAAAGGAAAGCGGGACTTAGAAAAAACAAATCTGAAAAAATACTAAGTTAACTTAACAAAAACAAGGCGAGCTGTTAAACCGTAGCACTTAGAAAAAAAATACAAGGTGAAAAAAATTACGAGATAAGCGGCGGAACCAAAACAATAAAAAAACACTAAATACACACTAAAAAATTAAATAAAGGTCACTTACAGCATGGGGAACCGGGCAGGACGTCTGGAAGTGAGTTGGAACTCCAATTTAGATCGATTTAGCAGAGTTACAAAGATCGAAAATCGGCTCCCCGAAAAAAATGAAAATGAGGCTATACTACTACGAACTGCGTAAAACACAGCCATAGACGTATGTGTTAGAAAAACAACGAGATAAAGGATGCGGATTAACCGCACAATGAGTAAAAAGACAGTATCGAGTACATTTTACGAAACGCAATTACAGATTTACGCATTAACACAGATTTCCCGCCTTTGTCTCGCATCACATAGGATTTCCCGCCGAAACAACACATTTGGCTCGCGCAACTGCGGATTTCCCGCCTAAAACAATGCATTTGTCTCACGCACAAAGCCTATATATAGGGCACACTTGACACATAACTGACACTTTCTCCTCAGGTGATGACAGTCTGACTGGACGTTTTCTGATGCCGGGAAATCTCAAGAGATTGTTACTGCTTCAGCATTATTACATTACAAAAAGGTAAATATATCATTTATAATTATTAATTAATAAATTGGTCCTTACTTAATAAATACAAAATAAGAAATTTAATTAATAGAAAAATAATATTATGCTTACGTGTGTGAAACAATTGTTAATAACATTCATAATGTACATTAATTAATTAATTAATGATTAATATCAAAATTAGTTAACGTTTAACAATGTGAATACAAAAGCAACACATTGATTCATTAATTATTAATGTACATTAATTTAAGAATTATTTTGTTATATATCGTGATTACCTGTGTGAAAAAATTGTTAATAACTTTCATAATGTAGATTAATTAATTAGCAACACATTTATTCATTAATTATTAATGTACATTAATTTAAGAATTATTTTGGGATATATCGTGATTACCTGTGTGAAAAAATTGTTAATAACATTCATAATGTACATTAATTAATTAATTAATGATTAATATCAAAATTAATTAACGTATAAGAATGTGAATAAAAAAGCAACAGATTGATTAATTAATTATTAATGTACATTCATTTTATAATTATTTTGTTATATATCGTGATTACCTGTGGGAAAGAATTGTAAATAACATTCATAATGTACATTAATTAATTAATTAATTAATGATTAATATCAAAATTAATTAACGTATAAGAATGTGAATAAAAAAGCAACAGATTGATTAATTAATTATTAATGTACATTAATTTTATAATTATTTTGTTATATATCGTGATTACCTGGGGGAAAGAATTGTAAATAACATTCATAATGTGTCATTACTAATCATTAATATCAAAAAAGGTTAACGTTTAAGAAAGTGCATAAAAAAAGGGACACGTTGATTAATTAATTATTAATGTAGGTACATTATTTAAATAATTCAGTTCTTATATATTTTGTATAAAATAAACCAAAAATAAAAATTAAAGGCTATATACTCATGCTTATATGTTGATGTTAGATTTAGTCTCACATTAGTTTAATATTAATGAACATTAATTGATTCTTATTTCATTAGTAATGTACATTATTTTAAGAATTCAGTTGTAACATACTCATTTTAAAAGACCACTCAAAAAAAAAAAAGGGAAGAGACTCATGCTTAGGTCTTGACTTTATATTTAGTTAGACATTCATTTAAGATTAATACAGGTTAATTTATTCTTATTTAAAGACTAATAGTAATATTGAGTGTATGTTTATAATCTATGCTTACATATGTGTGTTCATGCTCATTGATTGATATATTTATTTCATGTTTTTAATCTATGCAAAAATATGTATGTTAAGCCTCATTGATTGATACAGATGAAGCAACAGATTATACATTAATTTGACTATTTTGTATAATTGCAGTGAATTGTTCTGAATGACCAGAGATAGTGACACATTGAACATCATAAGGATAATTTGGACAGGTACAGAATTTTAATTAGATTACTACAGCAAGATATTAAAAAATATGATTTTAGTTTTTTAATGTAGCCGAATATATGTCTGTTGATGTTCATTTAATGATATCGATGAAGCAAAAGTTTTAAAATATTCTCAATTTGATTTTACAGTTTATTTGGATCTGCAAGGGAATAAACAGACAGTGTGACGTTTGCAGCCTTTCAACAACATCAACAGCATCCTCACAGGTATAAAATTTAATTTTGTAGTGATGCATAGAAAAAGCCTATATATGATATATTTGGTGAAAATGGATATTTTTTGAAAATGGAGAGTACTTATTGAGTCATTAATGTATGATATTTAGTCATAACTTGAAAAAAGTTGAAAAGACAATACTAATTAATTAATAATAATATTTAAAGAAAATAAGAAGCTTACAACACTTGCAAAAAAAAGAAATTGATGGTATGCTGTGAATTCAATCAAGAAGGAATGGAATTGAAGGATTAATAATATAAAGATAGATATGTGCAGCTATTTCTATTTCATATATGTCAATAAAATACTTTTTAAATGGTTTCATTTCTTTCAGTCTAAAGTGCAATATTTGAAAAAAATTTATTATTTTATTCATCTACTTTAATGGAACAGTACAAAAATGAAAAAAAATGTATACAAAACAAAAAACAAACAATAATTACATGTCTATTTACAATTACAGATTAAAATGGCGGATAATGGAGAAGACAAAATTGAACGCAAAAGAAGATTGGCAAGGGAAAGGAAGCAAAGGTGGAGAGATGCTCAGACACCGGAAACTTCACAACGCTTGCGAGAAGAAGATCAACAGAGACTTTTAAATAAAAGAAAGATGAGTAAGAAAGCCGCAAGTGAGTGTGTTGGGGCTTCCAAGAAACGTAAAAGTAAACAAAAACATCTCTGTGAACCAGTGTCCAATGATTCTATTTTGCAGAATGACTTAAATGTAGACACACAAGAAAAACATGTACATATAGAAAGTGGGTCTGATATCTGTGTTGAAGAAATGCATGACAATGTGTTTACTACTGCAGTAGAAGTAGATACTCATTATTGTGGGTTACTTAATGTGGTTTGTCAGTTTTGGGGGCCTATCATTTTATAAAGGAAAGACCTACTGACGGAAATTTCATTAGTTGCTGTCAGAAAGGAAAGGTGAAACTTCCAGTAAGACACCCATTTCCATATTATTTAGAATGCATTATGAGCGATCCAACATTTCCAAATTATAATAATTTCAAACAAAACATAAGGTCTTCTAACAGTGCAATTTCATTTGCTTCAATGGGTGCAACATTAGCAGAAAATGTACCAGGACATGGTCCTTACTGTTTCAGAGTTCAAGGTCAAATATACCACCGAACTTCACATTTACACCCACAAGAAGGACAGCAAAGGAAATTTGCACAGTTATATGTCTTAGATACGATGGAAGCTGTGGAACAAAGAATGACACTTCCAGAAAATAGACAGTGTTTGCGCATAGTCTTTGAACAGCTGGATAAAATTATGCAAAAAAAAACATATAGTCAAGCATACAAACAATTAGCATAGCTTGAAAAAGAACAACAGGAACATGCTGAAAGACATCAATTGCCTACACCAAGAGTCAATATGGTGTTAAAAAGAGATCGCAACACTGATCAAAGAAGATATAATCTACCTACTGTAAATTAGGTTGCCATGGTGTTTAAAAATGAAGAAGGTGAACCACCTTTTCAGCGGGATATTAAGCTGTTATTTAGATCCAATGACATATCCCATTTTCTTTCCAAATGGGGAACCAGGATGGGAACCAAAATTACAATTGGAAAGTTATCCCAATACTAAACTTCGTATTAGATCTAATATTTCCATGCTGGAATATAAAGTGGCACAAACTGCTATCCGTGATTGTTTTAATCAAATTTTACATGGAGGCAAACTCACTCAACAATGGATTATTGATTCATATTTATAAGTTGAAGCCAATAATCTAAATTTCATTAAATATCAACAAAATAAATTACGAGTAGAACAGTATTGTGGATTAATGGATTATGTGGCAGATTTAGCTTCCAACAGAGACATTCCAGCTGGAAGAGCAATTATTTTGCCATCCTCTTTCCAAGGATCTCCTCGCAATATGCGAGAAAGGTATAATGATGCCATGGCTATTGTTCCAAAATTTGGAAAACCAGATTTATTTATTACATTCACATGTAATCCACAATGGCCAGAGATCAAGGAAAATTTGAATCTGGGACAAACTACTTCTGACCGACCAGATTTAGTGACAAGAGTATTTAAAATCAAACTCAATTCATTAATACATGATATCACTAAAGCACACTTATTTGGACAATGTGTGGCTTTTGTTTACACCATTGAATTTCAAAAAAGAGGATTGCCACATGCTCACATACTTTTAATACTGCAGGAAAAAGACAAGTTGAACACTGCAGCGAGAGTGGATTCAGTAATTTCTGGACAATTGCCAGACGAAGAAAAATATACAAAACTTTGGGAGATTGTTACTCATAGAATGATTCATGGCCCATGTGGAGAGATGAATCCGAATTCACCATGTATGGAAAATAAAAAAATGTACTAAAGAATTTCCAAAACAATTTCAAATGCAAACTTATGCAAATTGTGATGGATATCCTTTGTATAAAAGAACACAAGGACAAGCAGCTATTATCCGTGGCCAAAAGGTTGATAATAGATTTGTCGTTCCATACAATCCACATTTGCTCATCAAGTACAATACACACCTCAATGTGGAAGCTTGCACTTCGATTAAATCAATTAAGTATGTGTAAAAATATAAATACAAAGGATATGATGCAGCTACTGTTGTTGTACAAGTTGCTGGAAATGAAAACGAAAATCCAATTTTACATGATGAACTATCAAATTATTTAGATGCTCGGTATGTGAGTGCTCCTGAAGCAATGTGGCGCCTTTTGAAATTTGAGATGCATGTTCGGTCACATGCTATCTATCGTTTAGCTATACATTTGCCTCAAAGTCAGATGGTTTGCTTTACTCAAGGAAATGAAAGAACTGCATTATATCAAAGTGAAGACAGAGATACCACACTTACTGCGTGGTTTAAATTAAACTGTCAGGATACGCAGGCCAGACAATTTTTATACATAGAGATACCATATCACTATGTATTTGTAAATGGTCTATGGCGACAACGAAGAAGAGATACACATAAAATCATACCACGCATTTATACCGTCAGTCCAAGGGATATTGAACGTTTCAGCTTAAGATTACTTCTGCTACATGTTCCCGGTGCACAGAGTTTTGAGCATTTACGTACAGTGAATGACATACTTTATGATACATTCCTATTAGCTGCAAGACATCAAAATTTCATAGCTGATGATACAGAATGGGAGAGGTGTCTGGAAGAAGCAGCACTATGTCAAATGCCTAAGCAAATGAGACAACAATTTGCATTCATTTGTATATTTTGCAATGTACCTGATGCTTTCACTTTGTGGGAAACATTTAAATTAAACATGTCAGAAGATTTCTTGAAACGTTACAGAGAACCAATAGCTCTGTTAAAAACATTGATTGAAATCCAAGAAATATTGTTGGCTCATGGATTAAATTGTGCAAGTTTTAATTTACCTGATCCAGGACTTATAGATGACATCAATTTTGATGATTATGACACTGAGCTTCAAAAACAAAACACCCAAGAAAAACTGGCAACTTTAAATATTTTACAATTAGAAGCATTTCATGCCATCACAAATGCTACAGATGATGAAATGGTCAAAGACCGGTATTTCTATCTAGACGGACCAGGTGGATCAGGAAAAACTTATCTGTACAATTGTTTGATGAGTTATATTCGATCACAGGGTTAGATAGCTATGCCATGTGCAACAACTGGAATTGCTGCACTTTTGTTAGATAGTGGTAGAACTGTGCATAGTGGATTTAAGCTGCCAGTTCCCATTTTGGAAACATCAGTGTCAGATATTCGACTCAATTCCCAACAAGCAAAAAAATTTAAACTAACTAAACTAATTATCATAGATGAGGCAACAATGATGTCATGTCATGCACTGCAATGTATTGACAGATTCTTAAAAGAAGTGATGGATAATAAGTTGCCATTTGGTTGAGAGGGGATGCTGTTAGGAGGCGATTTTAGGCAAACATTACCTGTTGTGCCACAAGGAAATAGAACAGAGATCATTGAAACATGTATCAAGACCAGTAAACTGTGGCAAATATTTACACATCTCAAATTAGAATTAAATATGAGATCTGAAGGCCAAAATGAATTCAATGACTCGCTCATTAAAATCGGAGATGGAAAACATCCAGAAATACAGCATTTACCAAATGATACCATTGAAATTCCATCAGAAATGGTTTGCAATGAATCACTCATATCAGCCATATTTCTAAACACTCTTAATAATGAGGATTACACAGACATTGCAAACAAAGTGATATTAACATCAAAAAATATTGATGCCTTGAATGTAAATAACGAAATTTTAAAATATATCAATGCACCACAAAAGAATTATTACAGTGCAGATTCAATTCTGTCAGATGATAAAGACAGTAAATCGAATTTTAGTATCAAATTTATTAATTCGTTAACACCATCTGGAATGCCCCCACATATTTTACAATTGAAAAAAGGCGCTATTTTTATGTTATTGCGAAATATGAATCCAAAAAAAGGACTTTGTAATGGGACCAGATTAATTGTGCATGAGTTAAAAGATCATTTTATACATGCAGAAATGATAACTGGTACCCATAAAGGTGAACGAGTTTTTATACCAAGAATTGATTTAGCTCCAAGTGAGAGTGGTTTGCCCTTTGTCCTTCAACGGAGACAATTTCCAGTTATCATGGCATTTGCTATGACCATCAATAAATCCCAAGGACAAACTTTTAAGCCAGTTGGGATTTTTTTGAAGGAACCAGTTTTTGCACATGGACAACTCTATGTGGCTTTTTCAAGGTGCACTAATCCAAAAGAAATTAAAGTGCATGTTGAAGAAAATGAAACTCAAGGTCATTTATTGGACGATGGATGTGTTTACACCAAAAACATTGTCTACTATGAGGTCTTGGAAAGATAGAGGACAATGGTTTCATTTTAATGCCAACATTTTATGGGACTCAATATGATTGCACAAATTTTTTTTTTTCACGTAAAACATCTAAAGAATGGACAAAAAAAAAAGAGAACAGTGGTTTGACTTTCAGTACAAAATTAAAGTACTCTGGGACTCTTTAAATAGGGGACCACTATTTCACTTATGAAAATCTATGTGATATTTGCAGAATGGACAAACTGAAAAAATAAAAAAAATAACAACAAAAACAACAGTAAAATATCCTTAAACAGATTTGAATGGGTTCAAAGTTTAAGATTTACATGATTGGCCCCACAAAACTATTAACTGAATTTTTCAGGATTTACAGGAATTATTTTTTTCCCTCTTTGATACAATTGGACAAGTTTCAATACGGGGGTTTTATTGAAAAGTGTTAGTATTGTTAACAAAATGTTGAACGAAGGTTTTATATACAAGTTGCATGTTACAAAGTTTAATGTTTGTGAAATATAAGTTGAAAGTTAAAAAAATAAAAAGTTAAAAAAATTAATGTGTTTTTATTTTTAGAAAAAAAAAAGGGACAAATGTAGGTGACGGGCAAGTCGCTAGTATATATATATATATATATATATATATATATATATATAAATAAAAATAGCAGAGTAGAGGCTCACAATGAGCGCCGAAGGCACTCATTGAGATCCATGCTATGAGCGCCAAAGGCGCTCAGCGCTGGGATCACAATCAGCGCACAGGTTGCTAAGAGGAGCAAAAGTACACGAGGGGAGAGGCTCGCAATGAGCGCCAAAGGTGCTCAGACGAACAAAAGAACACTAGGGGAGAGGCTCGCAATGAAGGAACTCAGCGCGAGGCTCGCAATGAGCACAGAAGGTACTCAGAGGACCAAAAGCCTTACATTGTGTGGCAAACAGCATTACCTGCCTTACAATTTTATGACCTTCATTTTTTGATGGGCAATTTGCTAGTTAAATATAATGGTTTGACTATTAGAGAACCCAGTTCCCTCAGTACCCTTGGATGTATTCCATCAGGACCTGGTGCTTTATCAACATTTATTTTTACCAACCTCTTTTGGATTTCTTCCTGCATTAACCAATCATTTGGTGAAGGCAATGTAGCCGCATTGTGTTGCAGTGTCCCAACCCCTGGTACCTCCCTTGTGTATACTGAAGAAAAGAACCTATTTAGCTCATGTGCCTTTTCCTGGTCACTAATTATCAGACGGCCTGTTTCACATTGTAATGTTCCTATAGCTCCCTTGCTGGCCTTTTTCCCATTAATATATTTTAAAAAATATTTTAGGTTTAGCCTTACTCTCTTTTGCAACTAATTTGTCATTTTCTATTTAAGCCAGTATAATAGCTATTTTGCAAGCCTTGTTGATTTCCTTATACTTAAGGCAGTCTCTGTCCCCTCTTGTTTGTATAATTTAAATACCTGTTTTTTACTCTGTATCTTGTAAATCAAGCCATACTGGATATGATTTACTCCTTTTACTTTTATTCCCACATGATATATGCCGATGTGTATGTATATTTAGTAAGGCTTTAAATGTTGTCCATTTATGTTCAGTATTTTTACCTGTCAGTTCTTTGTCCCAGTCTATATGTTGTAGACTGTTAAAAAATGCCCTTTTAAAATTAAGAGTTTTTTGTTGGCCCCTTACAGTTTAGTTTTTTTACTTCAATCTCAAATGAGACTGGTTTGTGATCACTGTTTCACAAAGGTTGCCCTATTTCTACATTTGATACTATATCTATATAATTTGTGATAACTAAATCCAAGATATCTTCACTTCTAGTAGGTTCTTGTATAACCTGGGCCAGATAATGATCCCTGAATGTACTCAAAAACCTGCTCCCTTTACCCGTACTGCTGGTTTATTCCAGGGTATTTAAGATTATTATTAGAACTTGCCCATGCTTAGGTGCATTTCCAATCTGTAACAATAATTGTATTTCCTCGCTTTCAAATATGTTTGGGAGTTTATAGCATACTACAAAATAATATTCTTTTGGAATTTGCTGCTCCGCTATTTAACTCTACCCACAAACATTCAACATTACCGCTAGTTCCACCATAAATATATTTTCTGAATATAGGCTTAAATTCAGGCTTAACATACAGACAATTTCCTTATCCTCTTTTACCATTTCCCCTGTCTTTCCTAAATAGGTTATAACCATCCAGATTAAAAGTCCAGTCATCCCACCATGTTTCAGTAATGCCTATTAAATCCCATTTTTCATTAATTACTAGTAAATCTAACTATTTTTTTCCTGGTAAGCTTCTGGTATTAGAGAGCATACACCTTATGTTCTGAATTTGTAGTTTTGAAGTGCCTGCCTCTGTACTTGAGTTACTTAGTAATACCTCCCTATTGACAATACTAACCCTCCGGCCATCACCTGCCCCATGAGTAGTTAATTAATGCCTTATCCCCTATACACTTTCTACCCCATTACATTCATCTAGATTTATCCGAAAAAGGTTTCAGTAATGCCTATTAAGTCCCATTTTTCCTGTACTGCCAAGAATTCTAACTCATTTTCCCAGGCAAACTTCTTGCATGCATACACTTTAGGTTGGTATGGCTCTGCCATTGTGAAGTGCCTGCCACAGTATTTGAGTCACCTAGTAATACTTCCCTACTCTCTATTGCAACCCTCCCCCCTTCTCCACCCCCCCGGGTAGATAATTAATCCCTTTCCCCCTCTACCCTTTCTATTCCAATACTTCTATATAGTCCCTCCCCCACCTACAAGTTTGACCCCCCCCCCAGCCTTTCTGCCATTCTATCCCCAGCACAAAAGCTCTCTCATCATTGAGGTGCAATCCATCCCAAGTTATTCCTAAGTGTTATTTTACTGTGGCCACTCCATTTTAAACTAAGGGCTATCTAAGTAAGACTGTTTTCAGACAGTATAATGAAAGTAATATTTTAATATATTTCTTAGTAGTCAAAATACCAAAACACTTACAAAACTGCTCCTTCTCTCTCTCTCTCTCTCTCTCTCTCTCTCTCTCTCTCTCTCTCTCTCTCTCTCTCTCTCTCGCTCTCTCCCCAAATCTCTGAAACCCACCACATCTAGACCTGTGTATTGACTTTCTCAGCTACAGCACCGTCAAGGACTTACGGTTTCTGCTGCCTTTTAAAGTAATTTCCCGCAGCGTTCATTAGCGTTATCCGGTTCCTATTGGCTAATTGGGCTGTGACAAGAGCAGAAAAATTGCAGGCTTGCTTGAGGTTGTCTCGCTTTATCTGATCAGATACCCGGAAGTGTTACATACAAACCCAGACTTTACGGTTTTGAGGCTTCGGCCCTTAAATTGCTGCCTTGTTCAATTTAATCGCTCCTTAACTGTTACAAATGTTAAGCCTTATGGCAGGTATCAAGGCAACAGAAGGCTTGAAATTGAATGGAGGCCTATCTGTTTAGCAAAATATTGGCAAATGCACATTTACTCTAAAAGGAACTCAGCTGTTTGTGCATAAGATCCCCCAGATCCTTTAAGCAACCCTCCAATTCATATAATATTTTGGTATACAGGCAATCGGATTTCTCCCTGGATCAATACTGTCTCTCTAATTATCCATGATAACACTTAATTCCCTTTTTAATTAGAAACAAATCCAGTCCCCTTTTAAAGTTATCTATCGAATCCACTGTCACCACCTCCTCTGGTAGAGAATTCCACAGATTAACCACTCTTACTGTAAAGGTGGAATATTTTTACTTCTAACCTCAAGGGATGTCCTCTTGTCAGTTGAAAACCTCTTGGCACAAAAAGCTCACTTGACAAACCTTTATACTGACCCTGGATGTATTTATATAAGGTAATAATATCCCCTCATAGGCGCCTTTTTTCTAGAGAAAATAAGTTTCATTTGGTTAGTCTTTCTTCATAACTTAGCCCCTCTGTTCCCTTTATTAGTTTTGTTGCCCTCCTCTGTGCCTATTTCAGCTCTAAAATGTCCTTTTTATGAAGTGGTGCCCAAAAATGTACCCCATATTCCAAAGGAGGGCGTACTAGAGATTTGTATAGTGGCAGAACTATATATTTACTTTCCTTGCTTCTATACCCTTCTTAATATATAAGGGTATAATTTAATCAGGGAATAGGGATAATAGAAATTGAAAAAATGCTGTAGTGTATAATAATGGATAAATCAAGCTGCCTTCCTAGTCTACAAGGTTGAAATAGGTAAATAAGAAAAATCAAAAAAATCAACTTCTGAATGTATGCAACTGGAGGTGGATACAGTATGATGTAGGTAATATTCTTGTAATCCTCAGCAGTAGAAACTGTTAATCACTGGATCACTCCAAAGTTACTATAAAGTAGTGCTAGGATTAAGGAGCTAAAAATATATATAATGGGTCACACAAAATGGATTAAAAACAAAAACGAGAGAAAGATGATGTTCAGAAATAGTACATATCCTGGCACTACGATTAGTTACGTGTGGCACAAAAGAGGGATTAATAATAGCAAAAATAGGCTAGTGGAAGTAATAGTATAACATGCAGCACTTATATAGCATCCATCATTAAACCTGTAATTGCTGTTTTGCTGAACAAGGTGCACATATCTACATATATAGAAAAAAAACACTTAGGGCCCTAATAAATTCCAGCCTCGTAAATATGAGGTGAAAATGCAAGGCCTATGTAGTTGAAAAATGAGACAGTTTACGACGCTATTAAATTCCAAGTGCTGCGAGATACGAGCGATGGATGCGATTTCGTACACGTTAGGATTTGCAAAGGATTTTGAGGAACGCTATCTCGGATAACTTTGATTTCCGTGGCCGCGCTTATCAATTAATAATTAAGGTTTCCGTGGGAAAATGGCGCGAAATACGTGATACGTAACACTTAACCAGACGGCAGTATGCCTTTAAAAGGGAGCCAAAACAGAAAATAATTGACTGTGCTGGAGCTTTTGCAAGTAGACACACAGGTCTAGGCATTTTGGTGGGCTTTATGTGAGAAAGGAGAGTGGGGCAGAGAGAAGGAGTATCGTGAGTTTGTATCTTTTGAAATATCAGAGCATTTAACCCTTAATTCACAACACACATAATTACTGATATCACATAATTCACACACATAGATTAATACGTACACATAGCTACACCTAGTGGTAGGCCACTGCACAACTACACCCTCACCCCCCCCCCCCCCTCAAGACCTACACCCCCCCCATACAATTACTGAACTACACATAATACTCGCATCTTTTTTTACTTCCTAAACCTACACACATATTATATTTATTTATCGTTACTTTATTTTCATAGGAGGGGAGGAGGTAAGGCAAGAGAGGTGAGGAGGAGAGTGAGGAGAACATCGGAGGGGTAGAGTGAGGAGAGGAGGAATAAGATCAAGAGGGATGAGGAGGAGGGAGAGGAGGAGGAGGAGGGAGAGGGAGAGGGAAAGGGAGAGGGAAAGGAGGAGGAGGAGGGAGAGGGAGAGGAGGAGGAAAGTGCCCCCAGAGGTAGGAATACCAGCAGAAGGGGCAGATTGTCAGGGGCCTGATCCCTTGGTGGGAGGTGGTGGGGATGAGGGAGCGGCCCCAGGGAGAGAAGAGGAAGAGTTGGCACAGCTGTGTCGGCAGTAGGGATCACCCATAAGGACTGGAGGTCAGCCAAACATAAGTTTGATGATTTAAAAAATGCTGGTAAAAAGGAAGATGGCCAAGCAGGCAGCAGCAGCATGTAGTACTGGTGGTGGGCCCGCGGTCCCTGTTACATACAATGAATGGACAGTGATGAGCTTTATCCCTCCGAATCAGTGGTGGGCATACCAGGCCAGATGGACACAGATCGCCCTAACACACTGCAACGTGAGTGTCATATCACACACATAGTTATATGAGATTGTGGGGGGATGGGCTGTCCAAAAGCCTGCAGATAACATGCTGCATGTATGTATGTATGTATAAATAGGCTTGTATTCTGGCTTTTGTATATAATTAGCTGTATCCCTCTAGAACAGGGGTGGGTAAGGAGGGCCACATAAATGCCGGCCTTTCAAGATATCCTTTCTGGGCACAGGTGAGTCAATCAGGATGACTGAAAAGGCAATTGGCTCACCTGTGTGGCCCTCCAGGACCGAACCTGCCCACCCTTGCTCAAGAATTATATGGCTTCCTACACCCCTGCCCACACACAGGGATAATTCACATACAATAGCACTGTAAGCCCTATGGTTGACTAAAGATATATGAGGTGACAATAACCATTTCAGTCCTGGTAGCAAACCTATCATGTTCATAATTTGTATCCCTGATATGTACATTTCTAATTATAACCAGATTGGTTGCAATAGAGCAGGGTGTCCAAAGTCAAACTTGCTGGGCTGCGCACAGGCCTGGATATGTGGATTTCCTTTATGTGCACAGATGAGTCAATTAGACTTAATGACTTGGAGAATGATATTCTCAGCTGGGTGCAGCATGGCTATCCACAAATGCAGGCCTGACTTTGGGCACCACTGCGATAGAGAGTAAAAATCTGGTTGTGCGGCATATGTGGATACAGACTCTGTAGCACTGCTTGTGTGTCATATACTGTCCTAACCTGGCCCATGTCTCAGCTGCATATTAACAACCATTGCTGGAAACTTGTCAGATTGGTCAGTCTCACACACTGCACAGCAGATCCTGCAGAGCACGTGTATGATGCACATGCAGTACACATTCATATGAGCCATGATCCACAATGCTCATTATGCAGACGTGGCTCATCTGTGTAACACAAGCACCACAGTCACTCACAGGTGACCATGATGTCAATGATATGTAAATGCATAGCTGTCAATTGTGTATGGCAACCAACTTAAATATGTTTATTCCATTGCAGTATCCACAAGTTCAGAGGACGAGGAGGCAGGAGTGCCTGAAGAGGAGGGCCAGGACATCCAAGAGGGTCCGGGACCATCCACATCACTGGCTCATGAGGAGCAGGAAGTGATGCCCGGGCCCTCAACATTTAACCGGCCACAGCCAGAACGGCAATATCAAGAGAACATGTCCTGGTCCCAGACCTCCCAGCTACCACCAGTATTATTCCAGCAATGGGGGAAGCACACCACATGGATGCCATCATCCTATGCTGCCCCCTACCATGGGCACTCCTCTTTCGATACACCTGGCCATTCATCGTGGCCACCTCAGGGCCTGCACCAGCCACCAATGCAGCAGTGGCCACCCTATGCTGTGCCACCCTCAGCATGGGCTCCACCCTCAGCCACGGCAGGTGCTCCCCCCTCAGCCGTGGGAGGTGCTCCACCGCCAGCCGCAGAGTCGCCAGCCGCAGAGTCGCCATCTCTATCTGCCAGCCATCAAACGCCTCCAGACCCTCTGCCACCAGTATATGCGCAATTGTGGCTCAGTTTCGCAGAGAGGACCAGGCCCAACAAGAGAGAGCAGAGCGCATGCTCCAACTAAGCGAGAGGCAGTACTGCATAAGTAGTGCCATCCTGGCTGGCAACAGGGTCATTCAGGCTAGCACCCAAGCTATCTATGCTGAGATGAGGAGGCACAACCGAAGGATGGAGAGATATGAAGAACGGGCCAGTCGAGAGAGATGCGTGTTAATGCATCACCTCCGGCGCCAGCCCATACCTCTCCAGCCTTTGGTTGCACAACCGCAACCCGAGATGTCTGCCTCCTCATCTCAGACACCGGCGACGGCCTCCTCCTCCCTTCTATGGCCCCCACAGCGGCCTCTCCTACCTCCTCAGTCGGGGATCCGGGCGCCTGGAGTCTCCGGTCTCAATCCCCTTGTCTTCAGCACCTTCTTTGTTGCTGTAGTGCCCCTGCTTGGTGCTGCCTTGTCTGTTGGGGGAGCTCCCCGTTCAGGAGCTATGTGCACCCCTTTTCTCTGGACTCTGAGGGTTTGGGGTCTCAGGGTGGGTATAAGGCTGCTCCCCCGTTCTCCCCCAAGGTACTTAGGGAGATTTTCGGCCCTGATGGCTGGTTTTGGGCCCAATTTAGCAGCCTGCAGCTGGAGCCTGCACAAAACACGTCCGATGGCTGTGAACGTTGGCTCCGCCCCCAGATTAAATGCTGTATTTAATCATAATATTGTTATGATTGATACCTTGTTTTTGTCTTTGTAGGTGTTAATAGCCAAATCTCGCTACAATGAAGACATTTTCTTCATCTTCAAGCAGTACAATACCATCATGTGAGTAAACACTCAACCCAGTTCCCAACGGGCATTCTATCAGTGTTATTCACCACTGCAGATGGCTCGGAAATGCAATATATGACTACATATCTCTTCACTAAGGAACATGACTGTGTGATTTTCCATTACAATGATCAGTGTCCCGGCTGTAGAGTTGCAGTCCCATTACTATCTGCTAAGCCAAACCAGCAATTCCACATATGTTTTTGAAGCATTCCATCCCGTTAACATTATGAAATAGGATTCATTTATTTCATGTCATCCAAACCAAACTGCTAATTTCCTTGGTTTGACATCATGATCAATGTGCATGTGTTTAGGGGTAATGTGAACAGTGTAATCTGTCTGGCCTTGGTACCACCCATATAGAAGTGAGATGTGATATCAGCATAGCACAACTATTCCATGTAGATAGTGATCGTACATTTTGCTGAAGGATTGTGTTCACAGTGAAGCATGCCTTGTCGTATTACACATCCTCAGCATATTCCTGGAAGGCTGACTGTACAGGACAGAATCAATATGGTTATTACTGCTCGTAGATGATGTTCATGTTAGTTGGTTTATAGTAGTGTCCAGAGCAAAAACAATGTACTATAATAACAGCTTATGATTGTTCTAACACCTCCTCTATGTTTTCCAGATTCACATCATCTATTGACCAATCATCAGTAATGTATGCGAACACACTGTGTGTGGAATCGCTTAGTATCACATGATCCATGTTTTATAGTGTCTGTTTATTATGGCAACCATATGGTTGTTGTATGCGCATTAATGGTTATGTTGATTAAATGTTGTGTTATATGCTGTTGGTTACTGTGGGGTCCTGACCACATGTGACCCTAGTAGATGCTATGCATTACCCTCATGATGTTGTCTGTTTCCTCTTCAGATGTCCTCAGATTTGCCACAGCCCCTTGCCATACTGGGATCTATTCACAGCACACAGATGATATTAATGCACAGTCATGTCCATTTCTATTTGAGCTCTGTGTATGAAATAAAGTATGATTATGTTATACTGTTATCACTGTTTCTGTGTGTTTGTACCGTATCATGCTTTCTAGTTGACAGAATACAGATAGAACGAAGTGTAATTGTTCAATACATATATCTGTGTGTATTTAAAGAGATACATATGCTACATTAATCTGTACCTTGCCAATATAGATGTAGGTGCCAGCCCGAGGGGCGTGAATTCAGAAATCATGTCTATAGACATGCAGGGTTGTATATAATGACTTGAAGGGCTCAACTTGAATGATGGTATGAATCTACATTCATGATTATGTAGTAATGTAAACGCAGATTGAAAAGAATAGTTACACCCCTAACTGATGGTGATGAGCACATCTGACTTTCAGGGTAATGTACTTCTTACATGGTAAATATCCAGGATTACACAAACAATATTGACTGAAAAATTAGGTTTAATTGTCCACAAAGCCACACAGTGACATATTACCACAGGCCTGCTCAGTATCATGGCGGAGGTGGGTAGGGTACAGAGTTATATATGTTGATCATTTCATAAATACATCTTGACTGTTCTTTCCCTGCATATGAAACGAGCTAATAATCTGGCTAATGATGTAGGAATATCACATAGATTACACATTAATGCATCTTTGGAGAGCCAAATGTGGTGTTTTACCTTGGACGCAGTTCCAAGCTCATCCACAAGGTGATTTGTTCCACCAGGACACGTGCGCTGTGGATCGTCATTATTTATCACCGCTTACCTATCTGACGTATTCTGGAAAGAGATAGGCCGATATTAATAAAGTGATTGATGTGTTATTTGTGTCCTTCAGCATACGTTGCCATATTATTACACAAATACTCACTTTTGAATCTGCTCTGGAAATCAGTGCAGAGTTTTCTGTCCTGTTGCAGTAATCAGGGATACAGGTGAGAGTGGGTGTGGCTTGGTCTGTGTAAGTTATATCTGTGTGCTTTTTGTCATTTACTGCTGAATCCGTTCTGTGAGGCAGTGCAGTGTTTTCTGTCCTGTGCTCATTTATCATTGTTCAGGTGAGTAGGCGGGGTCTTTTTTAACAAGGGAAGAGCGAGCTTAGGAGCTTTCAATCATTTCTAATGTAAGTGTAATTAGTGTGTAGGAGATTAAATAAAAGGAGGAAATCCAAAGAAAAGGTGTTTTATAAGAAAAAACATAGAACAAACGTATATATAGATTTTCTGTTTTGTTTGGGTTAAGGTGTAGAAAAGCAATCTTTATACAAATACATTGATTTGTTTTCTCACTGTATTTTTGTAACTGATAATCATGAGTCAGTCCAGTGGCAACCTCACTCAGTGTACATCCTGCCAAATGTATGCACTACTGGAACAGATGATCCAGGGTCCATACCTCTGTGACAGGTGTGAGCATGTTGGCTCTCTGGAAGCTTAAATTGAAGATCTGGAGAGGAGAATTGCAGCACTTAGTGATACTGCTTCACTGGAAAGGGAGGTGGTGCTCACGGAGCACAGTTAAGCTGGGCCTAGTATGGAGGGAGGAGCTGGGGCTAGTGAGGATGTCCAGGGAGGAAGCTTAGTTACAGTTACAAGGGGAAGCAGAGAAAACAGGAGGAGGCAGGCCAGTTCTGAGTTGGCAAACACCAACAGATTTGCCAGATTGAGTGAAACTTTTGGGGATGTCCATTCAGGAATGGCAATGCCAGGTAGAGCTGTTCCCTCTAACCGCCGGGAGAACAGTTCTACTGGAGGAGAGGGGGGGGCAGAATAGGCAGAGCAGCAGACATGTTCTGGTGGTAGGGGACTCTATTATTAGGAAGGTAGACAGGGTAATTTGTCACCCAGATCCCAGCAATCGAACAGTTTGCGGTCTCCCTGTTGCTCGGGTTCGGCATGTTGTGGATCGGGTGGATAAATTATTGGGAGGGGCTGGTAATGAACTGGATGTTTTGGTACACATTGGTACCAATGACAAAGTTAGTGGAAGATGGAGCGTCCTAAAGAATGATTTTAGAGAACTAGGGAATAAGCTTAAAGCAAGGACCTCCAAGGTAGTATTTTCAGAGATACTACTAGTGGCACGTGCTAGCCCAGGGAGGCAGAAGGAGCTTAGGGAGGTTAATGCATGGCTAAAAAAGTGGTGCAGTGCAGAGGGTTTTGGGTTTTTAGAGCACTGGGCTGACTTCTCACTTGGGTACAATCTCTATAGCAGGGATGGATTGCACCTTAGTGATGAGGGAGCTTTTGTGCTAGGGGATAGGATGGTAGAACGGCTGGGGGAGTTTTAAAACTTGTAGGTGGGGGGGGAGGGACTATATAGAAGTATTGGGGTAAATAGGGTAGAGAGGGAAAGGGATGAATTAGTTACCCATGGGGGAGGAGAAGGGGAGAGGGTTACAACAGACAGTAGGGAGTTATTAATAGGGGCCTCAAATACAGTGGCAAGCACTTCACAATGGCAGAGCCATAGCAACATAAAGTGTATGCTTGCTAAAGCAAGAAGTTTGCCTGTGAAAATGGACGAGCTAGAAATATTGGCAGTTCAAGAAAAATGGGGCTTAATAGGCATTACTGAAACATGGTGGGATGAATCTCATAACTGGACTGTTAATCTGGATGGTTATAACCTATTTAGGAATGATTGGGGAAATGGTAAAAGAGGAGGAGGGATCTGTCTTTATGTTAAGCCTGAATTTAAGCCTATAGTCAGAGAAGATATTTATGCTGGCACTAATGGCATCATTGAATCTTTGTGGGTTGAGCTAAATAGTGGAGGAGCTAATTCTAAACGCATATTGGTGGGAGTATGCTATAAACCCCCAAATATAGCTGAAAGTGAGGAAATACAATTATTGTTACAGATTGGAAATGCAGCTAAGCATGGGCAAGTTCTAATAATGGGAGACTTGAATTACTCTGAAATAAACTGGATAAATGAGACCAGCAGCTCAGCTAAAGGGAGCAGGTTCTTGAGTACACTCGGGGATCATTATCTGGCCCAGTTAATACAAGAGCCTACTAGAAATGGGGCCATCTTGGATTTAGTCATCACAAGTAATATTGATATAATATCAAATGGTAAAATAGGTGAACCCTTGGGGAACAGTGATCACAACACAGTATCATTTGAGATTGAATACAAAAAACAGAGTTGTAAGGGGCCAACAAAAACTCTAAATTTTAAAAGAGTTAACTTTAATGGGCTACGGGAAGCAATACTACATATAGACTGGGACAAAGAACTTACAGGGAAAAATACTTAAAATAAATTGACAACATTAAAATCCTTACTAAATAAACATACTCATCGGCATGTACTATGTGGAAATAAAATGAATAGGAGTAAATCATATCCCATGTGGCTTAACAATGACTTAAAGATCATGATGAGAAAAAAGAAACATGCATTTAAATTATACAAGAAGGAGGGAACAGAGGCAGCTTTATGTGACTATAAGGAAATCAACAAGGCTTGCAAAAGGGCCATTAGACTGGCTAAAATAGAAAATGAGAAGTCAGTTGCAATGGAAAGTAAGACTAACCCTAAAATATTTTTTAAATATATTAATGGGAAGAAGGCCAGGAAGGAAGCTATAGGAACATTACAATGTGACACAGGCCATCTGATAATTAGTGACCAGGAAAAGGCAGATGAGCTAAATAGGTTCTTTTCGTCGGTATACACAAGGGAGGTACCAGTGGTTGGGACACCGCAACATAATGGGGCTACACAACCATCACTAAATAATTGGTTAACGCAGGAAGAAATTCAAAAGAGATTGGAGAAAATAAATGTTAATAAAGCCCCAGGTCCTGATGGAATACATCCAAGGGTACTGAGGGAGCTGGGTTCTGTAATAGCCAAACCATTATATCTAATCTTTCAAGACTCACTCACTACAGGGTCTCTACCGGATGACTGGAGAAAAGCAGAGGTGATACCTATATTTAAGAAGGGATCTAGAGCAAATCCGGGGAATTATAGACCAGTGAGCCTCACATCTGTAGTTGGGAAGCTTTTAGAAGGGTTAGTAAGGGACAGAATACAAGAATGTCTATTTGAACAAGATCGTAGGTAGCAGTCAACACAGAGTTATGAAGGATAGGTTGTGTCAGACCAATCTAATTAGTTTTTAAGAGGAGGTTAGTAGGAACTTGGATCAGGGCTACTCAGTGGATGTAGTCTTTTTAGATTTTTCAAAGGCATTTGATACAGTGCCACATGGGAGACTAGTGAGCAAACTAAGGGATACAGGAATTGCAGTAAATATCTGCTCATGGATCGAGAGCTGGCTAAAAGACAGGAAGCAAAGGGTTGTTGTGAATGGAACATACTCCGATTGGTCTAATGTGATAAGTGGGGTTCCTCAAGGTTCAGTATTAGGTCCTCTCCTTTTTAGCATATTTATTAGTGATATAGAAGTAGGACTCGAAAGTAGTGTCTCCATTTTTGCTGATGACAGTGCAAGGTAATAACATCAGATAATGATGTACTTTCCCTACAAAGGGATTTGCATAAATTAGAGAAATGGGTGGCTAAATGGCAGATGAGATTTAATACAAATAAATGCAAGGTTATACATTTGGGAAGGAAAATAGCCATGCATTTTATAATCTTAATGGAGCAAATCTTGGTGTATCAGATATTGAAAGGGATTTGAGAGTGCTTGTAGACAACCACCTAGGTAACAGCGCTCAAAGCCAAGCAGCAGCTGCAAACGCAAGTAAAATATTAGCATGTATTAGGAAAGGTATAGAAGCATGGGAAGCAAATATAATTCTGTCACTATACAAATCCCTAGTACGCCCTCATTTGAAATATGGAGTACAATTTTGGGCACCACTTCATAAGACATTTTAGAGCTGGAAAAAGTACAGAGAAGGGCAACAAAACTAATAAGGGGAATGGAGGGGCTAATTTATGAAGAAAGACTAACCAAATTAAACTTATTTTCACTCGAAAAAAGGCGTCTACGAGGGGATATGATTACCTTATTTAAATACATCCAGGGTCAATATAAGGCTTTGTCAAGTAAACTTTTTGTAGCAAGAGATTTTCAACTGACAAGAGGACACCCTTTGAGGTTAGAGGAAAAACAAAGAAAAGGGTTCAAATGAACAGTTAGGTTGGTTAAACTGTGGAATTCTCTACCAAAGGAGGTGGTAACAGCGAATTCGATAGATAACTTCAAAAAGGGGTTAGATATATTTTTGAATAAAGAGGGCATTCAAGGCTATCGTAGATAACTAGCGAAGGAATATTGATCAAGGGAGAAATTTGATCGCCAGTTTCTGGGGTCAGGAAGGAATTTAGCTTTTTTTCCCCTTATGAGACAATTGGCAAAGTTTCAATGTTTTTTTTTTCTGTTTGCCTTCCTCTGGATCAATTAACAATAATAAATAGTGCACATTAAAAAGATCAATAGAGATCTAAAAAGGTTGAACTTGAGGGACTAACTCTTTATTCATCCTCCAATACTATACTATTAATAATTATTTAATCAACAAATTAATCAATAACTAATCCGCATATTGCAGATCAGAGGAGATCTTAACAGGTTGAACTTGATGGACTGAAAGTCTTTTTTCAACCTTAATTACTATGTAACTATGTAACTATGTAGTTCACATTGATGTAGCAGTTCTGTTGCTGTTCATGTTTTTCCATGTCTAGGTTGTTGACAGAAGAGTTGACACACGACAGCAGCTCTGTAAGGTTAATATGATGTGAGGATTACAGTCACAAATTAGACAAAGTATGTGTTCTATTCATATTGGATATCTCTTATTAATAAGAAGTCATTGCCTGTTAGTGGGTTATGCCATGTTTGCTATAGGGTGAAAAAATATGGATTTCTGCATTGTCTCATGTAAACAAGTCTAAAAGGCTGTGTCTGGAGAACGGACTACTACTGAAATATATCCAGCCAGTCAGCAGCAGCCACCATGTTGGGTTTGGCTGGTGATCCATATTTGATCCTACTGAATAAACTCTAATCATGAGGAAATAACCAGAGGACTCTGTTTTGGTTCTTGATCTCCAAAGTATGGTATTTATCTACGACATATTGATCCCATTTCATGTGGTTTGGCAGGATCATACAATGTGAACAATACTGGTCCGTAGTGTTTGTAGGTAACTTTATAAAGGGATTGGGTATATTTTTACATTAAAAAACAAACAGGCATTAGGGGCTATTCTGGATAAATAGAGAGGGAGTATTGATCCAGGGATGAATACGATCACCAGTATCTGGGGTCAGTAAGGAATTTTATATATTTTTTCCCTGTTGAGAAAAATTGGCAAAGTTTCCCTTTTTTTCTGTTTGCCTTCCTCTGGATCAATTACCAATAAATCTGCGTATTGCTGATCAGAGATCTATAAAGGTTGAACTTGGACTAAAGTCTGATTCTGAATCCATCTCACTTACATAGCCCTTACAATAACACACAACACGTTATGAAGGCTAGAGATGTCCATGTCACAGGATACAAGGGAATGCATCAGAACATATACCTAACGATTAATCCATTGTGGTTTTTGTCAAATGTTGTTGTGAACTGCATACTGTTTGGCCAAGCTAACACAGGGTTATGGTCAGCAGTGAGCTATTATGTTCTGGCTTTGGTGGTATTACTCCGTAATGCACATGTGAAAATCAGAGCAATAGAGGGAAACATGATGTACCGTATGTGTTATTGTATCCAATCATAGTAAGATATGGTTGACTGCCATTACTAATGTGTACTCACCCAGTAGCCATCCGGATAGAAATCTGCCGGCCTCAAATATGTCATATATATGCCGGATAGAGGCAGGATATAGGCGTCGTGAGCACTTCCCGGGAAGCCTGCATACTTACCTTGTATGCGCATGTTCGCATCGCAAACAACATGTACATTGGTTGAATGATAATGCTTACAATTTCTGTACAGCACTTCTTGCTCTCTAGGAGGTATCAGTGCCACATGGGTACAATCAATAGCACCAAGCACATTGGGGACATCTCCTAATTGGAAGAAATCGAACTTCACCTTCGAGATCTCTTCAGCAGTGTTAGGGTAACTGATGTATCTGGCAGCTTTCCGACCAATAGCACGGAGGAATGCACTCAGACTATTGGAGAGGCTTGGCTGAGACATTCCTCCGGCTATGCTGAGGGTGTTCTGAAAGCTACCAGAGGCAAGGAGTTGTATTGCAACTAACATCCGTTTCATTCCTGGGATGGCTGTATTGGCCCATGAGTTATCCTCTCGCAGAACCTCAGCTCCACAAGACTGGCACGGGTCAGCCGAAAACGCTCATACACCTCCCCATCAGTTAACCCCTCTATTGTGAGTCTCTCCCTGTACACATTGGGTGCCCTTCACCTCCTCACGGGCTCCACGTGGAATACGCCAACTAATTCCCCTCCCCAGCGACAGTGTGTATCCCAGGGAGCAGAAGGTGCCGTCCTTCCTCCCCAGCGACAGTGTGTACCCCAGGGAGCAGAAGGTGCCGTCCTTCCTCCCCAGCAGCAGTGTGTACACCAGGGAGCAGAAGGGGCCGTCCTTCCTCCCCAGCGGCAGTGTGTATCCCAGGAAGCAGAAGGTGCCGTCCTTCCTCCCCAGCGGCAGTGTGTACCCCAGGGAGCAGAAGGGGCCGTCCTTCCTCCCCAGCGGCAGTGTGTACCCCAGGGGGCCGAAGGTGTCGTCCTTCCCCCCCAGCGGCAGTGTGTATCCCAGGGAGCAGAAGGTGCCGTCCTTCCTCCCCAGCGGCAGTGTGTACCCCGGGGAGCTGAAGGTGTCATCCTTCCTCCCCAGCGGCAGTGTGAACCCCAGGGGGCCGAAGGTGTCATCCTCCCCCCCCCAGCGGCAGTGTGTATCCCAGGGAGCAGAAGGTGTCGTCCTTCCCTCCAGCGGCAGTGTGTATCCCAGGGAGCGGAAGGTGCCGTCCGTCCCCCCCAGCGGCCGTGTGTACCCCAGGGAGCAGAAGGTGCCGTGCTTCCTCCCCAGTGGCAGTGTGTACCCCAGAGAGCAGAAGGTGCCGTCCTTCCTCCCCAGCGGCAGTGTGAACCCCAGGGAGCTGAAGGTGTCGCCCTCTCCCCCCAGCGACAGCTTAGCCTAACAAGGGGAGACACCAATCTCCCAGACGGCGCAGATGGGACCATGGTCTCTGTGCCTGACCTACCGAGATGCTGGACAGCCTGTCCAGATCCCCAACTACCCTCACTGGGACAACCGGAGGAGGGGGTAAGTACAAATTCCCCTCCCCAGCTAACTCCTAATGTGGCCCCAGGGTTAACAGAAGAAATGTTAACCCCCACTGACCCCCACCTTTCCCTGGCTACTGAGCCGGAATATGTCTCAAGTACCCCAGCAGAAGAGCTGACAGCTGGGCAGAGTGCAGTCGGCATCTGCCCTCCCTTTGTCCCTTGTACAGAGCAGAATGTCCTGCAGGTTATACCAGCAGAAGAGCTGGCATCAGGGCAGAGTGCCGCTGGCCACTGCCAATCAAGTCCCCTCAGCGTGTTGCCCCATCACCACAGCAAAATATCCAGGTGCCTGGTTAGACTTCCCCCCAAAGGGGAGATGGGTGACGAAGTGCCTTTTGCCACTTTGTCCTGGAGAGGACTTATTGCCAGCCTCCTGCCCTGCGACTATGGCCCTGGGACATATTGCCCTTTAAAAACAGTATTCTGCCATACCAGAGTGTATGTCACAAATTCTGGCGCTTTAAATACAGGGGGGTCATTCGGTACTTGCCCTGTGGGAGCGGTGACACCCCAGATAGCTATGCCATGGAGCCCATTCATATAATGAAAGACTATGGGAAAGACTCTAGCTACCTGGCAATTGAACTGTGTGAATAGGATCTGAGCGCTATTCGGTAGTGAGTGCATCTCTAGTATCCGTATAGCGCCCCTGGCTACAGCAGGATGGAACCGGCTATTTTTTGGACAGCGTTCCATGATGAGGAGGAGGAGGCAGCCGCGGACTACAGGGATGCAGACAGAAAGGAACTCATGGAGGGAGACCGGGCAGCGGCTACAGCACCTCTTACGGACAGCACACAGAATGAGTTTGGAAGAGAACTCCAAAGGAGACTGGCCTTTTTCCCAGGTACGCTTCCCACAATAACCTTGGAATGGTTAATGACAGATGTCCACGAATACATAATGGAAAAGCAGCGGGCACGGGGGCGGTCCATCTTGGGAGCTGCTAACCCACCTCCCACCATTAACCCCCCCCCAGCACTGCGTCCGGGTGGTGGGAACTACCAAACCCCTCCACAGCACATCAGGTGCCACACGTGTAACCAGCAGGGCCACACGCAGAGAGACTGTCCCAGAAACAGAAACCGCTCCACGTGGAATACTCCAACTAATTCCCGTCCCCAGCGACAGTGTGTATCCCAGGGAGCAGAAGGTGCGTCCTTCCTCCCCAGCGACAGTGTGTATCCCAGGGAGCAGAAGGTGCCGTCCTTCCTCCCCAGCGGCAGTGTGTACCCCAGGGAGCAGTTGGTGCCATCCTTCCTCCCCAGCGACAGTGTGTACCCCAGGGAGCAGAAGGTGCCGTCCTTCCTCCCCAGCGGCAGTGTGTACCCCAGGGGGCCGAAGGTGTCGTCCTTCCCCCCCAGCGGCAGTGTGTATCCCAGGGAGCAAAAGGTGCCGTCCTTCCTCCCCAGCGGCAGTGTGTACCCCAGGGAGCAGAAGGGGCCGTCCTTCCTCCCCAGCGGCAGTGTGTACCCCAGGGGGCCGAAGGCGTCGTCCTTCCCCCCCAGAGGCAGTGTGTATCCCAGGGAGCAGAAGGTGCCGTCCTTCCTCCCCAGCGGCAGTGTGTACCCCAGGGAGCTGAAGGTGTGGTCCTTCCTCCCCAGCGGCAGTGTGAACCCCAGGGGGCCGAAGGTTTCATCCCCCCCCCCACCCTCCAGCGGCAGTGTGTATCCCAGGGAGCAGAAGGTGTCGTCCTTCCCCCCCAGCGGCAGTGTGAATCCCAGGGAGCAGAAGGTGCCGTCCGTCCCCCCCAGCGGCCGTGTGTACCCCAGGGAGCAGAAGGTGCCGTCCTTCCTCACCAGTGGCAGTGTGTACCCCAGAGAGCAGAAGGTGCCGTCCTTCCTCCCCAGCGGCCGTGTGTACCTCAGGGAGCAGAAGGTGCCGTCCTTCCTCCCCAGTGGCAGTGTGTACCCCAGAGAGCAGAAGGTGCCGTCCTTCCTCCCCAGCGGCAGTGTGAACCCCAGGGAGCTGAAGGTGTCGCCCTCTCCCCCAAGCGACAGCTTACCCTAACAAGGGGAGACACCAATCTCCCAGACGGCGCAGATGGGACCATGGTCTCTGTGCCTGACCTACCGGGATGCTGGACAGCCTGTCCAGATCCCCAACTACCCTCACTGGGACAACCGGAGGAGGGGGTAAGTACAAATTCCCCTCCCCAGCTAACTCCTAATGTGGCCCCAGGGTTAACAGAGGAAATGTTAACCCCCACTGACCCCCACCTTTCCCTGGCTACTGAGCCGGAATATGTCCCAAGTACCCCAGCAGAAGAGCTGACAGCGGGGCAGAGTGCAGTCGGCCTCTGCCCTCCCTTTGTCCCTTGTACAGAGCAGAATGTCCTGCAGGTTATACCAGCAGAAGAGCTGGCATCAGGGCAGAGTGCCGCTGGCCTCTGCCAATCAAGTCCCCTCAGCGTGTTGCCCCATCACCACAGCGAAATATCCAGGTGCCTGGTTAGACTTCCCCCCAAAGGGGAGATGGGTGACGAAGTGCCTGTTGCCACTTTGTCCTGGAGAGGACTCATTGCCAGCCTCCTGCCCTGCGACTATGGCCCTGGGACATATTGCCCTTTAAAAACAGTATTCTGCCATACCATGTCACTCATTCTGGCGCTTTAAATACAGGGGGGTCATTCGGTACTTGCCCTGTGGGAGCGGTGATACCCCAGATAGCTATGCCATGGAGCCCATTCATATAATGAAAGACTATGGGAAAGACTTTAGCTACCTGGCAATTGAACTGTGTGAATAGGATCTGAGCGCTATTCAGTAGTTTTGTGCGCTCAGATCCCAGCTATCTGGGGATATGTGAAATGTCTGTGTGTTATGTGTAAAAGGTGACTTTATGTATTTTAAAGTGGTTTATGTTTTTTTTGCAACCATGTGCTCAATGGAGTCTGCCTCTATTCCTGGATAATTGGAGTACTTTCCCCATTGTCTCCAGTACAGAGGCTTCTGTAAAACCTGTTTGTAAAATGTATTTTCCCTCTCCTTGAAATGTTTATGGCTGTGAATGCTGTATGAAGTCTGCGTTTGTTTTGTTCTTGAAATGTGAGTAAAGGTGAATTGCAGTAATGCTGATGGGTTGTCAAACTAGAGAATTGACCAACAACTACTTTTGTCCAGACATCCCCAGGCCGATCCGTTGGGATCAGACCGTGTATGCCGGGTTATTGTCACGGGGGAGGTGTGTAACGGAACCCATCACTGTTTTACCCTGTTTTATGGTTATTTAATTATTAAGGTTAAAATATGATCCTACTGTTATACTGTATGTATGTTGGTTTATGCTCTGCAGAATATTAGCCCAGACTATTGCAGACCTTGGCATAATAGATAATCCTATTACAAGGGCTCCTCATAAGCAAGAGAGGTCCATTGTGTGAAGTGTTCACATTGTGAAGATGGAACAAAGGGAAGGATGATCTAATCAATGTCTGATTGTATCAAAGTAGCCAGGTAGCCTCAGGGAGGTGTGACCCACCTATTGTCCCTCTATGTGTATTGTGTGGCCAAATATGGGGGATGTGTATTGCCTGTGGGAAGAGATGTGTATATATATTTCTGCACAACAAAATAAAGACAGTATTCTTTGACTCCCAATTGAGTGTCGTCCAATATGGGAGGTTGGGGATGGTGAGACTGTAGTGCTTCTTGGATATTTTACCGTATACCAGCGGAGATATTGGATTCGTGTTCCAACTCCGTTACAGCATTTTGATAACATTACCTGGTATTAGGCACGTTAATTTCAGCTTTGCCATTAGTCACCTGTGGATCTTTACGTGGCATTCCAGCTGATGATTTTACGTCAAGAAGCCTCTCAGCCAATTACATACGCACTTGGCCACATGTAATTGGCTGTCCCAACACGGGCCGCCAAGTGCGTATGTAATTGGCTGAGAGTCCCAACACGGGCCGCCAAGTGCGTATGTAATTGGCTGAGAGTCTCAACACGAGCCGCCAAGTGCGTATGTAATTGGCTGAGAGGCTTTTGCGCCATTGCCGCATTGGACCGCCAAAAGCCTCTCAGCCAATTACATACGCACTTGGCGGCCTGACACTATAAGTGCGTATGTAATTGGCTGAGTCTGTTGGCGCGTTCGCAAGCTGATAAGGGGACGTCCTAGCGAGACACGCCTCTCAGCCAATCACGTACGAGCTAAGAATTTGATTGACAGTAGGAGCTTATAAATGTGATTGACACAAACCCATGTGTTGACTGTGTTGTAAGAGCCATTGAAGTTAGCACGCAGTTCCAGGAGCAGGTGGGAGAGAGTTTGAGTTGGGAGAGAGGTAGATTACTTTTTTGTCTTGTTTCTAAGTACTTACATTTAAGAAATACACATATTTACAGATTTCACATATTTGCAAGACACATAGAGACATATATAGTTAGGACACACACCCCACACAACCATCCCCCCCACCACACCCCATCCCCCAACACACACAAATTTTCTTTCCAACAGACATTCCAGTAATACTTTTATTTCTTTATCGTTCTTTTGATGTGTAGGCGCACTATTTTCGATTGTTTCGTATATAATTACTAGCATATTTACACGTAAGAGTTACACATATTTACACATAGAGACATACATAGCGTTAGGACACACACCACAAGTGTATGTTCTATGAAAACTCATAGAACATACACTTTTTTTCATCACCTATATAACAGTTGGAGGAGGAAGAGGAGGGACAGAGGGGAAGGGGCCTGTTCCCAGGGGGCGGGGTAGTTTGGGGAAGGGACAGGCCTCAGGGAGAGTTCAGGGAGGCCAGGGTCCCCGAGCACAGTTGAGAGAGCAAGGGGCTATTGGCAAGGGCAGGCACAGGGCCCGTAATTATACGTCCCGGGAGAATATGGTCCTCCTGGGTGCGATCCGTGACCGGCCTGTCATCCTTGTTGCAAGGGAAGCGAAGCCTGGGCCTAAGTATCAGGCTTGGAAGGAGGTAGTGCAAGTGATGAAGGAGGTGTCGACGGTTCCTAGGGGCTTGAGGTCCTTGAAGCACAGATATGTGGATATCAGGGCCACGGTGAAGAGGAAGATGGCCAGAGAAGATGAGGGACACAGTGTCACCTATAAGGAGTGGGAGAGGATCGCAAGGGAATTTCTGACACCATCGCCCGCAGCTGGAGCTTCATCCCCGGTGGCCCAGCAGGACCCAGCCTCCAGTTCAGGTGAATATCACATACACCAACATGCCACCACATGTACATCACACACACTACACATGGTGACCAACAAGGACACTGACATGTCAGCTCCATGGAATTAAGAAGGGATAGATGGATGTGTCATTAAATCCATGAAGCTGACAAATCACTGTCATTCCTAGCCACCCCAAGAGTAATCAAGCAATAGAGTCCATGTACTGGTGTGCCCAATGCAGCCTATGCAGTTACAGACTGCAGAAGAAATACAGACAGCGTTAGGAGCCAGGAGAGGTCAAGACAAGAAACAAAAAAATAGATCAAATCTAGCAAATGATAGCTAATCTGAGTTGCAATTAGGAGAATCATCCATGTTCAGGCCTAGATGTCAGATAGTTAGGAGTGAAAACATATGAATGTATTAATCAGCATATTAATGACATGTACCTTTCTTTTCTCTATTTTAGCATCCAGTAGGAGGTCTGGGTCCAGTGATGAGCCAGGAGCGGGGCCGTCAGCCCCCGCCCCGCAGGAGACCGCTCAGGGGTAGGAGGCTACAGCCTCATCGGAGGGCCCTGGCTCTCAGGAGGTGGAGGTCGTGGTAGTTGTTGACAGCCCACCTGTACAGAGCCCGACTGTCCCCCTCCTCCAAAGACTTGCCATCTCACCGGGGCCCTCATAAGTGGTGGACTATGCCACAGCTCCTCCTTCCCCACACACTGAGCCACCGGGGAACCCAACATCACAGCCCCTTTCTCCAGACGGGTCCCAGATCCTCCCCACTCTCTCCCCGCCATCTTCAATGACAGCCCCCTCCTTAACATGTAGCTCCCACAATCTTAAAGCTATCATATAGCCAGATATCTCAGACATGATTATTGTTAGCTGAAATGTAGACCGCTATGGCGGTGGACTTGCAAAGTCTCACAATGGCATGTTAATGGCAGCCTGCGTGAATATATGCTCTAGTGAAGCATGTGATCCTGACCTCAATATCGGTCTGAGAACAGATCTTTGGGTCTGATGTAAGAAACAGTGAATCTGGCTGCTGACCTTTGTGTCCTGTCCATATTAATGGGTATTTGCCCATATTACTCATTATCCAGAGACCTAGCTAATAGTTAGTAATGCTTGCAGATGGGAATCAGGTGAGTTGGTATATTGATATAGTATTTAGCACTTTACTGTACATGCATTGTCATTAGTTTTTTCTATCCTCCTCCGCCTTTTTTTTTGACCAATTATTTTTGTGGGCAATTTCGCACACCACACTGTATGTGTGAAACTGGATTGGATTACACAGTCCAGAGGTTGAATCATTTGTTCCATTGAGCAGATCCAGACAAGTTGTGAGTGTCATGCACTCTAATGGTTTCTTCAGTTAAATGGAGTGATTTGTGATGATCCTTTTTCTCATCAGATTCCGGTTGCAGTGGTGTACTGACCGCATGTGACCCTGGTAGGTGCTATGCATCATGCTTATTCTAGACTATTAGATTGACCCCTGTAGGTATCCCCTTTGTTTTATTCTAGCCCCTTGCTCTCTCTGGACCCACCCACACCACACCCATGATATTAATGCACAGTCTTGACCACTGCTGATTGTGGTCTGTATAAATGATAAATCTGTGTTATACTGTTCTCACCATGTTGGTGTGTTTTCAATGGTTGGGGTTATGGGACATCCACATGCATCACATTAGTGTCACATTACTATAGCTGTAAACTAATGAGCTCTATTTAACCTGCAATAGATCCATACATACTAAGAGGAATAAGTCCTAATAGCATTAGATATCATATAATACATCCAACAGATCTACAATCTAGGCATAATAAAGTGTCAATGCACAGGCCATGTCCAATTAGCGATACTGTGGAGTAGGAACATTCCCCTGAGGGCCTAACAGGATAATGATAGGTGATACTGCAGTGGCTTGTCAGTTCCTTCTCCAGTGATTCGGGGATTTGTCTGTCCACTCTGCTTTCACCCGCACACTACAAGCCCCATCCCCAACATCACTTAGCAATCAAAACTAATGTAAATTGATGAATAGCAGAACATAATGGGAGGTCACCAAATGGGAATGAGTGGACATCTTGGCACATGGCCACCAGCAATGGTGTGGGACTTCCTTGGATAAGAGTAGTGGCAATTACCCCTGATGGAGGTGAGTTGGCTGGTGCTCAATGTGCCTCTACAAACCCTCTGTGTGTGTTTGCTGCCCTTCCTGATGGGTTACTGTGGGGTATGTTCCCATGGTCACCTTGTGGTTTAATAAGTAATGGGGCTTGGAAGCTATGAGCTATACCATTAAGGGCCATTGTGGGTGGGAGAGTGAAAGCAGAGTGGACGGTCAAATCCCAAACCACTGGAGAAGGAACTGACAATCCACTCCAGTATCACCAGCATACAAACCTTGTAAGAAAGCAGTGACAGAGGGTCACAGACAGTCAGACACGACTGAAAGACCAAACAAGAGATATTGTGTACTTCAATGAAGCTGTGAGCTATACCATTAAGGGCCATTGTGGGTGGGAGAGTGAAAGCAGAGTGGACGGCCAAATCCCAAACCACTGGAGAAGGAACTGACAATCCACTCCAGTATCACCAGCATACAAACCTTGTAGGAAAGCAGTGGCATGTGCTGCAGTCCATAGGGTCACAGACAGTCAGACACGACTGAAAGACTGAACAGGACATATTCACATGCTCCCTGTGTACTTGATATACGTCATGTGGCAGTGTAATGTGCCCCATATTTGTGATCCCAAATGTAGATGTGATGAGCAATATGTATACAGTATACAAAATAGAGCCTCTGTGAGTAACAGGATTAATATGGCATTATTTTTATGTTTTTATGTTTTTATGTAATCAGGTAGTGTGTCTTTAATTGCTTTATGTAAGCTGCAGCATGGCTTTTCATTTCAAATGTAACAACTAATTGGTTGTATAATGCATTTGCTTTGGTGGGGGGAGGGGGTTGTGCAATCAATTGTAATGGCCTTCCACGCTTTCCCTCTGTTAAACTGTCACTTACACTTTAAGTTGTCTGTATGTAATGCGTAAACCATTTTGCTGGTGCATTTTGTGCACTTAGCAATTTTGCGAGATACAAGCGTATACGCAAAGAATTCTTGTCCGAAATTACGCAAGTCAATCGCAAGTCGATTCGTAGTACGTAAATTACGATACGAGGCGCATTTGCGAGATACGATTCCAAACGCAGCTCGAATTTAATAGGGTCCTTAATGCCCAATACTTGTGATTTCCGACCACAACACCAGGCAAATTTGATCCTTCATATAATAGGATCTGCACATCACCCTCTTAAAGTCCCGACGGTCCGTTCGCTCTCTATGAGAGTTTCCACTGGGGAAAATTTAGTAAGGGCTTGGGCCTATTTATGGAGCTAGTTACTTCCACGTTTCGTCAAGAAAATGGGGCGTGTCATGTCACGTGACGCTAACGTGATGACGTAATTGCGTTAACACGGAATTACATGTGGTATGAAGAGCAACAATAGAATACTGGAACTTTATATATACATTTTATAATGGCATCCTACATATAATGCATCGGCCATCTTAGGTTGAATGCTAGAACTTTATCAGTTCTAGATAGTGAACATGAAGTTACAAATGGAGAGTATGGTACAGAGAAATGGATTAAATACGAATTAAATACAACTAATGGATCTCATTAAATAGAGCATGTAATGAAAAATGCCCTTTTCTTGACGATACGCGGAAGGAACTTGGTCCATAAATAGGCCCAAGCCCATACTAAATTTACAACAGAAAAAAGCTCTCATAGAGAGCGAAACGGACCGTCGGGACTTTGAGAGGGTGATGTGCAGATCCTATTATATGGAGGATCAAATTTGCCTGGTGTTGTGGCTGGAAATCGCAAGTATTGGGCATTAAGTGTTTTTTTCTATATATGTAGATATGTGCATCTTGTTCAGCAAAACCGCAATTACAGGTTTAATGATGGATGCTATATAAGTGCTGCATGTTATACTATTACTTCCACTAGCCTATTTTTGCTATTATTAATCCCTCTTTTGTGCCACACATAACTAATCATAGTGCCAGGATATTAACTATTTCTGCACATCATCCTTCTCTCGTTAATTTTTTTAATCCATTTAGTGTGACCCATTATATATATTTTTAGCTCCTTAATCCTAGTACTACTTTATAGTAACTTTGGAGTGATCCAGTGATTAAAAGTTTCTACTGACATGAGGATTACAAGATTACCTACATCATACTGTATCCACCTCCAGTTGCATACATTCAGAAGTTGTTTTTTCTTATTTTTCTTTCTTACCTATTTCAACCTTGTAGACTAGGAAGGCAGCTTGATTTATCCATTATTATACACTACAGCGTTTTTTCAAGTTTTATTATCCCTATTCCTTGATTAAATTATACCCTTATATACAAATATTAGTGTTACCCACTAGGGAAAATACCAGGTCACAAAACCTATTTAAACCCTTCTTAATACATGCTAATTTTATTTGCCTTTTTGGCTGCTGCTTTGTTTTGAGGACTGTTACCTAGATGGTTGTCCACAAGCACTCCTAAATCCCTTTCAATATCTAATATACCTAGATTTGCTCCATTAAGTTCATAAATTGCATGGCTATTTTTCCTTCCCAGATGCATAACTTTACATTTATTTGTATTATATCTCATCTGCCATTTAGATGCCCATTCCTCAATTTTTTGTAAATCCCTTTGGAGGGAAAGCACATACTTATCTGATTTAATTACCTTGCATAAGTGTTATTTTACTGTGGCCACTCCATTTTGAACTAAGGGCTAGCTAAGTGAGACTGTCTTCAGATAGTATAATAAAGTAACATTTTAATCAAAAAAAGACTCAGATGTCAATAAGCAAGAAATATAAGAAAGTAATTCTAAGGTGTTGTGGGTTTTGAGGGTAAAGAGAATACCACACCCATATATATATACATTATATGGTTTTCCATTGGTCTTGCTGCTACCACTGTAAACACTGACATATATATATGGTATACTCTTCTAACATGTGAGGGGGTTAAATCATTTTCCTTTGTACAAACATTTCTGAGTCAATTAAACAAATCAAATCATGACTCCTCAAAATGAAACATTGTGAAGGTCTCAAGGTAGATTGTTCTGAGACATATGCATCTCACTTCAATACTCCATTGTCCCAAATAAAAATAATCAAGCAGGTGTTTTTTGATGCGCAAGTACTCTGGTTATTATTATTGATTAGGGGAGTATGGTTGTACAGTGACTAGTGGGTTGTTTTTATTTCTTTGACTACTGCTGTGAATTGCTTGTTTGCACTCATGATATACAGTAGTGTGTGGTCATAGAGAGCTGAGTGTTCAGCTGCTCCATATTCAAGCCTTACTTTACACTCCCTATTCACAATTATTTTCATTATACTTACAGAGTTACCACACATCCTTTTTCTTTGTTTTGAACTTGTACAGAGCTGTCATAAAGTTTATAACTTCCCAAGGATTAGCAAAGTAATTTGCCATATGAGGGAAGTTGTAATGGGACATAAATATAGTGATCTGGAGATATTATTAATATTATTATTATTGTTTATTTGTAACGCGCCGACATATTCCGTAGCGCTGTACAATGGGAGAGAACAGGGGAAAATACAATATTAACAGCTGAAAAATGGAGGGCCCTGTTTTGAGCTTAGAGTCTTTGTAGAAAGTGCTTTTTCCCAAAGCAACCTACAAGACTGAAAACTCGCTACTTACAATCTAAAGGGAATGGAAGAGGCAGAAGTCTGGGGAAGAAAAGTAGGGAATAGCAGGGTCAGGAAGGAGGTGTGAAAGTTTGCTTAGGTGGGAAGATGTAAGAACTTTGAAATAAGTGGTGGAGGATGATATAGATTGTCTCAGAGGGGATTTTCCCTGGTTACTATTTTTTTGCAAGAATAAGATATGTCTTCAATAGGAGTACTTTTTTGTAACCAATTGTCTTAGCTATCCTATTTATATTTGTCAGACTCTTTATGAGTTTTTATTTTATCCATTCTGCAATCTTTTTCCAAATTTTCGTTACCATAATTTTTAATTAACGGGTGTTAGGCAAGGAAACTTTTTATAGTGATATATATACAATATATTTGCGGGTTTATAGCATACTCCCACAAATATGTGTTTAGAATTAGCTCCTCCACTATTTAACTCTACCCACAATGATCCAATGTTGCCGCTAGTTCCACTATAAATATCTTCTCTGACTACAGGTTTAAAACCAGGCTTCACATACAAACAAATCCCTCCTCCTCGTCTACCATTATCCCTATCTTTCCTAAATAAGTTTTAACCATCCAAATTAACTGTCCAGTCATGAGATTCATCCCACCATGTTTCAGTAATGCCTATTAAGTACCATTGTTCTTGTACTGCTAATAATTCTAGCTCAACCATTTTTCCAGGCAAACTTTTTGCATTAGCATGCATACACTTTAGGCTGCTATGGCTCTGTCATTGTGAAGTGCCTGCCAGAGTATTTGAGTCACCTAGTAATACCTCCCTACTGTCTATTGAAACCCTCCCCCTTCTCCTTCCCCATGGGTAGGTAATACATCCATTTCCCCCCTCTACCCATTCTACCCAAATACTTCTATATAGTCCCCCCCCCCCCACCGACTAGTTTAAAAACTCTACCATCCTATCCCCTAGCACAAAAGCTCCCTCATCATTAAGGTGCAATCCATCACTGCTATAGAGAGTGTACCCAAGTGAGAAGCCAGCCCAGTGCTCTAAAAAACCAAAACCCTCGGCACTGCACCACTTTTTTAGCCATGCATTAACCTCCTTAAGCTCCTTCTGTCTCGCTGGGCTAGCACGTGGCACTGATAGTATCTCAGAAAATACTACCTTGGAGGTCCCTGCTTTCAGCGTATTCCCTAGTTCTTTGAAATCATTCTTTAGAACAATCCATCACTTAATGTGGCAAATCTGTTGGTGTTTGCCAACTCAGAACTGGCCTGCATCCTCCTGTTCCCCCTGCTTCCCCTTCTAACTGTAACCCAGCTACCACCCTCAACATCCTCACTAGCAGCATCTCCACCCTCCATGCTAGGCCCAGCTAAACTGTGCTCAGTGAGCACCAGCTCCCTTTCCAGTGGAGCAATATCACTAAGTGCTGCAAATCTCCTCTGCAGTTCTCCAATTTGAGTCTCCAGAGAAGCAACATTCTCACACCTGTCACAGAGGTATGGACCCTGGATCATCTGTCCCAATAGTGCATACATGTGGCAGGGTGTACACTCCATGAGGTTGCAGCTGGACTGACTCATTATTACCAGTTACAAAAATACAGTGAGAAAACAAATCAATGTATGTGTATAAAAATTGCTTTTCTACATCTTAACCCCCCAAAAAAAAAAAAAAAAATATATATATATTAGTTTTGTTTTAATTTTCTTCCTTTAATGCCCCTTTTCTTTGAACTCCCTCCTTTTATTTAATCTCCTACACACTAACTACACTTACACTAGAAATGTTTGCAAGCTCCCAAGATCACTCCTTCCCTTGTTATAATATACCCTGCCTACTAACCTGCACAATAATTACAGAGCACAGGACAGAAAACAATGCACTGTTTCACAGAACTGACTAAACCAGAAAACCACACAAATGCACATAGATAAACCTTTACCCAGGCCAAACCACACCCACTCTCACCTGGATACTGATTACAGCCCACAGGACGAAACACACTGCACTGATTTACAGAACTGATTACAAAAAGTTTAATATCCAGTTTAATATTTTGTACCAGTGCGCTCTCAAGCGGATAGAAACAGATATACACAACATATTTATCAATACAGTCTAATTTTTATGTATATATGCAAACGGGGAATAACTATTTGTGATTGGTGGAAACTAACCTTGTAACAATGAGGAAGAAATAGTTAAGAGAAGGTACGTGGTCTTTCCTGCTTTTTCCTGGGGTCTTTCCTTCTTCTGTACCATTTTCTGTCTGGTCTTTTCTGGCTTATCTGACAGTCTTGTCTGTGGACATACCCGACTGTCGTCCTTGGGCATAAACCTATGCCCCCTTCATATCTTCCGTAAGATATCTTACTATATCAAATTTAATTCTATCTCTACAACTCTTGAAAAAAATAATAACATAAAGAGGGATTACTTTAGACTATCTTGAGTTTATACATACATGGTATGTATAAACTGCGACACCCCATCTATAGCACACCAACATAATTGCGCCGTCAATTGAGGGCTGTAGTCAAATGCTCGCAGACAAAAGAGCCCCAGGTACATCGATCCTGGCAACCCCTTTTTCTTTCACACAACACTTCCTTTTACACATAACCCCTTCTCCTTACACATTACCCCTTCCTCTTACACATAAATACCTCTGGATGTTGCGCAAAAGCACACTTGGGAGTACTAACAAAGAACACACATTTTGTTAGAAGAAAGGTCTTGTAAATTAAAGTCACACAATACCACTATTTAATACCCCAGTTTACTAATATGGTGACCAAATGACCATCCATCCATCCACCCTGACATCCATCCTGACATCCATGGATGTCAGGATGGATGAATGGCATGCAGCAAGACCATCAACGTGCCCACCTTGCAGGCTCTGCGCGAGCGTGAGCTAACCTGGACAGGAGCTGCATCCTCCTCGACTGGACTTAGGGACTCCCGCCTGACCCTGCACGTAAACAACAAGGCGCCATGGGATCGGGGATGTGAGGGACGACTTGCACAACACTGAGCCACCCTACTTCACACTGGGTAAGGGGGAAAGAGACTGGAGAGAGGGTGAGACCCAGGGATGGGGGAGAGAAGAAACAGGCATAGAAGAGGGGCAAGGGAGAGGGAAGAGCCTGGGAACCAGGGAGAGAGGGGCAAGGGAGACCTGTACAACACTGAGCCGCCCTACTTCACACTGGGTAAGGGGGCAAGAGAGAGACATGGGCATGGGGGAGAGCCAGGGACCGGAGGAGAGAGAGTAGAGAGCCAGTGAAGAGAGGGGCCAGGGAAAGGGAAGAGCCTGGGGACCATGGAGAGAGGGGCAAGAGAAACATGCACAATACTGAGCCTCATACTGGGTGTGAGAGGAAAGAGAGAGACACAGGCACAGGGGAGAGAACTAGAGACCAAGGGAGAGAGACAGGGACCAAGGGAGAGAGGAGAGAGACATAGACCAAGGGGGAGATGAGAGAGACAGGGACCAATGGAGAGACGAGAGAGACAGGGACCAATGGGGAGACGAGAGAGACAGAGACCAATGGAGAGACGAGAGAGACAGGGATCAAGAGAGAGATGAGAAAGGCAGGGACCAATTGAGAGAAGAGAGAACCAGAGACCAAGGGAAACAAGAGAGACCCAGGGACCAAGGGAGAGAAGATTGAACCAGGGACCAAGGGAGAGAGAATGGAGCCAGGGACCAGAGGAGAGAGCTAGCTTGTGGGCCTTGGACGGTTTGTTACTGTGCGCATGTGCATCAGATAGGTTTTGTCAAGCGTGATTTTGGTGTGCACGCTTTTGCCATGCAAGCTTTTGGCCGACGACTTGAGGGTTAGGTGCGAAAACACCCTATGGGCTGTGAAAATTTGAACTGCGTACCCGCAAATCCTTTGTTCTCTCAAGCCGTAACTTCTACGTTCCAAATCTACTGGCGTTCAACCCCGTAACCCGCAAATGGAGCCAAGAAGCCAACGGGTGCTAGAGAGGACCCGCAAGGGGCTAAAAGCCTTATCTGTAGCACCATAACTGCAAATAAAAACACACTACTGTAAATATAATGAAAGGGAAAGTGATGTTAGGTATTACAACCAATAGCAAAACATTCTGAAGCTCGCAAATCTACAATATAAAATATTTTATTTCATGCTTCATTTCCGTGTTATATCGATCCCGGCAATCAATGTGTTAATACATATAATGGAACTTGCATGTAATAGGATATCATATTTACGGATTGTTCAATATTACATTATTTCTGGAATGTGAGTCCGATAGTACCCCGTAATTGAAACCCGTAAGAATCTAACGCCCATTTTTCAGTGACGTACTGCTGACGATCTCTTTTACCATTGGCTCCGTCTAAACCCGTAACTAAGGGTTTGACAAATTGATCGTGTGCACAGCTGCAAATCCGATGGAGCTAGAATGGTTTACGGGCTCGTTGGAGCGCAGTTAAATTTTCACTTCCCATAGAGTTGTTTGCAACTAACCCACAAGTCTTCTGCGGCTAGCTTTAAGAGGCCGATTTAAAAGCCGTAAGTCTTACGGGCTACTTTACACGCTACGGATTTCAACGTTGAGGGAATTTAATAGGCCTAATAGTCTTATATCACACAATCAACAAAACAGTTTTACATCATTATTGATTGAGTTTACCGATTTGATAAATTCAATTAAATGTAATTAATTTTGATTTAAGACCAGTAACCAAATAACAGCTTGCCAAAACCTAAACAAAGGTTAGTTAGCTTGCAATCTCACATACGATATAAACCAACGTGAATACATATTGCATCAAAATATATTTCTATATTCTAACTGCCATATAAATTGTTATACCATATTTTGCTATTTACTGCTTTCATAGAGTAACAGGGTATACAGCTAATTATGAATATCATATATACTGTATCAAATAGACAGCTGATTGTTTATACCATCTGCGTATCATTTCTGTATTGCACTAACCATGTACAGTGGATATAAAAAGTCTACACACCCCTGTTAAAATGTCAGGTTTCTGTGCATGAAAACAATGAGACAAAGATAAATCATTTCAGAACTTTTTCCACCTTTAATGTGACCTATAAACTGTACAACTCAATTGAAAAACAAACTAAAATCTTTTAGGTGGAGGGAAAAAAAATAAAAAATTTAAATAATGTGGTTGCATAACCCTCTTATAACTGGGGATGTAGATGTGTTCAGAATTAAGCAATCACATTCTAAATCATGTTAAATAGGAGTCAGCATACACCTGCCATCATTTAAAGTGCCTCTGATTAACCCTGGGAGGCTACCAAGAGGCCTACCGCAACATTAAAGGAGCTGCAGGAATATCTGGCAAGTACTGGCTGTGTGGTACATGTGACAACAATCTCCCGTATTCTTCATATGTCTGGGCTATGGGGTAGAGTGGCAAGACAAAAGCCGTTAAATTGGCAAACTGTGTTCTTCACGGTCAGCAGCAAAGTGCTTTGTTTTTCGTCGGCTCTCCGCGTGCCTCAACTGCTTGCCTCGCTTTGCGAGGCGAGCAGTGAAATGAGGGGCTTTGGCGCTCATTGCAACCCAAGTCCTGCATGCTTCAACTGTTCACCTCGCTTAGCAAGGCTCGCTGTGCAATGAGAGCCTTTGGTCCTCATTGCAGCCTAAGTCCTGCGTGCCTCAACTGCTTGCCTTGCTTCGCAGGGCTTGCAAGTGAAAAGAGTGCCTAAGTCCTGCATGCCTCCAATCATCCAAAAGAGATTGTAATAGAAAGCAGGTAGATTGTATATTGTGATCTAACTAAATATCAGCGCTTACAAGTGTAAACACGTATAATTGTTTATCCTTGATATTTACTGCTATACCAGTAAATGCTATTTCTGCACACAGCGTATACTTGTCTATAAATTAATCCTCAAACTCAATTAATCTATACACTGTAATATTTTAAGAAACTATATTAATCTATACAGTGTAATATTTATGTCATATCAATTGCATGACAAAGGGGACACAGTTTTAGGTCATTGCTATATGATTCAGCATAAATACCCTAAATCACCAATACCAAGTAGCAGGTTTATGAAGGGATTTTTTATTGATTTTTTGTTGAAAGTCCCAACTTGCATGGTGGAGTATAGGCTCAAATATGATACACTTCCAGGAATAGACTTAGTTTAAAATTGTGTTAAAATATCATTCTGTATTAAATGTATTAAAATAGTGTTTGTGCAATAAAACATGAAAATGTAAACCAAATTATTAACATCTCCACTGTGGTGTCAGTGTCCTTTTTATAACAAAATGGTGAAAAAAATGGTGATAAGCCCTATATACATTAATTGTATTAGACAGTTCTACTCATATATTCTCTTTAGATCCCTACTGGTCATGCCACAAATTACCTTATCTTGGCAAAAGAATCACTAAGGGATAGTCAATATAAATCACTCCAATGTATTTCTAGATAAGTATATGTATATAAGTCATCATAGGGGTTAAATAGCAAGCCCTAACTCACAATCCAATTTGACTATTTAAAGACCAACCCGGTCTAATTATATTTTGTGAAAAACACAGAATGCTCGGGTTCGGCATGGTGTGGATCGCGTAGACAAATTATTGGGAGGGGCTGGAAATGAAACAGCGTTCTTGGTACATATTGGTACCAATGACAAAGTTAGTGGAAGATGGAGTGTCTTAAAGAATGATTTTAGAAAACTAGTAATAAGTTGAAGGCAAGGACCTCCAAGGTAGTGTTTTCTAAAATACTACCAGTGCCACGTGCTAGCCTAGGGAGGCAGAAGGAGTTTAGGGAGGTTAATGCATGGCTAAAGATGTGGTGCACAAGGGATGAGTTTGGGTTTTTAAAGCCCTGGGCTGACTTCTCACTTGGGTACAATCTCTACAGCAGGGATGGACTGCACCTTAATGATGAGGGAGAGTTTGTGTTGGGGGATAGAATGGTAGAAAGGCTGGAGGAGTTTTTAAACTAGTAGGTGGGGGGGGGACTAGATATAAGTAATGGGGTAGAAAGTGTAGAGGGTATAAGGGATGAATTAACAACTCATAGGGGAGGAGATGGGGGAGGGGTAGTATAGTCAATAGGGAGGCAGTACTAAGTAAATCAAGTATAGTGGCAGGCACCACCAAACTACAAACTCATAACATAAGATGTATGCTTGCAAATGCCACAAGCTTGCCAGGAAAAATGGGAGAGTTAGAATTATTGACAATTAACGAAAAATTAGATTTAATAGGCATTATCGAAACATGGTGGGATGAATCTCATGACTGGACTGTTAATCTGTATGGTTATAACCCATTTAGGAAAGATTGGGGCCATGGTAAAAGAGGGGGAGGGATTTGTCTATATGTTAAGCCTGAATTTACCCTTTTAGTCAGAGAAGATATTTATGGTGGAACTAGTGACAATGTTGAATGATTGTGGGTAGAGTTAAATAGCGGAGCAGCAAATTCTAAAATAATATTAGTAGGAGTATGCTATATACCCCCAAATATAGCTGAAAGTGAGGAAATACAATTATTGTTACAGATTGGAAATGCAGCTAAGCATGGGCAAGTTCTAATAATGGGAGATTTTAATTACCCTGAAATAAACTGGATGAGACCAGCAGTTAAGCTAAGGGGGCAGGTTCTTGAGTACACTCAATGATAATTTTCTGACCCAGGTTATACAAGAGCCTACTAGAAATAAAGCTATCTTAGATTCAGTCATCACAAATATTGAGTTAGTATCAAATGTTGAAATAGGGCAACCTTTGGGAAACCGTGATCACAACACAGTCTCATTTGAGATTGAATTAAAAAAAACAAAATTTTGAGGGGCCAACAAAAACTCTTAATTTTAAAAAGGCAGGTTTTAACGGTCTAAGGGCAGCAATAAAAAGTATAGACTGGGACAAAGAACTGGCAGGTAAAAACACTGAACATAAATGGACAACATTTATATCATTATTAAATAAAAGTAGTAAATCAAATTATTTTCTTTGTATACACAAGGGAGGCACCAGTGAATGGGACACTGCAACATAATGGGGCTACACTACCTTTGCCAAATAATTGAATAACGCAGGAAGTCATCCAAACAAGGTTGGAAAAAATAAATGTTAATAAAGCCCTGGGTCCTGATGGAATACATCAAAGGGTACTGAGGGAACTGGGTTCTGTAATAGCCAAACCATTATATTTCATTTTTCAAGATTCACTCAACACAGGGTCTCTACCAGATGACTGGAGAAAAGCTGATGTGATACCGATATTTAAAAAGGGAGCAAGAGCAAATCCGGGGAATTGAAAAACAGAGAGCCTCACGTCTGTAGTGGAAAAGCTTTTAGAAGGGTTAATAAGGGATAATATACAAGAATATGTTTATTTGAACAGGATTATAAGTAGGAGTCCACATGGATTTATGAGGGATAGGTAATGTCAAACAAATATAATTCGTTTCTATGAGGAGGTTATTAGGAACCTGGATCAAGGCAACTCAGTGGATGTAGCTGAACCCTATGAGCAAGGTATCCCTGAGTCTGCCTCACCTCTCTGCTAACCTCTAAACACAGAACAACAAATACCACCATAGCTGAACCTAACAAGAAAGGAATCCCTGAGTGTGCCTCATCTCTCTTCTAGCCTCTAAACACAGACCAGCAAACACCACCACAGCTGAACCCTACAAGCAATGTGTCCCTGAGTCTGCCTAACCTCTCTACTAATCTCTAAACACAGACCAGCTGAAGCACTCAGTGCCTCTTCTTAGGCTGCTGGCTGTATTCTCCAGGCAATCCAACTTACTTGCCAGTGTCTCTCTGTACTTTAATCTGCATTATAAGCAGTCTTCCTGAAATGTCTTACTTCAGAGCTTATATCAGCTCAGCTCTCAGGATCCAGACTTCCTGACTGTCTCATCTCACAGCTTCTCCCATAGACTGCAGCTCTACACAGACTCCTCACGGCACTCAGGCCAGAGCCTAATCAGCCACTCCTCCATGTCTGCTTTCCAGGCTTTAAAGTGAAGTTGCACCTGCAACAATTAGGAGTTATTTAGAAGTTTAACTCTGTCACTCCTGTCAAGAACTCTTTACACTACTTTACTTGGCACCATCCTCTAGGGGGCAAACGGTTATAGTACACTGAAGGAACTTTATCGATTTTGTAGTGAAACTTGTAACCTTGTAAACAGTAACATACTTAATTAACAGTTGAACTGTATGTTTGGTAAAATGCAAGAAGGTAGTGAGGCTAATGAGTGTTAACATTTGAATGTAATAAGAGTTGGACATTGGCTTAATGAGTATTGTAAACTTGACATAATGTTTTTTTAACATGCAATTTATAGATTAGGAACTGTTAAACCAAATATATATTGAATGCAGAGTAAGGCAAACAGTAAAAACCCTCTTTGAAACGTGGCAAATTGTATAACAGGAGGCAAAAAATGAATTTCTTCCTGACCGCATTAACTGGCGATCGCATTACTCACTGGATTAATATTTTACATCAAATGCAAAATTTATAATGTTTAAACATAAAGTTTGAAATATGTACAATTAAACAACGTTATTTTTTGCTTAAAAAAAATCTAAGTTTCTGAACAATAACATACTTAATTAACATTTGAACTGGAATTCTGTTTAAATGGAAGGTAAGTGTTTTGTGGGGCTAATCATGGATAAACAGTACTTCCATGAAAAAGTAATGAGTCATTTTGTCATTGGTGGTTTGGAATGGTTGACATTTTTTGGTTGGTGCTGTAATAGTTGAAAATGGCACATAGAGCTATTTGCTTATTCTATTCCCTTCCGGCCGGGGATTCCGGCAGGCTTGCGGCCGGCGCCTTGTTATCCCTTGCGGCCGCACGCGCCGGTGGAAAGCCTTTGATCTTAAACGGCCGCAAGAGTTTCGGCCGCAAGCAAATCCCGGTTGCTATTCAATTGCTCCGGGAACCCTCTCTGCAAGGCTAAAACCGAGCCGCAGCTTACTTGCAGCAAAAAGGTCCCGCAGGTACACAATTAAGCACATAACAAAGCCATAATAAAGCCATCCTGCACTCTGAGGAGACTATAAAGTGATTGTAGGTGTTAGCATTAATAGCACAACATTCCCCTACACTCAAATCCGTAAATAATTTATTTTTAAATTTATGTCAAATATCCATGTAAAAAGTCCAGAGGGCTTTGAGCACCTCAGACCCGCCCACGCTGCGGCCGGAAAATAAACAGTTAATGTAATCTCAGATTTGGGCTGATGTGCAAGCTTGAGAGGGGGTTGCTATTAATCCTCATGTTCCCCATTATGATCCCTAGCATTTACAGAGCTTTACAGTGCCGTCTTGAATTTATTTTTGCTTTTAAAGATTTCTGAGCTTACTGCCGGTTGCAAGATATACGGCCGGCCGTAAGGGGATATCCTTGCGGCGCCGTATAATTGAATTGCAAGGTAACGGGAGCCCCGCAAGGAATCGCAGCTTTGCGGCCGATTTACGGCAAATAATAGAATGAGGCCCTATGTGTTTAGCCATTCTATGTAGTTTATTATGGAAATAGTGGTGCTGTAAAAAGGTTGGTAGTGAGCTAGAAGGTATTTATTGAAATGAAAGCACGGTTGTGAATTTTTTCGCTTTGTTTTTTGTTGTTAAATTGTCGTATAGGTCATTATTGTCTTTTGGTTTTAGTTTGTGATGGATGGGTTGTGTTTATTGCAATGAAAGTTAGAGTACTTCATAGTAGACAATGTTTTTGGTAAAAATGTGTCCATCCTCTAATAAATCACCTTGACTTTCATTGTTTTCAATGTAAACTTTAATAGCCTGTGGGTTTTTGCACCTGGAGAAGGCAAAGTATAATTGGTCATGTGCAAATAAAGAATCAGCACTGTGATATTTTTTTCTGGTGCATTAATTTTTTTTAAGATTTCATTATTGAGGAGCAATGCATCCTTATTTTTACATGTTAGTATAACTTTGTTAGCAAATTCTGCATAGTCCTTGTTATTTATAGTAGTTTGGAATATAGCCGATATAAGATCTTGTTTGCAAATCATGTAGTCTGGCATGTGTACAGTGTCGTCGGGTACATTTTCTATTTGTTCTGTTTTTCCTTCTCCAATTGTAATAAGCCAATCATTGAAATATTTTCTCCTTCTGATCTTATATTTTGTTGTAATTGAAGATGGGTAAAATGTTTCCATAGTGTACTTGAATTTATACAGGTTTTGATAATGTCTGTTCGATTTCCATGTACAACGACAGGTAATGTCTGTCTAAAATCGCCACCTAACAATATGACTTTTCCACCAAATGGCAAAGTATTATCCATGATTTCACAAAGCAAACGGTCAATACATTGTAGGGCATGGCATGACATCATTGTAGCCTCATCTATTATAATTAATTTTGTTTTTTTAATTTGTTTGCCTTGTAATGATGTCATTCTAATATCGGACACGGATGTTTCTAAAATAGGGACTGATAGTTTAAATCCACTATGCACAGTCCTTCCACCTTCTAACAAAAGTGCGGCAATTCCAGTAGTTGCAAATGCTAGCGCTATTTCACCTTGTGCTCGTACAGAACTCATCAATAAATTATATAGATATGTTTTGCCTAATCCAACAGGTCCATATAGATAGAAATAACGCTCTTTCACCATGTCATCATCTAGTGCATTTTTGATAGCATTAAATGCTTGCAATTGTAATGTATTTAAAGTTGCAAGTCTTTCTTCAGATCTTTCTCTTTGTAGTTGAATGTCATAGTCTTCAAAGTTGATGTCGTCTATAAGCCCTGGATCTGGCAGATTAAAACTTGCACAACTTAATCCATGAGTTAAAAAGACCTCTTGGATTTCAATTAATGCTTTTAATTGTGCAATGTGCTCATTGTATCGTTGCAAAAAGTCTTCAGCCATATTATTTTTTAATTTGTCCCACAAAGCTAATGCATTTGGAGCATTTGAGAAGATACAAATAAATGCAAATTGTTCCCTCAACTGTAGTGGCATTTGACATAGTGCTGCTTCTTCTAGACATCTTTCCCATTCAGTATCATCAGCTAGGAAGTTTCTATGGGGCGCAGCTAAACAAAATGATTCATATACTATGGCCCTCATTCAATTGCAATTTGGCCAATTGAATAGGGCTCTAAATAAGCGCATAACATATATTTTTTAAAGAAGTTTTTAGTTAATAAACATATATCCAAAAGCAAGGTTTTCACTAACTAAAAACTTCTGTAAGAAAATATGCTATGTGCTTAAATAAAGCCCTATTCAATTGGCCAAATGGGAATTGAATGAGAGCCTATGTCATTAACAGTTCTTAAGTGTTCAAAACTTTGTGCACCAGGAACATTTAGAAGTAGTAGTCGTAAGCAGAAACATTCAAGGTCTCTTGGACTTACAGTGTAAATTTGTGGTATTATTTTATTTCCACGTCTTTTTCTTTTTCACCATAATCCATTAACAAAAACATAATGGTATGGAATGTTAATGTATAAGAATTATCTTGCCTCTAAGTCAGTTGAATTTAATTGGAACCATGCAGTTAGTGTAGTGTGGTGCTGCTCACTTTGTGCTATAGCATTTGTTTCATTGCCAGCATGGAAATACACTAAATGTCTTTGTGGCAAATGTACAGCTAATCGATATACTGCATGTGATCGATCGTGCATTTCAAATTTTAGTAGATGCCACATAGCTTCTGGCGCACTGACATAGTGAGCATCTACATGAGATGCAAGTTCATCATGTACTAACTCAGTGGGTTTGTTATTTCCTGCACTTTTAACAACTACAGTAGCTGCATCATAGCCTTTGTAAATATATTTGTAGACATATTTTATGGATTTTATGGAAGTGCAGGCTTCTACATTAATGTGTGCATTATATTTCCTGAGTAAATGTTGATTTATATGGGACTACATATCTGTTGTCGACTTTTGTGCCGTGGATGATGGCAGTTTGGCCTTCTCTTCTTCTATATAACGGATAGCCATCACAATTAGCATACGTTTTATCTCGATAATTTCTTATTTTCCATACATGGTGACTGTGGATTACGATCTCCACATGGTCCGTGAATCATACGATGAGTAACAATCTCATATAGTCTACCATGTATTTCTGGATCTGGTAGTTCAGCAATAATGACAGAATCCACCAGTATCTAACTTATGTTTTTCTTGAAGGATGATAAGAATGTGTGCATGTGAAAGTCCTCTTTTTTTAAATTTAATTGTATAAACATAAACCAGACATTTTCCAAATAACTGAGTGATGGTTATGTCACGTATTAATTCATTTAATTTTATTTTAAATGCTCTGGCTACTAAATCTGGTCAATCGGAAGCAGTTTGTCCAATTAGGAAATTTTGTGTAATCTCTGGCCATTGTGGATTACATGTAAATGTAATAAATAAATCAGGTTTCCAAAATTTGGTGACAATAGCCATGGCATCATTGTATCTTTCTCGCATATTGCGAGGAGATCCCTGGAAAGACGATGGTAAATTGATGGCTTTGCCAGCTGTCATGTCTCTGCTTGTAGCAAACTCAGCCACATAATCCATTAATCCACAATACTGTTCTACACGTAGTTTATCTTGTTGATATTTAATGAAAATGGATGAGCTAGAAATATTAGCAGTACAAGAAAAATGGGGCTTAATAGGCATTACGGAAACATGGTGGGATGAATCTCATGACTGGACTGTTAATCTGGATGGTTATAACCTATTTAGGAAAGATAGGGGAAATGGTAAAAGAGGAGGAGGGATCTGTCTTTATGTTAAGCCTGAATTTAAGCCTATAGTCAGAGAAGATATTTATGCTGGCACTAACGGCATCATTGAATCCTTGTGGGTTGAGCTAAATAGTGGAGGAGCTAATTCGAAACGCATATTGGTGGGAGTATGCTATAAACCCCCAAATATAGCTGAAAGTGAGGAAATACAATTATTGTTACAGATTGGAAATGCAGCTAAGCATGGGCAAGTTCTAATAATGGGAGACTTTAATTACCCTGATATAAACTGGATAAACGAGACCAGCAGCTCAGCTAAGGGGAGCAGGTTCTTGAGTACACTCAAGGATCATTATCTGGCCCAGGTAATACAAGAACCTACTAGAAATGGGGCCATCTTGGATTTAGTCATCACAAGTAATATTGATATAATATCAAATGTAAAAATAGGTGAACCCTTGGGGAACAGTGATCACAACACAGTCTCATTTGAGATTGAATACAAAAAAGAAAGTTGTAAGGGACCAACAAAAACTCTAAATTTTAAAAGGGCTAACTTTAATGGGCTACGGGCAGCAATACAACATATAGACTGGGACAAAGAACTTACAGGGAAGAATACTGAAAATAAATGGACAACATTCAAATCCTTACTAAATAAACATACTCATCAGCATGTACCATGTGGAAATAAAATGAATAGGAGTAAATCACATCCCATGTGGCTTAACAATGACTTAAAGATCATGATGAGGAAAAAGAAATATGCATTTAAATTATACAAGAAGGAGGGAACAGAGGCAGCTTTATGTGACTATAAGGAAATCAACAAGTCTTGCAAAAGGGCTATTAGACTGGCTAAAATAGAAAATGAGAAGTCAGTTGCAATGGAAAGTAAGACTAACCCTAAAATATTTTTTAAATATATTAATGGGAAGAAGGCCAGGAAGGAATCGATAGGACCATTACAATGTGACACAGGCCATCTGATAATTAGTGACCAGGAAAAGGCAGATGAGCTAAATAGGTTCTTTTCGTCGGTTTACACAAGGGAGGTACCAGTGGTTGGGACACCGCAACATAATGGGGCTACACTACCTTGGTTAACGCAGGAAGAAATACAAAAGAGGTTGGAGAAAATAAATGTTAATAAAGCCCCAGGTCCTGATGGAATACATCCAAGGGTACTGAGGGAGCTGGGGTCTGTAATAGCCAAACCATTATATCTAATCTTTCAAGACTCACTCACTACAGGGTCTCTACCAGATGACTGGAGAAAAGCAGAGGTGATACCTATATTTAAGAAGGGATCTAGAGCAAATCCGGGGAATTATAGACCAGTGAGCCTCACTTCTGTAGTTGGGAAGCTTTTAGAAGGGTTAATAAGGGACAGAATACAAGAATATGTCTATTTGAGCAGGATCATAGGTAGCAGTCAACATGGATTTATGAAGGAAAGGTCGTGTCAGACCAATCTAATTAGTTTTTATGAGGAGGTTAGTAGGAACTTGGATCAGGGCAACTCAGTGGATGTAGTCTTTTTAGATTTTTCAAAGGCATTTGATACAGTGCCACATGGAAGACTAGTGAGCAAACTAAGGGATACAGGAATTGCAGTAAATATCTTCTCATGGATCGAGAGCTGGCTAAAAGACAGGAAGCAAAAGGTTGTTGTAAATGGAACATACTCCGATTGGTCTAATGTGATAAGTGGGGTTCCTCAAGGTTCAGTATTAGGTCCTCTCCTTTTTAACATATTTATTAATGACGTTGAGGTAGGACTCGAATGTAGTGTCTCCATTTTTGCTGATGACACTAAGTTGTGCAAGGTAATAAAATCAGATAATGATGTACTTTCCCTACAAAAGGATTTGCATAAATTAGAGAAATGGGCGGCTAAATGGCAGATGAGATTTACTACAAATAAATGTAAGGTTATGCATTTGGGAAGGAACAATAGCCAAGCAATCTATAATCTTAATGGAGCAAATCTAGGGGTATCAGATATTGAAAGGGATTTGGGAGTACTAGTGGACAACCACCTAGGTAACAGCGCTCAAAGCCAAGCAGCGGCTGCAAAGGCAAATAAAATATTAGCATGTATTAGGAAGGGTATAGAAGCCAGGGAAGAAGATATAATTCTGCCACTATACAAATCTCTAGTACGCCCTCATTTGGAATATGGAGTACAATTTTGGGCACCACTTCATAAAAAAGACATTTTAGAGCTGGAAAAAGTACAGAGAAGGGCTACAAAACTAATAAGGGGAATGGAGGGGCTAAGTTATGAAGAAAGACTAACAAAATTAAACTTATTTTCGCTAGAAAAAAGGCGTCTAAGAGGAGATATGATTACGTTATATAAATACATCCAGGGTCAATATAAGGCTTTGTCGAGTGAACTTTTTGTAGCAAGAGATTATCAACTGACAAGAGGACATCCTTTGAGGTTAGAGGAAAAAAGATTTCACCTTAAACAAAGAAAAGGGTTCTTCACAGTTAGGGTGGTTAAACTGTGGAATTCTCTACCAAAGGAGGTGGTGACAGCGAATTCGATAGACAACTTCAAAAAGGGGTTAGATATATTTTTGAATAAAGAGGGCATTCAAGGCTATCCTAGATAACTAGCAAGGAATATTGATCCAGGGAGAAATTTGATCGCCAGTTTCTGGGGTCAGGAAGGAATTTTGCTTTTTTTTTCCCTAATGAGACAATTGGCAAAGTTTCAATGGTTTTTTTTTTTCTTTTTGCCTTTCTCTGGATCAATTAACAATTAACAATAATAATAAATAGTCCACATTAAAAAGATCAATAGAGATCTAAAAAGGTTGAACTTGATGGACTAACTCTTTATTCATCCTCCAAAACTATACTATTAATAATTATTTAATCAATAATTTAATTAATAACTAATCCGCATATTGCAGATCAGACCTTAATTACTATGTAACTATGTAACTATGTAACTATGTAATGAAGTTTAAATTATTGGCCTCAACTTGCAAATAGGAATCAATAATCCATGTTGTGTTAGTTTTCCCCCACATAACATTAGATTGAATCCATTTCTAATGGCAATTTGAACTACTTTAAATTCAAGCATGGAAATATTATTTTGCACTCGCACTTTAGAATTTGGGTAACTTGGAAAGGTTCATTTTAGTTGCCAACCTGGTTCTCCGTGTGGAAAAAATATTGGATATGTAATTGGATCTAAATTAGTACTTAAGATACTGATATTAATTTGCTCCTCATTTCTGGGATATATTCTAATGTCTCTTTGAAATGGTGGTTCTCCTTCATCATTTTGAAACACCATTGCAACCTCATTTGATGTTGGCAAGTTATAACGGCGTTTATCTCTTTTAAGCACTCTATTGACCTTTGGAATTGGCAATTGATGTATTTCTGCATGAAGTTGTTGTTCATTTTCTACTTCTGCTAATTTTTTATAAGCTTGAGTGTAGGGGTTATTTGCCATAATTTTATCTAGCTCTATAAAAACACTGAGTAAGCATTTTTTATTTTCTTGATGTTGCATGCGTTGGTCAACAGCTTCCATTGTGTCTAGGACATATAGTTGAGCAAATTTTCTTGGCTCTCCTTCCTCTGGATGTAAATGGGAAGTATGATGGTAAATTTGGCCTTGCACTTGAAAGCAGTAAGGGCCATGTCCTGGCACATTAGCAGCTAATGTTGCCCCCATAGATGCAAAGGATATGGCACTGTTGTATGATCTTATGTTTGTTTGGAAATTCTTGTAGTTGGGAAAAGCAGGTTCAGTCATAATGCTTTGTAAATATGGTGGGAATTGTTGTCTTTGTGGAAGTTTGACCTTGCCTTTTTGACAGCAACTAATAAACTGTCCATCTGTGGGTCTTTCCTATTTAAAATGATAAGCCTCACAAAACTGACAGACTATTCATCTCACCACAATTATGAAGCTCTACTGCTAAAGACTTAAGTAAAGGACAATATGAAGAACATATGTCAATGTCAGTGTGTAGGTCATCAGTAGAAATGGTATGTGATTGTTCAGCAACAGGTTCTAAATGTTTTTGTTTTTTTGTTCCCTTCTTAGGGGTTGTTTTTATTTTTTCAGCTGCTAGGCTTTTGGTTGCAAGTCGTTTGCGTTCTTTTTCTCTGCGAATTTCCTTCTGCTTGGGCGTCTGTCTGCTGCTTTGCCCATGTTTTTTGTCGTTCTCTATTTTGTCGTCTTTTCTTTTCCTGTGTCTTGTCAGTATCCGCCATCTTAATCTGTAAATAAAAACAATGTATTATTATTTTGGTTACTAATTAGAATTATTTGAGTAATTGCATTTAGTCTGCTTTTGTTGGTATGCTGTTTTCTGTGCAACAGTGTTGTTGTTATAGATTTCTGTTGTGTGTGGTGGGTTGTAGGTTAATGTAGGAGAAAGTGTGTTTGTAGAGTGAAATTGTTATCTGTTAGTAGTATTTTTAGTGGTGTAATTGTTTTGGGGCTGGTATTTATTCGATTTAATCTTTATAGGTTAGTAATATTATTTAATATTTTTTTTTCTGTAGGCAATTGTTGTCAATGTAGTATTAGGTAGTACTGTTGGGCCTGTAGGGTGTTGTCCCTAAAAGAGACTTGCTTGTTGCATTTTTGAGAAGTTAATAAGATTTGTTCTAGTATCCAAATTTGTGAATCTGTTTAAGTTGTGGTTTTTATGTTGTAGTTTAGTGGCGATAGAAGTGTAATTTTTATGGACTTTGATATGTGTTGCAAGTATTAGTTGTAAGATCCTGTTTTGTGTGCAGTACGTTTGTGGTAATAGATTTAAGATAGGGCTTAGTATTATTGGTTGTTGGCGCTAAAAGATTTAGTTCAAGGATTGTCCTTTATCTGTATTATTCTTGTTACTGTTTTATTCTTATTTATTCTTTTTTTTATTTGTGACTTTGGTATTTAGCAAACATGCTGTTATAGTTTCTCTTTTTCTACTTGTTATACTATACTTTCTAATTGTAAGTGTCAGTTGTTTGTTGTCACTGTATCCGGTTCTCCAAATCTTCGTGCGACAGTCTTCCCGTAGTGTCTGTTGGAAAAGATAAAGAGAAATTTGAGTGTTTATTTTTTGTAAGCTAATGTATTTGCATAGGTGTTTTCTTGTTTGTCTGTAAAAGAGTGCATATTTGAAAGTGTGTGTGAAAGGGTTGAGCACTTGCAATTATAGTATCCTGTTTTGTGTAGGGCACAGTTGTAATAGTGTTCTTGGTTTAGTCTTGTAGTTTTCTGCAGACAAAAGAGGCTTCTTGTTTTTTTTTATTGTTTGTTATACTATACTGTTTTGTGTCCCTCACTTTTGGGATGAGTAATTTTCATTCTGGGTTAGGGTTACAGTTTGTTGCAGAGTAAACAGGAATGGTTCTTGCATTTTTTGTGAGTTAGCAAGATTTGTTAGACTTTCCTGGTTTGTGTGCACCAGTTTTTAGATTTCTATTTGGCTTATGCTTTAGGGTTACAGATTCTTGCAGTGTAAATGTGAATCCTTCTTCTATTTTGTGTATGTTAGCAGTATTAGTTAGAATATTTGTTTTGTGTCTGCCACTTGGATTTGGTTTATGGTTTTGGCTCAAAGGTTTTGGCTAGTAAAGATGTCTAATTTTATTTTGCATGTGTTATTCTTATTTTTGTAAGTGTATTAGGGGCTTGTTGTTTGTTATTATTTTCATTTTGAGATTGGCAAGCAGCAAATAGTACATTTTAATTTCTCAGTTGTACTTCTTATACTATACCTTGATTGAAGTCTTCTTGGTGTATTAATGACAGAGGGTCCCCTGCTGCCAATGTTGACAATCCACTCTTCACGCAGTGTCTATTTGAAAAGAGCAAAGTAAATTGTTAGTGATATATTTAGTGGTTGTTCTGTAAGAGCATGGTGTTTTAGTGAATGTCATGTATTTTTGTATCTTACCTCTTCTTCTTTCTTTGTGTTGTAAATAATTCTGTTTTCACACTCCACGCTGCAAAATCCTCAGTGACGCTGTTGATGCAGAGTCTGTTGAAAATGTACATAAAAGTTTAGTAATTAGCTGCAGGCAAAATGTGTATTGATGACATTTTATTTTGCTGAAATGATTATATTTCTTGAAATTGCTGGGAGTTGAATCTATTTTGGCCTTTTTTTGCAGTTGAATTGTGATAGGGCACATAGACATATGTGTGTCTTTAAAAAGTAGACATCAATGCAGTTGTTTTTTGATTTTTTGCAAGTCATTTTTGAGTCTTTTTCTTTTGGGTATTTCTTAATTAATGAAATGTATTATAGATTACCTCTGTTGTAATTTGAAGATTGTAAAGTAGTAAATTCTGAATGAATTCTCTCCTGAAGTAACGGCAACAGTGAACTGTCCAGCCACACTGTTCATCACCTGAGGCGAAATGTAGAATTTTCTGGAAAGTGGGTAGTATTTATAAACTTTGATGAGGTTCAAAGCGTTAGCACGCAATACACATGCGCAATTTGCGTTCCAAGCTTCAATTTGCGTTCCAGCCACCATTTTGCGTGCAACAGTTCTCCGTTTTATGTGAAATGGTGGTCTTGTACGTGCCGCATACTGTGTGTACTACATACCGCATTAAGTGTTAGTTGAGTTTTGCGAGTAAATGTAGTAGTTTTGCGTGCTTAGCCTCGTTTTCGTTTTTTTCGGTTGCCATTTTTTCTCTTGCTTGGGGGATTTTCGGACATCTAAACTCTTAAATTTCTACTTAAATTGCGGTGTAACTTCACTTTTAGAGGTGCTGGGTGTCCCCCCTTGCTGTGGGTAAGCTTTTTATGTTTTTGTTGTGTGTATTTTGTGTGTTTTGAATGTTTTCATGTTCGCGGGTTTTGGGCGGTAATGTCGTATTTTAGCGGATGCTAAGTCCGTAAATGTTGTGGTCGCGGTTGGAGCCTCCACCTCTGCAAATGCGGCCCCTCACTTTGCGAGGGTCCGCATTTGCGGGCCTAAAGTCCTCCGTGCTGGCAAGGAGCGCCTTTGTTTGACTGTATGTTGCCTGTACATGGTTATTATGTATACTAGTTATTATATATTACTAGCGAATTGACGTCAATGAAATTGTAAGGTAGCTAATGGTGTTTTGTGTGTACTACTGAAATATATCATACAATTAATAAATGAATATACTTGCTCTATTTTGAAGCATTGTGTTGAAGAGCTGGCAATCTGTTTTGATGTTGCTGCAGCATCAGTGCTGTGGAGCTGCTGTGTAAGCATGATGAACGTGTGTAGCGTAATAGTGTGCGTGCGCGAGACGAAACCGTTAGCGTAGTTGTGTACTTCCGCATTGGCGTAAAATGGCGGGTAATGTGTGGTATACGTCTTAGCGGAATATCCGTAGGTCGTTTGTGGTATTTTGCGAGTTTCTTATGGTGTTTTGCGTGTTTAGAGTGCTGTAGCCTCATTTTCGTTTTGTTCGGCGGCCATTTCTTCTCTCGCTTAGCGAATTTTTTTGTGTCCAAACTCTTTTATTTTTATTTAAATGAACGTGTAAGTTGTTTTTTTGAGGTCCTGGATGCTTCCTCTTGCTGTAGGTAACCTTTTTATGTATGTGCTGTGTGTATTTATGTGTTTTGAATTTTGTCATGTTCGCGAGTTGCATCCGATTGTTGCGAGGTCGTAATGTGTGGTAACGTGTCTCGTATGTTGTTTGCGTTGCGAGACAAAGTTTGCGAGGGTCGTAGTTGGTGTGTCGTGTTGTTTGCGTTGCGACGTAAAGTTTGCGAGGGTCGCAGTTGCTGGCAAGGAGCCCCTTCGGCGCTCCATACCAGCAACTGAGCCCACAAGCATTAGCAACAACTCGTACGCTCACAACTATATATGTGATAAGAGGAAAAATGTGTTAAAGAATGTATGTGGAACCAACGACTTGCCCATCAAAAATGACGGGGCAATAAAACGTGAAGCCATGGCAATGCTCTGAGGGCCTTCGGCGCTCATTGCGAGGCTCTCCTCTTGTGTATTTTTGCTCCTCTGAGCATCTTTGGTAATCATTGCGAGCCTCTCCCCTCGTGTCCTTCCAGTTTAGTGCTTTGCAACGCTCATGTTTGTCACTCATCACAAAGACAGATATATATAATGTATATTTTTAAATAATCATTCATTAGTTACTTAATAAATAAATATACTTTACCTATTTCTAATACATATATCCAGCAATCAATAGCCTGAAGAGCTAACAATCTCTTTTTATTTTCCTGCAGCATACAATGTACAGTAATAGGCAGCGTGCGCAAGGGTAAACCGTTGATTTAGCTGTGTAAAGCGGCATTTTAGATTCATAAAGTTATTAGTTGCAAGTTAGTGTTGTAAAATGGCGTGTTTTGTCTATGTGTTACGCGACTCGCGAGCGTTTTTCCATCCTTTGTAATAGTGTATTTTGTACCTCGTACGTCCCTGGGTAAAAGTTGTACGTGGCTGCCGGTGTTTTGCGTGCTTCAGGGTGGTGTAGCCTCGTTTTCATTTTTTTGGCGGACATTTTTTTTCTCGCTAAGAAGATTTTCAACTGACGAAACCCTGCAAAATCAGATTAAAATCGCGTGCAACCTCACTCCCAGACGTCCTAGCTGTCCCCCCGTGCTGTGTGTGTTTTTTTTTTTGTATTTTTGGTTGTATTTCTTGTGTTTTGCGTGTGTGGATTTGCACAGTTCAGCCATTAACTTTGTATTTTTCTGACTTCGTAAGTCCCTTGTCTCATAATTTTTTTTCTAAGTCTCGCGTTCCTCAACTGCTTGCACCCTAAGGCGATCCTGCGTTTCCTAAGTGCTTGGAGACTAAGTCCCGCGTCGTTCAATGCTTCAACTGTTCGCCTCGCTATGCTCATCGCCTAAGTTGTACGCAACAGCGAAAGTGTGACGACGTCTCGTAGTTTGACAATTATAATATGTGATTGGTAAGAATGCTCTGCACATAAATTATCTTTAGGACATTGCATCTGTACAGATACAGGCCTTCAGTCAAGACAGCTGCCTGCACTTCAAGTAGTCCTAAGCAAACACTTTAGCTTTACATCGAGGTTTTCTGCCTTTGCTAGCCATGGACACCTGGCTTATCATTTTAGATATCTGATGAGTGTTATCTCAAGTGTTATAGCAACCAGGGCTACAGGACAGATGTATGACATCAGACACATGCACAAATGTACACAAGGGTGTGGTATTGGAGAGTATATTTATGTTGTTTTGATCATTCAATAAAGGCTCAGTTATAGTTTTCACATAGCCACAGTGTAAGACTATTTCTGTGTTTTGTATCCTGACTTGGGGAGTGGTCTTGCCTTAGTCCACTAGTAACCTGTATCCAGTATTCTCTGCCTGTACCTTTGGTCCTTGCCCTCTTCAGAAGCCATCTTTTGTGCTACCGAGAACAGGAACTACACGATTCTGCTGGGGTAGGTTCGAATATTGATCCAGGGAGAAATTTGATTGCCAGGAAGGAATTTTGCTTTTTTTTTCCATTATAAGACAATTGCCAAGTTTCAATGTATTTTTTTTCTGTTTGCTTTCCTCTGGTTCAATTAACAATTATTATCAAATAGTCCACATATTAAAAGGATCAGAAGAGATCTAAAAAGGTTGAACTTATTGGACTAACATAAAATTGTGCTCCATCAATAGCATTGAAGGACAGAACAGTGGGGTTATTTTGATGGCAAACCTTCACAAGTCTGGCTATGGGAGTATCATATTGTTTATGAATAGAATATATGTGCTCTTAAATTCTTCTACATAGTTGTCTGCATGTTTTGCCTATGTACACCATATTACATAAATATGTGATCACATAGATTACTCCCACTGTACCACAACTGAAGAATCCCTTTAATGGAAACTTTTTACCTGTTATTGGATGAATATACACTTTTATTGATGTCATGTATTTACAACTATTGCAATGTCCGCATCTGTATGATCCTTCTGTTGGTTTTAACCAGGTTAGTGTTTGTGACTCTGTTTTGTAGATACTGTGTACTAATGAATCTCTCAAGCTATGTCCTTTTCGATAAGGGATAGGTATTTTTTTGGGCAATATAGTTTGCAAATCTACATCTGAAGTCAAGAGGTGCCAATGTTTTTCATAGAGGGTTTATAATTCATTCCAGTCAGTACCAAATGTTACAATATGGCGGATGTTATTGTCTGAGGATAGTGACTCTTTTTCTAATTTTACTTATTTGTGGAGGAGATCAACTCTATTACTTTCCAATGCACGCTTATATGCCATTCTTAGGCAGCGGTTGGGATATCCGTGATTTTTTAATCTTAGCCTTAATTTTTGGGCTTCATTTTTAAATTCTTCCAGGTCACTGCAGTTAAGTCTCAGCCTTAGGTACTGACCTACCGGAATAGCTCTTTTCAGTGAGATAGAATGTTGACTTTCCCAATGTAGTAATGAAATGGTGGCTGTATCTTTACGAAATGTTGTGGTACTAATATTACCACTATTATCCTTAAAAATAACCAAGTCCAAGAAATGTAGTTGATTGGAATGGATAACTGAAGTAAAATGTCTCATTCAGAAGGTTTACAAAGCTCTTAAATTCTTGTTTTGAGCCTGTCCATTGCCTTTAAATCTCAGCCAAAGAAGGATTTTGTCAAAGTAGTCAGACATAGATTCGTCATTTCCCACCATCCAAGTACCAAATTTGTGTAACTTGTCGCGCAAGGTGTGCTCATAGTGGTCCCTCTGACCTGATGGCACCATTTATGATCAAAAAGAAAATAATTCTTGGTCAAGACAAATTGAAGAAGATAAATAAAAAATGCATTAAACTGTTGTTGTATATTGAAGTGCATCACATATATTGTGAGCATGTGGGCTGTTGCTAACGCTGCGGGCTTGTGTAGGTACTCCATGCCAGCAACATACAGCCCTCGCAAACAATACGTGACGCGTTACGACCCATCACGACCACGCAAAAAACGCCCAAAACCGGCGCACATGAAAACATGAAAAACACAATAAATACACACAACAAATACATAAAAAGCTTACCTACAGCAGGGGGGGTGCATGCAGGACCTCGAAAACTGAAGTTACACCTCAATATAACTCCAAATAAAAGAGTTTAGACCCCCGAAAATCCCCTAAGCGACAGAAAAAAAGGCAGCTGAAAAAAACCGAAAACGATGCTACAGCACTCTAAAGACGCAAAACACCACCGAACACCTACGGATTTTCCGAAAAAGACGTACCAGATACGAAAACAAGGACGCAACCCGCGCGACCCCAAAACCATTACAAACACAATAAATACACACAACAAACACATAAAAAGCTTACCCACAGCAAGGGAGGGCACCCAGGACCTCTGCAAGTGAAGTTACCTCGATTGAAGTCAAAAATTTGGAGTTTAGACACCCGAAAATCACCTAAGCAAGAGAAAAAATGGGCGCTGAACAAAACGAAAACGAGGCTAAGGACGCAAAATTACTACAGTGACTCGCAAAACGGAAACAACGCTCCAGTCAACTTCACGAGGCACGTAACACACACTATGCGGCACGTACCACATTGATATTAACCACCATTTTACAGGAAAATGACAACTATTAGGCCTAAAATGGCGCCTGGAACGCAAATTTTACGCTGGAACGCAAATAGCGCATGCGTATTGCCTTCTAATGGTCTAAGGCACCTCAAAGTTTATAAATACTGCCTACTTTCCAGAAAATTCTACATTTCTCCTCAGGTGATGAACACAGTGACTGGATAGTTAACTGCTGCTGTTACTTGAGAAGATAATTATTTCCTAATTTCCAACTTTACACTCTGCAAATTGAAACTGAGAGGTAAGCTATAATATATTTAATTTTGCTAAAAAGACAGCAAAAAAAAAAGGAAAACAAAAAAAATTGCAAACTTTAACAATGAAAATCGGATTCATGTATAGTGACATGTGAAATGCACATATATGTGTATAGGCCCTACAACAACCTCATCTTAACTCAAACTACTGAAAGAAGTATATTCAACTGACATTAATTCACAGCAACTCATAGCAACAAAAAAAAAAGACATTAATACATATGTAACCGGCAGCTCGAACTTTGCCCTTTTTTCACTATTCAAACAGACTCTGCAACTCAATCTTTCCCCTTTTTTCACTATTCAAACAGACTCTGCATCAACAGCGTCACTCAAGAACTTGCACCGTGGACTGTTAAAGAGGATAACTTTTAAAGAACAGAAAGAAAGAAGAGGTAAGATAGAAAAATACATTGCATGCAGAAAAAGACCATGCTTTGAATCAATCAAAAATAATAAATATACAATTAACCATTTAACTTTCTTTTTCAAACAGACACTACAAGAAGACTGGTGGATTAAGATTGGCAGGAGAGGACCCTCTGTCATTCAGACAAGAACAAAACTTCAATCAAGGTATAGTATAACAAGTGCAACAAAAAAAAAACTACTATGTTTAATGCCCGCCAATATGAGAATTGAAAGTAAAAAATACAAGCCTCCATACAAATGTGGTGGACACAAAACAGGATTGTACAAAAAATCACACAGATAGAAAAATTAGTTAATATTCATCTTTACTGTTTACCAACCCTTACAAAGAAGCCTAATTAAGCATACCAAAAGTGGCGGACGCTAAACAGGATACTACTGTTAATAGTTACAACATAGATAAAAGATCATTCACAGTCAGCTTTACTCTACAACAACCTTTAACTGTCAACTACAAGCCAAATACAGCATCCCAAAAGTGCTGGACACAAAACAGGATAATCCAACAAACATTGCTAACAAAATGTCAACAACATTAATGATTACAGTAAAAAAAAAGGATAACTGTAATATACAAATAAAATGAAAGTATTTTAAAGTGGTGCACAAAAAACAGCATAGCAGAAGAATTCCCGATAACAGATAGAGTAAACCAAAAAAATTAACTATGCTATTCATGAAAAATACATTCCAATCAAATAACATTTTGCTTTTTCTTTTACAACAGACACTGCGTCAAGACCATTGCACGAAGACTTACAACAGCGGATCAAGAAATATTCTGCTTGAAATCACGGTACAGTATAACAAGTAAAAAAAGAGAAAACTAAATAAACATGTTTGCTCTGCATTTATGTCAAGAGAAAAAAAAACAAAATAAACCAACAACAATAAGCACCACTAATTAACAGCTTTAACAAAATATTACTGACACATTTGTCATTCTCAATTCACAGCCCTAATGTACAATGTTAAGCACAAAACCTAACCAGACACAGAAAATACAATACTACAACAAATACTTCTAACACCCAACAAACAACAATACAAACCTTCTTTTCACAGCCACAACATATAAGCCGTTAAGTAAAATAAACAAATACTATTACAACAATCCCCTGCAGGACAAATTAGAAAGAGCAATATATTACTACCATTTTTTGCCCTCTACTATGCCTTTAAGCCAAACCTACAACATAAAAAGCACTTAACAAACAAAACAAAAAATAAATTTCACTTAACACTATAAACCTACCACATCTACAATAAGATATAATGCAATTACCTTGGGTGTGCTATGCATCTAAGGCAAAATATACAACCTACAATAGATAAAGTAAGAGCAAAAAAAGAAAACACACTCATTTAACAATAGAAAGAAAGTTCAGCTACAATGAACTACAATCACATACAAAAAAACTTAATTTCAAATCGCAACAGTGTTGCAACTAAAAGATTTCATAAACCAACTTAACATCTCAAAATAAAGTAATGATACATTAGTTTCTTTTAGAGATTAAGATGGCTGATAACGACACCAAATAGGAAAAGACAAGACGTCAAGCTAGAGAACGACAACAAAGATGGGCAAACCAGCAGACACAAAAAGAACACAAAAGACTTGCAAGCAAAAGACTATCACCTGAAAAAATAAAAGATACAGCAAAAAAGCCACACACAAAAAAGCATTTAGAACCTGTTCCTGAAACATCAAATGACATTTCAAATGATGAATTACAAACTGAAACTGATATTTGCAAATTTTCCTTTACGCAAGTCTTTAGCAGTACAGGTGCATAATTGTGGGGACATGAATACTCAATGTCAGTTTTGTGAGGTTTATCATTTTAAACAGGAAAGACCCAGATATGGCCAATTCATTAGTTGCTGTCAAAAAGGCAAGGTCAAACCTCCAGAAACAAAACAATTCCCAATATATTTACAAAACATTATGACTGAACCTACTTTTCCAAACTACAAAAATGTCAAGACAAACATAAGATCCTACAATAGTGCCATATCCTTTGCATCTATGGGGGCAACATTAGCTGCTAATGTACCAGGACATGGTCCTTACTGCTTTAAAGTCCAAGGCCAAATTGTAGTTCCCATTTACATCCAGAGGAAGGAGAGCAAAGAAAATGTGCTCAACTATATGTCCTAGATACAATGGAAGCTGTTGACCAACGTATGCAGATGGAAGAAAATAAAAAATGCTTACCCAGTGTTTTTATAGAGCTAAATAACATTATGGACAATAATCCCTACAGTAAAGCTTATAAAAAATTGGCAGAAGTAGAAAATGAACAACTACTTCATGCACAAAGACATCAATTACCAATGCCAAAGGTCAATATGGTGCTTAAAAGAGACAGACATGCTGATAAACTTCGTTATAACTTGCCAACATCAAATGAGGTTGCAATGGTGTTTCAAAATGATGAAGGAGAACCACCATTTCAAAGAGACATTATATCCCAGAAATGAGGAGCAACCATTCATTAATATCAGTATCTTAAGTCCAAATTTAGATCCAATGACATATCCCATTTTTTTCCCACACGGAGAAGCAGGTTGGCAACCAAAAATAACACTTCCAAGTTACCCAAATGCTAAAGCCAGAATCCGAAATAATGTTTCTATGCTTGAATTTAAAGTAGCTCAAATTGTCAATCAAAATGCATTTAATCCAATTTTATGTGGTGGAAAACTAACACAACAATGGACTATTGATTCCTATTTGCAAGTTGAGGCCAATAATTTAAACTTTATAAAATATCAACAAGATAAACTATGTGTGGAACAATATTCGGGACTGATGGACTATGTTGCTGACATGGCTACAAGCAGAGACATGACAGCTGGCAAAGCCATCATTTTACCATCTTCCTTTCAAGGATCTCCTCGAAATATGAGAAAGATACAATGATGCTATGGCTATTGTCACCAAATTTGGCAAACCCGATTTATTTCTTACATTTACATGTAGTCCACAATGGTCAGAAATTACACAAAATTTACTTCTTGGACAAAGTGCTTCTGATAGACCAGATTTAGTAGCCAGAGTTTTTAAGATTAAATTAAATGAATTAATACGTGACATCAATATAAATCAGTTATTTGGCAAATGTCTTGCTTATGTATATACCATTGAATTTCAAAAAAGAGGCCTTCCACATGCACATCTTCTGATAATACTTCAAGAAAAAGATAAATTAGATACTGCTGACAAAGTGGATGCAGTCATTGTTGCAGAACTACCAGATGCATAACTATATGGTAGACTATATGAGATTGTTACTCATCGCATGATTCATGGACCCTGTGGTGAGATTAATCCACAATCACCATGTATGGAAAATAATAAATGTTCCAAAGATTTTCCAAAAGATTATAGAGACAAAACCTATGCCAATTGTGATGGCTATCCACTTTATAAAAGAAGAGAAGGTGCTATTATTCGTGGAAAAAACGTTGACAATAGATATGTAGTACCCTACAATCCACATTTACTCATGAAGTACAATGCCCACATCAACGTAGAAGCCTGCACTTCCATCAAATCCATTAAATATGTCTACAAATATATTTACAAAGGCTATGATGCAGCTACTGTAGTCGTCGAAAGTACAGACAACCCTGAAAGTAGTGAGTTAGTACATGATGAAATTGCATCTTATGTAGATGCTCGCTATGTCAGTGCGCCAGAAGCTATGTGGTGGCTTTTAAAATGTGAAATGCATGATAGATCACATGCAGTACATAGGTTAGCAGTACATTTTCCACAAAGACATTTAGTGTATTTCCATGCTGGAAATGAAATGAATGCATTAGCCCAAAGTGAAGATCGTCACACTACACTAACTGCATGGTTTGAATTAAATTCCACAGATTCACAAGCAACACAATTCTTATATATTGAAATTCCATATAACTATGTTTTTGTGAATGGATTATGGAGACTGAGAAAAAGCAGAGGCAATAAAATAATCCCAAGAATTTACACAGTCAGTCCAAGAGATGTTGAACGTTTTTGCTTACGGATATTACTTTTAAATGTTCCTGGAGCACAAAGTTTTGAACACTTAAGAACTGTTAATGACATAGTATATGAATCCTTCCATTTAGCTGCAAGACATAGAAACTTACTAGCTGATGATACAGAATGGGAAAGATGTTTAGAAGAAGCATCACAATGTCAAATGCCACGGCAGATGAGAGAACAATTTGCATTTATTTGTATCTTCTCAAATGCTCCAAATGCATTACCTTTGTGGGAGACATTTAAAAGTAATATGGCTGAAGACTTTATGCCACGATACAATGAACCCATTGCACACTTAAAAGCGTTAATGGAAATCCAAGAAGTATTTTTAACTCATGGATTAAGTTGTGCAAGTTTTAATTTGCCTGATCCAGGTCTTATAGATGACATAAACTTTGAAGACTATGACATTTAACTACAAGCAGAAAGAACAGAAGAAAGACTTGCAACTTTAAATACCTTACAATTGCAAGCATTTAATGCCATTAAAAATGCAATAGATGATGACATGGTGACAGAGCGTTATTTCTATCTTGATGGACCTGGCGAATTAGGAAAAACCTATCTATATAATTTATTAATGAGTTCGATACGAGCACAAGGTCAAATAGAAATGGTGTTTGCCACTACTGGAATTGCTGCACTTTTGTTAGAAGGTGGAAGAACTGTACATAGTGGATTTAAACTGCCAGTGCCTATTTTAGAAACTTCTGTGTCAGATATTCGCATGACATCATTACAAGCAAAGAAATTGAACAAATGTAAATTAATTATAATAGATGAGGCCACAATGATGTCATGCTATGCCCTCCAATGTATTGACCATTTGCTTCGTGAAGTCATGGATAATAATTTTCCATTTGGTGGAACGGTAATGTTGTTAGGTGGCGATTTTAGACAAACATTACCTGTCGTTGTACATGGAAATCGAACTGACATTATCGAAACCTGTATAAAGTCAAGCACACTATGGAAACATTTTATCCATCTTCAACTGCAACAAAATATGAGATAAGAAGGCCAAACTGATTTCAATGATTGGCTTATTAAAATTGGAGAAGGCAGAACAGAAAAAATACCACATTTACCTGACAACACTGTAGAGATCCCACCTCATATGATTTGTCACCAAGATATTATATCGGCTATATTTGAAGGTAGCATAAATAACCAGGAATATTCAGAGCTTGCCAACCATTTATACTAACGTGTAAAAATAAGGATGCATTAATCCTCAATAATGAAATCTTAAAAAAAATTCATGCACCACAAAGAAATTATAACAGTGCTGATTCTGTACTTGCTGATGACAATGAAAGTCAGGCTAACTTTTCTACTGAATTCATAAACTCACTAACTCCTTCTGGAATGCCACCACATATTTTGCAGCTAAAGAAAGGTGCAATTATCATGTTACTGCGAAATATGAACCCCAAAAAAGGCCTATGCAATGGGACAAGATTAATTGTTCAACAATTAAAGGACCATTTTATAGATGCTGAAATTTTAACTGGTACCCATAGAGGAGAGAGAGTTTTCATACCAAGAATACATTTAGCACCAAGTGAAAGTAGTCTCCCTTTTATACTTCAAAGAAGAAAATTTACCATTATTATGGCATTTGCCATGACCATCAATAAATCACAAGGTCAAACGTTCAAATCTATGGGTATTTTCTTGGAAGAACCAGTATTTGCACATGGTCAATTGTACGTTGCGTTGTCATGGTGCAAAAATCCACAGGCTATTAAAGTTTACATTCAAAAGAATGAAAGTCAAGGTGATTTATTAGAAGATGGACGTATTTTTAAAAGCATTCAAAAATACAAAACAATAAACAATTCAGTCATAATTAATGGAAGTACTGTTTATGGATGATTCGCCTCACAAAACACTTGCCTTGCATTTTTTTTACAAATTATGTTAAAATGTTAATTAACTATGTTACTGTTTCTAATGTTACAAGTTTGAAAACAATATTTTCAAGTTCTTTACTTCAACATATTACAAAGTTCATGTTAAGAGCTCAACCATGTTTTAAGTCACAATGTAAATATTTTCTGTTATGTTAAGATTACTCCCTGGATTAATGTTTATCGCCAGTTCATGGGGTCAGGAAGGAATTAATTAAATTGGGTACGTTTTAAGGAGAGTTTTTACTGTTTGCCTTCCTCTGCATTCAATGTATATTGAAGATAATTATTCAGATAGAAATTGCATGTTAAAAAAACATTGCCTCAAGTTTACAATACTGATTAGTTTAAAGTTCAACTGTTTTTACATTCAACTGTTAATACTTTTAATACAAAATTATGTTAAAATATTAATTCACTATCAGCCTTATTAAATTGCGATTCGGCCAAATTGAAAAGGGCTCTATATAAGCACGCAGCATATTTTTTTTACAGAAGTTTTAAGTTAGTGAAGACCTTGCTTTTGGATAGAAGTTCACCAACTAAAAACTTCTGTAAAAAATATATGCTGTGTGCTTAAATAGAGCCCTATTCAATTGGCTGAATTGTAATGTGATGACAAAGAAAGTCAGGCAAGATTTTCCATTGAATTCATAAACTCATGAACTCCTTCTGGAATGCCACCACATATTTTGCAGCTAAAGAAAGGTGCAATTGTCATGTTACTGCGAAATATGAACCCCAAAAAAGGCCTATGCAATGGGACAAGATTAATTGTTCAACAATTAAAGGACCATTTCATAGATGCTAAAATTTTAACTGGTACCCATAAAGGAGAGAGAGTTTTCATACCAAGGATAGATTTAGCACCAAGTGAAAGTAGTCTACCTTTCATACTTCAAAGAAGACAATTTCCCATCATTATGGCATTTGCCATGACCATTAATAAATCACAAAGACAAACTTTCAAATCTGTGGGTATTTTCTTAGAACAACCAGTACTTGCACATGGCCAATTATACGTTGCCTTATCACAGTGCAAAAACCCACTTGCTATTAAAGTTTACATTGAAAACAATGAAAGTCAAGGTGATTTATTAGAGGATGGATGCATTTTTACTAAAAATATTGTCTACTATGAAGTACTCTAACTTCCCACCAAACCAACAAAAGCCATGCAAAACCAATTTAAAAGCAAACGCAAAAACCTAAAAAATCACAATCTAACCACAACATTTTTTTCAAAAGTATATACAACTGTCCATTTCCTTCAAAACGTCATTATAACACCACAGAAATTAGGATGAAATTGTAAACACAAGTTTGAAAAAAATATTTTCAAGTTCCTTACTTAGACGGATAAGAAAGTTCAAGTTTCAAAAAATATACTTTCAAGTTCCTTACTTAGACATATTACAAAGTTCATGTTAAAAGCACAAGCAGGTTTTGAGCCACAATGTAAATGTTGTCTTTTATGTTAAACATTAATCCAAGGAGTAATCCGATCGCCAGTTAATGGGGTCAGGAAGGAATTAATTTTTTCCCGCTTTGATACAATTTGCTACGTTTCAAAGAGGGTTTTTACTGTTTGCCTTCATCTGGATTCAATGTATATTTAAGTTAACAATTCTTGAGATAGAACTTGCATGTTAAAAAAACATTACCTCAAGTTTACAATACTGATTAATTTAAAGTACAACTGTTCTTACATTCAAATGTTAATACTTTTACTACAAAACGCTTTAACAGTTACTCTTGAACAAAAGAAAATGTTACAAAAATAAACATTTTTAATATCACAATAGTACTTATTTCAACATAACTAAAACCTTACAACTCTCAAATACGTATATTAATAACTAACAAGTTTACAAACATACACATCTCATTGCCATCATTTTTTGACGGACAATTCGCTAGTACTTGGATAGTGTTGAATAGCATCTATACCCACCTTATGTGGGATGCCGCTGTACAATGTCTCCACATCCATGCTAACTAAAAATGACTCCACATTTAAATTTTGAAGATGTTTTAGAGTATCTGTTGTGTGTCTCAGATATGATCGTAATGCATATACAAGATTTTTTAGATTGTCATCTACAAAGGGACTAATGTTCGGTGTGAGACTGTCATTACCGGATACTGTGGGTCTTCCTGGAATTGGATTTACATTTTTGTGTATTTTAGGGAGTGCAAAGAATTTGTCAACAGTTGGTTTACATGGAAGTAAATAATCATACAGTATTCTTGTTGACTGATCAATGTATCATTTTTGGCTTTATCAAGAATAGTCTTCAATTCATTTCTATATTTTTTGGTGGGATCTTCTGTTAATATATCATACGTGTCTTTGTCTTTCAATATTTTCTGACACATTTTGACATATTCCTCTCTATTCATATATATATATCACTATATTGCCACATTTACCTGCAGATTTTATGACTATTTCATTACAAGATTCAAGTTCTTTGAGTGCATTTCTTTCTGCATTATTAATGTTGGCTTGGAATTGCATTTTCTGTTCTAATAGCTCTTACATATGCAGTGTGACCTGTTGTACAAAAATGTATATATTTGCATAATCATTAATGGTCTTTTTCTTTCTTGTGATTATTTTATTTGCTTTCACAGTCTCTTGTTAATTTTCAATAAGCAAGTTTATTAGATTTTGCATAACCATTAGATCTTCTTTTGCAAGTCCCAAGTTTTTATACTTTTTTTGTTGTTGGATTTTATAAAATTTCTTCAATGCCAATTTTCTAGCAAAAAGATTTTATATTGCTGAAAAGGTCAAATTTACTGGATAGGACAAAAGAAAGGCCTTTTTTAAGGAGAGAAATATGAGTGTTCTTTAATACAAAATTTGACAAATTGGCTATTGTAATATTATTGTGAATATCTTGTGAGGTTTTAGGTACATTCTTTGTTGCTAACAATAAGTGTGAGCTTTTTTGATCTTTTTCTTTTAAATGCGTCTGTGATGTCCCTTGAATTGTTGGCGTTTGGGCCTGGCGCCTTGTCTAAAAAATCATCATCTCCAAAAGCAACTTGTGAGTTTCGTCTTTTAGTTGTTTGCCGATCTATCTTTCTGGAATTGGGATTTTTGCCATATCTTAGTTCATATGGATGGCTTCTATCTCTACCCAAATCATCAGCGTCTGATAGATTCCCTTCTAAAGAGCTATATTTTTGGGAAGATTAGATTTAAATTTTCAGTATACATTTCCAGACTAAAAGTCCTGTTCATCTCTGAAGAATTTATTTTGTCTTCTTATTTTTAATTCTTTTTTAAGTTTTTCAATCTGGTCATTTAATTTGATACTTAGGTTGTCAAAGTCAATGTCTGTCTTGTATACCTTAACATTATTTTAACTTTCCAATACTTTTTCATTGATTCTTTTGATATTCTCTTGTTCAGTGACTCTGCAACAAATATATAAAAAAATATTAATATACTAATAGCCCTATTAAATTCCCTCTACGTGTAAAAACATAGCCCATAATGTAGCCCGCAAAACTTCTAGCTAAAAAATCTGCCTCTTAAAGTTACTCGCAAGCGACTTGCAGGTTAGGTGTGAAAAAACCTTACGGGACGTGATTATTTGAACTGCACATCCTTTGTTCTCTCAAGCCCGCAACTGCTACTTTGCAATTCAAATTAAATTGCAACAAATCTACTGGCGTTTCAACCCCATAACTCGCAAATGGAGCCAAGAAGCCAACGGGTGCTAGAGAGGACCCACAAGGAGCTAAAATCCCTATCCGTAGCACCGTAAATGCAAATAAAAACACACTACTGTAAAGTTAATGAAAGGGAAAGTGTTGTTAGGTATTAAAATAAATAGCACAACATTCGGAAGCTTGCAAATCCCCAATATAAAATATTTTATTTCATGTTTCATTTCCGTGTTATATCGATCCCGGCAATCAATGTGTTAATACATATAATGGAACTCGCATGGACTTGAATATCCTATTTACGGCTTTATCAATATTGCATTATTTCTGGAATGTGAGTCCGTTCGTACCCCATAATTGAAACCTGTAAGACTGAAATCTAATGCCCATTTTTCAGTGACATAATGGTGACAATCTATTTTACCATTGGCTCCGTCTAAACCTGTAATGACAGGCTTGACTAATTGATCATGTTCTCGGCCACGCAACCCATGTTCGACAAATGGTTTACAGGTTTGCGTCTCAAGCCTACAACTCGCAGCATGGTCTAATTTAATCACTCTGTAACTCAACAAGATTTTAAGCCTGCAGCCGTTGCAGGTCTCACGTTGCACTTACGGGGTTCTAATTTAATGTGGCTGTATGTCATCTTTTTGCAAAAATCAACAACCCAGGCTTTAAGCAAATAGTTACTGTGTTAGTATGTTACCTGCTCACTAGTAAGTAATTACTATTATTCCTAGTCCAAATTATACTAAATACAGATCAACTCACCAAAAAGTTAAACACTGTGCTGTATATCACATATATAGTTGTCATAACTGCGGGTTGTCAAAAGTTGTTGCTAAAACTGCGGCCCTCGCAAAGCGAGGGCCTCAGTTGCTGGCAAGAAGTGCCAAAGGCGCTCCTTGCCAGCAACTGCTGACCTCGCAACATTTACGGACTTACGACACACAAATACGAGACGCAGGAGTTAGAAAAAAAAACATTACGACCTCGCAAAAATACGACTTTAACGGCCGACCCGCGTAAACCTCAAAACATTCAAAACACAATAAATAAACACAACAAACACATAAAAAGCTTACTTACGGCAAGAGGGGGCACCCAGGAAGTCACACCTCCATTTAAGTCCAAATTCCAGAGTTTAGACACCCGAAAATCACCTAAGCGAGAGAAAAAATGGCCGCCGAAAAAAACGAAAATGAGGCTACAGGACCCTAAACATGCAAAACACCACCAAACACATGGATTTTCCCGAAAAAGCCAGACGAGATCCAAGAACAAGGACGCTAAATCACCAAGAGCCGCGTACCACACATTAGGCGCCATTTTACAACCCTAACTTACATAATGCGGAAGTACACAGCTACCCTAACGGATTTTCCATGCGCGCGCACACTATTTACACTACACACTGCACACATTGCTCACACTTACACAGCAGCTCCACAGCACTCAAAACACACATTGTATGCTGCAGCAACATGAAAACAGATTGTCAGCTCTTCAGCATAATGCTTCCTGCATTTATTACTTCCAAATAGGTAAAGTATATTCCTTTATTAATGTATTATTTAGTTCATTACCATACACCAAACAGCATTAGCTCACTTACAATTTCATTGCCGTCATTTTTTGACGGGTAATACTCTAGTATCTATATAAGATGTATACCTGATTCAGCCAAGTTATAAGTACACAACCAAACTGCACCTCCAGGTATTATTCCATACCTTTTCAGCTCCCAGTATATATTTACAGGAATTGATATTATCTGTGCCTCAGTATCAGTATCTGTATATTATTAGTCAATCTGTGTGTTGAGTTATTTTGAGGGGACAGCAAATTTACACTGTTATACAGGCTGTACACTTACTACTTTACATTGTAGCAGAGTGTCATGTCTTCAGTGTTGTCACATGAAAAGATATAATAAAATATTTTCAAAAATGTGAGGGGTGTACTCACTTTTGTGAGATACTGTATATATATATACATAATATTCAAATGTTCAATCTTGTGTCAGTGGCTTGGAAAGAAGCACTATGCACATTTGATTTTAAGCTCAAGAAAAGGGTCCTCCATTCTGTATAAGGTGTTAATATTGTTTTTGCCATGTACTCAACCCCTGTACAGCACTAAGGAATATGTTGGCCCAGAAAAAACAAATAGGAAAAACTTTTGGTTTTTTTTGTGCAGTATCGAACCGGTGATGCCGGTTTAGCTGGAGTTTTTTGAGAATGGGGAATTGGTTCCGGTGGCGGTTGCTTGAGAGTCGCGGTTAGTTAGGTGCCGGATAACCGGGATTTTACTGTATATATATATATATATATATATATATATATATATATATATTAATTACCTTTGCCAGTTATAAATACACATAAAATATTACATTTAACAGTATACAAGGTACCATAGTGACCGAGTTCAGATTTTAAAATTACTAAACATCAGTATCTAGTTTATAAACACATCATAGCAATATTAAAGGGGCATTAGAACGCACACATTAAATGATTGTGCCTATATTCACGATTAGGGATGCTTTTCATTTGACATATATGCCTTTCTTATAATACATCATTACTGAGTGCATAAAATGTAGTATAGATTTTACATAGATAAAAATGTTCACACATTTCCATGGTGTTTTAGAGGAAATTAATATGAAATAAAGTGGTCAAACGTAATACAATTATAGATTTTTTTACACTGATTGAGTAAACTAAACTTTAAGCTGTCTGCTAATTAATATATGCAATTTATTATTTACTTTGGATCTAGTCTATTTGGAAGCCGCACAGATTCAGAAGACTGGGGTTGAGCTCTGCTCCACAGCACCACCTGGTGGTGTAACAAAATTGACTGCAGGGAAATAACTATTCCATTCTCCATCATAGTGCAACTCAAACGGCGCTGAGTCGTCAGCGAGACCATCAGCTATATTCGGCGCGGGCACTCTGCCCCCCAGGGCCTCGGGCGTGCCTCTCATAGCTCAAGGCCTCTTCTGTCGGCATGCCTTATGAGCCAGATTAGAGGATGGAATAGTTATTTGCCTGTAGTACATTTTTTACACCACCAGGTGGTGCTCTGGCCCAGCACTCAACCCCACTGTTTTGGATCTGTGAGGCTTCCAAACAGAAAAGGACCTTTACTTTGTGTATCCATTGTCTTGCTTGATTAAACTAAGTTTACAAAAGGGAATGGCCATGCAGGCCCAATACATTTACATTAGTTCTGCTAATGATTGTCGCACACCAATTGAAGCAATTCAAGTGGTTCTGTGTTCAAATGTTCTTCAAACTAGCAGCAGATAAACAGACATTAAAATGGCAGCTCCCCTGGAGAATAATTTCATATATCAGGCAACAAATTAATAGCTGTTATTTTTTGCATCAGTCCTTTCCCTCTTCACATCACAAAATCTGACAGCTGCAATTCCGCCTCCGGCCGACAGATGGCGCTGCCGATTTTAGCATGAGGCACGCCGACAGAAGAGGCCTTGAGCTATGAGAGGGGCGCCCGAGGCCTTGGGGGGGCCGAGTGCCCACGCCGAACATAGCTATAACCTCACTGTCGATTCAGCGCCTTCGAGTTGCGCCACATCGGAGGGGAGAATAGTTCTTTGCCTTCCCTGGATCTTGATGATGCCAGAAAACTCATAGCGTCCTCCGACAGATGGCACCTGTAACTTCACCTGTCAGTGCTGCAGAAGAAATGCGCAGGCAAGAGGGATAGATCCGAAACATCTGCACATTTGTCAATTGTAATAATTCAAAAAAAATATTTTATATTCTGGACTATAGTGAGCCTTAGTTACAATAGTATGACATAGTAGGCTATAAGTTAATGGAGTCTGATATTCTTCAGGTATTTCTTTTTTTAGCGTTTACATTTGCTATATGGATAGATTATTAGTCACCTGTTTAATAGTTGTATTTTCTCTGTTACAAGAAGTGCACGAAAAACTGCTTTTCTCAACAACACGTATTTGTATCTTGCTAAAAATATAAGTGTCAATAAAGTTTATTTAAATGCACAAGTAAGGTATAGGGTCCTCTCAGAGTGACATCACAAAAAGACAAAGTCTTTTTCCGGGTAGTACTGAAATCGCGCATGCGCATTTCTCTACACGGAACCCTCTGAACTTTTGCGTCACGAATTATGCTAAAAAATCATTGCGGGTTAGCCTAAAATGGAACGAAGGGGGATAACTGTCCCTTCTATCACTACAGACTGAATGAATGTTAAATCCAAAACACAATTCGATTGTACCGCAGAACTTTATTTCGAAAATACACTGAGCAGTACAAACACATGTCTTGTGTCTGCAGGTACCGGAACATCTATGAAACATTTCGCGCGTAAACCAAAACGCGGGAGATTGGGAGGCGGGGTCACGTGAGTGTATCTGGCGCTCTATCTCCCTTCCCATTTAAAAAGCAGAGGCGGTTAGGCAGCTTCATGTTGTAGTCTGTCTCGCGCCACAATTATACTGCACGCCGCAGAGCCTCGCGCCGTCCCTCCGCTTTGAGCCGCTGATCCCGTGCACACAGGAGCTTGGCTGGAAATCCGATATCTCCGCCCTGAGTGGATCCTGTATTGTTCTTGCCTAAGCATTTTGTACCGAAGCCTTATCAGCGCTCCCCCCTTGTGTTTTACATTTGCTCCCGTGATTATGCCAGCCCAGGCCGCCTCGCTGTCCCTGCCCGCAGATGTCAGAAAGCGGTAAGGAGGATGGAGGGATTAATGGCTCTCATATAATGTGTTTGCGTCAAGTCATTGGCCTCTGACGTCACGGAGTGCATCTGCTTATATGTGTTTAAAGGGGCTCGCCCTCAAATCAAGTGTGTATAAATATATATATATATATATTATACAGGATTTTTTGTTTTTTCTCATCCCTGCGATGTTCACTATTTATGAATTATGCAAGTTGGTGGCTCCTGGATACTATGCTGCTTATTAGTCAATGTTTAGGGAGTTAAATCGCCAATCAAATGCTTTTCAAGCACTCAAGCAAATGTGCTTTTTGAGTTGCTTAACTTATCTGAGATGTGGTTATGGCAATGTATATCCAGTGCTCTTAGAATGAAACTGACTTGTATATGCATGAATTGGTGGATGACCTTCAACTGAAATGACCAGTAACTGCCTATGTGTGTGTGTGTGCAGGGGCTACAAACTGACTGTAGCCCAGGTCTCATCTTCTGCCTAATACAGCTTTTATTCACTTAATCTTTAGTGCTGAACAAGAGTTGGGTACAAGGCAGAAATGCATTTTAACACATTGGAGAGCCCTGTCTGTGCTTAGAATAAAGTGTGCATTGTGCTTTCCCTAGTGCACCTTGCAAGTTTGACCACTTACAAACTAATGTATGCCTACATGTTGGCTAATGGGATGGATTGGGGGGCCAAAAGAAAACTAACTTGTTCCTTGGTGTCCCACACTGCCAGCTTCCCTTAATTTGTGTCCCAGCTTCTGAGAATGCAGTTTAATAACTGTTTTTCTCGAACTCTGGAAGCAGGCTTTAGATGTTCAAATGTTAACACAGATTTACTTATTATATGTTCTACTTGTAAATTGACTTTAATTGAACTGTACTCTTTGTATTGTAGGCTGAAGGCTTTGGAGAGTGATCTGGATGGAATGACGGAAAAAGTAGGTGTTTCTCTGACTTAGTTTGTGTACTATTTGGAAAATATCGAAACCTTTTAATAAAAATGGTTCAATCTGTGTTTTGCACTTTTGTCTTTATAGGAGTATATAAAAGAGAAACTTACTCTAGTACTAGGTTTCCTAGAAGAGGATGCTAAAGATCAATTGGATGATCTGCAGAAGAAGCTGAGCAAAGAAGAGTTGTCTGAGGTATGCTGTGCTTCATACTAGCACAAAGAATCTGTTAACCAACTTATGGCTTATTTTAACTTGTAAGTTTGATTACAAAAAATACATCAGACATATTGCTATGGTAGCATAAATAAAATGTAACTATTTTCATGAGTTGTTGTGATCCCTGCTTCAGACAGTGAGTGACTTAGACACCTTTTTTCTAGAGAATATAAGCTACATTTGTATAGTCTAAGAGGAGATATGATTACCTTGTATAAATACATCCAGGGTCAGTATAAAGTTTTGTCAAGGGAGCTTTTGTGCCAAGAGGTTTTCAACTGACAAGAGGACATTCCTTGAGGTTAGAAGTAAAAAAATCCTACCTTAAAGAAAGGGTTCTTTACAGTAAGGGTGGTTAATCTGTGTTATTCTCTACCAGAGGTGATGGCAGTGGATTAGGTAGATAATGCTGTTTTTTTGTTTTTTTTTAATTAGAAAAAATCCAGTCCCCTTAGAGTATTGATCCATGGACTTATCCAATTGCCAGTAGCTGGGGTCAGGAAGGATTTTTTTTTTTTTCCTTTCAGACAATTGACAAATGTTTGTCTGTCTAGGAAAAATATTTGAAGAAAGTGAAGGCTGTGCTGGGAAAGGAGCTGAGACTTGAGAATGGAGACTCCTCTATAAATGGAGAGATGAATGGGTGCTCCCAGAATGGCACCTGTGACAGTGAAGAGGATGTGGCTATGCAGGAATGTTCATCTGTTCCAAAAGGCCGGAAAACCAAGAAGGGCAAGACTAATGGAGAGAACAGAAGTAATTACAGGGGGTCCAAAAGTCCTCTTGCTATTTCAGACTTCTCCCTATTTCCTCCCAGTAATGGTTGAAACGCACCCTAATCTAGTTCTGAAGAACTGATATAACAGAATACCTTGCTTATGACGTTAACATCTGAATTTAACAAGTCATGCAATTTTGGGGTGTACTTTTTTTTTTTTTTTTCTCTATTTTTCTTGACTCTTGCTATTTTCAGATGACTAAATCTTCTCATTTCACAGAATCTCCTGCCTGTTCTCGTTCTGCTCGGAGTACAGTCAAACAGCCTACCATCCTCTCCATGTTCTCTAAAGGGTAACTATCCCCACCCCCATATCCTTCTTATATGCTGAAAATGTTTGATCGGAGTAGTCAGCTGGACATGCCGAAAGATATACAAAAAATACTGTAACAACTTTATTAAAATCATGTTCCTTAATTGACCTGTGGGTTCATACATTTCTATCATTCTTTTAACCGTGCAACATGTGTGTTCATGTAAATTATTGCCTTTGAATTCAATTACAGAGCATTTAGTGCAGCTTGCCCATGCTCCCTATTTGCTGATAGAATTTCTGTAGGTTGACTGTCATCCTGCCACTCCATCAAATGATCATGATATGAAATTCCTCTTAAACCTTTGTATTACCATTTTCTGAACTATAACTAAATTTACAAAGTGAAAAATCTATTTTTTTTATTTAAGCATAATGGATTATGACCCTTCAGTGCCAGGGTACCACCCATCAAATGTATTCTTATAACCAAAGAGAAGGAATCTGGGAAAATGGTGCACTTCTTGAAGCGGCTCAATAACTGTTCAACCCTATTAACTTATGTTTTCAGAAAGCCAAGGTTATTTAGCATAGATTAATAATTATGCATCTCCTGTTTTTTTTCTCTTGCCTCCCAGACAAGCAAAGAGAAAATCGCATGATATTGATGGTGAATCTAAATTGGAAGTGGCAGTACCATCAAAAAGTGAACCAGAAGTAAAGGTATGTAAGACTTCTTGCTAAAAGCTTACACTGCTGTAGTTGATTTAAAGCTTATCGCAAAAAAACATAAGTCTTTGTATTATCCTCCAAGGTTTGTCAAATGGTGCCCTGTCACATCCACCTAGATGAACTGAAAGGGATTTTTTTTTTTTTTTTTCCCCCATCCTTAGGTGCAAAAGGAAAAAAGGCTGAAAGTTGAAGCAGATGATGGTGATGGGTAAGGAATGTTTTATATTCTTGTTTTATTTTTGCTAGAAAATTCAGTCAAATTGGCAATTTATACAACCTGTCATTAAAGTCTTGACTCTGCTTTATGTAGAAGTATGGTGTCAATTGATCTGCTTTTTGGAGGTGCCATCTCTTTGGCCAGCTATCTTAACTAAAGCCTTGCCTGAGTAGAAATAACCTTAAGGTTTTGATGTGACCCTTACTTCACTAACATTCTTTCCACACTATTTAAAGGGGCATGTTTGGAAGACCTACCATAGTTGTGGTAAAAAAATTGAGACTGCAAATGGTTATGGCACACTTAATAACCTCCATTAATCCTGTTTCAAAGAACCTTTATGGTGATAACAAGCTAAATAAAAGTATTACAGACCACACATACTATTCTCAGTACTGCATGATGGGTGTTTGTTGGACTGCTGCTCTTGTAGGTACTATAGTCCTCTGTACTAGTCTCCATTGTCCCTGCTGTGAATAGATGAAAATGCAACAAAGCATTACATATATAAAAATGTAAACTTTTTTTATTTAAAGATCTGTGAAAGAAGAAACTCCCAAGGTGAAAGCTCTTCAGCCACTAAAGGTATAACCCCCCCCCCCCCCCCCCCCTAAATGTAAGGGTAGTGAATTTGATGTGTACACTGTACTCTTCCCCTTGAACCCTCATCCCATAATAACCTCCCCCCCTCAAATACACACTTGCTGTGCATGAAGGAGTGTACAGAACAGCCCCCCTACACACAATACACATCCTTGCAATTTTGAAATGCTGCAGAACAACCTGCCTATTTGTTTTTTTTTTTTGTTTTTTTCTCTATAGACCCCTCCACCAAAGTGTATTGACTGCAGGCAGTACCTGGATGATCCTGATCTCAAATTTTTTCAAGGGGATCCTGATGATGCTGTAAGTATCGTGTGTGTGTGTGGATCTATCCCTTTCTGATCAATACTAAAAAGGGTATGATTCTAGGCGCAGTATTCTCTGGCACACACTGAGCTTATGGTGCGCATGCACACCGCTCAGGCTCTATGCTGTTTTATTTTCTCACAGCTTTCTCTGTGCTCTGCTTGAGGGAGGCAGCACTAATTGGTCACAGGGGATGATTGACAGGACACTGAACCTGGATGTAGACGCCTGTGCTGGGGGAAGTTCTATGAGGCCCACTTTATTTATGATGGGAAATGTGAGCAGAGGCAGCTTATACACATTCATACCTCACAGGAAGTAATTACTAAAATAGTTGAGACTTCATCTTTCCAAATTGACTACTAAACTGTCTTGACACTTTTCATAGCTGGATGAGCCGGAAATGCTGACAGATGAACGCTTATCTCTATTTGATGCCAATGAGGATGGTTTTGAAAGCTATGATGACCTTCCACAGCACAAAGTTACAACTTTTAGGTTGGTTAGCTGGGGAGTGAGGTGGGGGGGGGAAATGACTCAATGGGTTCAGATGTCTTCAAATTATAATTATTTTTTTTTCCCCCTCTATCTAGTGTTTATGACAAAAGGGGTCATTTGTGTCCTTTTGACTCTGGTCTGATTGAAAAGAATGTTGAGCTGTATTTCAGTGGTGTTGTAAAGCCCATTTATGACGACAACCCCTCTCTCGATGGTAAGTCTTCACATTTTCAAACTATGTTGTACTCCCCAATTCCAGTTGGGCTATTTGTTTTAATGGCACAGTTATCGTAAACTGTACAGTATATGGTGTAGTCCTGCCATTTGATAAGTTTATGCCACTTACACTTAATCTTCTGCATTAAGAACTCATAGTTAACCTGTAATACTTAACTAACCAATGTGATTAACAGGTGGTGTTAGAGCAAAGAAGCTAGGACCTATTAATGCCTGGTGGATAACTGGCTTTGATGGAGGAGAAAAAGCCTTGATTGGGTTTACAACAGGTAAGTCTAGCTTAGATTCTTGGCAATGACTGTGTGTGGCAATATTCTAGTTTGGGGCAGATTGGCTTTTTTTTTTTTTTTTTTTTTTTTTTTACTACATGGATTGCTTTGTGGGCTTGAGGTAGCTTCAAATCTAATAAGGAACAAGAGGCCCCTGGCAATCATAGCAGTAAAGATGCAGTGCTGAAAAGTAGCAGACTAAATGGTTGTTGTGTGGTAATGATCTACCACAAGTAATCCATTATGATCTTGTCTTTATTCTCTTCCCCCCCCCCAAAACTTCTCATCTATAGCATTTGCTGACTACATATTGATGGATCCTAGTGAAGAGTACAGTGCAATATTTGCTCTGATGCAGGAGAAGATTTACATGAGCAAGATTGTGGTGGAGTTTCTGCAGAAAAATCCAGATGTTGCATATGAAGACCTGCTCAACAAGATTGAGGTAAATTGTTATAGAGCAATTCCCTTTTTAAGGCAAACTAGTCCCCATAAAACATAACATTTCAAGAATTACAAACATGTGAGACTTGGTGCAACACACTAACTTTGTTTTGATACCACACCATTCCAGACTACTGTTCCGCCTTCTGGGTTGAACTTTAACCGCTTTACAGAAGATTCAGTGCTGAGACATGCCCAGTTTGTTGTGGAACAGGTGGAGAGCTATGATGAAGCTGCTGACAGTGATGAACAGCCAGTTATTACAACTCCCTGCATGAGGGATTTGATCAAGTTGGCTGGTGTCACTCTGGGGAAAAGGTGAGTAATCCTAAAAAATCTGGCTGCAAATTCATGCCATCAGAAATGGCTGTAGAGATCTGCTTCTTCCCTTTTTAACTCAACTTAATTTACTGTCTGAGACATTAACTCAAATATTTTTTTAGCAGGCTATGTATGAATCAGAAGTCCTCTATGTAACACATTGTGTTCCTGATGTCTTTGTGGATTAAGTGCTGCAGATATATTATTTATGATTTGACTTGCCTTTCATTGCAGACGTGCTGTAAGGAGACAAGCAATCAGGCACCCAACCAAAATTGAGAAGGACAAAGGCCCAACCAAAGCCACAACCACCAAACTGGTGTATCAAATCTTTGACACCTTCTTCTCAGAACAAATAGAGCAGGATGAGGAGAATGCCACAAAGCGCAGACGTTGTGGTGTCTGTGAGGTGAGGTTCATCCATTAGATCTGTGGTATGATTTGGGTGTAAAGTTTCTGCTATAGCCTTTTCTGGCTTGATTAGTAAGACACTTACATACTTCCAGATAAAAAATATATTTATTTACATAAAACAATAAACTCTTCAGGGGTTTCACTAAGTGCTTGTCAAACTATTGTGGGCTGGAGGGGGATTTTGTTATATTTTTTTGGTGTAAATCTTCTGGTCTAAAGTGACCTTATTTTCACAGGTATGTCAGCAACCAGACTGTGGCAAGTGCAAAGCATGCAAAGACATGCTAAAGTTTGGAGGCAGTGGTCGTAGTAAACAAGCCTGCACACAGAGGAGGTAACCTGCTTCCTGGTATTTTGCAAAAACTTTTTTTTTTTTTTTTTTGAGCTACCTGTTCTTGCACATGCCAGGCTCTCTTAGTTCCTTTTATTTTTAATTCAAGGTGTCCAAATCTGGCCGTGAAGGAGGCTGATGAAGATGAGGTGGAGGATGATATTGTTCCAGAAATGCCATCTCCCAAGAAGATCCTCCAAGGAAAAAAAAAGAAGCCGGAGAAGAAAAATCGCATTACCTGGCTGGGAGAGGCTATCAAGGTAAGTCTGCCTTTTTTTTTTTTTTTTTTTTTTTTTGGGGGGTCTTATTCTGTTGGTGCAATAATGGTCTGGCTATAGTTTATGCTGTTGACAAACAGGACAATTAAAATTTTAATAGAGTTCTCTCTGTAGACTGAAGGGAAGAAGAAATATTTCCAAAAGGTGTCTATGGACTCTGAGGTCTTGGAAGTTGGTGACTATGTTTCAGTGAGTCCTGATGATCCTACAGAGCCTCTTTACTTGGCAAGGTTTGTAATCAGTTAGGTCTGTTGCTTGATAACTTTCTGCCAGCTTTTTCTCAATTCAAAGATTTAAGAGGAAAATGTATGCTTGATTTGTGTTGGCATAATTTCCTGACAGATGTAATCTTGACTTCTCAGGATTGCATCCATGTGGGAGGATGCCAGTGGGCCCATGTTTCATGCACACTGGTTTTGCCTTGGAACAGATACTGTTCTAGGAGCAACATCTGACCCTTTGGAGCTTTTCCTTGTTGATGATTGTGAGGACATGATGTTATCTTTCATCCATGGCAAGGTCAATGTGATCTATAAAGCACCATCCGACAACTGGTTCATGGAGGTGAGTCTTCAGTACCTACAGCTTTGGCTATGCATACCTCAGTGCAATGTCATGTTAATTGTGTGTTTTTTTTTGTGTTTTTTTTTTTTTTTTTTTGAGTGGGTTAATGAGTAAAATGCTTTAAATTTTTAAAGTTCTTTGAAATTTATCAGAAAATACCTCCTTAGTATGTGACTCCTACAGCTATATTGCTGTTGATGCAGGGAACAGACAACCTGCAGGGTTATCTAGTGTGAATATGCTGCACTGACACTCAGGTGCATACCAGACACCCCCAGGCTGCTTTGCAGTACAGACAGCAACCCCAGATTTTGATATAAAGGTTTCAGTCTGTGCTTACTCCTGATTGGCCACAAATGTCAATGGTCAGAAATTACAAGACATTCTGCTAACTTCAAGGTAAGGGTTTAAATGTTTTTTTGGATTGGGGGGGGGGGGGGGGGGGGGGAGTTTGCATAAACTAGAGGCATTAATAATCCAGGAAATTTAGATCAGCCTCTAATATTCTCTGGTCATGTTGCAAGTGAAGTCATCGAAGCTATGCTCCTTCCACAACTATACAAGTTAGAGGAGAAAGGTGTATTTGTTTTTTCTTGAGCAATGAGTGGCAACATATGCAAAGCACAAAATAATTAAGATGTTTTCTATAATGTCTAGGTAAACTTCAAAGACCAATAAAAACCATCTGCAATGGTTGACTTAGGTCAAAACAAACTTGCATATCAGATTTGATTTAAGCAGGTAGGCTGCTCTTCATCCACCTGTGGGTACACTATCCAGATAGGTCTTTGTCCTGCCAACTTTCCTGCAGGGGAATGTAGGCCCTCACCTGGGCAGTATATCTTATGGAAACATCTGTATTTAAAGCTTGTATTAAATAAAAAGGCATTTTTATTTCTTTGGATACTTTCTTGCTAAAAAAAACCAAAACATTGTATGACTGCTTCAATGGTCCTTTAACAGATTGGGTACCAGAGTGCGGCTGTTTTGTCATAGGGACAGTGCAATAATGCTGGTATGTCTTGTCTATCTCCTAGATTAAAAGAAAAGCAAAAAAAATAAATCACTTTAGAATGTAAAGCAATGTTTGATATACTAAATGTTAACTCCCTGCAGGGTGGAATGGATACAGACATAAAGGTGATAGAAGATGATGGACATACATACTTCTACCAGTTATGGTATGATCCGGAGTATGCCCGGTTTGAGTCGCCACCAAACCTTCAACCTACAGAAGATAATAAGCATAAGTAAGTAATGTTAAAGCTTATTACTCACTCAGGTTTTAACTGTTAACATTATTGGCACTGTCTTGAATCATTACTTTGTGAAGCATTCTGCCACTCAGATAATCAGAATTTCCTTCTGAGTTAGTACCATATTGGTCTGAATATAAGCCGCACCTTTTTTCCTGTTTTTTTTTTTTTTTTTTTTTTTTTTTTTTTTTTTTGAGGTTACGTGTGCGACTTTTATTCACAAACGTAAAATTACTGCAGATTTGCGTGCTTGAGACTGCGGTATTGTAGCAAATGAATAGTGATTTAACTGATTCTAATATCCTGCAAAAAAAGTTACAGTACTAATTAGCCTGTTTCTTGCAATGGCTGATCACTTGGAGCATATTCTTAAATTTTAAGGGTGCGGCTTATATTTGAGAATCTTTTTTTTTTTTTCAATTTTTCCCCCTTGAATTTTACGGGTGCAGCATATATTCGGACCAATACAGTAGTTGGGGTGTGTTTTTGTTAGTACAAATTGTATGACTGGAGAACAGTCTGTATTCATGACTGACTTTTGTGCAATCTGGGTCTGAACTTTGTAAGGGGTACATATGTATATTCCTTCCATGCCCCTTAAGTCATTTTCCTTTTGTTGCAGGCAGTATGGTTTGTGGTAAAATACAATGCACAGTCAGGATGAGTGGAATTGCCCTAAAATATTTGACTAGGAATAAAACATGCAGATTCCAGACTCTTTAAAAAAAAAAAAAAAAAGTTTGGGATCTTGATTAAAACTGTTTTAATACCTCTAGGATAGACTTTGTGTGTTTGGAATATTTGTAGCACTATGGTAGACACCAAATCGCAGCATTAAGGTTCACCTAATTGCATGCATTCTGTTAGAGTGAACGGAAAGGCCAAGGCATGAATGTGTGGATATGTCTAGGTGCCACCCTATTCTAAATTTTTTTTTTTTTTTTTTGGGGTGTACACTTCTATTTATTTTTCCCTAATTTTAATGTTGTGATAAAAGCATTATCGGTAGTACACATACATGACAAGATGGCCAGAAGTAATATGAACTTGCGCCTCCATTTAGGTTCTGTGCCAGTTGTGCTCATCTGGATGAAATAAGACAAAAGGAGATGCCAAAAGTGTCTGAAGTCCTGGAAGATTCTGACTCCAAAGTGTGCTACAGCTTGGCTACTAAGAATGGTACCAACTACAAGGTTGGAGATGGTGTACTGCTCCTTCCTGATGCCTTCTCATTCAGGTGTGTTTCTAAAGATTACTTATACCACCTAGATCGTGCTTCATGTAGAGGCAAATAGTGTTCCAGAATGGATGGAGTGTCTACAAAAAATAGTATTTTGGTTACATTTTATTTATTTATTTTTTTGAGGGGGGCTCAGCTTGCCATAGTTTATTCAACAGTCCTAAATCCTACCCAGGGTTATAAATACAAATGTAAACTAAATGGTAAGATGTCTAAACTGCTTCTCTTTTTAGTGTTAAATTGAGTAGCCCCATGAAACGACCACATAAGAAAGATGATGTGGATGATGAACTTTATCCAGAACATTACCGTAAATCCTCAGACTACATTAAGGGCAGCAACCAGGATGCCCCAGAGCCATATAGACTTGGTCGCATTAAGGAGATTTTTTGTAAAAAGCGTGACAACGGGAGACCTCATGAGTCTGACATAAAACTACGGATTTTCAAGTTTTACAGGTGAGTTTTCATAAAGGGTCTGTCAACTAGGTGTATACAAAACTAAATTGATTTGACTAATCTGTCCAATCATATCAATTTGTAATAGAAAACTGGTGTATTTAACTCTACATATTTCTCAGACCTGAGAATACTCACAAAGGCATGAAGGCGAGTTACCATGCAGACATTAATATGTTGTACTGGAGTGATGACGAGGTGACTGTGGACTTCAAAGATGTGCAAGGACGTTGCACTATAGAATATGGGGAAGACTTGCCTGAATCCATCCAAGACTACTCTGCAGGAGGAGCAGATCGTTTCTATTTCCTTGAGGTACACTTAAACACTAAAAAGCAAGTGCTCATCTGGAGGTCATCATGGCTATAAATTGAGCACTCTCTATATGATCGGTTCACAATTATGTCTGTATAAAGTTTCATCCTTGCTTAATATAACCTTATTTTCAGGCTTATAATGCAAAAACTAAAAGTTTCGAAGACCCTCCAAACCATGCACGCAGTGCTATTAACAAAGGCAAAGGAAAGGGCAAGGGAAAAGGTATGAGTTACACACACACACACTCACACACTCACTCACTCACGGCTTTACTGTACTTCTAATGCCTCTAATGTGGTATTCTAGGCAAAGGGAAATATCACTCTGTGCCATCAGATGAACAGCCAAATACAGAAAATAAATTTCCAAAGCTGCGCACACTTGATGTATTTTCTGGTTGCGGAGGTCTGTCTGAGGGATTTCATCAAGCAGGCAAGTTTAATTCCATAATCCTGTACTCAAACTTGTCAATTTTGCTTCTGATGCCTACATGAGCACTCTTATTTCTGGGCATTTTATGTTGGTTTACTATAGCTACAAACATTTTTTTTAAAGGTAAAAATTGCAGATTTAAATTTTTAAAGGCTTTGTGTAACGGATGATATTTAGCAGTCTATTACATAAAATGTTTAGGTGACTAATTGGGCAAGAACAGACTTCAAAAAAACTCCTTTTTGTGTTGCAGTTGTCCTTAATTCATATTGTTACATACGTCTATAGTAAGTGAATGAGTCAAGATCTGTGTTCTCGCTACTTGGCCCATTACAAGGAGGCTGTAACCTGTCATTGGTCAGGAAGCCCATAACACTGCAATTCTCTCATATGTGGTTTAACACTGCTTAAACCATTTAACCAACTTTCCACTCTGCTTAGATGTGATTATGATCTATGATTTCAGGCATATCTGAGACTAACTGGGCTATTGAGATGTGGGACCCAGCAGCACAGGCCTTCAGGTTAAACAACCCAGGAACAACAGTGTTTACAGAGGATTGTAACGTCCTGCTGAAGCTTGTCATGTCTGAAGAGAAAACAAACTCTCTGGGGCAGAGATTACCTCAAAAGGGAGATGTGGAAATGCTCTGTGGAGGGCCACCCTGCCAAGGTTTTAGTGGCATGAACAGATTCAACTCAAGGACTTACTCAAAATTCAAGAACTCATTGGTGGTCTCTTATCTAAGGTTTGGATTTTAAGTATACTATATTACAAGCTACTATATTGCATAATGTGGCACAAGCAATGCTGGCTATTGGAGAAACTAACTTTCCTCTATGTGTAATGGTCATCCCAAACTATGCCAACATTTGATCTTTTTTGCAGTTACTGTGACTACTACCGGCCTAAATTTTTCTTGCTGGAAAACGTCAGGAACTTTGTCTCCTTCAAGCGATCCATGGTGCTGAAACTAACATTGCGTTGTCTTGTACGCATGGGTTACCAATGTACATTTGGAGTACTACAGGTAAGCGCTCCTAAAGCTTTGAAAGCGGAAGAATAGGCTAATGGCAGATGGAGAAAATGGTATTTGTGTGGGACAAGATTCATACTCTTTTCTGAGACAATTTGCTTTGTTTACAGGCAGGTCAGTATGGTGTAGCACAGACCCGTAGAAGAGCAATCGTACTTGCTGCTGCACCAGGTGAAAAGCTGCCAATGTTCCCTGAGCCCCTGCACGTATTTGCTCCTCGTGCCTGTCAACTAAGTGTTGTGGTCGATGATAAGAAATACGTTAGCAACATTACAAGGTAACTAAATTCTCGATGGGTCCAATCCACTGGCTACTGTAAAGGTTTTTAGGGACATGAAACTTCTCAAATACCCTCACACTGGGAAAAGTGCTACAGCACCTATCCATTAATCGGCATCAAACTAATCTCACGAGCTTCATAGTTTCAGAAGGATGTTTACCAGACTGGCTTTAGAGTGTAATACTACCCATTAAAGAGAATAAATTAAGGAAAATTCTTTGTTCAAGTTAATGTAACACCTCCCTAGTGGTTTAAGTGGTAGCAAGACATATAATTGTGTTTTTTTTTTTTTGGGGGGGGGGGGGGGGGGGGTTCACTACTAGACTAGGAGCTGCCAACAAAACATGGACTGCATGGCTTTTCTTCTCTAGGAGTCTAGAGGATGCCAATCATTGCATGTAGTTATAAGTCTTCCTTCTCTACTATATCTACAGTTTTATGACTGTACAAGAGTACCCGTGTGCAAGTCCAATGCAGCTTTTGTTCCTAAAACTGAAATTTATTTTCTTTTCTGTGATCTGAATGATTTTCATGATTTCTGTTGGCTTATGACCACTTAGTTGTGGTTTCTTTAGTTTCATCTATTCAACAGAAAAAGTACTATAATTATATAGATTTTTTTTTTATCGAAACAATGATTCTGAAATATGTAGTACTCTGCATGTAATATTTATTTACACCTAGAACAAACTGCAGCCTCTTCAGAACAATCACTGTAAGAGACACTATGTCTGACCTCCCTGAAATTCGAAATGGAGCATCTGCTCTGGAAATTTCTTACAACGGAGAACCTCAGTCCTGGTTCCAGCGGCAGATCCGTGGGTCCCAGTACCAACCAATTCTCAGGGATCACATTTGCAAGGTGAGAATTTAACTAAATATATAAACTATGCAAAGTGGATGATCCATATACAGTAAATTTGTAAACTAAGTTTATGCTTTGTGTAATACTGAAATTGATGTTTTTTTTTTTTTTTTTTTTCATCTGTATACAGGATATGAGTGCACTAGTAGCTGCCAGAATGAGGCATATTCCTCTTGCCCCTGGCTCTGATTGGCGAGATCTGCCAAATATAGAGGTTCGTCTGTCTGATGGCACTACCTCCCGAAAACTACGGTATACACACTATGACAAGAAGAACTCACGCAGTCAGTCAGCCCTAAAGGGTGTCTGTTCCTGTGCTGAAGGTAATAATAAAAGTCGGCTAGCACATTGCTTAAAAGCCTTGCTTCAGTTTGTTTGCCCAGACTTTGATGTTTAGTTAGTCTTTAATTGATCCCACTGTCATTCAGTAAATGGGGATGTCACAACTTGAAAATACTGCTACTTGGCACAGAATTCTGCAATTTCTCAATTCAAAATTGCAGTCCTGTGATTACAGGTTTCTTAATTGCTTTGGGATTGTCCTCCCAGAGGGGCGCTTTTTTTTTTTTTTACTGCAAAAGAACATGTTCTAAAGTTGTCACTCTTCTTCCCCTGTCCAGGTAAATCATGTGACCCTGCTGATAGGCAATTTAACACCCTGATCCCCTGGTGCCTGCCACATACAGGGAACAGGCACAACCATTGGGCTGGACTGTATGGCAGACTGGAATGGGATGGCTTTTTCAGCACCACAGTTACAAACCCTGAACCTATGGGAAAACAGGTGAATAAAACATCATTATTTAATGATCAGAGAACAATTTAGAAGTATGGTTACTTGATCATTTTATATAGTTTCAGCTTCTGTATTGCTATACCTGTGTCCAGTTTAAATATTCTGGATGCACAATATCTTTTTTGATTTTACAGATTAACAGCTGTTAAATACCACAGTTGCAGCAACATTTGCAATTGCTACATTAATTCATACACCACTCATGCTTTCTGTCTTGTTTTTTTTAAATGTTGTATATAAAATGTGTGGTTTCCCCTACTATTCTTATAGGGCCGTGTACTACATCCAGAGCAACATCGTGTAGTGAGTGTAAGGGAGTGTGCACGATCACAAGGCTTTCCTGACACTTACAGACTTTTTGGAAATGTCTTGGATAAACACAGACAGGTGAGAAATGGCAAAACTGTTTTTAATTACTTCATGACTGATCATATCACCCTGCTAGGACACTTACATATTGTATCTTATAGGTTGGTAATGCAGTACCACCACCTTTGTCAAGAGCAATTGGCTTGGAAATAAAGTCTTGCCTCCTGTCAAATCTAAAGGAGAATGGAACAGGTGGGTATGAATGGAAAGTGATGGTTTTCGATTTGTAAATCAGTAAAACAATTAAGAATAAGAACAAAGTTCTGCAAATCGTCTGACTTTGGACATAGTGTAGAAAACCTAATCTTCACATGATCATTAATTTGCAATAATACTGCTCTTAAAGTTATCCTTTTTAAGGAGATTAATCTTGCATAGTGTTTTTTTTTTTTTTTTTTTTTTTTTTTTTTTTTTTAAATTAACTTCTTTCTTAATTATTCTTACAGAATATGTGAAGCAAGAAAAGATGGAAACTAATTAAACTTGTCTGGAGTGTTCCTCAAGGAGTATGGCTCCCACTTTTTTTTTAAAGACCTTTTTACATTGAACTGCAGATACAGATCCTCTATCTGTTTACTAGTCAATCAACTTGACATTCCAGATTTATTTTATTGTACTGCAACTTCTCCTTGTGATATGCTGTACGGCAGCATTTATGGATTTTTAATCACGTTGTATTTTAACTATTTGATTTTACCCTCCTATTTGTACTTGTGACAATTTATATGTAGTTTTTATATGTTGTAATATTTCAAATAAATGCTCATACACTGCATCTCCGTAAAAGTAATGTTTGTGCAAAGGAAGCTTTCGGATGCTTAGTTTGAAGATAGTTGCATAGTAATTGAGGCTGAAACTCTGTTTCAAGCTCAACCTTCTTACGATCTCCTCTGATCTGCAATATGAAGATTGGTTTTATGGTTTGCCTTACTCTGGATCAATTAACAACTAAAGTGAAACTTAGCCAATCATCTCAAAATGGAAACAAAATTAATTCCTGACCCCAGATACTGGCAATAGGACTCCTCCCTGAATCCATACACACTCATTATCCCAGATAACCCTGAATGCCCTTTTTTTTTAAACTAGAAATTCAGTGTATCCTTATCTATCAAATCCACTGTCACCACCTCCTTGCTACAGGCAAGACTGAAATGTGTTCTAGTAGACCACTTCTGTATAGCGAACTTTTAGTAAAGGGACTTGTGTATATCAATAAAGCTGAGCTATAGTGAGGTCACCAAAGATGGGCATGTCATAGAGGTATCAAGGTAAAAAGTTCACTAGAGAGAACTGGCAACCCACTTCAGAATCTTACAGGTCAGCACAACTACATGCCTGGTGTGCTGTGGTGCATAGGGTCAGTCTGACACTACTCAAAGGAACAATACTGTGTAGTACATTCCCTTTAGAGTATTACCTGAGAATAGATTGACCTGTTGGTTTGCACTGCAGTTTTGTGTTCTCATGCTCACCAAATATGTACTTTTGCAGTGACCATCATTAGAGCTCCTGACATTGTTAGAGTGTGCAGGTGGTCTAGTCTTACTGTAGTGACACTTGGTAAGTAGAACTTAAAAAGTAAAAGCCAAAGTGCCCTTCAGAACAAAGTTCCAAAGGTAATTTCAGTATAATGCTTTCTAGACTGCATATTACAAATGTAACAGATAATGGGCAGCATTTAGACAATGTACTGTAAATGGAAGTGCTCATGTCTCAAAGATTCTCTCCCATCTTGTAAGGTGGGGATAGATCTGTTCAAATGAATGTGAAAATGTCAACCATGTTAGTTACTGAAAGGTGAAGTAGTTCAGATGAAGGCTTAAGGAAAATAAAGTATAGTATAATAGTGTTCACCCTCAAGCCACCTACTCATTTATTGACTATTGATTGGGATATAAGTTATGTCTGTCTCGTTTTAGAATGGTTGTTTTTTTTACAAGGGAATAGAGGAGAGAATAGAAGGGATCAATATGGTTAAATTGCAGAAGGTATTTTTGGAATCGTCAAAGTGATGCTCTTCCCACTCATGTTCACACAGTGTGGCAATGTCAGGCCAATATTTCAGTCCTTAGCTGTAATATGAGGTTCTTGGTAGCGAACAGTATGTGTGTATGTTTAATCAAATATTTACATACCTCAAACACAAATAATTTTGTAATAGGAAAGTAGATACATTTATCAGAACAAAGGGAACTAGAATTTGTCAACATGCTCTAGGTCTTCATACAACACTTAAAAGAAAGTTAGATGTCAGAATTTTTTTTTAAAAAGCAGATATTGTGTCTGCAAGTCACACTGGAAAGAGGGGCAATACCCCACATTTCAAATAGATTTTATGTTAAACCTATACACTTAGCATATAAATCTAAAGCCTGAGGGGTTGCCATTCTATTTAATAGGGACTTAATAATTGGTGATGAATACAATCCTAGATAAACATTATTGATCTTTCCTTGCTATTCCTTCCTTAGTGTAACAAAATGCCATCGCAAACCTATATATACCTAATTATAATTTACTTTAGTAAAGAAAGTTCTTAGATAATCAATCTGTTTGTGGAGATTTTAATATGGTTTCAGATGTCAATATGGATACCACCTCCACTCTTAATCATTTGTAACTTGGAAAAATATTAGCTAACTAATTGGCATTAGTAAAATATTTAAAAATGAACTCTATGATTGTTGGAGAGAATTACATTCTGAAATAAGAGACTATACATGACAATATCTACCAGATTAGACTACTTTACAGGTGCATATACTCTAAACTTTGAATCTATATAGATTAGGGAAATTACTTGGTCTGATCATGTGATCTGTATGACTTGGGGATTCTCAGGATTGTAAAAATATTAGATGTTGGAAGCTGGATCCAATGTTGGTCGCAGAACTTCTGAGTCTGAAAGACTGGTTTGTTACTGATACTTTGATTTTTTTTTTTTTTTTTTTTAACTAGTATATAGTGTGCCCATAAGGCTTTTATTAGAGGGCTATTACTAGCAAGGTCAGCTTTTTTTTTTTTATAAAGAACTAGGGGTAAACCCCTAAGAGCTATATTTTGCTCTGCATAAACTTCAAAATACAGACAGAATCCAGTTTAGGCCATCAGATTGACATATTAAAACTACAGATTAACAAGATTCTTCAGGCTCAAACGGATATGGTCTTTAAGTATCAACAAAAACACTATGCCTTGGGGAATAAAGCTGGCAAGTTCTGGGCCAACCAAATTAAAAAAACAAAGACTTGATTAAAAATTAAGAGTATTATGAAAATACGGTGACTCACCCATAGGACATGGGCGACACTTTCAAAAGGTATTATAATATGCTCTATAATTTAGAAACAATAGATGGCTTAACTAAACCCTCTAAGAGAAATTGATTATTTTTTGGCTAAGATTAACTTACCAAATTACCAGCAGAGGATTTTTGGAACTAAAAGGAGATAAAAAATTTTTTAGATTAATTTGAGACTTGCAATGGAATAAGGAGCTCTATTTACTTTCAACAGCCTACATAGTATTTCAGGCTGAAAAAAGACTTTCAGTCAAAGTTCAACCTTTTAAGATCTCTGATCTGCAATATGCAGATTAACAATTAGTTGTATAAAAAAAGTTCCTTCCTGATCCCAGACACCGGCGACTGGACTTCTCCCTGGATCAATACTGCCTCTCTAATTATACATGATAACCCTGAATTCCCTTTTTAATTGGAAATAAATCCAGTCCCCTTTTTAAAGTTATCTATTGAATCTGCTGTCGCCACCTCCTCTGGTAGAGAATTCCACAGATTAACCACCCTTACTGTGAAGAACCCTTTTCTTTCTTTAAGGTGGAATCTTTTTACTTCTAACCTCAAGGGATGTGCTCCTGTCAGTTGAAAACCTCTTGGCACTAAAAGCCCCCTTGACAAATCTTTATACTGACCCTGGATGTATTTATAGAAGGTAATTATCTCCTAGATGCCTTTTTTCTAGATAAAATAAGTTTGGTTAGTCTTTCTTTAAATCTTAGCCCCTCCATTCCCTTTAGTTTTGTTGCCCTCCTCTGTACCTTTTCCAGCTCTAAAATGTCCTTTTTATGAAGTGGTGCCCATAATTGTTCTCCATATTCCAAATGAGGGGATAGAGGTGATAGAGATTTGTATAGTGGCAGAATTATATTTGCTTCCCTGGCTTCTATACCCTTCTTAATCCATGCTAATATTTTATTTGCCTTTGCAACTGCCGCTTGGCTTTGAGCACTATCACCTAGGTGGTTGTCCACAAGCTCTCCCAAATCCCTTTCAATATCGTATATACCTAGATTTGCTCCATTAAGATTATAAATTGCATGGCTATTTTTTCTTCCCAGATGCATACCTTTACATTTATTCGTATTAAATCTCATCTGCCATTTAGATGCCCATTTCTCAATTTTTTTTGTAAATCCCTTTGGAGGGAAAGCACATCACTATTAGATTTAATTACCTTGCACACCTTCGTGGTGTCAGCAAAAATTGAGACAATACTTTCCAGTCCCACTTCTAAATCATTAATAAATATGTTAAAGGAGAGGGCTTAATACTGAACCCTGAGGAACCCCACCCCATGTACATATTTGGTGGCAGCGTCCTGTCCTATACAAGTTTTTTGGACTCAATGTGCATCTGAGATTTAGGATATAATGAAAATACTATTGCCAGGAAGTTTAGATATATTTTTTTCTCCACTTTTTTCCTGATCGCATTCCACAACACTGTAAAATCTTGATTTCTCACGTTATTAATTGTGGAGTGGCTTATAGTCAAATCATGGTAGTGGTGTTTCAATAACTTTATATGTAGAGTGTATAAAATAAGTGCATTAAAGCTTGCCAAACATTGCAAGACATTGATTCCAGTGGTTTATTTTTAGTAGATGGGTTACCTACAAGCACCCATTAATTTGAAGCCAGAATATAAATAGCCATTTTTTTTAATGTATGATGAAATCCTTGCTGTCACTGCCAAGTTCAATGTTTGAAATGATCATATTTCCAATATATCAACTTTTTAATATTTTCTATAGATGTTTTTCATAAAACTTGCAGCTTCTAGGCTTTTATGTCACAATTTTAGCTGCATCTAGCTATATGGGGAGGGTCTTCGCCATATTCCAATGCTACTTGCGCACACAAAGCATTTCTTGTCCTTGCATTAGATACTTGTTTTGTAAGCCACTCCTTTGTATGTGGGTTTAGGTTACAGCTGTGAAACATGGCATCTTACAATAGAGGGCAGGAGGAAATGGAAGTTCAACACTTACAATTTTCAGATACCTTAAAAGTGAAGTGTAGCTTTTTTCTAATATGACAATAACATTGAGCAATAAATAAGCTGGTTAATACATTAAACAGCTTGCCTAAAAAGTTCATTCAAACATGTTTTTTTTTATTATTATTTTTTTTGCTTATCTACAATTATGTAGTCAAATGAAATAAAATCTAACTCAAAATATTGTAGTTTAATTGAAATGAAACTTTAAAAAGTCAAAATATTAAATGTACCATGTAGTAAGTTTTCTTCTTTTTTTGTGTGTAGTTTTGAAATTCTATATTTGAAACATTTTGCATGCGAGAATTTTACAATTAATAATTGTATTATATATATATATATATTTTTTTTTTTTTTTTTACTTTTGTAACCTAAATACCACTGGACACCTTTTTACTACATTTCCACAAACCTGAATGTTTTAAATGTAATATTGCAAATTAGACACAGGGTTAAATCTCCCATAGTTATCAGTTTACTAAAATTACCAGGTTAAGTACACATATGGTATAAAACAGTGGGGGGGGGGGGGGGGGTGTAGTATTTGATCCCCTGCTGATTTTGAACGTTTGTCCACTGACAAAGAAATGATAAGTCTATAATTTTAATGGTAGGTGTATTTTAACAGTGAGAGACAGAATTACAAAAAAAAACAAGAAAACTGCATGTAAAAAAAGTTATAAAATGATTTGCAGGTCAGTGAGGGAAATAAGTATTTGGTCCCCTATCAATCAGCAGGATGTCTGGTTTCCAGGTGTCTTTAAAAGAGTGCTCCTACTCTCAGCTTTTTACCTGTGTAAAAGACACATGTCCACAAAAGCAATCAATCAATCAGATTCCAAACTCTCCACCACGTCCAAGACCAAAGAGCTGTCCAAGGATGTCAGGGACAAGATTGTAGACCTACGCAAGGTTGTAATGGGCTACAAGACCATCGCCAAGCAGCTTGGTGAGAAAGTGATAACAGTTGGTGCGTTTATTCGCAAATGGAAGAAACACAAAATAACTGCCAGTCTCCCTCGGTCTGATGCTCCATGCACGATCTCACCTCATGGAATTTCAATGATCATGAGAACGGTGAGGGATCAGCCCAAAACTACACGGGACGATATTGTTAATGATCTCAAGGCAGCTGGAACCATAGTCGCCAAGAAAACAACTGGTAACACACTACGACGTGAAGGACTGAAATCCTGCAGTGCCTGCTCAAGAAAGCACATGTACAGGCCTGTCTGAAGTTTGCCAATGAACATCTGAATGGATTTCACTTTTTGAAAGTAAATTGCAGAGTGCACGAATTTTGCCCAATTGTGTGAGTAGGCAGAAGTTAATATAAACAGGAGAAGGGGAGAACTTCTGAGCTTACAATAATTTCTAGTATAAGTGCAATTCTAGTAAAAGTGTAGGAGTTCAAAGAAAAGGGGGAAGAATAAAAAAGATATTTATATATATTTTATATTTATTTTTCCACTGAATTTTTGTAGACAATAATTATAATAATTATGAGTCAGTCCAGTGGCAACCTCACTCAGTGTACATCCTGTCATTTGAATCAGTTCTGTAAATCAGTGCAGAGTTTTCTTTCCTGTGGCCTGTAATCAGGATCCAGGTGAGTGGGTGTGGTTTGGCCTGTGTAAAGGTTTATCTGTGTGCATTTTGTTGTGTTCTATTTGAATCAGTTCTGTGGCAGGGCAGGGTTTTCTGTCCTGCGCTCATTTATCATTGTACAGGTGAGTAGGCAGGGTCTATTTTAACAAGGGAAGGCGCGAACTTGGGAGCTTGCAATTATTTCTAGTGTAAGTGTGTAGGAGATTGAATAAAAGGAGGGAATTCAAAGAAAATGGGGTATTATAAGGAAAAATAGAAAACAAACATATTTTTTTCTGTTTTGCTTTAAGGTGTAGAAAAGCAATCTTTATACAAATAAATTGATTTGTTTTCTCACTGTGATAATCATGAGTCAGTCCAGTGACAACCTCACGGAGTGTACATCCTGCCACATGTATGCACTACTGGAACAGATGATCCAGGGCCCATACCTCTGTCACAGGTTTGAGCATGTTGCCTCTCTGGAAGCTCAAATTGGAGAAGTAGAGGAGAATTGCAACATTTAGTGATATTGCTCCACTGGAAAAGGAGTTGCTGCTCACTGAGCACAGTTTATTTGGGCCTAGCATGGAGGGTGGATCTGGGACTAGTGAGGATGTCCAGGGAGGTAGCTGGGTTACAGTTACAAGGGGAATCAGGGGGAACAGGAGGAGGCAGGCCAAAAGATTTGCCAGATTGAGTGAAACTGTTGAGGATGTCCATTCAGGAATGGCAATTCCAGATAGAGCTGGAGAACAGTTCTACTGGAGGAGTGGGAGGGCAGAATAGGCAGAGCAACAGACAGGTTTTGGTGGTAGGGGACTCTATTATTAGGAAGGTAGACAGGGTGATTTGTCACCCAGATCCCAGCAATCAAACAGTTTGCAGTCTCTCGGGTGCTCGGGTTCATCATGTTGTGGATCGGGTATACAAATTATTGGGAGGGGCTGGAAATGAACTGGCGGCCTTGGTACATATTGGTACCAATGACAAAGTAAGTGGAAGTTGGAGTGTCCTATAGAATGATTTTAGAGAACTAGGTAATAAGCTGAAGGCAAGGACCTCCAAGCTAGTATTTTCTGAGATACTACCAGTGCCACGTGCTAGCCCAGGGAAGCAGAAGGAGCTTAGGGAGGTTAAAGCGTGGCTAAAGATGTGTTGCACTAAGGAGGTGTTTGGGTTTTTAGAGCACTGGGTTGACTTCTCACTTGGGTACAATCTCTACAGCAGGGATGGATTGCACCTTAATGATGAGGGAGCTTTTGTGCTAGGGGATAGTATGGTAGAAAGGCTGGAGGTGTTTTTAAACTAGTAGGTGGGGGGGGGGGGGCGACTAGATATAAGCAATGGGGTAGAAAGTGTATAAGGGATTCATTAAAAAAATTATGCAGGAGGAATTGGGGGGGGGGGGGGGTTAGTCAATAGGGAGGTATTACTAAGTAACTCAAGTATAGTGGCAGGAACCACCAAACTACAAACTCCTAACATAAGATGCATGCTTGCTAATGCCAGAAGCTTGCCAGGAAAAATGGGAGAGTTAGAATTATTAGCAATTAGTGAAAAATGTGATTTAATAGGCATTACCGAAATGTGGTGGGATGAATCTCATGACTAGACTGTTAATCTGGATGGTTATAACCTATTAAGGAAAGATAGGGACAATGGTAAAAGAGGAGGAGGGATTTGTCTGTAAGTTAAGTCTGAATTTAAGCCTATAGTCAGAGAAGAAATTTATGGCGGAACTAGTGATAATGTTGAATGTTTGTGGTTAAATAGCGGAGCAGCAAATTCCAAAAGAATATTAGTAGGAGTATGCTATAAACCCCCAAATATAGCTGAAAGTGAGGAAATACAATTATTGTTACAGATTGGATATGCAGCTAAGCATGGGCAAGTTCTAATAATGGAAGATTTTAATTACCCTGAAATAAACTAAATAAATCAGACCAGCAGTTCAGCTAAGGGGAGCAGGTTCTTGTGTACACTCAGGGATCATTACCTGGCCCGGGGGTTATATAAGAGCCTACTAGAAATGAAGCTATCTTAGATTTAGTCATCACAAATAATATTGATATAGTATCAAATGTTGAAATAGGGTAACCTTTTGGAAACAGTGATCACAACACAGTCTCATTTGAGATTGAACTAAAAAAACTAAATTTTAAGGGGCCAACACAAGCTCTTAATTTTAAAAGGGCAGATTTTAATGGACTAAGTGCAGCAATACAAAGTATAGACTGGGACAGAGAACTGATAAAAAAAAAATACTGAACATAAATGCACAACATTTAAATCCTTACTAAATATACATACTTATCACCATATACCAAGTGGAAATAAAAGTAAAAGGAGTAAATCACATCCAATGTGGCTTAACAATGATTTAAAGATCAAGATACAGAGTAAATAATTTAAATGTCTGTTTTTTAAACAAGAGGGGACAGAGACTGTCTTTACATGAGTACAAGGAAATCAACAAGGCTTGCAAAAGGGCTATTAGACTGGCTAAAATAGAAAATGAAAAATGAATTGCAAAAGAGAGTAAGACTAACCCTAATCAAGGCAACTCAGTGGATGTAGTCTTTTTGGATTTTGCAAAGGCTTTTGATACAGTGCCACATGGGAGACTATTGTTCAAACTACAGGATACAGGAATTGCAGTAAATATCTGCTCATGGATTGAGAGCTGGCTAAAAGACAGGAAGCAAAGGGTTGTTATAAATGGAACATACTCCGATTGCACTAATGTGGTAAGTGGGGTTCCTCAGGGTTTTGTATTAGGTCCTCTCCTTTTTAACATATTTATTAATGACTTAGAGGTGGGACTAGAAAGTAGTGTCTCCATTTTCGCTAATGACACAAAGTTGTGCAAGGTAATTAAATCAGATAATGACGTGCTTTCCCTCCAAAGGGATTTACATAAAATTGAGGAATGGGCATCTAAATGGCAGATGTGATGTAATATGAATAAATGTAAAGTTATGCATCTGGGAAGGAAAAATAGCCATACAATTTCTAACCTTAATGGAGCAAATATAGGGATATCTGATATTGAAAGGGATTTGGGAATGCTTGTGGACAACCAGCTAGGTAACAGTGCTCAAAGCCAAGCAGCAGCTTCCAAGGCAAATAAACTATTAGCATGTATTAAGAAGGGTATAGAAGCAAGGGAAGCAAATATAATTCTGCCACTATACAAATCTCTAGTACGCCCTCATTTGGAATATGGAGTACAATTTTGGGCACCACTTCATAAAAAGGACATTTTAGAGCTGGAAAAGGTACAGAGGAGGGCAACAAAACTAAAAAGGGGAATGGAGGGGCTACGTTATGAAGAAAGACTAACCAAATTAAACTTATTTTCCCTAGAAAAAAGGCGTCTAAGAGGAGATATGATTACCTTATATAAATCAACTCAACTCAACTGCATCAACTCAACTCACCGTGTTTGGAGGAGGAGGAATGCTGCCTATAACCCCAAGAGGTGGAAACATTATGCTTTGGGGGTAATTTTCTGCTAAGGGGCAGGACAACTGCACCGCATCAAAGGGACGATGGATGGGGCCATGTACCTTCAAATCTTGGGTGAGAACCTCCTTCCCTCAGCCAGGGCATTGAAAATGGACCGTGGATGGGTATTCCAGCATGACAAGGACCCAAAACACACAGCCAAGGCAACAAAGGAGTGGTTCAAGAAGAAGCACATTAAGGTCCTGGCGTGGCCTAGTCAGTGTTCAGACATTAATCCCATAGAAAATCTTTGGAGGGAGCTGAAGGTTCAAGTTGTCAAACATCAGCCTTAAAAACTTTAATGACTTGGGCCCTCATTCAATTGCGATTTGGCCAATTGAATAGGCCTCTAAATAAGCACATAACATATATTTTTTAAAGAAGTTTTTAGTAAGTAAGCATCTATCCAAAAGCAAGGTTTTCACGAACTAAAAACTTATTTAAAAAAAATATGTTATGTGCTTATTTAGGCCCCTATTCAATTGGCCAAATCGCAATTGAATGAGGGCCTTGGAGAGGATCTACAAATAGGAGTGGGACAAAATCCCTCCTGAAATGTGTGCAAACCTGGTGGCCAACTACAAGAAATGTCTGATCTCTGTGATTGGCAACAGGGGTTTTGCCAACAAGTACTAAGACGAAGGGGTCAACAAGTACTAAGACAAAGGGGTCAAATACCTCTTTCCCTCATTGACCTGCAAATCAATTTATAACTTTTTTGACATGACTTAATTTCTTTGTCAGTGGAGAAACGTTCAAAATCAGCATGGGATCAGGTCAACTTTCTAAATATTCCAACAGATATAAAATTTGTCATAGTATGTACTTTTTTTTCCCCCCTGTACTTTCTTCCTTTTGTTCCCATTGTCTGAGCTGGACAAGCAGCAAGCTGTAAATCTCCATATTGTATCTTCTAATGCACACTGTACTGAAAGTGGTGGTCCTTTTCCATTTGGAATCCGGTTTTCATTTCAAGACTGGGGTGTGTGGATTTACTGCAGTCAAATAACTATTCCATCCTCCGATCTGGCTCATAAGGCGTGCCGATAGAAGAGGCCTAGAGCTATGAGAGGCGCACTGGGGGTCCCAGTGCCCACGCCGAATATAGCGATGGCCTCGCTGTCGACTCAGAGCCGTTCAAGTTGCACCACGTTGGAGGATGGAATAGTTATTTTTCCACCACCATGTGGTGCTGTGGTGCTGTGGCGCAGAGCGCAACCCCACTGTTCTGACAGAAAACGGCTATGAAATAGAACAGATCCAAAGTGGCTTTCAGGAATCAGCACCTAGAAGGATCATAATAGCCTGTAAATTGATGGGTACATACATTATTAGCTTAAGGACCGGCAAGGCAAAACATTTTAAAGTGTTATTGAAATGTTCTATAATGAGCCAATTAAACTACATCATTTTCCAATATCCAATTGTATTTGTCAATTTGAGTATTTGTCTCAAGGAGTGGACCCATTCTTAAGGGTAGCTCCAAAACTTTAACATTAAAGTAAATGTGAAAATATAGAACAGAGTACTTTAAAGAACCACACTGCACAATGGTTAAAAATATTTTATGTATGGGTATCAAAACTTGGCGCAAGAGCATAATTAATTAAGAACAATTAAATAGCTAGTTTTTAATTAAAATAAATAAATGTTGATGCTTTTGCATGACCCTAGAATTATCCATGATACAGTGCTGTAAGGTGGGCGGCAATGGTTGCATTGAGTGAGGTAACATCCTGCCTCTGGGTCAGTGAGGAGGTGTGGGATCAATTTAAATATTGTATTATCAAATAAAAGATCAGGATTTCTCCGTTTCCTCCTCTCACACACTCCCAGTAAGTACCACTCAGACTCATCATCTATCTTCCATTATGACAATCACAAAATAGTTTCCTGCACTAATAAACAAATTTACAAAGCTGCTACAATTGTTAATTGACACATGCTTAACATTTTTTTCTCTCTTTCCTTAAACTGTAGTGCTACTTAAACCCTCAGCATTGTTAGCGAAGTAGCATGTCGGTCTCATAATCCGAAGATTGTGAATGCAATCCTCTACATGAAAATTATATTTGAACTAGCGACTTGCCCATCCAAAATGATGGGGCAATCAAATTGAATGGCAGGTAATGCGGTTTGCCACAGACTTTTGGCGTTCATCGCGTAGCCTTCGGCGATCATTGTAAGCCTCGTGGATGTTGTATTTTTTGTTATCGCTTTTGCTGTCATTGTAAGGTTGGCGCTGATCTCCTTTTTGCAAGGCTGTCCCCGTTGGCGCTCGTTATGAGGCGCGCAGTGAATGGCTTTTGCGTTTATTGCGATAGTGTTTGTTTTTTTGTGTATATGTCATTTTTTTATGCTAATTAAATAAGTAATAAATTAATATACTTTACCTATTTGTAATTAATATATGCAGGAAGCATTGTGCTGAAGAGCTAACAATCTGTTTTGATGTTCCCGCAGCATACAATGTAGATTTGCACTGTTGTTGAGCTGAGGTGTAAGTGTCAGCAATGTGTGCAGTGTGTAGTGTAAATAGGCTGCGTGCGCGAGGGGAAGCAGTTAGTGTAGCTGTGTACTTACGCATTCTGTAAGTTAGTGTTGTAAAATGGCGTTGAATGTGTATGTGGTACGCGGGCATGGATGATTTAGCGTCCTTGCTAAAAGTATATCTTGTACCTTGTACGGCTTTTTGTAAAATCCGTATGTGCTTGGTGGTGTTTTGCGGCTTTAGGGGTAGTATAGCCTCGTTGACGTTTTGTTCGGCGGCCATTTTTTCTCTCGCTTAGTGGGTTTACGAGTGTCTAAACTTGTTAAATTTGACTTAAATCCAGGTGTAACCTCACTTCCAGAGGTCCTGGGTGCCCCCCCCCCGTCCCCCGTCCCCGTCCATGCTGTGGGTAAGGTTTTTGTGTCCTTTTTGGTGTGTATTTAATGTTTTTTTAATGTTTTCTGCTGCGTAAGGTTTGGCCGTTAAGGTCGTATTTTTGCGAGTTCGTAATGGGGTTTTTTCGAAGTCCCGCGGCTCGTATTTTTTTGTGTAAGTCCGTATTTAGTAATTGCTTGTTAGGTGTTTTTTTGCAAAGTCCCACTTCTGTGGCTGTTTGTAACCACTTGTGAGGCGCCGTAGAGCCTCCACCTCCGCAAATGCGGCCCCTCGCTTTGCAAGTAGCTAGTGATTAAGAGGCAACACGCCTGAATTCCATACATTTTACGAGGCAACACGCCTGAATTCCATACATTTTACATGGGTTTCTCTGTGAGTCAGGTTGCAAGCTAATTTAAGCTTTAATTGTTGATTTTCCGACATCAAAAATCGGTTAAGCAGGGGAAAAAATGAAAAAGAAAAAAAGAATTAAAACATGGCCGAAGGCAGTATCACTTAGGCACACGACACGAGGCTCGCAACACTTTGCAAAAAAACAAGGCAGTAACACTTAGGCGGTCATTGCGAGGATCGCAAGACTTGCACAGGGAGAGAGAGGAGAAAGACACAGGGAAGGGAGAAGGGGGGACGCTGGAAAAAGACAGGGGGGAGAGAGGGGGGAAGAGACACAGGGAGAGGGGGGAAATATGGAAGGGAGAGGGGGCAAACACAGACACAGGGGTCAGATAGTGGGGAGAGGCTCGCAATGAGCACCGAAGGTGCTCATTGCAAGCCATAAAAGTGGCAGGTTGAACGAGGACTGCAATGAGCGGCGAAGGGCTTGCTTGCAGGGCTCGCGATGAGCGCCAAAGGCAATCATCGCGAGGACCATAACGTACACGATGGAAGAGGCTGGCAATAAGCGCCCAGAACCTTGCATTGTGTGGCAAACAGCATTGCCAGATTACTAATTTTATTGCCGTCGATATTATTCCATAGTTCAGAATATATAAACTTTCATTTTATTCCCAGAAGGAGACAATCCGTATTCTGTCCTCTTGTCCTTGATTTCTCCAAAACCAAAAAACTTTTGACGTTGAGTTAATAGTAGAAAGTGTTAAGGATCAAAAAGGTGTGGGATGGGAGCCTTTTCAGCGCAGTAGGTAGAGCGTCAGTCTCATAATCTGAAGGTTGTGAGTTTGATCCTCACACGAGGCAACTGTGCTTTTTACTTTTCTACACCTTTTTTTAACATTACTGATTATTATACACAAAAATGCACCTAGAACATTGGTGTGCGAAGACACTTCATTTCTAATAGACAATAAGTATGCTACTTTCAGTTATCCTCTCACAAACTAGACCATACTACTTCTAATAAATAATCAATATATTTAATTTTTATTAAACAAGATTATTCATAGTTCTCTATCATGTCACTTTCCCACTATTAAAATCAGACTGTGGGGCCACTTTTTTTGCATTAGTTACATTTTCTAAGTTGTTGATTAGGGTCACTTATCAAGTATGAATTGTAATTTTTGTGTCGGAATGGATAATAAACAGGGGAAATGATTCCTGAGACAAAAAGCTACAATTCCCATACCGCAAGTCGAATCCGGGCTGCCTGGGTGAAAACCAGGAATCCTTACTGCTAGACCATATGGGAACATGCTTCAGGTATATAAAAGTTGTGAATCTCTGCATGAACTCGGTTTGGACAAATAAAGCCAAACTCATAGGAATTTCCATAATTAGGCCACTATTCAATTGCAAGCCAGCAGTTGACGATCCTATCCTGTTATGGTTACAGCACCAGTCCGCCGTTGCAGTGCGGTGATCAACCACTAGATGGCGCTGCTGATATTCCAGTGCCATATCATTGAGTCACGGCTTAAACTGTTAGGGTTAGTTTAAGAGTTAAATTACTATTCTAAGGTAAGAGACTTCTCGAACATATCAGCAGCGTTGCAAAATATCGGCAGCACCATGTAGCAGTTGGTCGCCGCACTGCAGCAGTGGACCTCTAGATCCCAGTTGCCTTCATACCACCCGTAAGTCTGCGGTCTTGAAATTTACAACAGTTACTGAGCAATCAAATTGATTAAGCCCACAGCTACCTGGCCGAAAAAAATGCACCCGTAAATAGCATTTCAGGCCATGATCGTGATCAATTAAGCAAGGCTGTAACTACCGATTTAGAAATACCCAATAGTAAATGAGACTGTCATCATGACGTCAGTAAAACATGAAGGGTAAACCACAATCAATTAGCGTTTAGAAATCTGATATGCGATAAGACTCGCAATCTGGCAATGTACAAAGTAATAAAAATGAATGACGATACTGTTGTAGTCCATGTGGGTGGCCTGATATGTATTAACTCCTTGATTACCGAGATCGTTATAACACGGAAATGAAATGTAAAAAAAAATGTTTCTGATTGCAGATTTACGAGCTTGAGACTATTGTGCAGTTAATTCTAATGTCTTTCAGCGCTTTCTCCATATTATAAAGTGCAGTATTGATTTTTTTATATGTATTTACAGTGCTACGATCAGGTGTTTAACCCCATTGCGAGTCCAATCTGGTTCTCATAGGATTTTCGTCTACATTTGCCATTTACAGGTGTGAAAACAATTGCGGGCTTGAGGAATTGTGAGGTTTGCCATTGTAACATTTACGGGCTTAAACGATCAAAGGCTTAGCTGGGTCGTAGTTAAGACAATCGCTGGGATTTTCAGCCTGTAATCCACAAATCGTTTGCGGGTGGATAAAAGACGCCAATTGAATAGCAAATTAGTTTAAGAGCTACATTACGGGCTCCAGTAACTAACAATTGCTCAATTGAATAGGGGCCAATATGTTAAAACTAAATTTTTGAAGTTCATTTTTTTTGTTATTCAAAGGGTTAAAAATTAGATTTTTGTGTCCTTTTTATCATTTCTCACAAGGAGAAGAAGATGAAAATAAGGAGTATAATGGGAGTAGAAAACCTCAGGTCTTTCAGATCCTGTACAAGAATGGTGGTCCTGGAGATTAGACTAGCTCTGGGAACATGTCAATGTGATTGCTGCCTTACACAATAATTAGTATATAGATTATCATTATCAGTACATAGATACAGTGCAGTGTTTTATCAGTGTAAATCATCACCATACGGTGCTGTATCATTACTATTATGTTGGAACCTTTTTCTCTATCAATGATCAGAATTGAACTTCATGCAAACGTTCTATCCATATCACGTGACAGTCAGAAGCAGTACCATAGAGTTGAATATTACGTGCTAGCGCGTCACCGGAAGTGTCTATTCTATCCTCCACTGTTTAGCTCGGACGAATTTTTGCAGTGCGGACCTCGAGTCCTTTTCAACTTCCGGAAGCGCCATCAGCAAAGGCCTAGAAGCAGACATGCCGACTGGCGACTACGAGTGAGTGCGGGAATAAGCGTGGAATAGCAAGCGAGATTGGTGGAGAGGAATTTATGTTTGTGTTGACAAGATAGAGGGAGCTGAGCGTGTAAGGAAGAGGGAAGTGAGGGGCTGGCATCAGAGAATGGGGAGTGAGATGAAATAGGATCAGAGGAGGGAGAATACAAGGAAGGAGATAAGAGGAATAGATAGGAATGCGGAGAGGGATGGAAGTATATATAAATAGACTAAAGGAAAGAAAGACTGGGGGTGAGAGAGGCTGGGATCAGAGGAAAGAAAGAAGTGGGTGTCAGGGAGGAAATATAGGGATTGAAGGTAAAGGAGACTGGGGAGTGAGAGGAAGGAGAGTCAGTATTAGGGAGGAAATAAAGGGATTCAAGGAAATAAAGGAAATAAACATGGGAGTTAGAGGGACAGGGGTTGTGGGAGAGGAGAGCGTGAGGGAATAGAGCGATTGAAGAGAAAAACAGACTGGGGAGCGAGAGGAGCTGGGACCAGAGAAAATAGAGGCAAAAAAGGGATAAGGAAGGCAAATGTCCATTGCTGCATGTGGAGATTGGGTGAGTTGTGCAGAAGAGGGCAGCTGGAAAAACAAGGGAAATACTGACCCAAATGAGACCATGAGAGTGGATGATTTCACACTGTTACAACAAAACAGCAATGTGAGAGAAGCCATAAGCCCTGACCCAGTGATAGAGAGAGATAAGAGAGTACTGGAGAGGAAAATACAGACAGCAGAGTTGTTCTTGTGGTTTTAGTGGTGATGGATGTGGTGGCAGCAGATAAGGCTAAACATATGGTGGGTCAAGAGAACGGTATAGGATACGAGAGAGACTGAAAGCAAATATATTGGAACAGGCTGCAGAGGGTAATAAGCAAACAAGACATGCATTACAATTGGCGCCCATTTATCACTGGTTACAGGAGGTCTCCACTGTTTCTGACTTTGTTTTTCCCTTACAGCTCCAAGCCCAGCTGGGCAGATCAGGTTGAAGAGGAGGGGGAAGATGCCGAACCTTTAAGTCCAGCGCCCATTCTTAGCAAAGTTGACCATTCTAACAGTAAGTATAGTTTATGATAATCGGTAGTAGTACATTTTAGTGCACAATTTGATGCTTTTTATTAGACCAGGGTTTAATTTCATTATTTTAACCGTTTTTTTTTATATATTGCCATGAAAAACACGGAGATTGACACTGTTATCAAAAATTGAACTGCCAGTGGAATTCTACCTGGTTAATATACAGAGTTTTTTTTATCTGCACTGTAATTTTTATATGTAGAACAGTGACATCCCTTAAGTTTGTGGCTATATTTAATCTCCCACAGTTGTCTTGGACACTCCCCGGGAAGTTATAAATGGCAACATCAAAACCATCACAGAGTACAAGTTGGATGAAAATGACAAGAAAATCAAGGTGTGAACAATGTTTACATGGCAAGCTTGGGCAAAGGAATACGTGGGTTGTATGTCTACTGCTCCACTCTCTCTTGTATACATAATTATGAAAACTTTGGTTATGCATTTATCATTTACATTATGTACCATATATATATTTACTGTTTTTTTTTTTTACTACCTGTTCTATTTTCAGATTATTCGCACTTTTAAAATTGAAACCAGGAAGGCTTCCAAAGTTGTGGCTCGGAGAAAGGTGAGAAGGGGATGTGGGGCCAGGATAATGAAGTGGGGGGGGGGGGGGGGGGAAAGGAAACCCAACACACACATAAAAAAAAAAAGATGAAGGAAGCAATCTTGTGCGACAGTGTATTTTTTAACTCTGTTATTGTCCTCTTCCCCTATAGAACTGGAAGAAATTTGGCAATTCAGAATATGATCCTCCTGGACCTAATGTGGCCACCACCACAGTCAGTGATGATGTCCTTATGACCTTTATCACCAACAAGGAGGTGAGCATGGATCAGAATCCAGGAGCAAGTTGACATGTCTCAGTACTACTCTTCTCATGCTATTTATCATACCTTTTTATTACATGGATATTTATGTCCATCTATTACTCATTATTTCTACAGGATTTAAATAGCCAGGAGGAGGAAGATCCTATGAATAAGTTGAAGGGTCAGAAAATTGTTTCTTGTAGAATCTGTAAGGGTGACCATTGGACCACAAGGTGCCCCTACAAGGATACCTTGGGACCTATGCAAAAAGAACTGGCGGAGCAACTGGGCCTGTCCACAGCAGACAAGGAAAAGGTGCCAGGTTCAGGTGAGTGCTATTCGCAAAACAATTTATGTCTACTTCAAATAGTTATGTACTGGATGTTTTTATCTCTAATATATCAGTTTATTATATAACAAATATTGTTACTTTGTTTTATTTATATATATATATATATATATATGTATATTACACACCAAAATGTGTAAAACTTTGTAGCCATGACAATTTTCTAGCGACCAGACAGGCTGTTTTCTACTAGCCTGGTAAGGAAGCTTTTGAAAGAGATGCTTTAGACTTTACACACTCAACATTTTATTCATAATGACAAGCAAGTCTGTATATGGTTAACACACACACAGTCTTTTGATAGTGATGTGTGTTTTTCTCTGTATATATTAATTGTATTTCTTTATTTTCACAGAGCCTGAGCCTGCACAGGCTCCAGTGAGCAAGACTGGGAAGTATGTTCCTCCCAGCTTGAGAGATGGAGGAAGCAGGAGGGGGGAGTCCATGCAGCCTAACAGGAGAGGTATGAGTTATACAATTTGACATGTACCGCTCCCAAAGCACCAAAGTTAGTGTCTACACACTAATTATGTGTCTCATTAACTGTCTAATAATTTGTTCTGTAGTGTGTTGTTTTTTTTTTTTTTGTTTTTTTTTTCTTCTTCTATTTGCATGGAGTAACTATTTCAATTGTATGCATATAAGTTTGTGACTTATCTGGGGTTGTTTGCAACTGAGGTAAAGTGTGTTTATTTGCTGTGTGCACTGATTTTTTTTTTTTGATTTTTGATTTTTTTTTGCCATTCAAAGTTATACATCTAGGAAGGCAAATAGCCATGCAATTTATAATCTTAATGGAGTAAATCTCGGGGTATTGGATACTTAAAGGGATTTGGGGGTGCTTGTGGACAAGCACCTAGGTAACAGTGCTCAATGCATTTTGTCTCCTAGAACATGTGAGACATTGCTGGTTCACCTTTTAGTCAGTGAATATTTATGCTCCATTTTCTTCTCTGTTAATGATGTTGCTTTTCTTTTTGCAGCTGATGACAACGCAACTATACGTGTTACAAACTTATCCGAGGACACCAGGGAAACTGATCTTCAGGAACTTTTTAGACCATTTGGATCTATTTCCCGTATCTACCTGGCGAAAGACAAAACTACTGGCCAGTCAAAGGTACAACATGTCTTTATATGGGATGGAGAATTACGTGTCCTTTTCTCCTTCTTTTTTTTTTTTTTTTTTTTTTAACACGCTCACTCCCAACTTTTTGTGAGCCTTTTAATTGAGCATGAATAACCATTAAGGTCTGCTCAGAATGCAGGTCACCACATTTTATTCAATTTGCTGGTTGTGTCTAATCCCTTTTTATAAATATCTGAATGAGGGCCAGAGAAATGAACTAAGTGAGAAAAAGAGGAGCCAAGTAAAACATTATGCATACAGTAGAGTTTTAGCTTGGTTTGATGGTTGTACATCTTTAGTCCAGTTCTGTAAAATTATTTTCACATGTCATCACCATCGGGCTTTTTCACAGTACTCTTTCTTTGAGATTTTTTCTTTTTTGTATTTCTTCTATACTCTCTAACCTTTTTCCCCTTTAAGCTGTCGATATTGAGTTATTTGTATATCATAACAATAAACCTCTGATAACATATGAATAGTGTCTAGATTATTCATCTTGTTTTGAAAGTTTATAGAGCTGCATACAGCACTTCTTGTGAGGTCTTATCCATGACTTGCATGTGTCTTTCAGGGTTTTGCTTTTATCAGCTTCCATCGCAGAGAGGATGCAGCTCGCGCCATTGCTGGAGTATCTGGCTTCGGCTATGATCATCTAATTCTCAATGTGGAATGGGCAAAGTATGTATATAAATTTGTAAATTATTTATATATCCTTTTATATTTTTGCTATGGAGGTGTGAATGATATGATTACGTCATAGGAAAAGATATTAAAGCCCACTGTGTAATGAAAAAAAACATTAACCAGGGAAAGGTGATACAGCTATTTTTTTTTATTGACAAATGCATGTTGATGCCTCTGTTGGACCCTGACACTTTGGTGATAATTGAATGTGTGGGAATGTTGTTTTACATATCTGGAGAGCAGTTTAGTGTGCCTTTGGGCCTGTGAGGGGGAAGGATGTGGTTTTGTATAAATATGAGTTACATCCATGTAATGTGTGAGTGAAATGGCAGTGGTCATTGTAATGTGGTCATTGGCTGAATGAGCGAGCAAACTGGAAGCAGATTTTTTTTTAGACATTCAAATGTGAACACAGATTTACTATCACTGTTTTGCCCACCATATTATAAATGATTGTTGTGGTGAACTACCTACTCATAAGGTCCACAACACAAGCTGAGATCCCGCTCGTGCTGATGATAGCCAGTAAGCTTGAAATAGCTGTACATGGATAGGATTCTCAGCTTGTGTAAAATCCAACCTTGGCTTTGCGTTTAAGCTTATGCATGCTGTATTACACAGCTTTAAGGAAGCCATGTTTAATAATGGCTATGGATTGAAGAGCGAGGCATTTTTGGGCACATTTGCATGTCCCTGCTCAGCTTCCAAGAATGCAGTGTAATAACTTTTTTTTAAAAAAAATTTAGGCATTCAAATGTGTTTATATATATATATATATATATATATATATATATATATTTAATTACACACACATCTATCTTTGTGTGTAAATATGAGTTCAAAACATGTTAAATATGTGCAATTCAACAGTGTTCTTTAAGTATGCAGCACACCAACAACCTTAACAGCTATATAAGTTATGGGCATAACAATCTTTTCAGAGAAAAACTTTACATTAGCATACCAGTGCATGGACGCTGCCATGATAGTCTTACTTTCTTTTTCAAAGAATGAGGAGGAGGTTAAGTAGTCTGGCAGGCAAGGCTTACAAGTATACTTGCAAGCTGCCTGAACTGAGCCTGTGGTAGGGAGGTTCCCTGTACTGAAATCTTATCTAAATCTAGCCGTTAACAGGTCCCTTTCCCTCTCTCCTCCCTCCACTCTTCAAAAGATAACAATTAGCAGGGTGCCCATGCACATACAGTCAGCAGCAAGTTTGGTATACACAGACATTGCATCCCTGAAGTGCAAATATATTTGCATTTTTTTTTAATAAATAATAATAAATGCCCACCGTTAACACACATGCTAATGTTGTTAATTTGTTACAGACTTCTCATACAGCTGAAGGGTTTCCTTTGAGATACACTGGTGCTTGTATATGTCACAGTATGCACATAGTGGCTGGCTTTTTATATATTACATAATGCACATATCCTATAATGTATATGGTCTGTCTGTGCTGTGTCACAAGAGGACAAAGAACTTGCTCTGTATATTTTATAGTTGTCTTGGTTTTAAAACGATACCTTTTAGGTAGAAATTGTGTTTTTGTTTCTTGAATAACTTCATAAATTATTAATCTTTATGTCCCAGGTGATGTAACATATTTATCACTAAGATGGGTTTTCATCAGACTGTATACTGTAATAGCGGAAATAATTTAATTGAACATGGGTGTGTTTCTCCTGATCACTGCAAGGAAATGTGCTTCACTTTCTACCACGTTTAAAAAAAAAAAAAAAAATCCAAGAGCTTTATTCCAAAAATGTAATGGCTATTTTCACTATATCTTTTTTCACAAAAAAATCAACTCTTTTCCATAAGATTTATGAATTAAAAATTGTACTTATACTGAAAACTTTTGAAAGCTTGGCACAGATCTAGGATATAACATACCAAATTATGATCAGTTCAAGTCATCCGCTTCAGCCTATTACTCCTCACTGACTTGAAGCATTACACACAGGATCCAGTAGTGTGCATCTTTAAGTAACAGACCAGTAACATTAGCGGCCATTGATGCCATAATACCGTTTTTAGAGAAAATATTTTAAAAGGCTAGGCTTGTGTGTGTGAATCTTTCATATTTTGTATGCAGCACTTTTGGATACCTCCTAGGTAGGAACATTAAAAGCTAGCATTTTAACTTTTCAATAGATAATTATGCTATTTGTTGGACTAATTTGTTTTCCAGGTGTTTTTATAAAAATGTTATTTAAGTTTTTTTTTTTTTATAAGCTCTTTTAACTTCTCCCCATTAATACATTTGTGTTGTATTTCACCTTTCTTTCCTTTGCTTCCACAGGCCCTCTACCAACTGAGTCAGTCTGGGGCCAGTCTAAACCTTAGAGGAAGAATCCATTTCTGAACTCTAGCCTCATACCTTGTACTAATAAAAGCAATGACTGTCTGTGCAATCCTTATTTTGTAATCTGTCTTCATTTTGCTTTTTTTCAAAACAATAACATATAACCCAAACTTCAACATTTGTTTACTGTGGGAACATTTTTTAATAACATTCTTTTGATGAAGTACTTATTACCTATAGTGTTAAACTATACTAGATCTGGAACATCTAGTATAGTTTAACATTACCTTTGAACAAGAATGCTGCAGGGTGTACATTTTCTTAGAGAATGTTTCAGTTAAGTATCCAAAATGCAATGCCTGCCCTCTTGGATATTGTCTCTGATATTTGTTGTTTAGGCACTGTCGTGTCTATCTCTTCGTGACCCTTATAGACCACAGCACACCAGGCATGTCTGCCAAGATATCCTTGTGGAAAAGCACAAGCAAATATATTTGAGTTGGGTGGTAGTTACTTCTCCAGTGGACCACAATTTGTCTGATCTCTCTATGACCTGACCATCTTGCGTGACCATATGTGGTTTATCTCTCGCTTCATTGAGGTACAGAAGCCTCTACACCACAACAAGGTAGCGATCCAGAAGGGGTATATCAGAGTACAATGGTATTTTCTCCATAGGGGAAATCAGATCTTCGAAAAACTTCATACAAGGGAGTTCAGAATAGCCATGGCCAATAGTTAAGGTTCAATGGTGGAGCTAGTGCATGCACTTCCCGAACCCTCTCCAACATCAACGCAGTACATGTGTGTGTATATATGTGTAATAAATATAAATATATATATATATATATATATATATATATATATCACACATACTGTATTAGTTACTTGCCCATCACAAATGACGAGATAATATTTTTTTTTTCTGTTCCTCCCCTTTGTCTCCTTCCCCCATCTCCCAGGAAGGACCTGTGATATTACAAGAACATATATAAAAATCAGATGGAGAAACACTGCCTTACAAGAAATGTACCTCCTTGTGATTTAGGGCCTCATTAAATTCTCTCTCATAGTTCTCTCTGTCCTCGCAAAAAGGCAGTTTTTTTGCTGTTTGCGAGGACCAAATCCCTTGCAGCCTGCTTTGCGAGATGTCTCTGTAGCTCTCTCGGAGCCTATTCTCTGCCATTTTTCGGAGTCACACGCAGCCATAAATCTGAGTGATTCTCGCACCTCGGAAGAATCCCTACGGGCACAAAAAGTGCCCGCAAGGGATCCTAAAACCTCTACGTGCTGCCTCGGAGCAGCCCGAGACAGCTGTGTGAGGCTCCCCCTGCTCCCTATACACATCCCCATGCTGCAGGGGTCCCCATCGGGACCCCTGAAGTATCCCTACATTAACCCCTTGCAGCAGGGGTCCACAATCGGCACCAATAGTGACCCCGCTGCATTTACATTTTTAAATTTCCTGCCTCGCAGGTCCTTAAAGGACCGTAACGGTCCTGAAAGGATTTGCACTAAAAAATATTAACTCCAGGCAATTAAAATGAACCCCATAACTCATTATGGACCCCTGCAGCAAGGGGTTAATGTGGGGACACTTCGGGGGTCCCGATGGTGACCCCCAGCATAGAGGGGGGGTTAACTTTAGGTGCTGCGGTCGGGATTGTTAATAGTGTGCAGCAGGCCCTTTAAGGAGCTACAGCGGGGAATTTAAACGTTTTAAATGCAGCAGGGGCTTGATCGGTGCCGATCGGGGACCCCTGATTGCAAGGGGTTAATGTGGGGGGGCTACATGGACCCATGCAGCAAGGTGTTAATGTGAGGACACACTTTGAGGGTCCCAATTGGGATCCCCGCATAGAGAGAGGTTAATTTTAGGTGCTGGGGGGGTAGTTGGAGTAAATCCCCACGGCAGGGCTTATGTGGGGACGGCCGCGGAGGTCCTGTTTAGGGCCCCTGCACTAATTGATAAGGTGTCGGAGCCTGTGAGATCATCTCGCAGGCTGTCACTCCTCATGTACATTTTGTCTGTGTTGATACGGACGGCCCTGCTGCGTAGCTCACACGTTGCTCGCAGCAGGGGTCATTTAGTAGCGTTGTAACTTGGAGAAATTTTGCAGTACGTAGGGTTTAAGTAGAAGCCTCTTATTTACGAGGCTGGAATTTATTAAGGTTGTAAATGTGTAATTTACCATTCAGCAGACTATGTGAGCCAGTTGGGTAAACTATATCATTTGTACCTGACTTGCAATGTGTTCTGATTAAATTGTACTCGGACAAAGTAATAATGTGCATACAATAACCATTTCAAATATAACTTTTATTATAAAAATAAAGATGAAATTTAAAATCATATATGGCAAAATATATGACCTAGAGAACCAATTATCTCCTACAGTTTCTATAGTAAAATGGATATTCGGGATAGTGTGAGAGGTAGCGGACTACCCACAATTCCTTACTATAAACAGCGCTATTCACAAAATCCATACATTAGTCACATATCTACATCAATCTATTAAGACAACAAGAGTTAAGCTATGTACTCCGTTATTCTTTTTGGATACTGGAGTTCCTCTTAATAGTGGAAGCTTGCTCTGTGCTGCCAAATGGAAGGGACTAGTAACAGCTGTCGAGAAATAGATGTATATCTCCTGTCTCATGAGGTCCTTTAATGCCACTGGTGACTAAGCCTGTCCCAAAATACTAAACCAGTCAATAACCAGCATAGGGATACTATTAATGCAAACCCACCTGTGTGGCCGGCTTAGATGCTGCAGTGGTGTATTTGAGTATAGCCTCCAAATCTAAGTGATGAACGGGGCAGTGGGCTCCTAAAAAGGACTGGCTTACGAAGATGAACCCCACATAACTATGCTGTAAAGAATCTAACTGAATTGTCTGACTAGACACCCTTTGGGACAGCCTTGTGATGGGCGCCCGTAACACTGACCCTAACTGTACTAGCTGTGTGAAAACTTAGGAATAAATGCAGCATTGGGTGGAGGAATCTGTCCCAGTCTACTTTGCCATAAGGGCCTGACGCTCTTTTTACCGTCTGTATGACGGATTCTTCAGGGGAGCAGATACGTTTAAAAAGGGCGCTCTTTATAACTTTCATTGTAATGTATGTATTAACTCCAGGGAGGAGGAGCCAACGCTTTCATTATGTGGAGGTTTTTTACTTGTGTATCAGAGCTGAATACAGGTTCCTATGGTAAATCCATTGTAGCACTTTGTTTAAATGCACTTAATTGCCTGTCACACACTACCCATTTGTGCCGATACTAGAGAGTAGCATACAAGTAAGAAACCCACAGAATATAACCTGCACTTTAAAAGTTGTAATGGAACCTATACATTTCTAAAGCCTGACTTTGAAGGGACTCTCACCCCAAAATCAAACTGTTTTTTTTTTAGGTTATTATAAGAGAAAAAAAAACTGATAACATGCAGACAGTTTTTCATGCAGAGCCATACATTACCATACTAAGCTGCACATTAGCATACATGAATATCAAAGTTAGCTCTAATTATTTCAGAAATGATTTACTCTAGAGAAAAGTTGTTAATATATTGTATAGCCTGTTTGTAATGCTCTTTCAAATTAAATCAGCTTTCCGTTGGGGTGATATTTCATTCATAGACCAAATCTAGCAAGCCTTAAGGCTCTGTCCCGCCTTAAAGGCTTACTTAGTATCTATCGAATAGTTAGGACTAGTGATGTCGCGAACATCAAATTTTCGGTTCGCGAACCGCGGACGCGAATTCCATCAAATGTTTGTGAACGGACGAACATCGGCTAACCGCCATATACTTAAATGGGCAGGCGAATTTCAAAACCCACAGGGACTCTTTCTGGCCACAATAGTGATGGGAAAGTTGTTTCGAGGGGACTAACACCTGGACTGTGGCATGCCGGAGGGGGATCCATGGCAAAACTCCCACGGAAAATTACATAGTTGATGCAGAGTCTGGTTTTAAGCCATAAAGGGCATAAATCACCTAACATTCCTAAATTGTTTGGAATAACATGCTTTAAAACATCAGGTATGATGTTGTATCGATCAGGTAGTGTAAGGGTTACACCCGCTTCACAGTAACAGACCAATCTCCCCGTTTAATGCACCGCAAACAACCGCAAACAGTCCCTTTGCACAACCGCAAACTCCCCATTTGCACAAGGTTGGATACCAAGCTAGCCATGTCCCGTTCCTTGTCCTCACTGATGTCATTGAAGGTCTCTTCCTCCACCCAGCCACCAAGGGTCCCCGAAAGGTGACAACAAGCCCCCTGGGACGCCTGCTGTGTTTGGTCTTCCACCTCCTCAAAGCCACCTTCCTCCTCTGACTCCTCTTCTTCAGACTCTTCTCTCTGCGTTGCCTCTGTCTGCGTTATTATAAGGTGTGTACTGTTAAGTAGTAATCTTCCTATCTGTTTAATCCCTGTTACGTCCACTATTAGGGAACGTGTATATGGCATGGATTTTTGGAACAGCGAGATGCAAAAAGATGCTTGGTCGGACCTCCTACTTCGAATTTGGGGCACTGCGCGTGCAATGTAATGTGCCACCAGATAGAAGTGGTGTATTAAGTTGTACTATTCATTCCTATCAGTGTAATACCTGTTACGTCACCTATCAGGGGACGTGTATATGGCATGGATTTTTGGAACAGGGAGATGGAAAAAGATGCTTGGTCGGTCCTCCCACTTCAAATTTGGGGCACTGCGCGTGCAATCTAAGGTGCCACCAGATAGGAGTGGTGTATTAAGTTGTACTATTCATTCCTATCAGTTTAATACCTGTTACGTCACCTATCAGGGGACGTGTATATGGCATGGATTTTTGGAACAGGGAGATGGAAAAAGATGCTTGGTCGGACCTCCTACTTTGAATTTGGGGCACTGCGCGTGCAATCTAAGGTGCCACCAGATAGGAGTGGTGTATTAAGTTGTAATACTCATTCCTATCAGTTTAATACCTGTTACGTCACCTATCAGGGGACGTGTATATGGCATGGATTTTTGGAACAGGGAGATGGAAAAAGATGCTTGGTCGGTCCTCCCACTTCAAATTTGGGGCACTGCGCGTGCAATCTAAGGTGCCACCAGATAGGAGTGGTGTATTAAGTTGTACTACTCATTCCTATCAGTTTAATACCTGTTACGTCACCTATCAAGGGACGTGTATATGGCATGGATTTTTGGAACAGGGAGATGGAAAAAGATGCTTGGTCGGTCCTCCCACTTCAAATTTGGGGCACTGCGCGTGGAATCTAAGGTGCCACCAGATAGGAGTGGTGTATTAAGTTGTACTATTCATTCCTACCAGTTTAATACCTGTTACGTCACCTATCTTTCCTCCCAATAGCACATTCTATATGTAATCAACCGGCCTGTGTGTATTTAGAGAACCACACTTTAAGGCCCTTAACCTGGGACAAGGTGGCTTGGCTATCAGAGTTGCCTCAGAGCCATAAAAACTCGCCAAACCCCCTAATCAGACACTCACTATCATACTGGAAATGGGCCAAGAAACACACGGGTTTGTTCCCTCGATCCACCCAAATGACCCCAATTCTTGACCACCCTCAGGCCCCGAAACACATGAGCACAACATCACAACAAAGGTGGAGGTCAAGGAAACTAGATAGACTGGTTAGTAAAGGGCCAGATGCTCACCTATCAGGAACTGAGGGACAAGCATGAGCTACCGCTGTCAGAACATTACAATTACTGTAGGCTGAGGCATTTCACACACTCCCTGACCCAGAAACAGGGGACACCTGTCTTAAATTGGTTCTCCAAAATTTGTAAAGATAAACCTCTATCAAGGGGGATCATTCGGTCGCTTTACAAATATAAAACATTTGTTACTGGTTGAAGCGACACTGGGGGAACTTCCTTTTGCACAATAGAGTACAGGTTGGGGATTGCCTTTTGTGCAAAGAAATTTCGGCCGGGTACCTTCCACTGCGGTGTCCCAATAGCTACAAATTTTTTGAACGCCTCAGACTCCACCAGCTTGTATGGTAAAAGCTGGCGGGCTAAGAGTTCAGACAAGCCAGCTGTCAGTTGCCGGGCAAGGGGGTGACTTTGTGACATTGGCTTCTTACGCTCAAACATGTCCTTGACAGACACCTGACTGTGGGCAGATGAGCAGGGTCTGCTCAGGGCGAGATACGGAGTGGCGGATGGTTGAGAGGGGGCAAGCAGGGCAGCAGTGGTTGACGTGGCTGAAGATGCTGGACCAGGAGGAGGATGGCGGCTTTGACTTTGTGTGCTGCTTACTCATGTGTTGATCCCATAGGCGTTTGTGATGTGACATCATGTGCCTTTGCAAAGAAGTTGTACCTAGGTGGGTGTTGGACTTCCCACTACTCAGTTTCTTTTCGCACAGGTTGCAAATGGCATCGCTGTTGTCAAAGGCAGACACACGAAAAAATTGCCTCACTGCTGAGCTCTGCAATGACGGCATTCTGGTGGTGGCAACAGCATGCGTTGACTGGTGTGCTGTCTGGCTGACCCCGGGTGCCGATGCATGCTGTCTGACTGTGCCACTAGCTACTTTCGACGACCTCCCGCTGCTTCCAACTCGTCTCCTCCTCCTCTCTGTCTCCCCATCTGAACTTTCCTCCTGTTCTTCTTCTCTTATAGTGGGCACTTCACTTGTATCTGACAACTCAACAAAGGAAGCAGCACCGGGTACAACATCATCATCAGACCGTACGTCCATGTGTGTAATGCTGTCTGACTGGGACATATCCCTGTTATCTACATCCTCTGGCACTAATGTTTGTGCATCACTCATTTCTTCCGACGGATGTGTAAATAACTCTGCTGACGGATCAAGTGAAGTGGCTGTGGTGCTAGTGTTGGTAGTGTCAGCAGGCGGGCGAGTGGTAACTGGAGAGGTGCCCGAAAGCTAAGCTGGAGGAGGATGGTGCGTCTAGGTTCCGAGCGGAAGCTGTAGAAGATTGGGTGTCCTGTGTTAGCCAGTCAACCATGTCCTCAGAACTGTTTAAGTTCAGGGTACGTTGCCTCTGAAAACTGGGCATTATTCTAGGGCCAAAGGGAATCACAGCACCTCGACCACGAGTGCCTCTGCCTGTCATTTTTTTTACGATTAGTGGTACTATGCGTGCAAGCTACTGTGACACCAGATATGAGTGTCACTGTGCACTGGCAAAAGTTGGCAGAGTAGGCGCTGTAGGCCTCACACACACGCCTGTAGGCAGGCAACTGATATTCAATCGATTACAGTAAAAAAGGGTTGATTTATGTCACTGTACACTACGGTTGCACTAGATATGAGTGTCACTGTGCACTGGCAAAAGTTGGCAGAGTAGATGCAATAGGCCTCACACACAAGCCTGTAGGCAGGCAACTGATAGTCAATCGATTACAGTCAAAAAAGGGTTCTTTTATTTCACTGTACACTACGGTTGCACTAGATATGAGTGTCACTGTGCACTGGCAAAAGTTGGCAGAGTAGATGCAATAGGCCTCACACACACACGCCTGTAGGCAGGCAACTGATATTCAATCGATTACAGTCAAAAAAGGGTTCTTTTATTTCACTGTACACTACAGTTGGACTAGATATGAGTGTCACTGTGCACTGGCAAAAGTTGGCGGAGTAGATGCAATAGGCCTCACACACACGCCTGTAGGCAGGCAACTGATATTCAATCGATTACAGTCAAAACAGGGTTCTTTTATTTCACTGTACACTACGGTTACACTAGATATGAGTGTCACTGTGCACTGGCAAAAGTTGGCTGAGTAGATGCAATAGGCCTCACACACACACGCCTGTAGGCAGGCAACTGATATTCAATCGATTACAGTCAAAAAAGGGTTGTTTTATGTCACTGTACACTACGGTTGCACTAGATATGAGTGTCACTGTGCACTGGCAAAAGTTGGCAGAGTAGATGCAATAGGCCTCACACACAAGCCTGTAGGCAGGCAACTGATAGTCAATCGATTACAGTGAAAAAAGGGTTCTTTTATTTCACTGTACACTACGGTTGCACTAGATATGAGTGTCACTGTGCACTGGCAAAAGTTGGCAGAGTAGATGCAATAGGCCTCACACACACGCCTGTAGGCAGGCAACTGATATTCAATCGATTACAGTCAAAAAAGGGTTCTTTTATTTCACTGTACACTACAGTTGCACTAGATATGAGTGTCACTGTGCACTGGCAAAAGTTGGCGGAGTAGATGCAATAGGCCTCACACACACGCCTGTAGGCAGGCAACTGATATTTAATCGATTACAGTCAAAACAGGGTTCTTTTATTTCACTGTACACTACGGTTACACTAGATATGAGTGTCACTGTGCACTGGCAAAAGTTGGCTGAGTAGATGCAATAGGCCTCACACACACACGCCTGTAGGCAGGCAACTGATATTCAATCGATTACAGTCAAAAAAGGGTTGTTTTATGTCACTATACACTACGGTTGCACTAGATATGAGTGTCGCTGTGCACTGGCAAAAGTTGTCAGAGTAGATGCAATAGGCTCCACACACATGCCTATAGGCAGGCAACTGATATTCAATCGATTACAGTCAAAAAAGTGTTATTTTATGTCACTGTACACTACGGTTGCACTAGATATGAGTGTCACTGTGCACTGGCAAAAGTTGGCAGAGTAGATGCAATAGGCCTCACACACACACTAGCAGGCAGGCATATGCAATTAGATTACACAGAAAAAAATAATAAAATAAAATAAATGATGTTCTAGCCCTAAAAAGGGCTTTTTGGGTTGCTGTCCTTGCAGCAGATATCAAATGAGTCCTTCAGGTGTATAGTGAAAGCTAAATACACAGCCTGGCTATCTATTTCCCTATTAAATCAGCAGCAGGTAGAATATATGTCCTCTCTCAACGAATGTAGCTTCAGAATGATTCTAAAAAGGCTGTCCTTCAGATGGAAATCCCTGGAAGGGAGTGTATGCTGCTGATTGGCTGGAATGTGTCTGCTGACTGTAAGGTGCAGGGTCAATGTTTCCTCAATAATAAAGAATAGGGGGGGGGACCGAAAAGCGCATGTGTTCGCCGTTTGTTGCGAACGCGAACATGCGAAAATCGCAGCGAATAGTTCTCCGGCGAACTGTTCGGGACATCACTAGTTAGGACTGACCAAATCCAAGAGCTCTTGTTATGAACGGGGTGCACACTTTCTGTAGTGTGTTAAAAAAAAAAAAAATACTATTTGGGGAGAATAATAAGTTAAGGCAGGTAAATGGATATTTACTATTACGTAATGCCCATATGATGATACCTGAAAATTACTGAGAAGATGAATTTGCATGTGTATAAAAGTGCAAAGAAACAAATTGCTTTCATATCTCTCAAATATGTCTGTCACTCAGCTCAATATATTCTTTCACTAGACGGCCATCTTATGCTAATTACCGCCCATATCTATGAATGACTATAATTTATAATTGACTTTTGCAGTCAATTTCTCAGGTGTTAGCCTTACTACTTAGCTGCATAATAATGTTTGTAGGTTGAAGGCCGCAAACTCAAAGCATTGTAGAAGGAAATATATATTCAATCCAGCACTGTAAAGCAGTGTAAATGATGGGGAACACAATGGGGGGCATGAGGATTAATAGCAAAACATTCTCAAGCTTGCACATCGCCAAATTATAATCTTTGATTTTAGGTTTAATTTCCGTCCAAAGTCCCATGGGCTTCAATGACCTCCAAGCCCGTAGTGCGTTATTCAAGCCCGTGCGTGCTTGGAGGGTGAATGTCCTCCAAGCATGTGGGACTTGCATGATAGCTAGAACACGAAGATTGAACATGAAATTTAATTTCTTTATTTGCAGATTTGAGAGTAGGGGAATGTTGAGCTATTAATTCTAAGACCAAACATCACTTTCACTTTTAATAGAAGTACAGGATGGCTTTTCTATTTGCTTAATTAGTTCTACGATTTGTAAGTAAGCCCTTTGCGAAACCTCCATGGCCCAAGTAACCTGTGGGTCTATTTTACCCATTTACAGACTTGTCGGAGGCTAATGCCACAGCCATTGCGGTTCTGATATGCTCCAAGCCCGTGGGACTCTGGACACGGAAATTGAACATGAATTACAAAAAAAAAAATGATTTGCAGATTTGAGCGTAAGGGAATGTTGTGCTATGAATTCTAACACCTACAATCACTTTCACATCTCATCAAAGTACAGGATGGCTTTTTTATGGAAAAAGATAGGTTTGGTGGCTTTAGATGTAATTTAATGTAATGACCTTTTGCTTAGGGTGCCACTAAGGGTCAAAAATACATATTAAACAATGAAGAAAAAAGGAACCCTTTTCTATTGCACACCTATGAATCTCAACAATGGAAGAGACCCAATTGATTAAAACTTAGCTTTTAATAAATTATTTAAAAAATGAATACTAAAAAGCTAAAAACTTAGACGCTGCAATATAGAACAGGAAGTAGGAGAAGGTATAGGGATATTGATTTACTGGAATTATTATAACGGGCGTTGGTACTCCTTTAAATGTTGTCTGTAAAGTGCTATAATAAAGTGCTTTAATAAGGTGCTTTTTGATGTGCTTGCAAAACGTGCCAGTGTTATACACTGTTTAATATGAAATTAATATAAAGTGTTAGTAAAAGACTATTATATATCTTTTACTAAATTAAATTAAATAGTGTTAATAAAGTGCTATGTTGCGGGAGAACTAAAACTGCCTCGTATTCTCCATCAATATATTCCTTGTGGTATTCCTTATTATTTCCTTATTTATTATATTAACTCCTGTTTGGAGTAGCCAGATGATTCAAGGGCATTTTCTAACTCTTTGTCTTGTTTTAGTTAAATCGCTGTGTCCCTGAAACTCTATATCTCTCCTTTAGCGTGGAGATCGCGGTTAGGACGCCTCACGATGACGTCACTAACACGAGCCCCACGTTGCTGCGTCTCTCCCGACGCACGTTTCTCAATTTCCTCAGGGGTTACCGCCATGATGCTCTGACTTCCCTATTTATAGTCTCTGTTGTCATGGGAACTGATATTGAATTTAAAACCAAAGTCTTCTTATATTTAAAAACTTAAAGAGTCTCTAAACGTTCAACTCTGCAAACTCCCATATCTTACAACTTTTAACCATAAACTTAGACTTGCAGTGTACTTGGAACGAATGATTAGATAGTATATCGATATTTCTTATGTTGTTACTATAACTCTCCACATTCTTATTATGGAGACCAATGTTATATAGACCTTGGGAATCATTATATATGAATATATGTAAGTTATTGGTAAACCAAGGGTTTTAAAATAATATTGTCCATCTTAGTACCTTTGTCAAATGATTTTATTAGATCTCTTTTGTATTTAAATAAACACTCCAATACTTATATTGTCCCTTTTTAGAAATGTCTGTCTCTTAAAGCATAAATATATTTTTGCATACTTACAAAACTCAAATAACCTCATTTATTTAAATACCCATGCTGTTTTAAAACAGAGTATTCTTTATTAATTGAGTCCACTAAATATGGTATTTAACTTTATTTTAATTCTGACATTATCTTTAAAACTTGGAGATTAATATGGTATTGGTGTAGTGTATACAGTAATTCCCAAAGTAAATGGAGAGTTATATTATTATTCAATTATCATTATTGCAGGTCTTTTATGATATAATGGATTAAGTGTAAGTCCATAATATAATACAGTTAATATCAGCTTAAATACTTAGAAAATATTGAATTCTTAATTTCATATATATGGGGAGAAAGTAAAACCTTCATTAAGGCCCTCAGGTCCATTTGGGTGAAGGATGTACATTTATTTGCTCGTAAGTTAGCTCTAAAAACGTTTTTTTCAAGAAGGTCAGACAATAATCAATTAAATATGTCAGACAGACAGACATTGAATGATTTAAGATACTTACTGGCAGAAAATGAGTCAGATGAATTAAGTGGACCATTTTCTAATTTTAAACCAAAAAGCAAATTTACTCCCCCCTTTTCCATCAGTGCTAATATAGAGCTATTTGTCCAAAATGTAGTGAGAGATTTGGAAGAATTACCCATAAAAAGATCAACTCACTCAAACCTCTCAATAGGTGAAAGACAAGCTCTAAAGGATTTTAAGAACCACCAAGATATAATAATAAAAAATGCTGATAAAGGAGGACATTTAGTCATACTTAATAGAAATGATTATGTTAAGGAGAACATGAGACTTCTAAATAACAAAGAATGCTATAATAAACTACCTAAAGATCCAACTGAATTATTCCTGACAGAATTAAAAAGTATTTTAGATCAAGGTTTGATGACTAAAACCATATCCAAAGAAGAATGGGAATTTCTCAATGTTAAAAATCCCAAAATAGCCACATTTTACTCTATTCCAAAGATCCACAAAAATCCCTCGAACCCACCAGGCAGACCAATAGTGTCTGGGATTTATAAGAATTTATAAGTAAATTGAATAATAATGACATGGGTTTATATTTGACCTCAGAGGTCAATGAAACATCCATAACCTTTCTGGATTTGAAAATTTGTAAACAAGAAAGTGGGAAATTGACAACTAACACATACAGGAAACCAACATCCACTAATAGCCTTTTACACGCTACAAGCAGTCACCCTAAATCTTTGATTTTGGGAATGCCAGTAGGGCAATATCTGAGAATTAAAAGAAATTGCTCAGAAGAACAACAATTTGAAATAGAGGCTAAGGAAATAGATTCAAAGAATGTGGATACAATAAAAAGACACTAAAGAAGGCCTATGGTAGAGACAAAAATATCAATAGAGAATCTCTACTTATGGATAAATCCCTTAATGAAGACAATACCATCAGATGTATTGGAACCTATAATGACAAATGGTTCGACATAAAAAAGATTTTCAACAGACATTGGCAGATACTAAGGGATGATAAAGATCTAAAACCCTTCTTAAGTGAACACGCTCAAATAACAAGTAGAAGATCAACCAATTTAAAAGATGTACTATCCAAAAGCCACCTGGAGATTCCTAAAAAGACTACATGGCTAGAAAAAAATAAAAGGCTGTTTTAAATGTCAATCTTGTAAAGCCTGTCAATATATAAAACCAGCTAAAACTTTCACTTCAAAAGATGAAACACAGATATACCAAGTGAATTATCTTATAACATGTAAAACAGAAAGAGTTATTTACTTAATATCTTGCAAATGTGGAATGAGATACATAGGTAAAACCTATAGAGAATTCAGAAGAAAGATTCTGGAACACATCTACAGTATCAACAGAGAATATGATACACCAGTGGCTATTCATGTCAATACCAAACATAAAGGGGATGTGAAAGTACTTTCTTTTATGGCCATAGATCACATTGAACCAACCATTAGAAAGGGTAACATAGATAAAGAGTTACTAAAGATGGAAGCAAGATGGATCTATCTGTTAAAGACTAGAAAACCTGAGGGCCTTAATGAAGGTTTTACTTTCTCCACATATATATGAAATTAAGAATTCAATATTTTCTAAGTATTTAAGCTGATATTAACTCTATAATATTATGGGCTTACACTTAAACCATTATATCATAAAAGACCTGCAATAATGTTAATTGAATAATAATATAAGTCTCCATTTACTTTGGGAATTACTGTATACACTACACCAATACCATATTAATCTCTAAGTTTTAAAGATAATGTCAAAATTAAAATAAAGTTAAATACCATATTTAGTGGACTCAATTAATAAAGAATACTCTGTTTTAAAACAGCATGGGTATTTAAATAAATGAGGTTATTTGAGTTTTGTAAGTATGCAAAAATATATTTATACTTTAAGAGACAGACATTTCTAAAAAGGGACAATATAAGTATTGGAGTGTTTATTTAAATACAAAAGAGATCTAATAAAATCATTTGACTAAGGTACTAAGATGGACAATATTATTTTAAAACCCTTGGTATACCAATAACTTACATATATTCATATATAATGATTCCCAAGGTCTATATAACATTGGTCTCCATAATAAGAATGTGGAGAGTTATAGTAACAACATAAGAAATATTGATATACTATCTAATCATTCGTTCCAAGTATACTGCAAGTCTAAGTTTATGGTTAAAAGTTGTAAGATATGGGAGTTTGCAGCTTTGAACGTTTAGAGACTCTTTAAGTTTTTAAATATAAGAAGACTTTGGTTTTAAATTCAATATCGGTTCCCATGACAACAGAGACTATAAATAGGGAAGTCAGAGCGTCATTGCTGTAACCCCTGAGGAAATTGAGAAGCGTGCGTCGGGAGAGACGCAGCAACGTGGGGCTCATGTCCTAACCGTCCTAACCGCGATCTCCACGCTAAAGGAGAGATATAGAGTTTCAGGGACACAGCGATTTAACTAAAACAAGACAAAGAGTTAGAAAATGCCCTTGAATCATCTGGCTACTCCAAACAGGAGTTAATATAATAAATAAGGAAATTATAAGGAATACCACAAGGAATATATTGATGGAGAATACGAGGCAGTTTTAGTACTCCCGCAACATAGCACTTTATTAACACTATTGAATTTAATTTAGTAAAAGATATATAATAGTCTTTTACTAACACTTTATATTAATTTCATATTAAACAGTTTGATGCAAGCACATCAAAAATCACCTTATTACAGCACTTTATTATAGCACTTTACAGACAACATTTAAAGGAGTACCAACGCCCATTATGATATTTCCAGTAAATCAATACCTTATACCTTCTCCTACTTCCTGTTCTATATTGCAGCGTCTAAGTTTTTAGCGTTTTGGCTTTTTTATGTGCTTAATTGGCTCTACGATTTGTAAGTAAGAGACTTGTGGGACCTTTCTGGTGTAAGTAAGCTGTGGCTCAGTTTTCGCGAATTACGGCCTTGACAGAAGTATTTGCGTAGCATTTGAATAGCGACCTGGGCTTTCTTGCGACCGGGTAAGATCAAAGAGTTTCAATGCGGCGGGGGTGGCCGCAAAGGATAAAAGGGCACCGGCCGGAGCCCTCGGCCGCAAGAGAATAGAATAGGTATTGTAAGTAGCGAGTCTTGTCTTGTAGGGTGCTTTGGGAAAAAACACTTTCTACAAAGAATCTAAGCTCAAAACAGGGCCCTCCATTTTTCAGTTGTTAATATTGTATTTTCCCTGTTCTCTCCCCTTGTACAGCGCTACGGAATATGTTGGCGCGTTACAAATAAATGATAATAATAATAAATAGGGAAGTAGCTTGCGGCCATCCCTTTCGGCCACGCATCTCCTATGGCCCTTAATTGAATGAGGCCCATAGAATTCTACTATCCTGTTAGAGAGCACATTTCAAGAGAACTAAATACAAATCTCCTTCCATTTATCTGATCCTTTTAGAAACAAAAGCAGAATGTCTGTCAACATTTTATAAAAACTAAGTTTTGAAGGTAAAAATTAATATCTTGTATATATTAAGTACTGTGGAAACTTTTTGTACATCAAGTTCTTCAAAACCGAATACTGTAAATATGCATCAGTGGCCTTAACTTTAGTCCCCCACACTGTGCCTATAAGTAATAGGAGTGTTAAGGAGTGTTAAGCAAAACAGCTCTAAAAAGGACAGTTTAACCTGGGAAAGATAGGGATAGGGGAACTTGTGGAAAAAAACAACACAATTTCAATTGAAATTTAAACTTTTGGGGTTTTATATGAACTTCAAAGAAACAGCAAACATAACACTAACACCAACTGAACATTAGCAGACATCTATTTACATAGTTACATAGTATTTGAGGTTGAATAAAGACTGTTAGTCTATCAAGTTCAACCTTTTTAGATCTCTTCTGATACTTTTAATATGTGAAACTTTGCCAATTGTCTCATAAGGGGGAAAAAAAAGCTAAATTCCTTTCTGACCCCAGAGACTGGCGATCGAATTTCTCCCTGGAACAATATTCCTTCTAGGATAACCTTGAATGCCCTCTTTATTCAAAAATATATCTAACCCCTTTTTAAAGTTTTTTTTTATTTCTTTTTTATTAGTTTCTTACAAAATCAAAAGCATTAATAAATACATTAAATTGTATTTCCCTAAAAGGGGTACATTTTACATAGGATTCTGTCAATTTCAAAGCGTCGAACCATGTATCAGTATCCCAGATGATATTAAAATCTCTTTCCCATTTAATCATCGGTAACATTTTTTGTTTTTCAGACAACTTTCTAAATAATTTGAAACGGTTTAAAATTGATAAAGGTAATTCAGATTTTAATAATGATTCAAAACTGGTAAGTACTCTAGAGGGGTTTTGATTGTATTCAGATTTTAGAACTCCCTGCTTTAGATTATAATAAAGCAGCCAATTTTCTTTATTAAGCATGTTATTATTTATACAATCCTCCAGAGTTCTAAATAATCCATTTTTAAAAAGATCGCCAAAAAATGTAATTTTAAAAATTTCCATTTTTTATTAGTCCAAAATCTCAGAGGCGACTACCAAAGGCAGTTTTTTTTTATTGTTTTACTCTCTTTATATCTCTGCCAACACAGGAAGTTCAAATTAATTTGTTTCGATAATAACCTTTCGATTTTAATATATTTTGGGGAAGTTTTTATTGTGGGAAATTTGAGAAAATGAGTTAGATTTATTACTTTAACATAATCTGACGGATTTGGAAACGCCATTCCACCTCTCGCAAAGCTCCTTGAGGATAATTTTATGTTACCTCTGTTTTTTTTCCCCTTGTAGATAAATTGATTAATCAGTCTCAGATGTATTCCACTTTATATCAAATATAAAACTATTAAGACATTTAATCGTTGGCTCTTATTTGGGCACAGTGAAACGCATTTGCGTTTCAACTGGTCGATATTCCTTGTAGAACACTTCCTGGTATCCCGTAGTGGCGTGATGATGTCACCGCGCACGCCGTGTATCGCTATGCACGATGGGAAATGACGTCATTGCGCACCTCGGGAATACATGGAAACGCGCCAAATAGTGGCAGAGGGAGATGGGGACCCTATAAACAGGTATAAAAGGGTTGGATATTGTATGTATACTATTATTACCATTGATAAAGCCCAAGAGATGGGAGAAACGCGTTTGGAATTACAGGTAGACACATTGGTGTTTTGTCTCTATACATACTTTGAAATCTTTATTTTATATTATAATATTTAGTTTTTATTAATTATTATTTATTATGTGTTATTTGGACTTATTGTTTCTTTTCATATGGACTTCTAAATGGACCTTGGATTGGAATTTTCTGTACTATACAACCTTGGTTATTCTATCTGATTTTGGATGTCAACTTATAACTCCTAATAGAGGTTTGGCCACATTTTCTGATCACTCACATTTTCTGGGCTTAGTACCCTTAAGTGAATGATATCAGATCTGATAATCTAGAGATACTAGCAAGGTGGACCTTTGTCCTCAAATACAGTTTTGATCATTTTGGGTAAACATCAGATATATACAAGGTATATATATATACTATTGTGATTATATTCTACCATTCTGCAAATAAGGATTGTCTCATGCAAGCAGTGCACCAAGCAGATGTGGAAGATCTGAGTATAATATTATGTACATTTTCTATACCTGTTATATAGAGAGCTATGTTATATACAATGCTTGTACTTTTTGAAATAAAACCATTTTTGATTTGCACCAGGAAGTGGCGTGTGCTCTCCCCCTCTTTTTCTACAAGAAATTTCAAAGTATGTATATTATTTGGGGTAATGTCATCATTTTAATCTCGGCAAATCAGCCCGACCATGAAAAACTCACTTTTTCCAATTTGAAATAAATTCTGACATAATTACATAGTTACATAGTTCCATAGTAATTAAGGTTGAAAAAAGACTTTCAGTCCAATAAGTTCAACCTTTTAAGATCTCCTCTGACCTGCAATATGCAGATTAAATATTAATTAATTAGTTGTTAATTAATTATTAATCAATTATTATAATTTTTTTATGTATTAATTAATCTTAAAGGAAGGCAAATAGAAAAAAAAAAAACAAGTGAGACTAAGCCAATCGTCTCAAAGGAAAAAATTAAATAAAATCCTTTCTGACCCCAGATACTGACGATCAGATTTCTCCCTGGATCAATACTGTCTCTCTAATTATCCATGATAACCCTGAATTCCCTTTTTAATTAGAAATAAATCCAGTCCCCTTTTAAAGTTATCTATTGAATCAGCTGTCACCACCTCCTCTGGTAGAGAATTCCACATATTAACCACCTTTACTGTAAAGAACCCTTTTCTTTCTTTAAGGTGGAATCTTTTTACTACTTTTTTTTTTTAACCATTCTTTTTTATTGGTCACTTTTGAAAAGAGAAGAAATTCCAAAATATATCAGTATGCCATGATTCGCAGATCAGGCTATTTCCATCTATTTCACAAATTGAAAAATGCAGACTCTAACTTAGTGGAATAAGAATTAGTCATAAAAGCAAAACAAACAGTAATCATATTCCATTTAAATTTTCATTTAAGGTTTGTGAAATTCACGCCTCGTTTTCCTTTTTCTGTTCCCTTTTTCTTTACTTATCCCCGCTAGCTAGACTCGTTTTTGGAGCCCTCATGATCCTACATTTTTATTCATGTTCCTAAAGCTCCTTGAAATTTCGGATCCTCCCTGTCTCCCTCCTCTCCTTTCCCATTGAGAACAAATTAAACTTGAATTACATCTTCAACCGTAACTAAACTGTTGGCAGCTATTGACTATCTTGGGAAATCCGACTTCCATCTTTCCAAGTCGATTTCCCTGCTATTATCTTATCTCTTTGGTGCAAGGAATTCTTGGGTGTTCCCCAGTCCAGCCTCCCAGTTCTTTTCTTCCCCTCCTTCTCTTTCTCTCCCCGGGACATCAACCCCCTTTAAGTTATCTTTGTCGTTCTTGGTAAGTGACCCAGGGCTCCCAAATTGCTAAAAATTTGTCCATAGTGTCTGCTAGAGTGTGAGATATTCTTTCATACAGCATAATTTGATTCAATTTACTGGTTATCTCTAATGGCTCTATATGTTCTGCCTTCCATCTTTTAGCTATGCAGTTTTTAGTTGCCAGGCATATAAACTGCATCATTTTGTTTTGGGTAGCCGTTAAGGCTTCTATGCCTAGTCCCAGAAGACATACCTCTATCTGAGCCTCCAGCTCCAATTGAAAAACAAGGGATGCTAGACGTGTACATTCTTGCCACATCCTTTGGACTTTGGAGCAAGTCCACCACATATGTATGAAAGTGCCTCTCAGACTGCATCCTCTATAGCAATTAGGATTTTGCTCCCCATTCCATTTTGCAATCCGGTCCGGGGTTATATAAGCCCTATGTAAATTTTTTATAGATAAGCTGTAATTTAGCGAGCCCCTAGTCAATTCTTTCCAGGATCTTTTCCACTGGGTTATTTCCCAAGTATAACCTAAATATTTCTCCCATTCCTTCATAAATTTATCCCTGGGATCTGTTTTCGGTTTATTAAATTCTGAATAAAGCATGCCCAGTATTCCTCTTGTTAAAGGCGCTGTGTTACATAATTTTGAGAACCACGTAAATTTCGGGACACCCCATTGCTTGACTAGGGAGTTCGCCAAATGACTAATCCTACAAAAATTATAATGCTCCTCCAGTGGAAGATTATGTTTATCCCTTAGACTCATATAGGAGAGAGAGCCTCCCTCTGTTACCCAACTCCCAATTCTGCCTAGGTTTTTGGATGTCCACCATTCCTTTGAGCGTTCAGATAGGGGGATCCGAAATTCCGGGTGAGGTATTAGAGGAGTCAAGGGAGATAGCCTCCCCAAAATCCCATGGTTTGTTTGAGCACATTTGCAGCCCTGTAATGACAACCTAATTATCGGATTTTGTAGCAGTTTTAGTGCCGCTAATGGATCTTTTAGCCAGATTACTTGCTCCCAAGTGTAAGGTTGTAAATCCTGATCCTCTATATAGACCCAGCTTGGTTTATGATCCCGTGAATGGATCCTAGGAATAACTGCCAATTGAGCTGCGCGATAATATTGAATGAGGTTAGGGCACGATAGGCCCCCCCATCTTTTGTGTCTAGTCATTATCTGTTTCGCTATTCTATGCGGTTTGTATTGCCAAATGTATTGAAATATTGCTTTTTGGAATTGTCTTAACTCTTTCTCCGGGCATCTAACTGGCAGGGATCGGAACAAATAGAGAATTTTCGGTAGCAGATTCATTTTTATGGAATGTATCCGTCCTAGCCAAGATAATTTGAGTTTGGACCATGAGTTCATATCATTCTTTAATTGTTTGATAAGAGGGTCATAGTTGAATTTATAGAGATCCCCTAAGTTTCTTGTAAGATTAATCCCTAGGTATCTAATATGGGTCTTTGGCCAAGTGAACCGATAATTTTCTCTCAAGAAAGTTTCTTCTCCCTGAGTTAAATTTAAAGCCAACACCTCTGTTTTGGTCGTATTTAATTTAAGGCCTGAAATTGAACTAAAGCTTTCAAGTATTTCAAACAAAGCCGGGATCGAGGATAAAGGGTTGGTGAGAGTACAAAGGACATCATCCGCAAACCAGCTGCTTTTATATTGAGTTGGGCCCACCTGTATTCCTTTTACTTGGACAGAAGCCCTGATCCTCTGGGCCAGAGGCTCCACTACCAGGGCAAACAGTAACGGAGAGAGCGGACAGCCTTGTCTAGTGCCCCTCTGTATATCTATAGTTTCTTTGTTCTGACCTGATATTTTAATTTCCGCCTTTGGTTTTTTATAAAGTGATCGGAGCAGGTTCACAAAAGTGTTTGAGAAACCAAACTTTGCTAGTACTTCCCATAGTTAGGACCACTCTACAGTGTCGAAGGCCTTTTCTATATCCAGGGCCAATATGCACAAAGCAGAGCGTTGTTGTTGGGTTATATGAATTAGGTTAGCTACTTTGTGAATATTATCTCCCTCCTGTCTATGGGAAATGAAGCCTTCCTGGTCTGGGTGAACCAACTTTGGGAGGAATCTTGCTATCCTGTTGGCCATGATCTTTGTTAATAATTTTAAATCAATATTGAGTAGTGATATGGGCCTGAAGTTTTTCACTTCTAACCTATCCCTACCCTCTTTTGGGAAAAAGACCAAATTGGCTTGGTTAAATTCCGCTGGTATTGATTTACCTTCCAAAATATAGTTAAAAAAGGTGGTTAAATGTGGGGCTAGGATATGTGAGAAGGTCTTATAATATTGTGCCATGAATCCGTCCGGTCCAGGGGACTTGCCCGCCTTTGCCTCTTGTATGGCCTGTGTCACTTCTTCTAATGAGATTTTGGAATCAATTACACCATTATCCTCCTCCGTTAAACTGGGGAGCTCGCACAAATTCAGAAAGTCCCTTATGGGAGTTTCTGTTGTTGAGCCTTGGGAGGTGTACAGTTTACTTTAAAACATTTTGAAAACTTCCTGAATTTTCTTGGGGCTAGATGGTACTTGTCCTAGTGTATTTCTTATCTGGTATATTTTTGATTGGGTAATTTTGTTTTTCAATTTGTTGGCCAGCATGGTATCTGGTTTATTCGCCCTGGCGTAGAATCTCCGGCCCGTAAAACGCAAGGCTCTTTCAGTCTTAGCTGACAAGATTTGATCTAACTCTACTCTCACCAACTCTATTTGTTGTCTTAAAGCTTTCGTCGGGCTTTGTTGATTCATCTTTTCTAATTCCACTAGTTTTTCTTTTGCTACCCTCTCTTTTTGATTTTGTTGTTTTTTATGTTGGGCTGCAATTTGTATACAAGTCCCTCTAATGCAGGCTTTATGAGCCAGCCATACCCAGTCTGGAGATATATTCCCAGTTGCATTTTCTGCGAAGTATGAGTCTAAAGCCATCGCTACTCGGTCTCTCAGGTGAGGTTGGGTTAAGAGCATTTCATTTAATCTCCAACCTCTGGCTTCCCCTAGGGTCCCCCCTAGTTGAATTTTAAGGCAAACATAAGAGTGGTCTGACCAAGAGCACGAGTAAATCTCTACTTCATCAGTCTGGTCTATTAAGTTTGTTCCTATCAGGAATGTATCTATTCTCGAATAAGTTTGGTTTACTGTGGAGAAAAATGTGTATTCCCTATCAAAAGGGTGTCTCTCTCTCCATACATCCGTCATCTGTAATCTCCTTAGTTTAGTTTGTATTAGGTCTACTTTCTTGGAAAATTTGTCTCCCATAGAAGTTCCTGTGTGATCTAGGGTTGGCCTAAGCACTAAATTTAAGTCCCCCCCTAAGATAACGTGTCCTAACTCCTTGGTTTCCAAGTGTCGGAGCAGTCGTAAAAGACAGTTGTGAGGGGATGAGTTTGTATAATATAGTGAGATAAGCGTAGTTTTGCTATCATGTATTGTGCCTGTCAAAATAATAAAGTTCCCTTCTGGATCAATTGTTTTGTTACCAAGAATAAAGGGGAAATCCCTGTGTAGCAGGATAGCCGTTCCTGCCTTTCTTGAGGTCTGTGTGGTGGCATGTATGTGAGGATAATTTCCGTGCATATACTTCGGGATATCGTTCAATTTGAAGTGAGTTTCTTGAAAGAAAATAACTGCCGGGTTATGAGATTTATATGTTAGGAAGGCTTTCCTCCTCTTAAAGGGTGAGTTGAACCCTCTAACGTTATGAGTTATAAAAGTGTATCCTACTTTAGCCATCCGTCCCGGGGAGAGAGAAGAGTGCAAAAATAGTACTTACTTTTGAAGCCAATGATCCCTGGTTTTTTGAGACCTTCCTTCCTGCCACTCTGAGGTGTAAATTTTGAATCTGTGTCACTGCCAAAAAAAAATACTAACCAAAAAATGATAACAATATTTTCAACTGAACTAAAACTTTCTTCAAGTCTAAATATCTTTGTGCTCGTTCCCCAACATCTTTGTAGATGTATCTTAGTAATTCTGGTCTGAGGAGATAGGGCCTTCCCTGTCTCCGCCATGCCAGTATGAGGAATGCACCGTATGTAAAGCTGTGTTAGGCTATTAAGACACCCCCCCTTAAACGCTCTTTGTTTAATCACCGTAGGGTCCCACCCTCTAGCTCTTTTTTATTTTATTTTTTTTCTCCTTTTTTCTTTAATTTTTTATTTTCCCTTTCCTTTTCCTTCTTTTTCCATTTAATATTTCCCCACTGCCCCTATATTATTATTATTATTTTTTTTCCCCCTCAGATAGTTTCCCCTTTTCTTTAATAGTTTCACATACTCCCAATTGTCTGCTGTTCGTTTCAGACCCTCCTTTCATTAATAATGTTGTGTGTAAGATATATCCTTAAACTGTCTAGGAGACTGAAAGTAAATCTACCTTTTTAACCTTGATCTTTATGGTTTGTTCTTCTAAATAAATGTCCCTATATTTTTATCAGTCTATACCTCGGGTATAAGAGAAAAGGAACCCTTTAGCTTTCTCTGTATGGTCCATATTCCCTAATACAGGTCTTTTTTCGTAGGATTGTGTATATGGTATACCCTTATAGTTACTTCAAGGTCTAGTGATACAAGAGCCTCTTTAATTTTAACTTAGCTATTAAGGTCTCTTATGAGAGAGTCTCTATAAATTTGATAGTCTAAGCATTGGTTATATGAGGCTTCATAAGTGTCTCTGAGCAATCCATAATCCCTAAGCCAGGGTCTGGTTAAGTCAGGGAACCCCCGCTTATATTTTCTGAGGAAGTTCCTCTGTTGTAAGTCCTGTTTTACGCCTTTGTGGAAGCAGAATATCTTGCCACTGTCTCTTTGGGCTCCTTCGAGGGGAGTCTTGTTGCTGCAAGCCTCGTTCCATTGTTGTAATTAACCCTAGATTTTGTAGTATTCGCATACACTTTCTAAGGTTTGAACAGAATAAGAAGTTCCTTTCACTTGAAACAGGAGTACAAAGGGAAATCCCCATCTGTATGCAATCTTATGTTGTTGTAGAGTTGTCAGAGCCGGTCTCATCTGTCTTCTTCTCAAGAGGGTGTTGGGGGCCAAGTCTGCGTATATTTGTAATACAGAGCCATCTGGGCCCTTAATTTCTCTGCACTTTCTTGCTGCTCCCAGTATAGCATCTCTGTCCCTCTGACGAAGAAGCCGAATGATCACATCTTTGGGAATATTAGGAGCTGAAGTAGCCCCCAGGGCCCTTTGAGCCCTTTCAATTTCCCATTCTGCCTCTGGAAGTGCTGGGGTCAGAGAATTGAACGTGGCTTGGATGTAGGGTAAGAGATCCGTCACTGCTCGGGGTATCCCCCTTAATCTCAAATTATGTCTCCGGCTCCGGTTGTCCATGTTTTCTAATTTCTCAGCCATTTCTGCTATTTGTAGGGAGTGCTCTGCCACAGCCGAACCCATCTGGTGTTGTGTTTCTCCCAGATCATCCACCAAGGTTTCTAAGAGATGGGTCCTTTGACCCAGATCATGGATCTCTTTTGTAAGCTCTTTTTTGATGCTGTCTAATTTGCTTTGCATAAGCTCCGCTATCTGTGCCATTGACTTTGCAGATATGTCCATTGAGGTATTACTACTTTGTTCCATTTCTGATTCAGAGGGTCCTGAATCTGCTGGGTCATTGTCTGCGGTCTGTTTTTGATTGGCCATAGTTGCTTGGAAATGTTCTTTAATATTTTTGGAGTGTTCTGACCGTTTAGGCTTAACCATGATTCCAGATCAGAAATGGATCTGCACTATCAGTGTCGTAGCTCTTTGTCACTGTTTATATCTGTATGCAGTACTTTAGCCAATAGTGACGGCCTTGATTTTGGAGCCCCCTGAGCATAACATTTTTATTGTTTACTGTTTCCACATTGCATAGAAATTTTGGGGTTCTATGTGAGGCTTGAGGCAGTGGTGCATTTGTATATTTAGTCAGTGGGACCCAGGTTTGCAGCTATTTTTTAAGCCATGTTTATATTTTTTTCTGTCGGATTCTTCTCACCTCTGTCTCCCTCCATTAGGGTTACATTTATGATTAATTGCTATTGACAGCTATAGCTCAGTTCCGTATAGATTTATGTCTCTAGTTGCAAGTAAAGACTCTGTTTTTGTCCTTTTGAATTCCCCTCCTGGGTGTCTGTATGGCGGTCCCTTTTATTATATCCTTAAAGGCCTATGTGTTGCAGAGCCTATTTTCCTTCTTTCTTCAGATCCAAGCTATTTTTATTCAGTCATATAGCTAGGTTTCTGATTTAGTTGTCCAGCAACACTATATGTAATTTGCATCCAATGTTTTATTGTTGATATTAAGCCACAAATGTTCCTTATTTATCCTGGAAGGCCACTAGATGGCGGTATATATAGGGATCGTGCAGTTTAGCACAGCCTGTGAGTTAACTATGAGTTCAGTGCAACTTTAAGGAAGGCATTCATATGCGAAGTAGACTCAAGTTATTGAAAAGTAATGACCATATAGCTGTGTTTATATACAAACATTAGTGCCAATTGTTGGGGCATAATGATGAAGCATTAGTTGTAACGTGAGGCCAGTGTTTCTTGAAAAGACTCCATGGGATCTCCAGATTATTCAATCTTAGACCCTATGTCACTATTATGTTAGGGGATATAAAGATAGTGGTTAAGCTAGTTATTGCGGTGGCTATGTGGCTCTTTAATTATGAGGATCCCCTGGTCTCTCACTGCTATCCCAGGGTATCAGGAAGTTCCCCTGTTATATATAAAGTTCAATGTCCTTGTATAATAGTTGTTCTGGGCCTTTTCTTTAAGGCTTGGCCTGCTGGTGTTGTAGTGTGTAATGCTTAAGAGTACCTGTTAGGGCCTGCTGGTAGGTCTGAAGCTCAGGATTCTTCCTTTGCATTTGCTGCGTTTTACAAGATGGCGTCCGTGGCCTCGTGTCTGTATCCTCTCTGCAAGAGCCCCAGGGCCTCCAGCGTGCAGGGGTCCCCTGCTCAAGTCTGTGACCGTCCAGGTCACTCTGGCTCTCCTCTTTGCCTCCTCTGGGAGCGAGATTTCCCCCAAATTCTTCAGACTCCGCTGCAGACCAGCTCCAGGGGCTCTCAAAATGGCGGCCGCAGTCTGTGCGGCGCCCTCTCCCCGCAATCCGAGGTCCGGCCTGTCTCCAGGGATCCCCGGAATGGTCTAGCCACCACCGGGTACTACACCAAGCTCCCTGTGGGTCTCTGGGAGGGGATATTCGGCTAATCGGCGTAGCCTCCGCGGTGGGATGCAGGGCCTCAGACCCCGTTCTTTTCTTTGCGGCCAGCAAGGTGGTCGGAGGGTCCTAAGGGGATCAGGGGTTGCTTCCCCACTTGCCCCCAGTTCTTATTAGGGGTGCCTGCCTTATAGGGGTGTACTTTTGGGTCCCAAACTAGGGCTCCGTTACGGAGCTCAGAGCAGACACGTCTGCCTCGGCCAGTTGTTAGCTCCGCCTCCGGAATCTTTTTACTTCTAACCTCAAGGGATGTCCTCTTGTCAGTTGAAAACCTCTTGGCACAAAAAGCTCCCTTGACAAATCTTTATACTGACCCTGGATGTATTTAAATAAGGTAATCATATCTCCTCTTAAACTCCTTTTTTTCTAGGGAAAATAAGTTTAATTTGGTTAGTCTTTCTTCATAACTTAGCCCCTCCACTCCCATTTTTAGTTTTGTTGCACTCCTCTGTACCTTTTCCAGCTTTAAAATGTCCTTTTTATGAAGTGGTGCCCAAAATTGTACTCCATTTACCAAATTAGGGCTTACTAGGGATTTGTACAGTGACAGAATTATATTTGCTTCCCTTTGCTTCTATACCCTTCTTAATACATGCTAATATTTTACTTGCCTTAGCAGCCACTGCTAAACCTTAAATGATTGATGTTGAAGCTTCTGGATCATCCTGGATTCTGTTTTCTTTGGAGAAAAAAAACAGTGTAATAGCCAATCAGTGTTAAAAGGGTTCCAGCAGGCACAGACAGCATTATATCAAAGGAATGCTATAGAGAATCAGAGTGTTATAAGGGGCTGGGAAGGCTAAAGCAGCATTATAGCATTAAAATGGTTCTGGCAGGAAAAACATCTAAGCGGGGTATAACTATATATGTACAGTGCCTTGCAAAAGTATTCACCCCCTTGCCAGTTTTCGTGTTTTGTTGCCTGGAATTAACATGCATTGTTTGAGGATTTGCATCATTTAATTTACACAACATGCCCACAACTTTGAAGATATATATATATATATATTTTTTTTTTAATTGTGAAGCAAACAACAAATAGGACAAAATAACAGAAAAAGTCAATGTGCATAACTATTCACCCCCCTAAAGTCAATACTTTGTAGAGCCACCTTTTGCGGAAATCACAGCTCAAAGTCGCTTAGGATAAGTCTCTATGAGCTTGCCGCATCTTACCACTAGGATTTTTGCCCATTCCTCCTTGCAAAACTGCTCCAGCTCCTTCAAGTTGGATGTTTTGCGATTGTGAACAGCAATATTTAAGTCTGACCACAGTTTTTCTATTGGTTTGAGGTCTGGGCTTTGACTAGGCCATTCCAACACATTTACATGTTTCCCCTTAAACCACTCAAGTGTTGCTTTAGCAGTGTGTTTGGGGTCATTGTCCTGCTGGAAGGTGAACCTCCGCCCTAGCCTCAAATCCCGCACAGAGTGGTACAGGTTTTGCTCAAGAATATCCCTGTATTTAGCATCATCCATCTTTCCCTCAACTTTGACCAGTTTCCCAGTCCTGGCTGCTGAAAAACATCCCCACAGCATGATGCTGACACCAGCAAGTTTCAATGTGAGGACGGTGTTCTTTGGGTTATGTGATGTGTTGGATTTGTGCCAGACATGGCGTTTTCTTTGATGGCCAAAAAGTTCAATTTTAGTCTCATCAGACCAGAGCACCTTCCTCCATACATTTTGGGAGTCTCTCACATGCCTTTTTCCAAAACTCAAAACGTGCCATTTTGTTTTTTGCTTAAAGTAATGGCTTTCTTCTGGCCACTCTGCCATAAAGCCCAACTCTATGTAGCGTATGGCTTTTTGTCGTCCTATGTACAGATACTCCAGTATCTGCTGTGGAACTCTGCAGCTCCTCCAGGGTTACCTTAGGTCTCTGTGCTGCCTCTCTGATTAATGCCCTCCTTGCCCGGTCCATGAGTTTTGGTGGGCGGTCGTCTCTTGGCAGGTTTGCTGTTGTGCCAAGGTCTTTCCATTTGGTTATGATAGATTTGATGGTGCTACTGGGGATTATCAAAGATTTTGATATTTTTTTATAACCTAACCCTGACTTGTACTTCTCAAGAACATTGTCCGTTACTTGGTCTTCATGGCAGTGTTTGGTTAGTGGTGCCTCTTGTTTAGGTGTTGCAGCCTCTGGGGCCTTTGAAAAGGTGCGTATATGTAATGACAGATCATGTGACACTTAGATTGCACACAGGTGGACATCATTTCACTAATTATGTGACTTCTAAAGGTAATTGGTTGCACCAGAGCTTTTTATGGGCTTCATAACAAAAGGGGTGAATACATACGCACATGCCAATTTTCTGTTTTCTATTTCTAAAAAATAGTTTTATGTATATATTTTTCTTATTTCACTTCACCAACTTAGACTATTGTGTTCTGATCCATTACATGAAATTCAGATTAGCAAAACATTGATCTTAAGACTGTAATGTAACAAAATAGGTAAAAAGTCACTAGTGAATACTTTTGCAAGGCACTGTATATATATATCACTATATTAGTTGTGGATCTGTGGGACTGTTTGGAACGCTTACGATGTTGGAAGGGAGAGGGGGAAAGGAGGAACAGGGGAGGGAGAGAGGCGGAGAGTAGACACAGGGGAAGAAGATGGAGAGAAAGAGGGAGAGGGTTGGAAAAAATACAAAGGGAGAGAGGGGAGGCGGAAAAGGAGACACAAGGGAGGGAGAGGAGAGGGGAAAAGGAGACACAAGGTGGCAAACAGCATTTTCAGCCTTAAAATGTTATTCCTGTAATTTTTTATGGCAATTTCCTAGTATATATAAATATAAAGAATAAACATCCATAAATGGTCATGGATTGAAGAATAAAGTGTTTGTGGGCACATTTCCATGTCCCTGCTCATCTTCTTAGAATGCAGTGTAATAACTGTATTTCTCGAAATTCTGAGCAGGAAGCAAGTATTAGAAATTCGGATGTTAACACAAATGTACTATTTATTTACTGTACTACTGTATGGTGGAGGGCTTCTAGCTCTCTTTTGTCACCATATATTAAATAATTGTTGTGGTGAACCACCTACTCATAAGGTCAACAGAACAAGCTGGGATCCAGCCCCACGCTAATGATGGGCAATAACCTTGAAATGGCTGTCTGTGGGTAGGATTCCCAGCTTGTGTATAATCCAACCTTGGCTTTGCAAAAAAACTGTGTAATGCAGCGGGCATAAGCTTAAAGGAACATTTTCAGTATCAAGTGCAGTTCTAGTAAAAGCATACGAGTTCAAATAAAAGGAGGGACTTCAAAGAAAAAGGTAGGGCAGATTTATAGCGCAAAGGAGGAAAACTTTATACAAATATATTATTTTATATTCTTTATTTTTCCCACTGAAATTTTTTAGACAATAATAATAATTATGAGTCAGTGCCAACCTTATTCAGTGTACATTCTGTCATATGTATGCAATACTGGAACAGATGATCCAGGGTCCATACCTCTGTGAGAGGTGTGAGCATGTTGCTTCTCTGGAAGCTCAAATTGGAGATCTGGAGAGGAGAATTGCAGCACTTAGTGATATTGCTCCAATGGAAAGGGGGTTGGTGCTCACTGAGCACAGTTTAGCTGGGCCTTGCATGGAGGGTGGAGCTGGGGCTAGTGAGGATGTCCAGGGAGGTAGCTGAGTTACAGTTACAAGGGGAAGCAGGGGGAACAGGAGGAGGCAGGCCAGTTCGGAGTTGGCAAACACCAACAGATTTGCCAGATTGAGTGAAACTGTTGGGGATGTCCATTCAGGAATGGCAATGCCAGATAGAGCAAAGTGATGAACCCCAAACAGTCCAGTGGGCCCTTCTGTTCATGACAGCTAGTTTCCCTCATCCTAGTGTGGCCTAGGAATTCGTCCTACCGGACAAATTTCTAGCCACACTGATCTCACTTGTGCGAGTGAAAGAGTTGTTATTACCTCACAGTCCACAATTCTACTAATTCCAATGGGCAAACAATTTTGGGCATAGCCTCCATGGCTCAATTGCCATCTGCCTCCCCTGGGCCATGGCACATGCCCCCTCCCTCCCTGCCTCCCACAGTTCCCAAAGGTACATGGCTAGACCCCCTCCCAAAAGCCAGGGCCAGTGCCCTCCTCTTCCTAATGTCTGAGGGGAAACATTTTCCTTGGGAGTCCCATAAACTAATAGCTCCAGGGAGGAACATACCGGTCCGATCCTGAACTCAGCATCCATGATGGTGGTCTGGACTGGAGGCTCCACTTTCTCCTGCACCGCAGTCTGGGCACAGTACCCCTGCTCACCTGGAGCAATGGTCTGGTCATGGGACTCCATTTCTCCATCTCCTTGGACCACAGTCAGGACACTGTGCTTCAGCTCTCCTTGCTTTGGGACACAATAAGGAATGTGGTCCCTCTTTAACTGATTTTCCGTGTCTCTGTTTGGCAGGATCTCAGGGATCATAACCTCCCCTGCCCTCTGGTCTGTGGCTAGCTCTCTGACATTTTTTATTAGCGGGAGCTCTATGCTAGGCCCAAAGTCCATTCCCAGGGCACAGTGAACATAGCTGCTCCCATCCAGACTGTTTGCTTGGCCTGGGTTCTGCCAACAGTCCTCTGTGCCAGGGTAATCAATACAGGTCAAGGGTGCCATTGCCAGCACACTCCCAATAACCAGGGCCCATACACTCTTCTGCCCCACTGCATGGGTAAAACACTCCCCTGGGGTGCCCAGAAAAATAGTAATTCCAAGGTGGAATTTACTGGACGGATCTGGAAGCCGGCACCCAATGTTGAGGCCTGGTCTAAAGACTCCACACCTCTAGGTTGCGTCTGGATAAGCACGTCAAATCCCCTTCTCTCTGGAACCACCGCCTGGGCACAGCACTCCCCTCCCTTGGGATCTTTGGGCACAGTGTCCCCTGGCAGGACCTCACAGCTCTCATCCAGACTTCCCCTTGGGCCATCAGTTTTACAGACATTCTCTGTCTTCTCAACTGCCTTGCTATTAGCAATTGTGCCCCAGCCATTTGGGTATGGCTAGACCCCTTAGTCTGACACAGTCCCAAGGTTGTTCTGTGTGTTCGCCCCTGTATCCATGGCTGGTTCCTGGACTGTAGTTATCCACGGGAACCCCATGATAGGTTCATCTCTGGTTCTTTCCAGAACTCTCCCAGGCCCTCCATCTGGCCTGCAATTCCTGTCTGAGACTCAGACTCCACTTCTTTTGAGATGTACCCATAATGTATGGTACCATCCTCATCTGTCCCAGTTGTAGCAAAAATTAACTGGGCCATTTGTACCTCCACATTGGTATTGTCCTGGTCAGAGTCCACACTATCTTCTCCCCAGACCTCTGGTAACCAATCCTCTTCCTCCCTGTCCGCTGGACAGGGTTCCTCCCAACTGGATGGCCAAAACCCCTCCATGGATGCCTCATCCAGCAATTCAACATAAGTTGAAATAGTTATTTTTCCTCCTTACAGTCCCCATGCCACATTCAGGATCACCATAGACGATCTCCCAGAGCCCATCTATTAGCTCCAATCGAACATAGAGATCCTCTCCAAGGGCACCAACAGGCTCTATCCTGGCATGATACGGTTTCTCCAAGGCAATCTCTTTCCCTACCAGTTTCTTCAGCCAGCCTGACAGCTCATGGCCCTGACACAATCCCAGGAATGCCATCCATTGCTTTAGAAGGGTCATTCCTCTGCAGTCCTTTGCATCTGTCACCTGGCTCTCTTTCTCTCTGCCTTTGTAAGTAGCCATCCTGGCTGCTGTTAAAAATGCTTGAGATCTCCCACCGATGCCACCAGCTGTCACGACCGGCAAATTTGGGGGACCACGCTCACCCCAAATCTCTCTCTCTCTACGGTCGCAACTTTTTGTTCAGATCTCGACACCAGCAGACACCAGCATCATTACTGCAGAGACAGGCACTATCAGACCCCTTTTCTTAGGATTTAAGAATCACACACCATGTACCTTTGATTAGTACAAGCAGACTGACACCACCTGTGTTTAGTGTTTAGTGTGTCCAAAATCAGACTGGCCACTTCTTTATTGTTACAGAGATATATCAAAACACAGAAAGATGACACAAAACACCAAAGACCTTCCCCCAGTTCTAGCCCATCCTCCTAGGCAAATAGCCTGCTACCCACATGGCTTTCTTCTCATTACACATTTTCTCTCCTCTTACAGAGCCATAAAACTAGCTCCCCCCTTTATGAATAAAGCCAGAGCCTTCACACGTGGCCGATTGCAGGGCCATAAAAATTATTTAGAATTATTTACCCATTTGTATACCCCAGATATGACTGTTAAGCAAGTTGTTAGTACTTTCTAACCACACATATAAGTGATGAACCCCAAACAGTCCAGTGGGCCCTTCTGTTCATGACATTTTCGCTGCTGACACGAAGTTGTGCAAGGTAATTAAATCAGATAATGATGTGCTTTCCTTTCAAAGGGATTTACATACAATTGAGGAATGGGCATCTAAATGGCAGATGAGATTTAATACGAATAAATGTAAAGTTATGCATCTGGGAAGGAAAAATAGTCATGCAATTTATAATCTTAATGGAGCAAATCTAGGTGTATCAGATATTGAAAGGGATTTGGGAGTGCTTGTGGGAAACCACCTAGGTAACAGTGCTCAAAGCCAAGCAGCAGCTGCAAAGGCAAATAACATATTAGCTTGTATTAAGAAGGGTATAGAAGCCAGGGAAGCAAATATAATTCTGCCACTCTACAAATCTCTGGAATATGGAGTACAATTTTGGGCACCACTTCATAAAAAGGACATTTTAGAGCTGGAAATGGTACAGAGGAGGGCAACAAAACTAATAAGGGGAATGGAGGGGCTAAGATTTGAAGAAAGACTAACCAAATTAAAGTTATTTTCTGTAGAAAACAGGCATCTAAGAGGAGATATGATTACCTTATATAAATACATTGAGGGTCAATATAAAGATTTGTCAAGGGAGCTTTTTGTGCCAAGAGGTTTTCAACTGACAAGAGGACATCCCTTGAGGTTAGAAGTAAAAAGATTCCACCTTAAAGAAAGAAAAGGGTTCTTCACAGTAAGGGTGGTTAATCTGTGGAATTCTCTACCAGAGGTGGTGGTGACAGCGGATTCGATAGATAACTTTAAAAGGGGACTGGATTTATTTCTAATTAAAAAGGGAATTCAGGGTTATCATGGATAATTAGAGAGACAGTATTGATCCAGGGAGAAATCCGGTCGCCGGTGTCTGGGATCAGGAAGGAATTGAGGCACCACTAACCAAACACTGCCATGAAGACCAAGGAACTATCCAAACAAGTAAGGGACAATATTGTTAAGTACAAGTCAGGGTTAGAATCTAAAAAAATATATACATATCTTTGATGATCCCCAGTAGCACCATCAAATCTATCATAACCAATTGGAAAGAACATGGCACAACAGCAAACCTGCCAAGAGACAGCCGCCCACCAAAACTCATGGACCGGGCAAGGAGGGCATTAATCAGAGAGGCAGCACAGAGACCTAAGGTAACCCTGGAGGAGCTGCAGAGTTCCACAGCAGATATTGGAGTACATAGGACGACAAAAAGCCATACGCTACATGGAGTTGGGCTTTATGACAGAGTGGCCAGAAGAAAACCATTACTTTAAGCAAAAAACAAAATGGCACATTTTGAGTATGCGAAAAGGCATGTGGCAGACTCCCAAAATGTATGGAGGAAGGTGCTCTGGTCTGATGAGACTAAAATTGAACTTTTCGGCCATCAAAGAAAACGCTTTGTCTGGCGCTAACCCAAAGGATATCATCCCCACAGTGAAACATGGTGGTGGCAGCATCATGCTGTGGGGATGTTTTTCAGTAGCTGGGACTGGGAAACTGGTCAGAGTTGAGGGTAAGATGGATGGTGATAAATACAGGGATATTCTTGAGCAAAACCTATACCAGTCTGTGCGTGATTTGAGGCTAGGACGGAGGTTCACCTTCCAGCAGGACAATGACCCCAAACACACTGCTAAAGCAACACTTGAGTGGTTTAAGGGGAAACATGTAAATGTGTTGGATTAGCCTAGTCAAAGCCCAGACCTTAATCCAATAGAAAATCTGTGGTCAGACTTAAATATTGTTGTTCACAAGCGCAAACCATCCAACTTGAAGGAGCTGGAGCAGTTTTGCAAGGAGGAATGGGCAAAAATCCCAGTGGTAAGATGGGGCAAGATCATAGAGACTTATCCAAAATGACTTGGAGCTGTGATTGCAGCAAAAGGTGGCTCTACAAGTATTGACTTTAGGGGGGTGAATAGTTATGAACAATGACTTTTTCTGCTATTTTGTCCTTTTTGTTCTTTGCTTCACAATAAAAAAAATAAAAATAAAAAAACATCTTAAAAGTTGTGGGCAAGTTCTGTAAATTAAATGATGCAAATCCTCAAACAATTCATGTTAATTCCAGGTTGTGAGGCAATAAAACACGAAAAATGGCAAGGGGGTGAATACTTTTGCAAGGCACTGTACATATATAGGAAGGCAATGAGAAAAAAAAAACAAGTGAAACTTTGCCAATTGTCTCAAAAAGGAAATAACATGAATTCCTTCCTGACCCCAGATAATGGCGATTGGATTCCTCCCTGGATCAATACTTCCGCTCTAATTAATCACTATAACCTTGAATGCCCATTTTATTTAAAAATATATCCAATCCCTTTTTAAAACTAGCTATTGAATCCGCTGTCACCACCTCCCTTGGTAGAGAATTCTACAGATTAACTACCCTTACTGTGAAGAGCCCTTTTCTTTCTTTAAGGTGGAATCATTTTACTTCTAACCTCAATGGATGTCCTCTTGTCAATTGAAAACCTCTTGGCACAGAAAGCTCCCTTGACAACTGTTTATACTGACCCTGGATGTATTTAAATAGGGTAATCATATCCCCTCTTAGACGCCTTTTTTCTAGAGAAAATAAGTTTAATTTGGTTAGTCTTTCTTCGTAACTTAGCCCCTCCATTCCCCTTATTAGTTTTGTTGTCCTTCTCTGTATTTTTTCCAGTTCTAAAATGTCCTTTTTATGAGATGGTGCCCAAAACCGTACTCCGTATTCCAAATGAGGGCGTACTACAGATTTGTATAGTGGCAGAATTATATTTGTATCCCTTGCTTCTATATCCTTCTTAATACATGCTAATATTTTATTTGCCTTTGCAGATGCTGCTTGGGATTGAGAACTGTTACGTAGGTGGTTGTCTAAAAGCATTCCCAAATCCCTTTTAATATCAGATCCATTAAGATTATAAATTGCATGGCTATTTTTCCTTCCCAGGTGCATAACTTTACATTTATTTGTATTAAATCTCATCTGCCATTTAGATGCCCATTCCTCTAATTTATGTAAATCCCTTTAGAGGGAAAGTGCATCATTATCTGATTTAAGTACCTTGCACAACTTTGTGTCATCAGCAAAAATTGAGACAATACTTTCCAGTCCCACTTCTAAATCATTAATAAATATGTTAAAAAGGAGAGGACCTAATACTGAACCCTGTGGATCCCCACTTACCACATTAGTCCAATTGGAGTATGTTCTATTTACAACAACCCTTTGCTTCCTGTCTTTTAGCCAGCTCTCAATCCATGAGCAGATATTTACTGCACTTCCTGTATCTCTTAGTTTGTACAATAGTCTTCCATGTGGTACTGTATCAAAAACCTTTGCAAAATCCAAAACGACTACATTCACTGAGTTGCCTTGATCCAAGTTCCTACTAACCTCCTTATATAAACTAATTAGATTTGTTTGACAGGGCCTGACTGGGCTGTTTTACACTATGGCCTGGACCTTACTGACAAGAAGTTACCCTGTTTTTATTATTATGGTTATGTAATTCTTAGTCCTTATGGTTAAAATATGATTACACTGTTATACTGTATGTATCTTGGTTTATGCTCTGCATAACATTAGATATTCTGCAGGCTATTGCATCAGCCCCCACCTAAATAAGATTAAGGCCTATTATGTTACAGTATTGTTATCTGGTGATGCACTCAGCCCCACCTAAATAATCAAACACAGGGGGTCTTGAGCAGATTAAAAGTCTAAGTGTTTACAGCAAATGGTGAGAGAGGCTCACTGGTCTATAATTCCCCAGATTTGCTCTTGCTCCCGTCTTGAATATAGCTATCACCTCTGCTTTTCACCAGTCATCTGGAAGCGACCCCGTGTTGAGTGAATCTTGAAAAATTAGATATAATGGTTTGGATATTACAGATCCCAATTCCCTCCGTACCCTTGGATGTATTCCATCAGGACCTGGAGCTTTATTAACAATAATTTTTTACAACCTCTTTTGCATTTCCTCCTGCGTTAACCAATTATTTGGCAAAGGTAGTGTAATCTCATTATGTTGTCCCAACCACTGGTACCTCCCTTGTGAATACCGAAGAAAATAACCTATTTAGCTCATCTGCCTTTTCCTGGTCACTAATTATGAGAAGGACTGTTTCACATTGTAATGTTCCTTTTAGCTTCCTTCCTGGCCTTTTTCTCATTAATGTAATAAAAATTTGCATCTAATTTTTCATTTTCTATGTTAGCCAGTCTAATAGCTCTTTTGCAAGCCGTGTTGGTGTTCTTGTACTTACCTAAGGCAGTCTCTGTCCCCTCTTGTTTGTATAATTTGAATGCCTGTTTTTTACTCTGTATCTTGATCTTTAAATCATTGTTATGCCACATTGGATGTGATTTACTCCTCTAACTTTTATTCCCACATGGTATAAGGTGATAAGTATGTATATTTATTAAACGATCATCACTAATATAGTTGTCGTACTGCAAGATGTTGTCCCGTTGCGGGGCTTGCATAGGGCTCTCGTAAGGAGAGGCTAGGCCCCTTGGGACTTAGCTGCAATGAGCACTGAAGGCGCTCATTGCAGGGGTGGAAATGAGCACTGCAGGCGCTTATTGCAACACCCATGGGACTTAGCTGTAATGAGTGCCGAAGGCCCATAGGACTTGCAAAAAATTTCAGACCTCGAAAAAATTGGGGGAACTCGCAAAAATTACGAATTTAACGGCCGAACCGCAAAACTCGAAAACAAACAAAAAAAACAAAAACAAATATGCCTCCGGTTAACTCACACACAGCACAGGGGAGAGCCAGGGAGCCTGTGGGTGAGGTTGCAAGTTAATTTGAGGCATATTTGGCATTTTTTTAAAATCGAAAATCACCTAAGCGACAAAAAAAAAATGACAAAAACGAGGCCGAAGGACGTAAAAATGAACCCTAAATTTAACGCAAGCCAGTAACCCTTAATCCAAGGCAGTAACACTCATCGCAAGGCCCATAAACTACACGGGGGGGGGGGGGGAGCTCATAATGAGCGCCAAAGGCACTCATCGCGAGGCTCACAATAAGCTTCGAAGCTGCTCAAACGCGCTGCCTATAAAAGTACATAGGGGGAGAGGCTCGCGATGAGCATCGTAGGTGCTCAGAGAGCTATAGCCTTACATTGTGTAGTAAACAGCTTTGTCAGGCTTCAAATTTTATTGCCATCATTTTTCCGGGCATGTCGCTAGTGAGTATATATCTTTGGTAGCATGCAAAGATATGATGTGAGGAACAGAGTGTCTCTTTTAAAAAAAATGCTGATAGAGGGTGGAGAATTGGAGATGTTTTCGTTAAACTGTGAGAAGGGCTCTAACATACCCCAGAGAATTTATATAGGTGATACCTGGAGGGATGAGACAGTCCACGTGGAAGGATCTCATCTCACCAAGGGAGACACACTCCAGGTATTCCCACCTTTCCTCCTCACTTATACTGGCAGTTCCCACATGTGTATATGTGCTCAGGGATTCTCCAGACACCCCACAGAGTGACCCCAGCTCCAAGTCACTTTGGGGCAGCACAAAGAGGTACGCTGCCTTCTGTCTACTCCAATGTAGGTTTTGAACTGGGGGAAAGTCAGGAAAGACTGGTCTGACATTAAAATTGTATAAACAGACTTATGTGGTTAAGCCCTATACAGGAGTAAGAGGAGTATATATATATATATATATATATATATATATATATATATATATATATAGTAAATAAATAGTACATCTTTGTTCACACTTGAATGTCTAAAACAAGTTATAAAACCCAGATCAGAATTCTGAGAAAAACAGTTATTACACTGCATTCAGGGAAGCCAAGCAGGGACATGCAAATGTGCCCACAAATGCTAATTAATTAATCTCTCTTTAATCCATTGCCCATTTTAAACATGGCTTCCTTTACGCTTATGCCTGCTGTATTACACAGCTTTTATGCAAAGCCAAGGTTGGATTATACACAAGCTGGGAATCCTATCCACATACAGCTGTTTCAAGCTTACTGGCTATCATCAGCACAGAGCAGGATCCCAGCTTGTGTTGTGCACCTTATGAGTAGGTAGTTTACCACAAAAATCATTTAATATAAGGTTGGGCAAAAGGGCGATAGGAGCCCTCCACCGTACAGTAAATACATAATACATCCAGCTCAGAATTCAGAGAAGATGTATATACTAGCGACTTGCCCGTCAAAAAATGATAGTCAATAAAATTTAAATGTTGTGAAATTTGTTTGCATCACAAAATGAGTCACCTACATTTGTCCCTTTTTTTTTTTCTAAAAATAAAAACACATAATTATTTTTAACTTTTTATTTTTTTATCTTTCAACTTATATTTCCCAAACATTAAACTTTGTAACATGCAACTTGTATATGAAACATTCGTTCAACATTTTGTTAACAATACTAACACTTTTCAATACATATTTATCACTGAGTAACTGCGGATTATATTAACTTAGTGTAAGTAAATAGTTTCAACAATAACATGCTTTTTATCATTTGTAACATATTTGTTAAACTCTTGTTAAACTAAATTAGCATTGAATCCAGAGGAAGGCAAACAATAAAAAACCCTATTGAAACTTGTCCAATTGTATCAAAGAGGGAAAATGTTTTATTCCTTCCTGACCCCATTAACAAAGGCGATCGGATTTCTCCCTGAATCAATACTTTGTCTTTAAATAATACATTTCCAATTATTACTAAATACTTCAACTTTATACTAACAATACATATTTGACTATACCACATATATATTTAACAAACTTTTTTAAACATTCCAAAAACACATATTTAATATCTGAAATTGTAACTTCAAACAATAACATTTAACTCTTGTAAATTATAAAAAAATCTGTGAATTGTTTTGTGGGGCCAATCATGTAAATATAAAACTTTGAACCCATTCCAATCTGTTTCAGGATATTTTACCGTTTTTTTTTTTTTTTTTTTTTTTTTTTCATTTAGTCCATTCTGCAAATTTCAGATATATTTTCATAAGTGAAATAGTGGTCCCCTATTTAAAGAGTCCCAGAGTACTTTAATTTAGTACTGGAAGTCAAACCACTGTTCTCTATGTTTTTTTTGTCCATTCTTTAGATGTTTTAGGTAAAATATTGTTTTTGTGCAATCATATTGAGTCCCATAAAATGTTGGCATTAAAATGAAACCATTGTCCTCTATCTTTCCAATACCTCATAGTAGACAATGTTTTTGGTGTAAACACATCCATCGTCCAATAAATGACCTTGAGTTTCGTTTTCTTCAACATGCACTTTAATTTCTTTTGGATTAGTGCACCTTGAAAAAGCCACATAGAGTTGTCCATGTGCAAAAACTGGTTCCTTTAAAAAAATCCCAACTGACTTAAAAGTTTGTCCTTGGGATTTATTGATGGTCATAGCAAATGCCATGATAACTGGAAATTGTCTCCGTTGAAGGACAAAGGGCAAACCACTCTCACCTAAATCAATTCTTGGTATAAAAACTCGTTCACCTTTATGGGTACCAGTTATAATTTCTGCATGTATAAAATGATCTTTTAACTCATGCACAATTAATCGGGTCCCATTACAAAGTCCTTTTTTTGGATTCATATTTCGCAATAACATAACAATTGCGCCTTTTTTCAATTGTAAAATATGTGGGGGCATTCCAGATGGTGTTAACGAATTAATAAATTTGATACTAAAATTCGATTCACTGTCTTTATCATCTGACAGAATAGAATCTGCACTGTAATAATCCTTTTGTGGTGCATTGATGTATTTTAAAATTTTGTTATTTACATTCAAGGCATCGATATTTTTTGATGTTAATATTACTTTGTTTGCAATGTCTGTGTAATCCTCATTATTAAGAGTGTTTAGGAATATGGCTGATATGAGTGATTCATTGCAAACCATTTCTGATGGAATTTCAATGGTATCATTTGGTAAATGCTGTATTTCTGGATGTTTTCCATCTCCGATTTTAATGAGCCAGTCATTGAATTCATTTTGGACTTCAGATCTCATATTTAATTCTAATTTGAGATGTGTAAATATTTGCCACAGTTTACTGGTCTTGATACATGTTTCAATGATCTCTGTTCTATTTCCGTGTGGCACAACAGGTAATGTTTGCCTAAAATCGCCTCCTAACAGCATCACCTTTCCACCAAATGACAACTTATTATCCATCACTTCTTTTAAGAATCTGTCAATACATTGCAGTGCATGACATGACATCATTGTTGCCTCGTCTATGATAATTAGTTTAGTTAGTTTGAATTTTTTTGCTTGTATGGAATTGAGTCGAATATCTGACACTGATGTTTCCAAAATGGGAACTGGCAGCTTAAATCCACTATGCACAGTTCTACCACCATCTAACAAAAGTGCAGCAATTCCAGTTGTTGCAAATGGCATAGCTATCTGACCCTGTGATCGAATATAACTCATCAAACAATTGTACAGATACGTTTTTCCTGATCCACCTGGTCCGTCTAGATAGAAATACCGGTCTTTGACCATTTCATCATCTGTAGCATTTGTGATGGCATGAAATGCTTCTAACTGTAAATTATTTAAAGTTGCCAGTTTTTCTTGGGTTTTTTGTTTTTGAAGCTCAGTGTCATAATCATCAAAATTGATGTCATCTATAAGTCCTGGATCTGGTAAATTAAAACTTGCACAATTTAATCCATGAGCCAACAATATTTCTTGGATTTCCATCAATGTTTTTAACAGAGCTATTGGTTCTCTGTAACGTTTCAAGAAATCTTCTGACATGTTTAATTTAAATGTTTCCCACAAAGTGAAAGCATCAGGTACATTGCAAAATATACAAATTAATGCAAATTGTTGTCTCATTTGCTTAGGCATTTGACATAGTGCTGCTTCTTCCAGACACCTCTCCCATTCTGTATCATCAGCTATGAAATTTTGATGTCTTGCAGCTAATAGGAATGTCTCATAAACTATGTCATTCACTGTACGTAAATGCTCAAAACTCTGTGCACCGGGAACATGTAGCAGAAGTAATCTTAAGCTGAAACGTTCAATGTCCCTTGGACTGACGGTATAAATGCGTGGTATGATTTTATGTGTATCTCTTCTTCGTTGTCGCCATAGAACATTTACAAATACATAGTGATATGGTATCTCTATGTATAAAAATTGTCTGGCCTGCGTATCCTGACAGTTTAATTTAAACCACGCAGTAAGCGTAGTATCTCTGTCTTCACTTTGATATAATGCAGTTCTTTCATTTCCTTGAGTAAAGCAAACCAACTGACTTTGAGGCAAATGTACAGCTAAACGATAGATAGCATGTGACCGATCATGCATCTCAAATTTCAAAAGGCGCCACATTGCTTCAGGAGCACTCATATACCGAGCATCTAAATAATTTGATAGTTCATCATGTAAAATTGGATTTTCGTTTTCATTTCCAGCACCTTGTACAACAACAGTAGCTGCATCATATCCTTTGTATATATATTTATACACATACTTAATTGATTTAATCAAAGTGCAAGCTTCCACATTGATGTGTGCATTGTACTTAATGAGCAAATGTGGATTGTATGGAACAACAAATCTATTATTAACCTTTTGGCCCCGGATAATAGCTGTTTGTACTTGTGTTCTTTTATACAAAGGATATCCATCACAATTTGCATAAGTTTGCATTTGAAATTGTTTTGGAAATTCTTTAGTACATTTTTTATTTTCCATACATGGTGAATTCGGATTCATCTCTCCACATGGGCCATGAATCATTCTATGTGTAACAATCTCCCAAAGTTTTGTATATTTTTCTTGGTCTGGCAATTGTGCAGAAATTACTGAATCCACTCTCTCTGCAGTATTCAACTTGTCTTTTTCCTGCAGTATTAAAAGTATGTGAGCATGTGGCAATCCTCTTTTTTGAAATTCAATGGTGTAAACAAAAGCCACACATTGTCCAAATAAGTGTGCTTTAGTGATATCATGAATTAATGAATTGAGTTTGATTTTAAATACTCTTGCCACTAAATCTGGTCCGTCAGAAGTAGTTTGTCCCAGATTCAAATTTTCCTTGATCTCTGGCCATTGTGGATTACACGTGAATGTAATAAAAAAAACTGGTTTTCCAAATTTTGTAACAATAGCCATGGCATCATTATACCTTTCTCGCATATTGCGAGGAGATCCTTGGAAAGAGGATGGCAAAATAATTGCTCTTCCAGCTGGAATGTCTCTTATCCATTAATCCACAATACTGTTCTACTCGTAATTTATTTTGTTGATATTTAATAAAATTTAGATTATTGGCTTCAACTTGTAAATATGAATCAATAATCCATTGTTGAGTGAGTTTTCCTCCATGTAAAATTGGATTAAAACAATCACGGATAGCAGTTTGTGCCACTTTATATTCCAGCATGGAAATATTAGATCTAATACGAAGTTTAGTATTGGGATAACTTTCCAATTGTAATTTTGGTTCCCATCCTGGTTCCCCATTTGGAAAGATCCCGCTGAAAAGGTGGTTCACCAGCTTCATTTTTAAACACCATGGCAACCTCATTTACAGTAGGTAAATTATATCTTCTTTGATCAGTGTTGCGATCTCTTTTTAACACCATATTGACTCTTGGTGTAGGCAATTGATGTCTTTGAGCATGTTCCTGTTGTTCTTATTCAAGCTGTGCTAATTGTTTGTATGCTTGACTATATGGTTTTTTTTCCATAATTTTTTCCAGCTGTTCAAAGACTATTCGCAAACACTGTCTATTTTCTGGAAGTGTCATTCTTTGTTCCACAGCTTCCATCGTATCTAAGACATATAACTGTGCAAATTTCCTTTGCTGTCCTTCTTGTGGGTGTAAATGTGAAGTTCTGTGGTATATTTGACCTTGAACTATGAAACAATAAGGACCATGTCCTGGTACATTTTCTGCTAATGTTGCACCCATTGAAGCAAATGAAATTGCACTGTTATAAGACCTTATGTTTTGTTTGAAATTATTATAATTTGGAAATGTTGGATCACTCATAATGCATTCTAAAAATTATGGAAATGGGTGTCTTAGTGGAAGTTTCACCTTTCCTTTCTGACAGCAACTAATGAAATTTCCGTCAGAAGGTCTTTCCTTTATAAAATGATAGGCCCCACAAAACTGACAAACCACATTAAGTAACCCACAATAATGAGTACCTACTTGTACTGCAGTGGTAAACACATTATCATGCATTTCTTCAACATAAATATCAGACCCACTTTCTATACGTACATTTTTTTCTTGTGTGTCTACATTCAAGTCATTCTGCAAAATAGAATCATTGGACAATTGTTCACAGAGATGTTTTTGTTTACTTTTACGTTTCTTGGAAGCCCCAACACACTCACTTGCGGCTTTCTTACTCATCTTTCTTTTATTTAAAAGTCTCTGTCGATCTTCTTCTCGCAAGCGTTGTGAAGTTTCCGGTGTCTGAGCATCTCTCCACCTTTGCTTCCTTTCCCTTGACAATCTTCTTTTGCGTTCAATTTTGTCTTCTCCATTGTCCGCCATGTTAATCTGTAATTTTAAATAGAGATGTAATTATTGTTTGTTCTTTGTTTTATATACATTTTTTTTCCTTTTTGTACTTTTAGATTAAAGTAGATGAATAAACTAATAAAACATTTTCAATTGTTGCACTTTAGTCTGAAAGAAATGAAACCATTTTTCAAAGTATTTTATTGACATATATGAAATCTGAAATAGCTGCACATATCTATCTTTATATTATTAAATCCTTCAATTACATTCCTTCTTGATTGAATTCACAGCATACCATCATTTTTTTTTTTTTGCAAGTGTTGTAAGCTTCTTATTTTCTTTAAATATTATTATTAATTAGTATTGTCTTTTCAACTTTTTTAAAGTTTTGACTAAATATCATAAATTAATGACTCAATAAGTACTATCCATTTTCAATAAATTTCAATTTTCACCAAATATATAATACATAGCCTTTAACATTTTATACCTGTGAAGATGATGTTGATGTTGTTCAAAGGCTGCAAACGTCACACTGTCTGTTTATTCCCTTGCAGATCCGAATAAACTGTAAAATCAAATAGATAATATTTTTTAACTTTTGCTTCATCAATATCATTAAATGAACATCAACAGACATATATTTGGCTACTTTAAAAACCTCATATTTTTTAATATTTTGACGTAGTAATATAATAAAATTTCTGTACCTGTCCAAATTATCCTTATGATGTTCAATGTGTGCAAACGTCACTATCTCTGGTCATTTACGTAGAGTTCACTGCAATTATACAAAATAGTAAAATTAATGTATAATATGTTACTTCATCTGTATTAATCAATGAGGCTTAACATACCTATTTTTGCATAGATTAAAAACATGAAAAAAAAATATCAATAAATCAGCATGAACACACATATGTAAGCATAGATTATAAACATACACTCAATATTACTGTTAGTCTTTAAATAAGAATCAATGAATCTGTATTAATCTTAAATTAATGTCTGACTAAATATAACATCAACACATAAGCATGTTCCCTTTTTTTTTTTGAGTGTTATTTTAAAATGAGTATGTTACAACTGAATTCTTAAAATAATGTACATTACTAATGAACTAAGAATCAATTAATGTTCATTAATATTAAACTAATGTGTGACTAAATCTAACATCAACATGTAAGCATGAGTATATAGCCTTTATTTTTTTATTTTTGGTTTATTTTATACAAAATATATAAGAACTGAATTATTTAAATAATGTACATACATTAATAATTAATTAATAAACGTGTTCCTTTTTTTTGCACATTCTTAACCTTTTTTAATATTAATGATTAGTAATGATATATTATGAATGTTATTTACAATTCTTACCCACAGGTAATCACGACATATCACAAAATAGTTCTTAAATTAATGTACATTAATAATTAATGAATCAATGTGTTCCTAATTAATTAATGTACATTATGAATGTTATTAACAATTGTTTCACACAGGTAATCACGACATATAACAAAATAATTGTTAAATTAATGTACATTAATAATTAATTAATAAATATGTTTTTTTATTGACCTTCTTAATTTTGATATGAATAATTAATTAATTAATGTACATTATGAATGTTATTAACAATTCTTTCACACAGGTAAGCACAATATTATTTTTCTATTAATTACATTTCTTATCTATTATTTATTAATTAAGTACCAATTTCTTAATTAATAATTATAAATAATAGGCACAATATTATTTTTCTATTAATTAAATTTCTTATCTATTATTTATTAAGTAAGTACCAATTTAATAATTAATAATTATAAATAATATATTTACCTTTTTTAATGTAATAATGTTGAAGCGGTATACTGAAGAGCTAACAATCTCTTGCGATTTCCCGGCATCAGAAAACATCCAGTCAGACTGTCATCACCTGAGGAGAAAGTATCAGTCATGTGAGAAATGTGCCCTATATATAGGCTTTGTGCGCGAGACAAATGCATTGTTTTAGGCGGGAAATCTGCAGTTGCGCGAGACAAAGGCAGGAAATCTGTGTTAATGCGTAAATCGGTAATATTGTTTCGTAAAATATACTCGCTACTGTCTTTTTACTCATTGTGCGGTTAATCCGCATCCTTTATCTCGTTGTTTTTCTAACGCATACGTCTGTGGCTGTGTTTTACGCAGTTCATAGTAGTATAGCCTCGTTTTCATTTTTATCGGCGGCCATTTTTTTCTCGCTTAGCCGATTTTCGATCTTTGTAACTCGGCTAAATCGATCTAAATTGCAGTTCCAACTCACTTCCAGACGTCCTGCCTGGTTCCCCATGCTGTAAGTGACCTTTGTTTTATTTTTTAGTGTGTATTTAGTGTTTTTTTTACTGTTTTTGTTCCACCGCTTACCTCGTAATTTTTTTCACCTCGTATTTTTTTTCTAAGTGCTACGGTTTAACGGCTCGCCTGCAATGAGCGCCTGCGGCGCTCATTGCCAAAGTGCTACGATTTAACGGCTCGCCAGGCAATGGCAAAGTCGTACGATCGGCAAAGTGGTTCGGCGCTCATTGCCAAAGTGCTACGATTTAACGCTGCACGAGGCTCGCCGGGCGATGAGCGCTTGCGGCGCTCATCGCAAAGTCGTACACAGTACGCAACACTACGGTTTAACGGCGAGCCTCGCGTAAGTCGTACGCACTACGCAACGCAGCGTGACGACGTCTCGTAGTTAGACAATTATAATATGTGATGTTGCTCATGAGCTCTCTTCTGCTGCTGGACATGCCCCCCTAAAAATTAGCATTTCCCTGCAGTACAATGGCATTTGTACTTTTTAGCCGTTTTTCAAACTCTCTCACCCACACAAAGATTCACATTTCTTGTTAATTAGACATCAGCACCAGCATTTCAACCTAATTTGCTGATTGGCCAAGAGAGTCATATTATTATTTGTGCTGAGCCACACTTGGCTCTATAGCTATATATAGGCGATGGTGAATGCACAGCATGGATTTTTTTTTTTTACAAAAATTTTTTCAATTGAAACAATACTAAACTTATATACAAACTCTTTTCTTGTGATGCTAACATTTTTCAATTATAATGGTGTTATGATAACAGCCAAGCTTATTATAGCTGTAAGTTGAAATGATTCTCACTTTGCTAGAGATTGATTATATTTTCTTCATATCAGCAGCACTCAGCTTTCACTTAAAATACACTTATAATGCCCCAGTTTAATAAAGCCCCAGGTTCTGATGGAATACATCCAAGGGTACCGAGAGAACTGGGTTCTGTAATAGCCAAACCATTATATCTAATATTTCAAGATTCACTCTACACTGGGTCTCTACCAGATGACTGGAGAAAAGCAGAGGTGATACCTATATTTAAGAAGGGAGCAAGAGCAAATCCGGGTAATTATAGACCTGTAAGTCTTACTTTTGTTGTGGGAAAACTTTTAAAAGGGTTAATAAGGGATAATATACAAGAATATATCTATTCCAACAGGATTAAAAGTAGGAGTCAACATGGATTTATGAGGGATAGGTCATGTTAAATCTAATTTGTTTCTACGAGGAGGTTAGTAGAAACTTGGATCTTGATGCAAAGGCTTTTGATACAGTGCCACATGGAAGACTATTGTGCAAACTAAGGGATACAGGAATTGCAGTAAATATCTGCTCATGGATTGAGAGCTGGCTAAAAGACAGGAAGCAAAGGGTTGTTGTAAATGAACTTACTCCAATTGGATTAATGTGGTAAGTAGCATTCCTCAGGGTTCAGTATTAGATCCTCTCCTTTTTAACATATTTATTAATGACTTAGAGGAAGGATTATAAAGTAGTGTCTCCATTTTTGCTGATGACACAAAGTTGTGCAAGGTAATTAAATCAGAAAATTATGTACTTTTCCTCCAAAAGGGATTTGAATAAATTAGAGAATTGGGCAGTTAAATGGCAGATGAGATTTAATACGAATAAATGTAAGTTTATGCATCTGGGAGGGAAAAATAGCCATGCAATATATAAAAACTTAATGAAGCAAATCTAGGGGTATCAGACCTTGAAAGGGATTTGGGAGTGCTTGTAGACAACTACCTACATAACAGTTCTCAATGCCAAGCAGCATCTGCAAAGGCAAATAAAATATTAGCATTGGTGAAGAAGGGTATAGAAGCAAGGGAAGCAAATATAATTCTGCCACTATACAAATCCCTATACACCCTCATTTGTAATATGTAATATTGTTTTGTGCACCACTTCAAAAAAAGGACATTTTAGAACTGGAAAGGCTACAAAACTTATAAGGGGAATGGAGGGGCTAAGTTATGAAGAAAGACTAACCCAATTAAACATTTTCACTAGAAAAAAGGCGTCTAAAGAGGAGATATGATTACCTTATATAAAGCTTGTATGAAGCTAGATTTAACGTTAAATAAATGGAGTGAAGGAAAAATCTTCATTCAGCCCATTTGGAACTTGGGCCTTCAGTTTATATATCCATTTTGTTTCACATTGGAGAAGCATTCTTTCCAGATCTCCTTTTCTAGGGCCTGGCTTTATACTGTCTATTACACAGAATTTAAGCACATTTCAATAATTGTTGTGATAATATTTAATATTAGAGATGTCGCGAATAGTTCGCCGGCTGACTTTTTTCGGCGAACATAGGATGTTCGCGGCGAACTGCGAACATATGCGAGATTCGACCCGCCCCCAATACTTTATCATTGAGCAAACTTTGACCCTGCATGTCACAGTCAGCAGACACATTCCAGCCAATCAGCAGCATACACTCCCTTCTACACCCTTCTACCTCATGGACAGCAGCCATTTTGGAATCATAAGTACCTTGCAGTCTTACTGAGAGGAGGGACAGTTTGGATGATACTGCATCAATAGGGAAAACTTGGTGCTTTAGGTCTGTGTGCACTGCCAGTGTACTTGGTGCTATGGGTCTGTGTGTACTGTCAGTGTGCTTGGTGCTGTAGGTTTGTGTGCAAACAAGGTTCACAGCTCTTCAACACAATGCTTCCAAATAGGTAAAGTCTATTCATTTATTAATGTATTACATGTTTACTATTACACACAAAACAACATTAGCTCAGTTACAATAACATTGCCGTCATTTTTTGACGGGCAAGTCGCTAGTGTCATAATAAACACCACATGAACATGGCGACCACTCTCTTGTGGGATTCAGGTACGTCCACGGATTCATCCTCCATATATCTGAATAAGCCAGGAATGATATATAGAGGCCTACGGCGCTCATTGCCAAAGTGGTCCGTATTAACGGCTCGCCTCGCTATGCGAGGCTCGCCTGCAATGAGCGCCTGCGGCGCTCATTGCCAAAAAGTGGTCCGTATTACACATTATATAGTAATAATAATAATAATAATAAAGCAGAAGACCTCCCCTGTGTCTCCCCCCCACTCCCTCCCATGTGTCTCTCTCCCCCCCCCCTCTCCCCTGTGTCTCTCCCACCCTTGCCTGTGTCTCTACCCCCTCTCCCTTCCCCAGTGTTTCTTTGCTCCCTCTCCTGTGTCTTTTCCCCCTTCCCTCTTCCCGGTGTCACTCCCCCTCCCCTGTGTCTCTACCCCCCTCTGCCTTCCCGTGTTTCTTTCCCCCCTCCCCTGTGTCTTTCCCCCCTTCCCTCTCCCCTGTGTCTCTCCCCCCTCATCTGTGTCTCTTCCCCCTTCTTACCTGTGTCTCTACCCCCTCTCCCCTGTGTCTCTACCCCCTCTCCCTTCCCCTGTGTTTCTTCCCCCCTCCTCTGTGTCTTTACCCCCTTTTCTCTCCCTGGTGTCTCCTCACCACTCCCTCCCATTAGTCTCTTCCCCCCTCTCCCCTGTGTCTCTACCCCCCACTCTCTCCTGTGTCTCTCCCCCCTCCCATGTGTCTCTTCCCCTCACCTCTCCCTTACCCTGTTTCTCTTCCCCCCTCTGCCCTGTGTCTTCCTCCCCCTCTCCCCTCTCCTGTGTCTTCCTCTCCCTCTCCCCTGTGTTTCCTCCCACTCTCTCCTCCCCTGTTAGCTTCTATACGCATACATACATACAATAAGAAATCTGGGGGGGGGGGTTACCCCTTACACCCCCCCCCCCCCCCAGTTCCAACACCCATGTGTACTGTATAATATTGTATTGCATTATGTTTTATTATATCACTAGCGACTTGCCTGGCACAAATGATGGGGCAATAAAGTTTGAAGCCATGGCAATGCTGTTTGCCACACAATGTGATGCTTTTTGAACTCTGAGGACCTTCGGCGCTCATTGTGAGTCTCTTCCCTCGTGTCCTTCATGTTTCGTGCTTTGCAACGATCAATCTTCGGCGCTCATCGCAAAGACAGATATATCACATTGGAGAAGCATTCTTTCCAGATCTCCTTTTCTAGGGCCTGGCTTTATACTGTCTATTACACAGAATTTAAGCACATTTCAATAATTGTTGTGATCATATTTAATATTAGAGATGTCGCGAATAGTTCGCCGGCTGACTTTTTTCGGCGAACATAGCATGTTCGCGGCGAACTGCGAACATATGCGAGATTCGACCCGCCCCCAATACTTTATCATTGAGCAAACTTTGATCCTGCATGTCACAGTCAGCAGACACATTCCAGCCAATCAGCAGCATACACTCCCTTCTACACCCTTCTACCTCATGGACAGCAGCCATTTTGGAATCATAAGTACCTTGCATTCTTACTGAGAGGAGGGACAGTTTGGATGATACTGCATCAATAGGGAAAACTTGGTGCTTTAGGTCTGTGTGCACTGCCAGTGTACTTGGTGCTATGGGTCTGTGTGTACTGTCAGTGTGCTTGGTGCTGTAGGTTTGTGTGCAAACAAGGTTCACAGCTCTTCAACACAATGCTTCCAAATAGGTAAAGTCTATTCATTTATTAATGTATTACATGTTTACTATTACATACAAAACAACATTAGCTCAGTTACAATAACATTGCCGTCATTTTTTGACGGGCAAGTCGCTAGTGTCATAATAAACACCACATGAACATGGCGACCACTCTCTTGTGGGATTCAGGTACGTCCACGGATTCATCCTCCATATATCTGAATAAGCCAGGAATGATATATAGAGGCCTACGGCGCTCATTGCCAAAGTGGTCCGTATTAACGGCTCGCCTCGCTATGCGAGGCTCACCTGCAATGAGCGCCTGCGGCCCTCATTGCCAAAAAGTGGTCCGTATTACACATTATATAGTAATAATAATAATAATAATAATAATAAAGCAGAAGACCTCCCCTGTGTCTCCCCCCCCACTCCCTCCCATGTGTCTCTCTCCCCCCTCTCCCCTGTGTCTCCCCCCACTCCCTCCCATGTGTCTCTCTCCCCCTCCTCTCCCCTGTGTCTCTCCCACCCTTGCCTGTGTCTCTACCCCCTCTCCCTTCCCCAGTGTTTCTTTGCTCCCTCTCCTGTGTCTTTTCCCCCTTCCCTCTTCCCGGTGTCACTCCCCCCTCCCCTGTGTCTCTACCCCCCTCTCCCTTCCTGTGTTTCTTTCCCCCCTCCCCTGTGTCTTTCCCCCCTTCCCTCTCATCTGTGTCTCTTCCCCCTTCTTCCCTGTGTCTCTACCCCCTCTCCCTTCCCCTGTGTTTCTTCCCCCCTCCTCTGTGTCTTTACCCCCTTTTCTCTCCCTGGTGTCTCCTCACCACTCCCTCCCATTAGTCTCTTCCCCCCTCTCCCCTGTGTCTCTACCCCCCACTCTCTCCTGTGTCTCTCCCCCCTCCCATGTGTCTCTTCCCCTCACCTCTCCCTTACCCTGTTTCTCTTCCCCCCTCTGCCCTGTGTCTTCCTCCCCCTCTCCACTGTGTCTTCCTCCCCCTCTCCTGTGTCTTCCTCTCCCTCTTCCCTGTCTTTCCTCCCCCTCTCTCCTCCCCTGTTAGCTTCTATACGCATACATACATACGATAAGAAATCTGGGGGGGGGGGGGTTACCCCTTACCCCCCCCCCCCCAGTTCCAACACCCATGTGTACTGTATAATATTGTATTGCATTATGTTTTATTATATCACTAGCGACTTGCCTGGCACAAATGATGGGGCAATAAAGTTTGAAGCCATGGCAATGCTGTTTGCCACACAATGTGATGCTTTTTGAACTCTGAGGACCTTCGGCGCTCATTGTGAGTCTCTTCCCTCGTGTCCTTCATGTTTCGTGCTTTGCAACGATCAATCTTCGGCGCTCATCGCAAAGACAGATATATCACATTGGAGAAGCATTCTTTCCAGATCTCCTTTTCTAGGGCCTGGCTTTATACTGTCTATTACACAGAATTTAAGCACATTTCAATAATTGTTGTGATCATATTTAATATTAGAGATGTCGCGAATAGTTCGCCGGCTGACTTTTTTCGGCGAACATAGCATGTTCGCGGCGAACTGCGAACATATGCGAGATTCGACCCGCCCCCAATACTTTATCATTGAGCAAACTTTGATCCTGCATGTCACAGTCAGCAGACACATTCCAGCCAATCAGCAGCATACACTCCCTTCTACACCCTTCTACCTCATGGACAGCAGCCATTTTGGAATCATAAGTACCTTGCATTCTTACTGAGAGGAGGGACAGTTTGGATGATACTGCATCAATAGGGAAAACTTGGTGCTTTAGGTCTGTGTGCACTGCCAGTGTACTTGGTGCTATGGGTCTGTGTGTACTGTCAGTGTGCTTGGTGCTGTAGGTTTGTGTGCAAACAAGGTTCACAGCTCTTCAACACAATGCTTCCAAATAGGTAAAGTCTATTCATTTATTAATGTATTACATGTTTACTATTACATACAAAACAACATTAGCTCAGTTACAATAACATTGCCGTCATTTTTTGACGGGCAAGTCGCTAGTGTCATAATAAACACCACATGAACATGGCGACCACTCTCTTGTGGGATTCAGGTACGTCCACGGATTCATCCTCCATATATCTGAATAAGCCAGGAATGATATATAGAGGCCTACGGCGCTCATTGCCAAAGTGGTCCGTATTAACGGCTCGCCTCGCTATGCGAGGCTCACCTGCAATGAGCGCCTGCGGCCCTCATTGCCAAAAAGTGGTCCGTATTACACATTATATAGTAATAATAATAATAATAATAATAAAGCAGAAGACCTCCCCTGTGTCTCCCCCCCCACTCCCTCCCATGTGTCTCTCTCCCCCCTCTCCCCTGTGTCTCCCCCCACTCCCTCCCATGTGTCTCTCTCCCCCTCCTCTCCCCTGTGTCTCTCCCACCCTTGCCTGTGTCTCTACCCCCCTCTCCCTTCCCCAGTGTTTCTTTGCTCCCTCTCCTGTGTCTTTTCCCCCTTCCCTCTTCCCGGTGTCACTCCCCCCTCCCCTGTGTCTCTACCCCCCTCTCCCTTCCTGTGTTTCTTTCCCCCCTCCCCTGTGTCTTTCCCCCCTTCCCTCTCATCTGTGTCTCTTCCCCCTTCTTCCCTGTGTCTCTACCCCCTCTCCCTTCCCCTGTGTTTCTTCCCCCCTCCTCTGTGTCTTTACCCCCTTTTCTCTCCCTGGTGTCTCCTCACCACTCCCTCCCATTAGTCTCTTCCCCCCTCTCCCCTGTGTCTCTACCCCCCACTCTCTCCTGTGTCTCTCCCCCCTCCCATGTGTCTCTTCCCCTCACCTCTCCCTTACCCTGTTTCTCTTCCCCCCTCTGCCCTGTGTCTTCCTCCCCCTCTCCACTGTGTCTTCCTCCCCCTCTCCTGTGTCTTCCTCTCCCTCTTCCCTGTCTTTCCTCCCCCTCTCTCCTCCCCTGTTAGCTTCTATACGCATACATACATACGATAAGAAATCTGGGGGGGGGGGGGTTACCCCTTACCCCCCCCCCCCCAGTTCCAACACCCATGTGTACTGTATAATATTGTATTGCATTATGTTTTATTATATCACTAGCGACTTGCCTGGCACAAATGATGGGGCAATAAAGTTTGAAGCCATGGCAATGCTGTTTGCCACACAATGTGATGCTTTTTTAACTCTGAGGACCTTTGGCGCTCATTGTGAGTCTCTTCCCTCGTGTCCTTCATGTTTCGTGCTTTGCAACGATCAATCTACGGTGCTCATCGCAAAGACAGATATATAAGTACAGTGTTAAATATATAATTGGTGCTATGGGTCTGTGTGTACTGTCAGTGTGCTTGGTGCTGTAGGTCTGTGTGCACTGTCAGTGTTCTTGGTGCTGTAGTTCTGTGTGCACTGCCAGTGTACTTGGTGCTATGGGTCTGTGTGTACTTGGCAGTGTACTTGGTGCTGTAGGTCTGTGTGTACTGTCAGTGTGCTTGGTGCTTTAGGTCTGTGTGTACTGTCAGTGTGCTTGGTGCTGTAGGTTTGTGTGTACTGTCAGTGTGCTTGGTGCTGTAGGTCTGTGTGTACTGTCAGTGTACTTGGTGCTGTATATATGTGTGTACTATCAGTGTACTTGGTGCTGTGGGTCAATGTGTACTGTCAGTGTACTTGCTGCTGTAGGTCTGTTTGCACTGCCAGTGTATTTGGTGCTATGGGTCTGTGTGTACTGTCAGTGTGCTTGGTGCTGTAGGTCTGTGTGCACTGTCAGTGTTCTTGGTGCTGTAGTTCTGTGTGCACTGCCAGTGTACTTGGTGCTATGGGTCTGTGTGTACTTGGCAGTGTACTTGGTGCTGTAGGTCTGTGTGTACTGTCAGTGTGCTTGGTGCTTTAGGTCTGTGTGTACTGTCAGTGTGCTTGGTGCTTTAGGTCTGTGTGTACTGTCAGTGTGCTTGGTGCTGTAGGTTTGTGTGTACTGTCAGTGTGCTTGGTGCTGTAGGTCTGTGTGTACTGTCAGTGTACTTGGTGCTGTATATATGTATGTGTACTATCAGTGTACTTGGTGCTGTGGGTCAATGTGTACTGTCAGTGTACTTGGTGCTGTAGGTCTGTGTGTACTGTCAGTGTTCTTGGTGCTGTAGTTCTGTGTGCACTGCCAGTGTACTTGGTGCGATGGGTCTGTGTGTACTGTCAGTGTACTTGGGGCTGTAGGTCTGTGTGTACTATCAGTGTACTTGGTGCTGTGGGTCTGTGTGTACTGTCAGTGTACTTGGTGCTGTATATATGTGTGTACTATCAATGTACTTGGTGCTGTGGGTCTGTGTGTACTGTCAGTGTACTTGGTGCTGTAGGTCTGTGTGTACTGTCAGTGTACTTGGTGCTGTATATATGTGTGTACTATCAGTGTACTTGGTGCTGTGGGTCAATGTGCACTGTCAGTTTTCTTGGTGCTGTAGTTCTGTGTGCACTGCCAGTGTACTTGGTGCTATGGGTCTGTGTGCACTGCCAGTGTGCTTGGTGCTTTAGGTCTGTGTGTACTGTCAGTGTACTTGGTGCTGTAGGTCTGTGTGTACTGTCAGTGTGCTTGGTGCTATAGGTCTATGTGTACTGTCAGTGTGCTTGGTGCTGTAGGTCTGTGTGTACTGTCAGTGTACTTGGTGCTGTTAATCTCTGTGTACTGTCAGTGTGCTTGGTGCTTTAGGTCTGTGTGCACTGCCAGTGTACTTGGTGCTGTAGGTTTGTGTGTACTGTCAGTGTGCTTGGTGCTGTAGGTCTGTGTGCACTGTCAGTGTGCTTGGTGCTGTAGGTTTGTGTGTACTGTCAGTGTGCTTGGTGCTGTGAGTCTGTGTGTACTGTCAGTGTACTTGGTGCTGTAGGTCTGTGTGTACTGTCAGTGTACTTGGTGCTGTATATATGTGTGTACTATCAGTGTACTTGGTGCTGTGGGTCAATGTGTACTGTCAGTGTACTTGGTGCTGTAGGTCTGTTTGCACTGCCAGTGTACTTGGTGCTATGGGTCTGTGTGTACTGTCAGTGTGCTTGGTGCTGTAGGTCTGTGTGTACTGTCAGTGTGCTTGGTGCTGTAGGTTTGTGTGTACTGTCAGTGTGCTTGGTGCTGTGAGTCTGTGTGTACTGTCAGTGTACTTGGTGCTGTAGGTCTGTGTGTACTGTCAGTGTACTTGGTGCTGTATATATGTGTGTACTATCAGTGTACTTGGTGCTGTGGGTCTGTGTGTACTGTCAGTGTACTTGGTGCTTTAGGTCTGTGTGTACTGTCAGTGTACTTGGTGCTGTAGGTCTGTGTGTACTGTCAGTGTGCTTGGTGCTGTAGGTCTATGTGCTTGGTGCTGTAGGTCTGTGTGTACTGTCAGTGTGCTTGGTGCTGTAGGTTTGTGTGTACTGTCAGTGTGCTTGGTGCTGTGAGTCTGTGTGTACTGTCAGTGTACTTGGTGCTGTAGGTCTGTGTGTACTGTCAGTGTACTTGGTGCTGTTAATCTGTGTGTACTGTCAGTGTGCTTGGTGCTTTAGGTCTGTGTGCACTGCCAGTGTACTTGGTGCTATGGGTCTGTGTGTACTGTCAGTGTGCTTGGTGCTGTAGGTTTGTGTGCAAACAAGGTTCACAGCTCTTCAACACAATGCTTCCAAATAGGTAAAGTCTATTCATTTATTAATGTATTACATGTTTACTATTACACACAAAACAACATTAGCTCAGTTACAATAACATTGCCGTCATTTTTTGACGGGCAAGTCGCTAGTGTCATAATAAACACCACATGAACATGGCGACCACTCTCTTGTGGGATTCAGGTACGTCCACGGATTCATCCTCCATATATCTGAATAAGCCAGGAATGATATATAGAGGCCTACGGCGCTCATTGCCAAAGTGGTCCGTATTAACGGCTCGCCTCGCTACGCGAGGCTCGCCTGCAATGAGCGCCTGCGGCGCTCATTGCCAAAAAGTGGTCCGTATTACACATTATATAGTAATAATAATAATAATAATAATAATAATAATAAAAGCAGAAGACCTCCCCTGTGTCTCCCCCCCACGTGTCTCTCTCCCCCCCTCTCCCCTGTGTCTCCCCCCCACTCCCTCCCATGTGTCTCTCTCCCCCCCTCTCACCTGTGTCTCTCCCACCCTTGCCTGTGTCTCTACCCCCTCTCCCTTCCCCAGTGTTTCTTTGCTCCCTCTCCTGTGTCTTTTCCCCTTTCCCTCTTCCCAGTGTCACTCCCCCCTCCCCTGTGTCTCTACCCCCCCTCTCCCTTCCCGTGTTTCTTTCCCCCCTCCCCTGTGTCTTTCCCCCCTTCCCTCTCCCCTGTGTCTCTCCCCCCTCATCTGTGTCTCTTCCCCCTTCTTCCCTGTGTCTCTACCCCCTCTCCCCTGTGTCTCTACCCCCTCTCCCTTCCCCTGTGTTTCTTCCCCCCTCCTCTGTGTCTTTACCCCCTTTTCTCTCCCTGGTGTCTCCTCACCACTCCCTCCCATTAGTCTCTTCCCCCCTCTCCCCTGTGTCTCTACCCCCCACTCTCTCCTGTGTCTCTCCCCCCTCCCATGTGTCTCTTCCCCTCACCTCTCCCTTACCCTGTTTCTCTTCCCCCCTCTGCCCTGTGTCTTCCTCCCCCTCTCCACTGTGTCTTCCTCCCCCTCTCCACTGTGTCTTCCTCCCCCTCTCCCCTCTCCTGTGTCTTCCTCTCCCTCTCCCCTGTGTTTCCTCCCCCTCTCTCCTCCCCTGTTAGCTTCTATACGCATACATACATACGATAAGAAATCTGGGGGGGGGGGAGGGTTACCCCTTACCCCCCCCGCCCCCCAGTTCCAACACCCATGTGTACTGTATAATATTGTATTGCATTATGTTTTATTATATCACTAGTGACTTGCCTGGCACAAATGATGGGGCAATAAAGTTTGAAGCCATGGCAATGCTGTTTGCCACACAATGTGATGCTTTTTGAACTCTGAGGACCTTCGGCGCTCATTGTGAGTCTCTACCCTCGTGTCCTTCATGTTTCGTGCTTTGCAACGATCAATCTTCGGCGCTCATCGCAAAGACAGTTATATAAGTACAGTGTTAAATATATAATTTTTTTTGTGCAGTGTAAATTAAAAAATGTATTCAGGTCTCAGAGCATAATAAAGTGATTTAGATTTGTAACTGCTTTGAGAGTGCTATCGCTGGCAGCCAATGAGCAGTAATCCAGATATATAACTGCAGAGTAAAAAGTAAAACATTTTAGTGTAGTGTAAAGTCTACATTTTTATTTTCCATTACTTATTAATACTTATTAAATGAATGCACGATAATAACTATTGTGAATGAACAAATGTATTAGGAAGTGCGAAGCGTTAATGTATGTAAAGTAACCGCAGTGTAAAATATGCTATTAAGCGTATTTTTTTTATATATATTTTTTTTTTATAATAATGAATTAATTAATTACTAAAATACTTTACCTATTTGTAATTAACATATCCAGTGATCAATAACCTGAAGAGCTAACAATCAGTTTTGATTTTCCTGCAGCTTACAGTGTACATTTGGACTGTTGGTGACCCGAGGTGTAAGTGTCAGCAATGTGCGCAGTGCACGAGGGGAAACCGCTTGTATAGTCGTGTAACGCGCCATTTTAGATTTGTAATGTTATTAGTTGCAAGTTAGTTTTGTAAAATGGCGGCGATTGTGTATGTGTTACGCGGCTCGCCAGCAGTTTCCATTATTTGTAATAGTGTATTTTGTACCTCGTCTGTTCCTAGGTAAAAGTCGTACATGGCTGGCGATGTTTTGCGCGGTTTGGGGTCGTGTAGCCTCGTTTTCATTTTCTCCGGACGCCATTTTTTTTGTCGCTTAGCCGATTTACAAGTGCCAACTGGGGAAGACGTTACAGATATCACATATATAGTTGTGAGCAAGCGGGTTGTTGCTAACGCTGCGGGCTTGCGAAGCGAGGGCCAGAGTTGCTGGCAAGGAGCGCCGAAGGCTCCTACGTCAGCTGCAATGAGCCGCAGGCGGGACTTACACCATCAAATTTACGGACTTACCATCCAAAAATACGGGACTTAAAAAAAAAAAACATTACGAGCTCACAAAGATACGACCTTAACGCCCGAACCACATGCACTTAAAAACATTAAAAACACAATAAATACACACAACAAACACATAAAAAGCTTACCCACAACAAGGCGGGCACCGAGGACCTCTGCAAGTGAAGTTACACCTCCATTTAAGTCCAAATTCATGAGTTTAGACACCCGAAAATCACCTAAGTGAGAGAAAAAAATGGCCCTTGAAAAAAAGAAAACGAGGCTACAGGACCCTAAACACGCAAAACACATACGGATTTTCCTAAAAAGCCGTACGAGGTAAAGATACACTATTAACAAGGACGCTAAATCATGCACACCCGCGTACCACATACACATTCCCCGCCATTTTACAACACTAACTTACACAATGCGGAAGTACCCAGCTACCCTAACGGCTTCCCCTCGCGCACGCAGCCTATTTACACTACACACATTGCTGACACTTACACAGCAGCTCCACAGCACTGAAAACCTACATTGTATGCTGCAGGAACATGAAAACAGATTGTCAGCTCTTCAGTACAATGCTTCCTGCATATATTACTTACAAATAGGTAAAGTATATTCATTTAGTAATTATTTCATTAGCATACAAAAATACATATACACAAAAAAAACATTATCACATTAAACATAAAAGCCATTCACTGCGCGCCTCACATCGAGCGCCAACGCTGCTCATAGCATAAAAAGCCTTGCAATAAGCGCAAAAAAAAACACATCACCGCCGACCAAAGAATAACAGCAAAAGCGCCTATCAGAAAAAAAATACAACCAACAGCCTCGCAATGAGCGCCGAAGGATCTCCGACCACTAACAAAATGAATGTCTCGTCCAAACCATTGCCTGCCTTACAATCTTATTGCCGCCATTTTTTGATGGGCAAGTCGCTAGTAAATATATAAAGATCAAGATAATAAAAGTATCAGGAAATGTAACACAAAGATGCACGCGCGTCTGAATAATACGACAAATACGGATTATTGTCATAAGTGATATGATCGCAGTATTGGGTCATAAACCCTAAACACTGGAATCTGTTACATACAATTTACTGATGATGTCATTAATGGGCTTCAAGGGGGGGGATCTCTTTTCATACTTTTTGAGCGGTGCAAATCCAACATACGCAGAGCGGAAACGCCACATCTGTGGGACACACACAAAGGGGTTCACTTTGGGAGAAAAAAACAAACAAATATGAAATATTTAATAATCATATTTTGATATTACCAACAGATAAGGAAACGAAACTGAGGTTGATATATCTAATAGTAGCAAGCCTGGGAGTACTGGGAGTACTAATACTGCAGCAGGAGGTCAGGACTAATGTCACCTATAGACCCCCAGACAGATAAAGGTCAGTACTAATGTCCCTCTATAGACCCCCAGTCAGATAAAGGTCAGTACTAATGTCACCTATAGACCCCCAGTCATATAAAGGTCAGTACTAATGTCCCTCTATAGACCCCCAGTCAGATAAAGGTCAGTACTAATGTCACCTATAGACCCCCAGTCATATAAAGGTCAGTACTAATGTCCCTCTATAGACACCCAGTCAGATAAAGGTCATTACTAATGTCCCTCTATAGACACCCAGTCAGATAAAGGTCAGTACTAATGTCCCTCTATAGACACCCAGTCAGATAAAGGTCATTACTAATGTCCCTCTATAGACACCCAGTCAGATAAAGGTCAGTACTAATGTCACCTATAGACTCCCAGTCATATAAAGGTCAGTACTAATGTCACTCTATAGACACCCAGTCAGCTAAATGTCAGTACTAATGTCCTTTTATAGACACCCAGTCAGATAAAGGTCAGTACTAATGTCACCTATAGACCCCCAGTCAGATAAAGGTCATTACTAATGTCCCTCTATAGACACCCAGTCAGATAAAGGTCAGTACTAATGTCACCTATAGACCCCCAGTCATATAAAGGTCAGTACTAATGTCCCTCTATAGACACCCAGTCAGCTAAAGGTCAGAACTAATGTCCCTCTATAGACACCCAGTCAGATAAAGGTCATTACTAATGTCCCTCTATAGACCCCCAGTCAGATAAAGGTCAGTACTAATGTCCCTCTATAGACCCCCAGTCAGATAAAGGTCATTACTAATGTCACCTATAGACCCCCAGTCATGTAAGGTGTAACCCTTACACTACCTGATCGATACAACATCATACCTGATGTTTTAAAGCATGTTATTCCAAACAATTTAGGAATGTTAGGTGATTTATGCCCTTTATGGCTTAAAACCAGACTCTGTATCAACTATGTAATTTTCCGTGGGAATTTTGCCATGGATCCCCCTCCGGCATGCCACAGTCCAGTTGTTAGACCCCTTGAAACAACTTTCCCATCACTATTGTTGCCAGAAAGAGTCCCTGTAGATTTTAAAATTCGCCTGCCCATTGAAGTCTATGGCGGTTCGCCGATGTTCGCCGGTTCGCGAACAGTTGCAGAGGTTCGCGTTCGCGGTTCGCGAACCGAAAATTTTAGGTTCGCGACATCACTATTTAATATGTCTGGAAAAGGGTATGTCATAAGAATTATTGATGGCATAAATATGTTCACCCACTCTCAGGGCGCAGCTGCCTCCTCGTTTTACCGACATAAATCTTGTTACACAAACAAGTTGCTACATATATTACTCCTGTTGAAATACAATTGTAAATTGATTTATTTCAAAGATTTCTTTTGTTACAGGATGTTCATACTTTTTTGTTGGTTTGATGTACTGACAGAAGCTACATCGCCCACACTTAAAGCATCCTTTTGGTGGTTGTAACCAAGATTCAAGTGAGGTGTTTTCTTTAAAGTGACTATGTACCAACATATCTTTTAAGTTGGTCCCTCTACGATAAGTGATAGGTATCCTAGTTGGTAAAATTGCTTTCAAGTCCTCATCGCTCCTCAATAGATGCCAATGCTTTGAAAGTATATCCTTGTTCAGTAAAGAGTCATAACCATAGGTCATAATACACCTGGTTATGTTCTCTGACTCGTTGTCACTGGGAGTAACATTTTTTCTCTCAATTGTGTTTGGTGCTATCAGGACTTTCTTCGCAATTAGTAACTCTGATCTTTTGCTACTTAAGGCATGTTGATAAGCTGATTTCAGGCATCTCTTATGATATCCTCTATCCCTAAACCTTTGTTTCAATTTACTCCTCATCAATACTGCAATTTCTCCGAATACAGAGATACTGACCCTTTGGAATACCTCTTTTCAGAGGTTCAAAGTCTTGACTCTTCCGGTGCAATAAGATATTAGTAGCTGCTTCCTTTCTAAAGGTGGAGGTTGTGATGTTACCATCCACATTATTTATATATATATATATATATATATATATATATATATGCATATATACACATATACATACATACACATATACGCTAAATATGTTATAGTGGATTGTAAGGTGGTTGAAAATCCCTCTGTAATCCAGTACACTTACATGTCTCGCACAAGGAAGATTTCGGGTAGTGATACGCAAATGAGGCTCAGAAAATACCACCTTTTTTACTTTAATCCATTGGGTTTCTGACTATGTACCCTAATACATGTCTATGTTCTTAAGCAGGGAGGGCAGGGCCCATACACTTAAAGGGATTCCCATGTTATATGGGCCTGAGGCAAAAAGGTGGTACATTTTGAGCCTCATTTGCATGTCACTACCCAGAATCCTTAGCTAAAGTATAAATATGCTACTTGAGAGAGATCACCGATTGGCTCATTTCAAACACTGCACTACACAGTCTGTGTATTCATGAGCTGCAGAGGGCTAACCCAAACAGATACATAAAGTTAAATAGATACATAGGTATATTATATTCCTAATGAAATCTAGAAACTTTTCACTCATTTTGAATATGAACAAATTGCAGTGCTTTGGAAGCTTCCAATCATTACATTATTCTTGAAGACCTAATGTATGTGCTAAAAGGCCAGAAAAGAAAAAAGTACAAACATAACTGTGACGGACCCTTTTCCAGTTCGCAATCTGACAGATTTGGAGTGTTTTTGCAAAGAAGAGTGGGCAAATCTTTGCCAAGTCAAAATGTGCCATGCCAATAGACTCATACCCAAAAAGACTGAGTGCTGTAAAAAAAACCTCCCTCCTCATCCTCAACCTCCCTCCTCAATCCCCCTCCTCCCTCCTCAATCCCCCTCCTCATCCTCAACTTCCCTCCTCATCCTCAACTTACCTCCTCATCCTCAACCTCCCTCCTCAACCCCCATCCTCCCTCCTCAATCCCCTCCTCCCTCCTCAATCCCCCTCCTCATCCTCCCTCCTAAACCTCAACCCTTTATAGTCAATCCCCCCATCCTCATCCTCAACCCCCTCATCCTCATCCTAAACCCCCCATTCCTCATCCTAAACCCCCCATTCCTCATCCTAAACACCCCATTCCTCATCCTAAACCCCCCTCCTCACTTTACCCCTCTAAATACCTCCCCCTCTCCCCTCACTTACCTCCATCTGCAGCTTCTGCTCCGGCCTCTGCTCCTTCCGGCGTCTTGACAAGGCCAATGCTAATGACGTGGCGCGCATGTGACGTCACGTCATTAGCATATACCGGGTGCCCACACCGGAAGGAGCGGAGGCCGGAGCAGAAGCTGCAGAGAGAGGTAAGTGAGGGGAAAGGGAGAGGGGGAGGTATTTAGAGGGGTAAAGTGAGGAGGGGGGTTTAGAATGAGGAGAGGGTGTTTAGAATGAGGAGGGGGAGTTTAGAATGAGAGGGAAAGAGACACTGAGGGGGTTAGAGAGACACCGGGGGAGAGTGACTCGAGTATAAGCTGAGGGGGCCCTTTTTAGCCTTAAAAAAAGGGCTGAAAAACTTGGCTTATATGGTAAATAATAAAACCTCTGATTTAGAACTTCAATTTGATAAGCTGGTCTCTGATCATAATACATTATTGTCCTATACCACAAAGATAGAAGGAAAAATCAATTAACTAATAAAATGTCCAACATTGAGGACAGATCAAGAAGATGCAACTTAAAAATTAAAGGGATAAAGGAATCCATCTCGAGGGAGGAGTTGCAAAAATTTCCTTTCGAAATTATTTCTAACACTCGTTCCTACATTGTCACAAGAGGAAAGCAGATTAGATGTGTTTCACAGGGTCAACAAACCAAATTACTTGGGAAATTTGGCTTAGGGGTAGAGATGTCGCGAATAGTTCGCCGGCGGACTTTTTTCGGCGAACATAGCATGTTCGAGTTCGCGGCAAGCTGCGAACATATGCGAGATTCGACCCACCCCCAATACTTTATCATTGAGCAAACTTTGACCCTGCATGCCACAGTCAGCAGACACACCCTTCTACCTCATGGACAGCAGCCATTTTGGAATCATAAGTACCCTGCAGTCTTACTGAGAGGAGGGACAGTTTGGATGATACTGCATCAATAGGGAAAACCATAGCTAGGCAAGTTTATTCAGTGTCCAGTGCAGTGCTGAAGGACTCTTGTGCATTATTATTATTACTAGCGTATTGCAATGAGATGTGTATGTTTGGAAAGTTGTATAGTTATTAATATACATATGGAGCAGTTTGCTCCATAAAAAAGTGGTCCGTATTAACGGCTCGCCTCGCTATGCGAGGCTCGCCTGCAATGAGCGCCTGTGTGTACTGTCAGTGTGCTTGGTGCTGTGAGTCTGTGTGTACTGTCAGTGTACTTGGTGCTGTAGTTCTGTGTGCACTGCCAGTGTACTTGGTGCTATGGGTCTATGTGCACTGCCAGTGTGCTTGGTGCTTTAGGTCTGTGTGTACTGTCAGTGTACTTGGTGCTGTAGGTCTGTGTGTACTGTCAGTGTGCTTGGTGCTGTAGGTCTGTGTGTACTGTCAGTGTGCTTGGTGCTGTAGGTTTCTGTGTACTGTCAGTGTGCTTGGTGCTGTGAGTCTGTGTGTACTGTCAGTGTGCTTGGTGCTATAGGTCTATGTGTACTGTCAGTGTGCTTGGTGCTGTAGGTCTGTGTGTACTGTCAGTGTACTTGGTGCTGTATATATGTGTGTACTATCAGTGTACTTGGTGCTGTGGGTCAATGTGTACTGTCAGTGTACTTGGTGCTTTAGGTCTGTGTGTACTGTCAGTGTGCTTGGTGCTATAGGTCTATGTGTACTGTCAGTGTGCTTGGTGCTGTAGGTCTGTGTGTACTGTCAGTGTACTTGGTGCTGTATATATGTGTGTACTATCAGTGTACTTGGTGCTGTGGGTCAATGTGTACTGTCAGTGTACTTGGTGCTTTAGGTCTGTGTGTACTGTCAGTGTACTTGGTGCTATAGGTCTGTGTGCACTGTCAGTGTGCTTGGTGCTGTAGGTCTGTGTGTACTGTCAGTGTGCTTGGTGCTGTAGGTTTGTGTGTACTGTCAGTGTGCTTGGTGCTGTGAGTCTGTGTGTACTGTCAGTGTACTTGGTGCTGTAGGTCTGTGTGTACGGTCAGTGTACTTGGTGCTGTATATATGTGTGTACTATCAGTGTACTTGGTGCTGTGGGTCAATGTGTACTGTCAGTGTACTTGGTGCTGTAGGTCTGTTTGCACTGCCAGTGTACTTGGTGCTATGGGTCTATGTGTAGTGTCAGTGTGCTTGGTGCTGTAGGTCTGTGTGCACTGTCAGTGTTCTTGGTGCTGTAGTTCTGTGTGCACTGCCAGTGTACTTGGTGCTATGGGTCTGTGTGTACTTGGCAGTGTACTTGGTGCTGTAGGTCTGTGTGTACTGTCAGTGTGCTTGGTGCTATAGGTCTGTGTGCACTGCCAGTGTACTTGGTGCTATAGGTCTGTGTGTACTGTCAGTGTTCTTGGTGCTGTAGTTCTGTGTGCACTGACAGTGTACTTGGTGCTATGGGTCTGTGTGCACTGCCAGTGTGCTTGGTGCTGTAGGTCTGTGTGTACTGTCAGTGTACTTGGTGCTGTAGGTCTGTGTGTACTGTCAGTGTGCTTGGTGCTATAGGTCTATGTGTACTGTCAGTGTGCTTGGTGCTGTAGGTCTGTGTGTACTGTCAGTGTACTTGGTGCTGTTAATCTGTGTGTACCGTCAGTGTGCTTGGTGCTTTAGGTCTGTGTGCACTGCCAGTGTACTTGGTGCTATGGGTCTGTGTGTACTGTCAGTGTGCTTGGTGCTGTAGGTCTGTGTGCAAACAAGGTTCACAGCTCTTCAACACAATGCTTCCAAATAGGTAAAGTCTATTCATTTATTAATGTATTACATGTTTCCTATTACACACAAAACAACATTAGCTCAGTTACAATAACATTGCCGTCATTTTTTGACGGGCAAGTCGCTAGTGTCATAATAAACACCACATGAACATGGCGACCACTCTCTTGTGGGATTCAGGTACGTCCACGGATTCATCCTCCATATATCTGAATAAGCCAGGAATGATATATAGAGGCCTACGGCGCTCATTGCCAAAGTGCTCCGTATTAACGGCTCGCCTGCAATGAGCGCCTGCAGCGCTCATTGCCAAAAAGTGGTCCGTATTACACATGATATAGTAATAATAATAAGAATAATAATAAAGCAGAAGACCTCCCCTGTGTCTCACCCCCACGTGTCTCTCTCCCCCCCTCTCCCCTGTGTCTCCCCCCCACTCCCTCCCATGTGTCTCTCCCCCCCCCCTCTCCCCTGTGTCTCTCCCACCCTTGCCTGTGTCTCTACCCCCTCTCCCTTCCCCAGTGTTTCTTTGCTCCCTCTCCTGTGTCTTTTCCCCCTTCCCTCTTCCCGGTGTCACTACCCCCTCCCCTGTGTCTCTACCCCCCTCTCCCTTCCCGTGTTTCTTTCCCCCCTTCCCTCTCGCCTGTGTCTCTCCCCCCTCATCTGTGTCTCTTCCCCCTTCTTCCCTGTGTCTCTACCCCCTCTCCCCTGTGTCTCTACCCCCTCTCCCTTCCCCTGTGTTTCTTCCCCCCTCCTCTGTGTCTTTACCCCCTTTTCTCTCCCCGGTGTCTCCTCACCACTCCCTCCCATTAGCCTCTTCCCCCCTCTCCCCTGTGTCTCTACCCCCACTCTCTCCTGTGTCTCTCCCCCCTCCCATGTGTCTCTTCCCCTCACCTCTCCCTTACCCTGTTTCTCTTCCCCCCTCTGCCCTGTGTCTTCCTCCCCCTCTCCACTGTGTCTTCCTCCCCCTCTCCCCTCTCCTGTGTCTTCCTCTCCCTCTCCCCTGTGTTTCCTCCCCCTCTCTCCTCCCCTGTTAGCTTCTATACGCATACATACATACGATAAGAAATCTGGGGGGGGGGGGGGGGGGGGTTACCCCTTACCCCCCCCCCCCCAGTTCCAACACCCATGTGTACTGTATAATATTGTATTGCATTATGTTATATTATATCACTAGCGATTTGCCTGGCACAAATGATGGGGCAATAAAGTTTGAAGCCATGGCAATGCTGTTTGCCACACAATGTGATGATTTTTGAACTCGGAGGACCTTCGGCGCTCATTGTGTCTCTTCCCTCGTGTCCTTCGTGTTTCGTGCTTTGCAACTATCAATCTTCGGCGCTCATCGCAAAGACAGATATATAAGTACAGTGTTAAATATATAATTTTTTTTGTGCAGTGTAAATTAAAAAATGTATTCAGGTCTCAGAGCATAATAAAGTGATTTAGATTTGTAACTGCTTTGAGAGTGCTATCGCTGGCAGCCAATGAGCAGTAATCCAGATATATAACTGCAGAGTAAAAAGTAAAACATTTTAGTGTAGTGTAAAGTCTACATTTTTATTTTCCATTACTAATTAATACTTATTAAATGAATGCACGATAATAACTATTGTGAATGAACAAATGTATTAGGAAGTGCGAAGCGTTAATTTATGTAAAGTAACCGCAGTGTATTTTTTTTATATATATTTTTTTTAATAATAATTAATTAATTAATTACTAAAATACTTTACCTATTTGTAATTAATATATCCAGTGATCAATAACCTGAAGAGCTAACAATCAGTTTTTATTTTCCTGCAGCTTACAGTGTACATTTGGACTGTTGGTGACCCGAGGTGTGTCAGCAATGTGCGCAGTGCACGAGGGGAAACCGCTTGTATAGTCGTGTAACGCGCCATTTTAGATTTGTAATGGTATTAGTTGCAAGTTAGTGTTGTAAAATGGCGGCGATTGTGTATGTGTTACGCGGCTCGCCAGCAGTTTCCATTATTTATAATAGTGTATTTTGTACCTCGTCTGTTCCTAGGTAAAAGTCGTACATGGCTGGCGATGTTTTGCGCGGTTTGGGGTCGTGTAGCCTCGTTTTCATTTTTTCCGGACGCCATTTTTTTTGTCGCTTAGCCGATTTACAAGTGCCAACTGGGGAAGACGTTACAGATATCACATATATAGTTGTGAGCAGGCGGGTTGTTGCTAACGCTGCGGGCTTGCGAAGCGAGGGCCAGAGTTGCTGGCAAGGAGCGCCGAGGGCTTCCACGTCGGCTGCAATGAGCCGCAGGCGGGACTTACACCATCAAATTTACGGACTTACCATCCAAAAATACGGGACTTAGAAAAAAAAAACATTACGAGCTCACAAAAATACGACCTTAACGCCCGGACCGCACGCACTTAAAAACATTAAAAACACAATAAATACACACAACAAACACATAAAAAGCTTACCCACAGCAAGGCGGGCACCGAGGACCTCTGCAAGTGAAGTTACACCTCCATTTAAGTCCAAATTCATGAGTTTAGACACCCGAAAATCACCTAAGTGAGAGAAAAAATGGCCCTTGAAAAAAAGAAAACGAGGCTACAGGACCCTAAACACGCAAAACACATACGGATTTTCCTAAAAAGCCGTACGAGGTAAAGATACACTATTAACAAGGACGCTAAATCATCCACACCCGCGTACCACATACACATTCCCCGCCATTTTACAACACTAACTTACACAATGCGGAAGTACCCAGCTACCCTAACGGCTTCCCCTCGCGCACGCAGCCTATTTACACTACACACTGCACACATTGCTGACACTTACACAGCAGCTCCACAGCACTGAAAACCTACATTGTATGCTGCAGGAACATGAAAACAGATTGTCAGCTCTTCAGCACAATGCTTCCTGCATATATTACTTACAAATAGGTAAAGTATATTCATTTAGTAATTATTTCATTAGCATACAAAAATACAAATACACAAAAAAAACATTATCACATTAAACATAAAAGCCATTCACTGCGCGCCTCACATCGAGCGCCAACGCTGCTCATAGCATACAAAGCCTTGCAATAAGCGCAAAAAACACATCACCGCCGACCAAAGAATAACAGCAAAAGCGTCTATCAGAAAAAAAATACAACCAACAGCCTCGCAATGAGCGCCGAAGGATCTCCGACCGCCAACAAAATGAATGTCTCGTCCAAACCATTGCCTGCCTTACAATCTTATTGCCGCCATTTTTTGATGGGCAAGTCGCTAGTAAATATATAAAGATCAAGATAATAAAAGTATCAGGAAATGTAACACAAAGATGCACGCGCGTCTGAATAATACGACAAATACGGATTTTTGTCATAAGTGATATGATCGCAGTATTGGGTCATAAACCCTAAACACTGGAATCTGTTACATACAATTTACTGATGATGTCATTAATGGGCTTCAAGGGGGGGGGATCTCTTTTCATACTTTTTGAGCGGTGCAAATCCAACATACGCAGAGCGGAAACGCCACATCTGTGGGACACACACAAAGGGGTTCACTTTGGGAGAAAAAAACAAACAAATATGAAATATTTAATAATCATATTTTGATGTTACCAACAGATAAGGAAACGAAACTGAGGTTATTATATCTAATAGTAGCAAGCCTGGGAGTACTGGGAGTAATAATAATGCAGCAGGAGGTCAGGACTAATGTCACCTATAGACCCCCAGTCAGATAAAGGTCAGTACTAATGTCCCTCTATAGACCCCCAGTCAGATAAAGGTCATTACTAATGTCCCTCTATAGACACCCAGTCAGATAAAGGTCAGTACTAATGTCACCTATAGACCCCCAGTCATATAAAGGTCAGTACTAATGTCACTCTATAGACACCCAGTCAGATAAAGGTCAGTACTAATGTCCCTCTATAGACCCCCAGTCATATAAAGGTCAATACTAATGTCCCTCTATAGACACCCAGTCATATAAAGGTCAGTACTAATGTCACTCTATAGACACCCAGTCAGATAAAGGTCAGTACTAATGTCACCTATAGACCCCCAGTCATGTAAGGTGTAACCCTTACACTACCTGATCGATACAACATCATACATGATGTTTTAAAGCACGTTATTCCAAACAATTTAGGAATGTTAGGTAATTTATGCCCTTTATGGCTTAAAACCAGACTCTGTATCAACTATGTAATTTTCCGTGGGAGTTTTGCCATGGATCCCCCTCCGGCATGCCACAGTCCAGTTGTTAGACCCCTTGAAACAACTTTCCCATCACTATTGTGGCCAGAAAGAGTCCCTGTGGGTTTTAAAATTCGCCTGCCCATTGAAGTCTATGGAGGTTCGCCGATGTTCGCGAACATTTGCGGAGGTACGCGTTCGCGGTTCGCGAACCGAAAATTTTAGGTTTGCGACATCACTACTTAGGGGATAAGGCCATTAGGAGCATTATGGCATTATATTGTAATAATGGTGCCTTTGTGGACCAGGGTTTGAAACTGATAGTTTCTACATCCATAACGGCTCTAGACAAGGATGCCCATTGTACCCACTTATTTTCGCGTTAGTTATGGAGCCATTAGCAGAAAAAATAAGATGCAATATTAATATTAAGGAAGTTGTTATGGGGAAAGTAAACCCCAAAAGTACATTATTTGCAGATGACATAGTTATTACAACAACAGAACCATTAATGTCAGTGGAATATTTACTAAAGATAATTCAACAATATGGGTTTATTTCCTACTATAAAATGAATCATAGTAAAACACTGGTGTTGATGATCAATATAGATGGTACAATAAAAGGCCAACTTAAAGAAAAGTTTGACTTTGATTGGTCGTCTAACCATTTTACACATCTTGGTATTGAATTTTCACCACGTTGGCACAATATAATTAGGAATAATTACAATACTGTTTTTAAGGATATTAGAGCAGTGCTTGATTCTTGGCGTAAGTTGAATCTGTCCTGGATGGGCAGGGTAGCAGCAGTCAAAATGTTTGTTTTGCCCAAAGTATTATATCTCTTTAGGTGTATTCCAATAAAGATTCCAAAATAACTATTTAAGAGATTTCAGGTTGCTATAGATAAATATATTAACAAATCAGGTAATTTAAAAGTTAAAAACTTGATTTTAAACAAACCAAATTACATGGATGACAAGATTCCTAGAGACGTTATAGCTAAATTTCATCATCTGTCAACCAGAGAGGCTATAGCAAAAGCTAGCTGCATGGCAAGAACTTTAGAGGTTCCTTATGAACACATAAAGATCTTTACAGACTGGTCCGCGGCAACACTATCTAGAAGGAAGGAATTTGTGAGGGTCACGCAATCACTAAGGAAAGAAGGAATAATATACAAATGGTTATCACAAGGTGGTTTATTAGTTTTGAAAGATACGCGCTGGTTTAAAATCAACTCTGTGGGGCAAGGAGAAGAACTTTTAAAGAGTTGGAAGATCCATTTTGATAAGGATGGTGGAGTTCCGAGAGCGTTAAAGTTAACTTCTTTGGAATGGCAACAAAAATAAATACGGGGAGAACATACAATTATTATTCTAAGGAATGATGACACTGATCAATATAGGTTCTCCATGTTATTTGTGTCTATTGTAGTGCTATTCTTGTTTTCTGTTTTTTTCCTCTTTGAATTCTAAATTTCTAGATTACTATTTCCAGGAGTGAGGGAGTGATAGGAATATAAGGATTTAACTAGTTAATAAGTACATTGTTTCACAAGATTTAAAGGGATAAGCGCTAGAAAGGTGTAGGCATGCGCAATTTACTTCTGGGTAGAAAATATCAGGATATGAGCTAAGAAAGCAACAATACACGCACAGATAAGGTCACACCTTTTAAAGGTGAAAATAATTTCATATTAAGAGCACTTTAGATTTTAGAGTTAAATCCTTAGAGGTTTATAGTTAATAACAAATTAGATTTTTTTGAAATGTTAAGATCATTGAAAGCACTGGATTTGAAGGGTATTATGCACTTATAGATATTTATTTAACTTATAACAAACATTTTTACGGGTTTAAGCAGTTGAAGTAATTAGCTGCTGTTGATAAAAATAAAGTAAAAAAGAGAATAGGAATACACATAGAAATAATATTAAGGGAAAAAGGAGAAAGGAAAAAGGGAAAAAAAGAATAAATAGAAAAAAAATGAATTAATAGAGTACAACTTATATTTTAGTAGAAATTACATATATTCAGAGATAATTTAACACTTAATATAATACCTTATAACTAGATATATTTTTACTTTTTTATTTTTTCCTCCTTGAGCAATACTTATAGTAATCAATACAACTGTCAGAATTTTAAAAGAAGTTTATTAGAACTCTATATCTTTAGAAGTTTACACAAATTTCGCCTACGATTTAGCTAAGAATGAGGAACTCTCCCCTCAAAGGGCCTAGCATTTTTTACACTGGCGCATAGCCCTGTAATTTTCTATGCTATGGAGGGACCATCGACAAAACTTATGTATTTATGTATGTATGAATGAATGGTTGTATGTATGTGTTTATCATAAATAATCCAATTTCCCCAAGCAATTTTATAGAGAGAGACTGTAGTAAAGGGAATAGAAAAAGGGGAAAGCAATTGTGTAAGCTGAAAATCAAAATAACTAAGATATGTCAATAAATGTAATGACTTTTAATGTCAGAGGTCTTAATTCGTCCTATAAAAGAAATACAATTTTCAGATTAATTAAACAAGAAAAAGCAGAAATAGTCTTCTTGCAGGAGACCCATTGGGATAAAAATGGCGCTGACAATTTTGGGCAGAACTTATTTGAAAATAGATATAATTCCATGTTTAAGAAAAAATCTAGAGGGGTATCTATCTGTAACGGAACCCATCACTGTTTTACCCTGTTTTATGGTTATTTAATTCTTGGTTAAAATATGATCCTACTATTATACTGTATGTATGTTGGTTTATGCTCTGCAGAATATTAGCCCAGACTATTGCAGACCTTGGCATAATAGATAATCCTATTACAGAGACTCCTCATAAGATAAGGAAGTCTATTGTATAAAGTGTTTTCATTCTCAGACATAAGAACAAAGAAGGATAATCTAATCAGTGTCTGATTGTATCAAAGTTGCCAGGTAGCCTCAGGGAGGTGTGACCCATTTATTGTCCTTCTATGTGTATTGTGTGGCCAACTATGGGGGATGTGTATTGCCTGTGGGAAGAGATGGGTATATATATTTCTGCACAACAAAATAAAGTCAGTATTCATGTGACTCTCAATTGAGTGTCGTCCAATATGGGAGGTCGGGGATGGTGAGACTGTAGGGCTTCTTGGATATTTTACCGTATACCAGCGGAGATATTGGATTTGTGTTCCAACTCCGTTACATTTGGTGGCAAGTGGCGGAATTGTTCCCACGGTCAGAAGGACAGCTACAGGAGACACCATTCCGTGGAGTACAAATTGAGGGCAACGCTAGTATCTTTACAGCGCTGGCTACAGCAGGATGGAACCGGCTAGTTTTCGGACAGCGTTCCATGATGAGGAGGAGGAGGCGGCCGCGGACTACAGGGATGCAGACAGAAAGGAACTCATGGAGGGAGACCGGGCAGAGGTTACAGTACTCCAAAGCAGACTGGCCTTTTTCCCAGGTACGCTTCCCATAAGAACCTTGAAATGGTTAATGACAGATGTCCACAAATACATAATGGAAAATCAGCGGGCACGGGGACAGTCCATCTTGGGAGCTGCTAACCCACCTCCCACCATTAACCCCTCCCCCAGCACTGCATCCAGGTGTTGGGAACTACCAAACCCCTCCACGGTACATCAGGTGCCACACGTGTAACCAGCAGGGCCACATGCAGAGAAGACTGTCCCAGAAACAGAAACCGCTCCACGTGGAATACTCCAACTAATTCCCCTCCCCAGCGACAGGGTGTATCCCAGGGAGCAGAAGGTGTCGTCCTTGCTCCCCAGCGACAGTGTGTACCCCAGGGAACAGAAGGTGCCGTCCTTCCTCCCCAGCGGCAGTGTGTACCCCAGGGAGCTGAAGGTGCCGTCCTTCCTCCCCAGCGGCAGTGTGTACCCCAGGGAGCTGAAGGTGCCGTCCTTCCTCCCCAGCGGCAGTGTGTACCCCAGGGAGCTGAAGGTGTCGTCCTTCCTCCCCAGCGGCAGTGTGAACCCCAGGGGGCCGAAGGTGTCATCCTCCCCCCCAGCGGCAGTGTGTACCCCAGGGGGCCGAAGGTGTCGTCCTTCCCCCCCAGCGGCAGTGTGAACCCCAGGGAGCTGAAGGTGTCGTCCTTCCTCCCCAGCGGCAGTGTGTACCCCAGGGGGCCGAAGGTATCATCCTTCCCCCCCCCCCAGCGGCCATGTGTACCCCAGGGAGCAGAAGGTGCCGTCCTTCCTCCCCAGCGGCAGTGTGTACCCCAGGGGGCCGAAGGTGTCGTCCTTCCCCCCCCAGGGGCATTGTGAACCCCAGGGAGCTGAAGGTGTCACCCTCTCCCCCCAGCAACAGCTTACCCTAACAAGGGGAGACACCAATCTCCCAAACGGCGCAGATGGGACCATGGTCTCTGTGCCTGACCTACCGAGATGCTGGACAGCCTGTCCAGATCCCCAACTACCCTCACTGGGACAACCGGAGTAGGGGGTAAGTACAAATTCCCCTCCCCAGCTAACTCCTAATGTGGCCCCAGGGTTAACAGAGGAAATGTTAACCCCCACCTTTCCCTGGCTACTGAGCCGGAATATGTCCCAAGTACCCCAGCAGAAGAGCTGAAAGCGGGGCAGAGTGCAGTCGGCCTCTGCCCTATCTTTGTCCCTTGTACAGAGCAGAATGTCCTGCAGGTTATACCAGCAGAAGAGCTGGCATCAGGGCAGAGTGCCGCTGGCCTCTGCCCCTCAACTTGTTGCCCTATCACCACAGCAAAATATCCAGGTGCCTGGTTAGACTTCCCCCCAAAGGGGAGATGGGTGACGAAGTGCCTTTTGCCACTTTGTCCTGGAGAGGACTCATTGCCAGCCTCCTGCCCTGCGACTATGGCCCTGGGACATATTGCCCTTTAAAAACAGTATTCGGCCATACCAGAGTGTATGTCACTCATTCTGGCCCTTTAAATACAGGGGGGTCATTCGGTACTTGCCCTGTGGGAGCGGTGATACCCCAGATAGCTATGCCATGGAGCCCATTCATATAATGAAAGACTATGGGAAAGACTTGCCTGGCAATTGAACTGTGTGAATAGGATCTGAGCGCTATTCGGTAGTTTTGTGCGCTCAGATCCCAGCTATCTGGGGATATGTGAAATGTGAGTAAATGTGAATTGCAGTAATGCTGATGGGTTGTCAAACTAGAGAATTGACCAACAAATACTTTTGTCCAGACATCCCCAGGCCGATCCGTTGGGATCAGACCGTGTATGCCGGGTTATTGTCACGGGGGAGGTGTGTAAGGGAACCCTTCACTGTTTTACCCTGTTTTATGGTTATTTAATTCTTGGTTAAAATATGATCATACTATTATACTGTATGTTTGTTGGTTTATGCTCTGCAGAATATTAGCCCAGACTATTGCAGACCTTGGCATAATAGATAATCCTATTACAGAGACTCCTCATAAGATAAGGAAGTCTATTGTATAAAGTGTTTTCATTCTCAGACATAAGAACAAAGAAGGATAATCTAATCAGTGTCTGATTGTATCAAAGTTGCCAGGTAGCCTCAGGGAGGTGTGACCCACCTATTGTCCCTGTATTGTGTGGCCAACTATGGGGGATGTGTATTGCCTGTGGGAAGAGATGGGTATATATATTTCTGCACAACAAAATAAAGTCAGTATTCATGTGACTCCCAATTGAGTGTCGTCCAATATGGGAGGTCGGGGATGGTGAGACTGTAGTGCTTCTTGGATATTTTACCGTATACCAGCGGAGATATTGGATTCGTGTTCCAACTCCGTTACACTATCTATTTTGAGAAAAAATAGAAAATTAAGGAGGAAATGGTGGATATTGACCCTGGAGGGAGATACATATTGTGGGTGGGAGAGGTTAATGAACAGAAAATTACATTAATGAATATGTATGCTCCAAATGTAAAACAGCTACCATTTATAAAGCCGATATTCAACAAAATTAAAAAATATGCCCAGGGTGGTTATAATGGCTGGAGATTTAATATAATTTGGAGATTAATCCAGATCTAGATAGGAAATCCCAAAGAAAGAGTAAAAATATATGTCACAACTGAGGAATTACTCACAACAATTTTTGAGATTAATAAAAAAACAATAATATGTTTGACATTTGGAGAGCGCTTCATCCCGATCCGAGGGATTATTCCTGTTTTTCTCAAACTCACAAGGCATATTCACAAATAGATCTGGTCCTTATGGACACTTTAGGTATGAATAGGGTTCACAAAACTGAGACAGGTCAGATTACAGTATCAGATCATGCCCATATTATGGTGAAAATAAAATTAGATAATATGCAATATAAAAGACCGGTCTGGAAACTGGACGATACTCTATTAGAAGATAAAAAGAAAAAAAAGATATTCCTTGAAAAGGAAATGGAGAAATGTTTTTAAATCAATGCCCAAATAGGTACATCTAGCTATTGTGGGGTGCGTTTAAAGCATTTACCCAGGGAATATTGATTAAAATCAAAATGCAACAAACAAAACAAAGAGGCTTGTTATTACGTAAATTATTAATACAATTGTATAAATTAGATCAAAGCAACAAAATAAAGCCAAATGACTCTTACTTCCAGTGAAATGAAAAAAAAATTAAAAAAATTAACCTCTGACAATAATTTGGAGGAGGCAACAGAGCTATTATTATCATGACAATAAAATCAGTAAAATCCATGCAAATAAAATTAAAAAGAAAAATGGAAGAACCAGAATTGAATACCTTTGGAGTGATGGTAAATACATTCATAAACCAAATAAGATTGCTAATACCTTTGCAAAACACTATCAAAATCTTTATAATTTATCGAATGAGTCGACCTTTAAAAAACCTACAAGAGAAGATATAAATACATTTCAGAGTTGGAAATTGAAGAGGCTCTATTCCAGAAGAGATGCTGAAGGTAAATGTAATCATGATACCTAAAATAAAGCAAGAACTACAGCTGTGTGAAAATTACAGACCGATCTCTCTAATGAATGTCGATCTGAAATTATATGCGAAGATACTGGCGAGCAGAATGAAAAAGCTCTTGAATAAATTGATTCCAAAATGATCAAACAGGTTTCATCCCAGGCAGATTTGGACAAGATAATGTTAGGAAACTAATGAATTTGATGTTGAGGGCAAAAAGCTCTGGTGCTCCCACCTATTCATGTCATTAGATGTTGAGAAAGCTTTCGACAGGGTAGGGTGGGAGTACATGGAAGCAACTATGGACATAATGGGCTTTGGTAAATTTGGCTCACATGCCATTGGGGCCTTATATTCTTCTCCATCGGCGGCAGTTACTAGCAATGGCTTTGTTTCAGATAGCTTTGTAGTCAGCAACGGCACAAGACAGGGATGTCCTCTATCCCCCACTTTGTTCACTCTGCTCATGGAGGCACTGGCGGAAAGCATCAGAGGCTCAGTAGGCATAAAGGTAGGGGAGGGAGAGCATAAGATTACGATGTTCGCAGACGACACAGTATTGACCTTATCACGACCAATGGTCTCATTGCCATGTGTGATGAGAATAATTGAGGAATTTGGTTGAGTGTCTAATTACAAATTGAATCCCCAAAAAACTGAAATTTTGACCTTTAATATCTCTGACGAAAATAAAAAATGGTTGCAGAAGCAATTTAAGTTTAAATGGGAAACTAACACTATAAAACACTTAGGAATTATTTTTAAGGAAGAAATAAATAAAATGATTTCGGATAATTGCAAGAATTTGTTCCATAAAATTCAGGAAATTTTAGATAGCTGGAAGGAACTAAAATTATTCTTTTCAGGGAGAATTTCAAGCATTAAAATGGTTATACTTCCAAGTGTCAATTATGTTTTTAGATGCATTCCTATAAATTACCCTCATATTGGGTTACAAAGATTCAAAGTTCCATTGATAAATTCATTCACCTAAAAAAAACATATTAGATTGAAAAGGTAATATATGGCTATAAAGTTAGGCCAAGGAGGGATTTCATACCCATTGTTAAGAGTGTATCAAGATGCAGTATTATTGACACACGCTTTAAAATGGTTATACCCTCAAGTTAATTATCCATGGTACCAAATAGAGAAGTCAGCGGTTAAAAATGAAGAGTTAAGAGCTTTAATTTATGTTCATAATTACCCTTCTGGATATATAACTGAAGAAAATTATATAGTTAAGAATATCTTGAGATCCTGGAAAAAACTAAATAATAAATATAAATTAGTTCCTTCTTTAAGTAGTATTACACCGCTTGAAATGTTGGCTAATTATTTTAATATATCATGGTCTAAAAGTTGGATCGAGAAAGGAATAGTAATTATAAGAGATTTGTACAGTATATTGAAAAGGAATTAGCCAAATAAAAGAAAAGTTTGGAATTCAAACACAAAACTGGTTAATTTTCTAACAAATGTGGAATGCTATAAACTCTTTAATATCTAGTGGAAAGTTTTCGGATAAAATGAACAGTTTGGAATTAAATATAATAAAGCCTGATCTTACTCACATGATTTTGAAAATTTATAATATCATTTCATTAGAATTGGATATGGATCAACCTTATGGTATGAAGTAATGAGAGAGGGATATGGGTAGATTGATATATTCCTCTAATTGGGCAAAAGCTTTAAATAACACCAATAAAATCATTAAAAACGCTGCCCAAAGGGAAACTTACTTTAAAACAATCAATAAATGGTACGTGGTACCTGCGAAATTATATCAGATTACTCACAAGACTGAGGACAAACTATGTTGGAGAGGATGCGGACATAGCAGCAATCATTTCCACATATGGTGGGACTGTCCTGGCATTAAACACTTTGGTTAGTGTTTTGAATATGTTTCGGAGGTACTAGGAAGGTCAGTTACACCAGCTGCCTACAGCGGAATACTGCATATTTTTTTAGACAAATTCACCAAAGTTGAAATAGCTTTTATGATTCAGCTTTTCACGATTGTCAAACAGTGCATTGTTTCAAAATGAAAACAAAAAAAAATCCCATTATTATGCAAGGTAGATTGCTATAGGGAATTGGAAAGACAGTTTATGTCAAGCGGACTAACATCACAAACTAAAAGTAAATGGGTTATTTGGGACAGGTTACAACAAAATTAAATATAATTATTTTCCATACCCCAAGCTATATATGGACTTTTTCTCCTCCCTAAATACAATATCTAATTTTCCTCAGCTTCATCTAAAGGTTAAACTAAAGAATAATTGTGCGGATGTGAATGTTGATGTTTTAAAAGCGTAACTGTTTAACTGTAAGATTGGAATCTTTTTAAGACCACATATGTTATGCTATTATGTATGTTGTATTATGTATGTCTTGTCTTATAATAAAAAATTATATAAAAAAAAAAAAAGGGATCTATTTTTTTATTTTTATTACACCAATAACAGCTAAAAATGTAATGTCTTAGGTTTGTTTACAACACACTCCTGACTGTTCCATGATTAACGACATCTGCCAACACCAAATGGTGTAGACCAGGGGTGCTCCTGGAGGGCCAGACACAGGCCTGGATTTGTGGATTTCCTTTCTGTGCACAAAGGAGTCAATCGGGATCACTGAAGAAGAAATAGTCTCACCTGGGTGCAGCATGGATATCAACAAATCCACAACCGAGTTTGGACACCCCTGGTGTAGACTCCGTGAGCACAAAGATTTATGGTTTCTCCCTGAACTTCATGATAACTGTCATTTTTAGCTGAATCCAACAGTCAGTTCCCTACATAGATGAATTTGTGAAGGGTTAACTATCTTTCGGCTTCTGATATCTGCACACAGCAGCAGTGTCTGGCTGTGTGGGGGCACTGCCAGTGACTCATGTAAACAGACACTTCATTTATTTATTTATTTTCTGTGAAAAGTCAACCTATTTCAAAATCGATTTCAACATGTTTTAAAAGAACTTTACAGTGGTGTGCTCCAAGTTGTCTGAATTAACTGGCCCTTTAAGGACTGGGTTGATTATGCTGCAGCAAATGACCTTTTTCCTAGGCTTCCTTTTTACATGGTAAAAATATGAAAAGTTTTTTAAAAGGCATAGTGCTTGTCTGTCACAGTATGTCACAGAATAAGAACGGAATGCATTTTTTTATTACCTTTACTCCATTTGCAGGTCTTATCAAGCATTACATGTCCTCCTTGGCTGCTGGATCGCTTTAGGGGGATTCCACGTAAATTATGGGGGGTGTTAATGCACAGTCATGCACATGCTCCATAGTTTAGTCTAAATCCTTCTACTGTGACTCCGTAGCAAAGGGAGAATTTAGTGCTTGATCAGAGCTGAAAATGGAGTCGCAGGGAATACAAATAAATGTTTTAAAAACAAAGTTTAATTTTTTATAATAATATCCTCAATTTTGATTCTTTCACATATTGTCTACAGGGGCAATAAGCCTTTAAAAAAAACAACTTTCATACAGTATTAGAATATTTCTCATGTACTCAATGTTACATAGTAATTAAGGTTGAAAAAAGACTTTCAGTCCATCAAGTTCAACCTTTTTAAGATCTCCTCTGATCTGCAATATGCAGATTAAATTAATGAATTAGTTGTTAATTAATTATTAATCAATTATTTTATTTTTATTTTATTTTTTAATTATTAATTAATCCAGAGGAAGGCAAACAGAAAAAAAAAAAACAAGTGAGACTTAGCCAATGGTCTCTTTGTACATGTGATCTAATTTGTATTTGTCTCTCTAAAACTTCAGCCTTTCACTCTTTTGAGATATACATGTCCATCCACAAGCCCACTGAAAGATGCAAGCAGTTTTAGAGTCGGACACTTTCCTCTTCCTTGATTCCATTCTTACTTTGACAGCATCCCATCCTAGACCTGACATTGTCCATCACTGATGTATATAGTAAGGGGTGAATACAGGGGTTCAAGGCCACAAGTGCTTTGGTCAGCTGGAAAGCAGAATGAATCTTCATAGACCATTTGAGATCTGGTTTATTTATCCGGTTATGGAGGTTGAGATTCCTCAAGATGTGGTAGGGCAGAAAAGATATGGAGTACAGAGCCACCACCACACACACCATGGTAATCACCTTCCTCTTTTCCCTGGATTCCAGGCCATGACTTTTACATACTGCTCGGGCAATGCCAATGTAGGACAGGAGAGTGATGATGAATGGAAGCCCACATCCAAACCCAGCAAGAAAGAGGCTGTACGGCATATAGGGCTTCAGCTGCTTGTCCAGCGCGGTTCCTATGCACTCCTGCTTGAGGCATTTGGACTCCAATGTAGAGAAAGCAAATACAGGAGAAGATATTGCAGCTACCACCAGCCACACACCCACACTGACTATTTTGGCATGCTTGCCCTCCACTTTACCCCTGGTATAGAATGGGAACACCACACCCAGGCAACGATTGACACTGATACAGGTGATAAAGAAGATGCTGCTGTAAAGATTACAATTGAAGAGGAAGCGTTCTACTTTGCACAGTGCAAAACCAAAAATCCAGTTTTTGCCCATGAAATAATAGGCTGCCAGGAGTGGTAGGGTCAATGCATAGGAGAGGTCACTCACTGCCAAGTTCAGAGAGAAGATGATACCCGCATGGCGCTTCTTTGGCCCTACAAGCCCCAGAAGCCAAATTGCAAAACCATTGCCCAGCACAGCTAGAAAAAACTCTACCACATACACTGGAGCCAGGTAGTTGATTTGGACACTAGAAAAGTCAGAACTGCAGTTTCCAGAAGCCATCTTATCAGCTGCCACTGAAGAGAGGTTGGTGAAGGATGACATACCTGCATGTGAAATATGGAGAAATATATTATTATAGGCATATTCATTTATACATAAATGTGTGTAGGCAAAAATGTGTGTTCTTTATATGTGAAATCACTGAACATGGCTATGTTTTGTATATAGATACTCATAATCATTATACAGTGCATGTTGATAATAAGTGTACAGGTAGTATCAGATAGCATCCTCATACAGTGATGTGTTGAGTATCACTCTGTAGATATTCAACATCATTATATAGTGCAATATATTCATTATTAGTTTATAGATACTAATCATCATTATACAGTGTAGTATGAGCATTATTAGTTTATAGATAATCATCATCATTATACAGTGCAGCGTGTCCATCAAATAGTATCTTCATTCATAATCATCATTATAAAAAACTAGCGACTTGCCCGTCAAAAAATGACGGTCAATAAAAGAAAGTGTTGAAATCCTGTTTCCCACACAATGTGAGTGTACTGTGTGCCTCAACTATATAGACCCCTCTAACACACTAATGAACGCATGTAATAACACTATAAGTGCCATGAGGGTCATCCAGGACCGTCATGACCCAATGTGTAAGCACTACACCATTTTAACCCGGTCACTTATGGGGGTCTATCCAGACCCTCATAAGCCTCTATTTAACGCCATCAGTCCCATAAGGGTATATTATGACCATTATGGGCCTGTTGCAACCCAATATTAACCACATAAGTGCTATGACGGTCCTCAAGGACCATCATGACACTAAGTATAAACACTACACTGCACTATACCCCCCCAATAAAACATTAAATATCAACTAAACACCCTCTACACTAACCTATTAACACCTACACTACACTACCTTCCCCCTAATAACCCCCTCCCCACCACTGTAATTACAGAAATCAAAAAACTAAAGTCATCAAAAATAAAAAATCTACATTACATAAAATAAAAAAACCTATAATCACCAAAAATAAAAAATGTACATTACAGAAAAAAAAAAATCTAAGTCACAAAAAAAAAAAATGGAACATTACAGAAAATTAAAAAAAATACATTACAACCCCCCCACTACAGAAAAAAAAAATTACACACCTGAAAATACATATAATACATACAATACATTTAAATACAACACAATACACCCGTATCTAATATACATCCACCAATCTAATATACATCCCCTATATCTAATATACAATACTATCTAATATACATGCCCCTATCTAATATACATGCCCCTATCTAATATACATGCCCCTATCTATCTAATATACAATACTATCTATGTACTATACATCCCCCTATCTATCTAATATACAGTACATGCTATCTCTATATAGCAACCCTAATTCTAAGCTACAATAAAATAATTAAGACCACTTACCTTTGAGATGTTTCTTCAGATCACCAACCTAGGGTAAAAAAGATAAAAAAAATTAATACAACACGTTTACATAAACATAACTAAACATTCTAAATATTCTAAATATTATACTCACCTTTCCAGCATGTCCCGTTCCAGCATGTCCCGTCCTGCATCATCTTTGCTTCTGCGGCGCGGCCCCTGTTAAAAAAAACATTACATTAGCACACATACATAAACATGAAACCAAATAAAATAAACACAATCTACATTATACTTCCCTCCCCGTGATGTCTCCGGCCTCCTCGTGTTGTGCCTCTGAAGCATCCGCACTCTTTGAAAAAAAACGACACACATCCGCCCTGGCGGATGTCTCCGACGCTAATGAGCTTCCTACGGAGTGTTCCAGAATAAAATTGGCAATGGCAGCTTCCGATTGGCTGAAAACGCTGTCTATCAAATTCAGCCAATGAGAAGACGCCAATTGTGAACCAATCAGGAAGGGATATACCCCAAAATACCACACTGATTGGATAACGCACCTGTCAATCTTTATTTGAACCAATCGGAAGGCTTTATTGCCATCAGCCAATCACAATGGAATACACCCCCACGTACTGATTGGTGAAGACATCTACACCTTCCCATTGGCTGTAATACTGATTGACATTGGCTATTGTCAATGAGAAAGCGCAAATCCTTCACCAATCAGTACGTGGGGGTGTATTCCATTGTGATTGGCTATTGTCAGTGCAACCAATCAGAATGCGCAGATGCGTCCAGCCAATCACCCTGTGGGAGTGTATTCCATTGTGATTGGTTTAAAAAAAGATTGACAGGTACATTATCCAATCAGAGTGGGATTTTAGGGTGTATCCCTTTCTGGTTGGTTGAAATCGCTGTCTATCAAATTCACCCAATCAGAAGGCACCATTGCCTTTTCTTTTTTTTTTTTACAGGGTGTAGCAGAAGAGGAGCAGGAGGAGGCCGGAGACATCGTGGGGAGGTAAGTACAATGTAGATTATGTTTATTTTATTTTTATGTTTATGTATGTGTATTAATGTTATGTTTTTTTTAACAGGTGCCGCAACGGAGAATAAGGACGGGACATGCCGGAAAGGTGAGTAGAATATTTAGAATGTTTAGTATTTACTGTAAACGTGTTGCACTATTTTTTTATTTAGTTTCTCCCTAGGTGGCTGATCTGAATGGACATCTACAAAGCTAAGTGGTCTTAATTATTTTATTTTAGCTTAGAATTAGATTATTTTATATAGATAGCATAGCATGTATTGTATTAGATTATGGTATTTATTTAGATAGATTGGGGGATGTATATTAGATAGATAGGATGTATTGTATATTAGATAGGGGTGTATTGTATTGTATGTATTATATTGTATTGTATGTATTATATGTATTTAATTTTCAGGTGTGTAATTTTTTTTTTTTCTGTAGTGGGAGGTGTTGTAATGTGTTTTTTTATTTTCTGTAATGTTCCTTTTTTTATTTTTTGTGACTTTAGTCTTTTTTATTTTCTGTAATTAGAGTGGTGGGGGTTATTAGGGGGTAGGTAGGTAGTGTAGGTGTTAATAGGTTAGTGTAGAGGGTGTTTAGTTGATATTTAATGTTTTAGTGGGGGGGTATAATGCAGTGTAGTGTTTATACTTAGTGTCATGATGGTCCTTGAGGACCGTCATGGCACTTATGTGGTAAATGTTGGGTTGTACCAGGCCCATAATGGTCTTAATATACCCTTATGGGACTGATGGGGTTAAATAGAGGCTTATGAGGGTCTGTATGGACCCCCTTGAGTGACAGGGTTAATTAGCGGTTTATGGGGGTCTCTATTGACCCCCCCTAAGTGACAGGGTTAATGAAGGGCTTATGGGGGACTTTATTGACCCCCATGAGTGACAGGGTTAATGAAGGGCTTATGGGGGTCTATATTGACCCCCATGAATGACAGGGTTAATTAGGGGTTTATGGGGGTCTATATTGACCCCCATGAGTGAGGTTGTTAAGGAAGTGCTCATGGGGGTCTGTATTGACCCCAATGAGTGACACAGTTAATGAAGTGCTTATGGGGGTCTATATTGACCCCCATAAATGACAGGGTTAATTAGGGGTTTATGGGGGTCTGTATTGACCCCCTTGAGTGAGGGGGTTACTTAAGTGCCTATTGGGGTCTGTATTGACCCCAATGAGTGACAGGGTTAATGAAGGGCTTATGGGGGTCTATATTGACCCCCATGAGTGAGGGGGTTAATGAAGTGCTTATGGGGGTTTGTATTGACCCCCATGAGTGACAGGGTGATAGTGTATATTCGTTTTCTTTTATAACGGGTCCTTTAAGGACCTGTAACGCAGGAATTTTGAATTTTCATTGCCGCGGGGGTCCCCGATCGCGTGCGATGGGGACCCCCACTGCGATGGTTAATGTTGGGTTAATGCAGGTCTCCGAGCTTATCTCGGATCCCGTGGGGTTAATGCGGGTTTCCGAGCTTGTCTCGGATCCCTTCTTGGGTAAGTTGTACGTGGCTGGGCTTGGAGCCTCGTTTTCGTTTTTTTCGGCGGCCATTTTTTCTCTCGCTTAGGGGATTTTCGTGTGTCTGAACTCAGGAATTTAGACTTAAATGGAGGTGTAACTTCACTTTCAGAGGTCCTGGATGCCCCCCCTTGCTATGGGTAAGCTTTTTATGTATTTTTTGAGAGTATTTGGTGTGTTTTGACTGTTTTTACGTGCGCGTGGTTCGGCTGTTATGGTCCTATTTTTCGTGCGTGTGGGTGTTTGTTACGTTAAGGTTGGTTCCGAGGTTGTTTTTTTTTCTAAGTCGTGCGTGTGTGTTTTTAACCGCGTGTGAGGCGCCTCTGAGCCTCCACCTCCGCAAATGCGGACTCTCGCTTCGCGAGAGTCCACATTTGCGGACAAACACAGCTGACGTTGGAGCCTCCACCTTCCGCAAATACGGCCCCTCGCTTCGTGAGGCTCCGCATTTGCGGAGCAAACTGCATCCCTCGCTTTGCGAGGGATGCAGTTTTTGCGAGCGAGTTCGCAAAGCACGACGACAAATCGTAGTTTGACAACTACGATTTGTCGTCACGCTTTGCGAGCATTTGTGGAGGGTCCGCATTTGCGGAGCAAACTGCCTCCCTCGCTTTGCGAGGGATGCAGTTCTTGCGAGTTTGCTTCGCGAGCTCGCAAAGCGTGAAGACAAATCGTAGTTTGACAACTATTATATGTGATACACAGCATATTAATAATAATAATTTAGCACTCACATACATCTGATGAAACAAAGTTATTTTTGAACGTTAAATACTAAATATTGTTTTTTTATTAACTGAGTAGCAATTGTAATATTATTACTGATGCACAGCTATAACATCTACCTGTTTAGCCTTTAAGGTAATACAAATTCCACAAATTGCTGGGGCCACTGATGCCATAAAAATAGTTAGGCCGTGGGGTTCGTGGAATTTGTATTACCTTAATGGCTAAACACATTTTCTTGATTTTGCCTGCATCTATTTAAGCTTAATTCCTTTAAGCACATTACTATGTCAATATGGAAAATTATTTATTTTTCTAATGATTATTATTATTGTTTATTTGTAACGAGCCAACATATTCTGTAGCGATAAACGTGCATTGTGTTGTGTTCAAGGAAAAACAATATTAACACATTACAAAAAATGCAGGGCTTGTCTTTTTGAGCTCAGAATCCAGTGTCCATAGTGCTTTTCCAAAGCACCAAGCAAGATTGAAAACTCACAGACAATTCTAATGGTATATTTGTCAATTGGATTACATGCAATATTTAAACAATCTAATGTAATTATATGCAGTAAAGAAATAAAAAATTGTGTTTTTTGCTCAATGTGTTTTTACAGCTCATCCCCCCCCCCCCCCACAACCAGCAAGAAATAGTTAGTACCCTGGTTAGCACACTACCACTGTAAGGAAAAATAATAAAATAATGCTGGATTATTACAGTTTCAATTGTACAAACTAGGAGTTTGATTTCTTGTTTAAAAGGACCATTGTATGTTATTTTAAAGTATACTGCCCATGCAGCCAGTTTTAAAAAGAATGAGAATTAAGAATGTTATTAAAAAAAACAAAAAAAAACTGGGTCCTATCCTCTTATGGTAGCGCAGCACAAGGCAGCAGCAGTGGCGGTGAGCATCCGCTAGATGGCGCTGCCAATATTCCGGTGCATATCATAAAGTCAAGGCTTAGGTAAACTGTTAGGGTTGGTTCAAGGGTTAGGCTAACATTATAAGCTTAGAACTTCTCACATATTGCCAGCGCCATCTACAGGTTGGAGGCCACACTGCAGCGACGGACCTGTCCCGGCACCATAACAGGAGAGATCCAAAAAGTGAAAATTACGTATTTTTAGAAAGTTTTATTTTTATTCCATGTGAGACTCCACTTGCGGCTCTGATCAAGCACTACATATTCTCCTTTACTGCTGAGTCACTCTAGAGGATTTTATGTAGTCATGTGTTCGTTTGTACTGTCCATCCAAGCTCTGTGAGTGAGCCCAGAAGCAGCTCCATGCACATACAACTATAATTTACATAGAAGCCTCCTAGAGTTACTTGGTAGCAAATGAGGACATGCATTGCTTGATCAGAGCTGCAAATGGAGTCACATCAAATACAACATTTTAAAAATAGGTAAGTTATTTTTTTTTTTGTGATGCTGGTTTCATGGCCAGTATGCTTTAAAAAAAAAAAAAAACTTTCATACAGTGGTCCTTTAAAGGAATATGGAAGGTTTCTGGATTTCACTTCAGATATATTACACCTATTTTTTTTTTTTTTTAAAGTACTTTTTTGGACTAGACCCATACAAATAGGACCTGAAGTCAAATCTAGTCATGAAGACATAGAGTCCACCAGCAACATGCTGCCTAATTTGAAACATTGCACTGTGTCTTCATGAGCTGCAGATGGCAGACCCACGCAGGTTCCACATGCCTATTGATTGTATACTTTTAAAGTCATAGTATATATTTATTGTTTGCAACCAAACTACATTCTTTAAGGGCTGGTATAAAAAAAGGCAACAACAATATTACAAACCTTTAATAAATTGAACAGACATATTATAAGGAGATGCTATGCATAACTAACATTGTATAGAGTAGATAGCAGTATTTAGAAGGAGCATGTAAGCCTCATATATAGTTTTATACTAATTCTGTTTTCTTAAGATGGACATTTATAATTTTACCAGGCAAGGTAGGGGCTGGATATTTGGGCTGCTGAGTTTTTGATCAAACTAGTAGCATCGAAAATCGACTTTAATGTGAAGTGTTCGGTCAATTTGAGTTTTCTGTACAATTACTTTCATGTCAAGTTAACAATGGCAGGGTTGAGAGAACTAGTTTGATAATTGACTTCAGAAGACATCAGTAAATGTGTTTAATGCAACTTTCCTGCCATGTTTTAAAAAGTAGGGTTTTAATACATATATTTGCATTAAAGTCTCACTCCACCCAGTATAACTTACAATTGAAAATATAAAAAATGTATAATATTATAATATTGTATTTTCAAGTGTAAATTATGTTGTAGTGAGATTTTACTCCAACTTTCCCATATTTGAAATAGTAAGTTTTTTATCCATTTGCTTTTGACACATTTACAAAGTCCTATAAATCGGAAAAATATTTATGTTACTTTGACAGAAAACAGTAGAAAATCAAATCAGAAATCACAATATCAAAAGTCTATATAAGCCAGTACATGTATACAAGACATTTTCTACTAACTCTAGAAAAAAACAAGAATTACAGTGTTATTATATAAACATATACACATCCAATGGGAAGTTTTATTAGTACTGCTGCTAGGGGTAGGTGCTCCTTTATACTCTGAATATTTACTCCAGTATTTGAAGCACTTATCCTCTTTATACAATATTGATTTTATTAAACATCCCCGAATATACATGTAGCTATTAATGCACAAGTACACACATGTAGAAACACAGCCCACAAGCAATGCACACAAACACACCCACATTAGAAAAATCTTACAAGAGCAGCCGAGCTATTTCCATACTATGCAGAAATAAAAGACCCCCACCCTCACCCCACTGAGACCCCTGATTGATTTAGGTTACCAGATATATGCTCGCTTGTGCCAAATAAAGTTCCTCTTTGGTCATTTAATCCTTCTTGCTACTGGAAACAACTGCTCTGAATTTTCCACCTCCTGAGTATGGCTGTGATACCTCCCCCCATTCATTTACCCCTGCCCCCACCCCCATCCTGTGTGATCACTCTCCCTCCCACAATACAAGAAGGTTCTGTGCTGTGTTTCTGTACAGGAATTAGGATTTGGTTAGCAAACCCTAACCAGCTAACCAAAAAGCTCATATAAATAAGATTAACAACTTTTTAATCATCCAGAATATATAACTTATGTTTTACTTAATTTTAGACATATAAATGTGCACACAAATGTACACTTTTTTTATATCCCATTTGTTCAGTTATGCAGACAGCCAAAATCTATATTATTTGTCAGTTGTATTAATGCATGTATTGTAATAAAGTGTTATTACAGATTTTGGCTTCCATGTGCCCCATTTGTCATTTGTTGTATAAACATTTTTTCTGCTTTAAATATTAATTTATGCCACAACAAGGAAATCACAGAAAATTGTTCAAGCCCTAAGTGAACACAAGAGATAGATCATGTAAAATAAACCTATATATAGAAATAAAATGCAGGCTATCTGTCTAAGGCTTTTGTCAAATGAACCATCTAATCTATCTGCTATATAAACCTTTGGTGTATTTAGCTTTTATGCTACCCTTAAGCTCCCATCTCCTCCTTTTAGTATATAGTATAGTATTTGAGGTTGAATAAAGACTGTTAGTCCATCAAGTTCAACCTTTTTAGTTCTCTCTTGATCTTTTTAATATGTGGATTATTTGTTATTAATTGTTAATTGATGCAGAGGAAGACAAACAGAAAGAAAAAAAAAACATTGAAACTTTGCCAATTGTCTCATAAGGGGAAAAAAAAGCAAAATTCCTTCCTGACCCCAGAAACTGGCGATCAAATTTCTCCCTGGATCAATATTCCTTCGCTAGTTATCTAGGATAGCCTTGAATGCCTTCTTTATTCAAAAATATATATAACCCTTTTTTGAAGTTATCTATTGAATTTGCTGTCACCACCTTCTTTAGTAGAGAATTCCACAGTTTAAACACCCTAACTGTGAAGAACCATTTTCTTTGTTTAAGGTGAAACCTTTTTTCCTCTAACCTCAAGGGATGTCCTCTTGTCAGTTGAAAATCTCTAGTTATAAAAAGTTCACTTGACAAAGCCTTATATTGACCCTGGATGTATTTAAATAGGGTAATCATATCCCCTCGCAGATGTCTTTTTTCTAGCAAAAATAAGTTTAACTCGGTTAGTTTTTCTTCATAACTTAGCCCCTCCATTCCCCTTATTAGTTTTGTTGCCCTTCTCTGTACTTTTTCCAGGTCTAAAATGTCCTTTTTATGAAGAGGTGCCCAAAATTGTACTCCATATTCCAAATGAGGGCGTACTAGAGATTTTTATAGTGGCAGAATTATATTTGCTTCCCTTGCATCTATAACCTTCTTAATACCTGCTAATATTTTACTTGCCTTTGCAGCTGCTGCTTGGCATTGAGCACTGCTACCTAGGTGGTTGTCCACTAGTACTCCCAAATCCCTTTCAATATCAGATACTGCTAGATTTGCTCCATTAAGATTATAAATTGCATGGCTATTTTTCCTTCCCAAATGCATAACCTTACATTTATTTGTATTAAATGTCATCTGTCATTTTACCGCCCATTTCTCTAATTTATGCAAATCCCTTTGTAGGGAAAGTACATCATTATCTGTGTCATCTGCAAAAATGGAGACACTACTTTCGAGTCCTACTTCTACATCATTAATAAATATGTTAAAAAGGAGAGGACCTAATACTGAACCTTGAGGAACCCCACTTACCACATTAGTCCAATCTGAGTATGTTCCATTTACAACAACCCTTTGCTTCCTGTCTTTTAGCCAGCTCTCGATTCATGAGCAGATATTTACTGCAAATCCTGTATCCCTTAGTTTGCTCAAAAGTCTCCCATGAGGCACTGTATGAAAAACCTTTGCAAAATCCAAAAGGACTACATCCACTGAGTTGCCCTGATCCAAGTTCCTACTAACCTCCTACTTAGACATGAACTATCCTTCATAAATCCTTGTTGACTGCTACCTATGATCTTGTTCAAATAGACATATTCTTGTTTTCTGTCCCTTATTAACCCTTCTAAAAGCTTCCCAACTACAGATGTGAGGCTCACTAGTCAATAATTCCCCGGATTTGCTCTTGCTCCCTTCTTAAAATAGGTACCTCTGCTTTTCTCCAGTCATCTGGTAAAGACGCTGTGGTGAGTGAGTCTTGAAAGATTAGATATAATGGCTTGGCTATTTGCCTTTATTTGTAAAGCACCAACATATTCTGTATCACTACACTGGGGTTACATATAAAGCAAAATACAATAATTAAACATAGCAAAATAATGTGTGTCTCTGTCTTTGTGCTTAAAGGGATATGAAAGTTTAATTAATTAATACATTTCTGCACTCTATAGGCATATATATATATATATATATAGCAGCCTATTTGTATGAAGCACATCTCATAAAACGTTTTATTTTTTGATTAACATCTAAATATCCTCATAATGATTATGTTGACACCTCCAGGGGTTGTCTACAAAGGCATCGGATCCCCCCAATCAGCATGCAGCATCAGGGGAGCAATATTAACCCACTATTTACCTGCTGCTGCTTGCTCAGCCAATCTCCTTGCAGCTTCCTGTCTGTATGTCAGCAGCAATACATAGCATATTTACATAGCAATACATAGCTGTTTACAGGTGGATTTTCCTTTACAGATGAAGGCTGATAAATTGCAGATTGCACTAATTGTGCCCAGGTGAGAAGGCAGAAGTTAGTATAAACAGGGAAGGGGCGAACTTGTGAGCTTGCGAACATTTTCGGTATCAGGTGCAGTTCTAGTGAAGTGTAGGTGTTTAAATAGGGGTAGGGACTTCAAAGAAAAGGGAGGGCAGATTTATAGTACAAAGGAGGAAAACTTTATACAAATATATTATTTTATCTTCTTTATTTTTCCCACTGAAGTTTTGTAGACAATAATAATAATGAGTCAGTCCAGAGGCAACCTCACTCAGTGTACATCCTGTCATATGTATGCAATACTGGAACAGATGATCCAGGGTCCATACCTCTGTGACAGGTGTGAGCATGTTGCCTCTCTGGAAGCTCAAATTGGAGATCTGGAGCAGAGAATTACAGCACTTGGTGATATTGCTCCACTGGAAGGGGGGTTGGTGCTCACTGAGAAAACTTTAGCTGGGCCTAGCATGGAGGGCAGAGATGGGGTTATTGAGAATGTCCAGGGAGGTAGCTAGGTTACAGTTACAAGGGGAAGCAGGGGGAACAGGAGAAGGCAGGCCAGTTCTGAGTTGGCAAACACCAACAGATTTGCCAGATTGAGTGAAAATGTTGGGGATGTCCATTCAGGAATGGCAATGCCAGATACAGCTGTTCCCTCTAACAGCCGGGAGAACAGCTCTACTGGAGGAGTGGGAGGGCAGCATAGGCAGAGCAACAGACAGGTTTTGGTTGTAGGGGACTCTATTATTAGGAAGGTAGACACCCCCAGGATTTGTCACCCAGATCCCAGCAATCGAACAGTTTGCTGTCTCCCGGGTGCTCGGGTTCGTCATGTTGTGGATCGGGTAGACAAATTATTAGGAGGGGCTGGAAATGAACCGGCCATCTTGGTTCATATTGGTACCAATGACAAAGTTAGTGGAAGATGGAGTGTCCTAAATAATTATTTTAGAGAACTAGGTAATAAGCTGAAGGCAAGGACCTCCATCGTAGTATTTTCTGAGATACTACCAGTGCCACGTGCTAGCCCAGGGAGGCAGAAGGAGCTTAGGGAGGTTAATGCGTGGCTAAAGATGTGGTGCACTAAGGAGGGGTTTGGGTTTTTAGAGCACTGGGCTGACTTCTCACTTCGGTACAATCTCTACAGTAGGGATGGATTGCACCTTAATGATGAGGGAGCTTTTGTACTAGGGGATAGGATGGTAGAAAGGCTGAAGGAGTTTTTAAGCTAGTAGTTGGGGGGGAGGGACTAGATATAAGTAATGGGGTAGAGGGTATAAGGGATGAATTAACAACTCATAGGGGAGGAGATGGGGGGAGTGGTAGTATAGTCAATAGGGAGGTAGTACTAAGTAATTCAAGTACAGTGGCAGGCACTTCAGAACTACAGACTCATAACATAAGGTGTATGCTTGCTAATGCCAGAAGCTTGCCATGAAAAATGGGAGAGTTAGAATTATAAGCAATTAATGAAAAATGGGATTTAATAGGCATTACTGAAACGTGGTGGGATGAATCTCATGACTGGACTGTTAATCTGGATGGTTATAACCTTTTTAGGAAAGATAGAGGCAATGGTAAATGAGGAGGAGGGATTTGTCTGTATGTTAAGCCTGAATTTAAGCCTATAGTCAGAGAAGATATTTATGGTGGACCTAGTATATAGCTGAATGTTTGTGGGTAGAGTTAAATAGCGGAGCAGCAAATTCCAAAAGAATATTAGTAGGAGTATGCTATAAACCCCCAAATATGGCTGAAAGTGAGGAAATACAATTATTGTTACAGATTGAAAATGCAGCTAGGCATGGTCAAGTTCTAATAATGGGAGATTTTAATTACCCTGAAATAAACTGGATAAATGAGACCAGCAGTTCATCTAAGGGGAGCAGGTTCTTGAGTACACTCAGGGATCAGTATCTGGCCCAGGTTGTACAACAGCCTACTAGAAATGAAGCTATCTTAGATTTAGTCATCACAAATAATATTAATATAGCATCTAATGTTGGAATAGGGCAACCTTTGGGAAACAGTGATCACAACACAGTCTCGTTTGAGATTGAATTGAAAAAACTAAATTTTAAGGGGCCAACAAAAACTCTTAATTTTAAAAGGGCAGATTTTAACGGTCTAAGGGCAGCAATACAAAGTATAGACTGGGACAGAGAACTGGCCGGTAAAAACACTGACCACAAGTGGACAACATTTAAATCCTTACTAAATATACATACACATCGGCATATACCGTGTGTGAATAAAAGTAAAAGGAGTAAATCCCATCCAATGTGGCTTAACAATGATTTAAAGATCAAGATACGGAGTAAAAAACAGGCATTTAAATTATACAAACAAGAGGGGACAGAGACTGCTTTACAGGAATACAGGGAAATCAACAAGGCTTGCAAAAGGGCGATTAGACTGGCTAAAATAGAAAATGAAAAATTAATTGCAAAATAGAGTAAGACTAACCCTAAAATATGTTTTAAGTATATTAATGGGAAGAAGGCGAGAAAGGAAGCTATAGGAACATTACAATGTGACACAGTCATCTGATAATTAGTGACCAAGAAAAGGCAGATGAGCTAAATAGGTTCTTTTCTTCGGTATACACAAGGGAGGTACCAGTGGTTGGGACACGGCAACATAATGGGGCTACACTACCTTTGCCAAATAATTGGTTAACACAGGAAGTAATCCAAAAGAGGTTGGAAAAACTAAATGTTAATAAAGCCCCGGGTCCTGATGGAATACATCCACGGGTACTGAGGGAACTGGGTTCTGTAATAGCCAAACCATTATATTTAATTTTTCAAGATTCACTCAACACAGGGTCTCTACCAGATGACTGGAGAAAAGCTGATGTGATACCTATATTTAAAAAGGGAGCAAGAGCAAATCTGGGGAATTATAGACCAGTGAGCCTTCTGTAGTGGGGAAGCTTTTAGAAGGGTTAATAAGGGATAATATACAAGAATATGTCTATTTGAACAGGATTATAAGTAGGAGTCAACATGGATTTATGAGGGATAGGTCATGTCAAACAAATCTAATTAGTTTCTATGAGGAGGTTAGTAGGAACCTGGATCAAGGCAACTCAGTGGATGTAGTCTTTTTGGATTTTGCAAAGGCTTTTAAAACAGTGTCACATGGGAGACTATTGTGCAAACTAAGAGATACAGGAGTTGCAGTAAATATCTGCTCATGGATTGAGAGCTGGCTAAAAGACAGGAAGCAAAGGGTTGTTGTAAATGGAAAATACTCCGATTGGACTTATGTGGTAAGTGGGGTTCCTCAGGGTTTAGTATTAGGTCCTCTCCTTTTTAATATATTTATTAATGACTTAGAGGTAGGATTGGAGTGTGGTGTGTCAGGGGTTTTACCTATTAAATATATAAATGAGTATACTCCTATATATATATATATACCATTTCATTATATTTTTCTGATTAAATATATCCTTTTAATATTTTAATTAATACACATATAGAAATTCCTCAAACATAACGGTGTTTGATATCATCGGATAGGAAATATCTTAAACTTTTCATATCTATGTGTTATGTTATACCTATATTGCACATCATCATTTTATTTTGAGTTTTTAATTTTATACACATATTCCAATTTTTCTGAGCTTCACTAAATGTCTACATTGTAATGAGAATGTAAACAGTGAAACCATCAAAAGGCTAGTCATTAGTATTCATACTAGATTCTTTTGATCCACAAATGTCATGAAATAGTCACACCTCAAATTGGAGACGAGAAATCCACCATTTGGCTCTTGTACTGACACTGTTTGTTTGACTGTGCATTTGATATTCATGTATCCCCACTTAACACAATAGTGAGAAATAGTTCCAGGATGTGATAAAGTGAAATCTAGATAAGAATAGCTATTTAAAATACGCCTAGGACAAAGAAAAAAAAAAGAAGGGAAAAGAGACACAAAGAGGAGAGAGGCTGACTGACACACATGCAAGACACTAAGAAAGAGAGGACATATTTTTGATTCCTGCTATATTTAATTTTTCATATAATAATCGATTTGGGATTATCCAGGCTGACTCTACATGATATTGGGTTGATTCTGGTATCTGGTAATGTATAGATTTAATTTCAAACTTCTGTGATATAAAAGATAAATTGATCTTATTTATTCCACTAAATCAATTATATCACAGAAGCCACCAATATATCTACTGTAGGTATTATTCAAATTGTGATATATTTTCCTTTGTTCCAATAGTATTTTTGTTATTCAATATATGGTTTCACCCCATTATTAGTTATATAGGTCTATTGGGGTATATTATATATTTTGCCAACAATATTATTGTGATTTACTATATTAATAAGATTGATTATCGTGTTTATTTTAAATAGCTAAAATAAGAAATATTGATTAATAGTAATTTATTGTTATTTTCTATAACCCTAGAAGATTTTGTTGATATAGAAGTTAGAAGGTTTTTCTTGTTTTATTAACATTTATCGTATTAATATTGCAGTAGACTTAATTGGGTTATTGACATCTGAAAATCATATAGTACTGTTTAGAACTTTTTATTTACTTTAGAATTCGATTTTGATATTGATAATAAACGCTGTTTTGTTTAAAAAGTGATATTTACCTATGAATTGACGTTAGACTCGGACAATAAGTTAAATTGACTATTTCAAATATCATTTTACTATAAATACCACGACATAATTTGGAGGCACTGCTTGAGATAACGTCTTTATAGATAAGTGAATTGATATTTATCAGTTTAAAACTTTTTAATACAACAGCGTTTATTAAAATAAAAACAAAATGGCAGAAGGCCGATCCAGTTCAGAAAGGACAGGGGTGTTGTCATTGGATGAGATATTGAAACTAGATGCAATGGGATGTGAAACATTGATCAAAAGTTTAATAAGCAATGTGTATCCTCTGTGTGAATACCCATCAAGATTGTCAGAATATTTTAGTAACATCAAACCGATAATTGATGGAAATGCCATAGACAATTGGAGTCAGAAGACAGAATTATTACCGAATATTAATGGTGTCATAAATGCAGTTCAGGATAACTTTGAACGTAAAAAGAATCTTGCCCGTGAAGCGATTAGCTGGATGGAAGTTGCCAGATACTGGAAAGGCCAGACTATTGAAAAGGAGGTGGTCATAACTGGTTTAAATAAGACAATAAATGAGATATCTGAGGCATGCAACCATCTGAGAGACTTACACGAAGGTAGGATAAAAATGTCAGAACATCAAGTAGTTAAACTGGGTGAGTTAGAAAAGGAATTAGAAGATGCTAAGGAAAGATTACAAGGATATGAGGGATTAACAGCAATGTGTGATAAATTAATGAGGAAATTAGGGGATTTTCAAATAAAATGGGATGAGTTATCTGAAGACAGAGATAGAAAAACTGGCCAAATTGAAGCGTTGTCTGGGCAATGTGATCATTTAGCTCAAAAAGTAGATCAGGCTGAGGCACTGTCTCAAAAATACTTACAAGACTGTGAGGAGTTAAAAAGAGAAAAATCAAGTTTAGAAGATAAACTTACCACCCTTACTAATGAAATAACTAAAAGAACAATAAGAGAAGCTGAAAATTACCAGGAAGCTAGAAAGATTCAACATTTACTTGATAATGCCCAAAAGGAGATTAAAAATTACCAGCAGGATATTGGCAGGTTAAAAGCAGATCTAGATAAGGCCCAAAATCATGTACCAGACATAACGATTGCCAGGCATCCTAGAGATTTTGATGAGGAGTTTGATTCATCCCCTTCAAGGGATACTCATAATAAGAAATTATCTTTCCATGAGACAGCGCAGGCTATCAGAAAATTGGTAAAGCCCTACACTAAAGGATCTAAATTATCCATTGAGAATCACCTAGATACTGTGGAGAGAATCATGCTTGAATTAAATGTACGGGGATCTCATGCAAAGATATCATATCTCCCTTGGTCATTTGATAATTCATATACATCATTCTTTACTTCCCTTCAAGATAGCGATATAACTGATTGGGATCAATACAGAGCAGAGGCGAGGAGGTACTTTTCTGAATTTCGTAACCCCCAAGCAATCTCAAATGCCAGCCTGACGAAAGTCCAAAATAATTTTTAGTCACATTAAAACATGCATATCGGCAGACAGATAAAAGAGCAGATATAGAATCCGCAGAGTTCAAGAGGATATATTTTCATGCCTTACCATCATTTATGAAAAGAAATATAATCAGAGATTATGATGACTCTAAACCACTCAGCTGGTTGGTAAACGAATGTTCCAAGATATATGAGATTCAACAGGATGAGGAAAATCGTTTTAAACGTAAAGAAAAGGGCCAAATCCATAAAATAGCGGAAATCTCTATCCAACCAGAACTACCTTTCGAAACAAATACTAAATCCTATGCTGATGTGGTTAAAAGCCAAAATAAACCAAAATACATTCCACCCAAACCTAGACCTATAAAAGTTACCCCAGAAAGGCCCCAAAATAGAAATAATAACTTTTTTTATGTAAGCCCAAATTACAAAGGAAATAATCCTATTAGAGATTATTGGTGGCAACCTAAAAACCCCAATGTAGAAAGAAGATTGAGCTCTCCAAGGCCCAGTACTTCAGAAAATTCAGAAAGCCAAAGAGTTACGAATAGGTATAACCGAAACCAAAATGTAGAACAAAACTCTAACCTAGAGGAGCAGGTTAAATTACTGACCCAACAAATGACTGCCCTCATGGCAGGAATGAATATGCCGGGAAATCAAACACTGAGAGCCCAGCCAGTCCAAAGGGGACAAAATTCTGAAAACCAAAACCAGTGACTGAATGGCGTTTGCAAAACTGTGATGGATAATCCTGAAACAAATAATAATAAGATGTTTCTTCCTTCTGTCCCTAAGTTTTCTTTGTACACAGGAACTCCCACAGAGCAAGAAGGAGGTATCAATGAAGTCAGAGGGAGCGGTATGAACAATATACAGGTTAAACCTTTTTGTTTACAGGATGCATCACTGACCAAGCCACAAATCATTGAAACAGGGTTAATAATTAGTCAAGATAATAAACAATATAATACAGGTAAAATTGAAGATATACCTAACCTGACCAATAACCCCCCCGAAATTACCATAAATTGGTTAAATAATACCCCCCAGTCTGACTCTCTAAATAAGAACGAACAATGGAAGAAGTCAGATATGTTAAAACATTCCCATTTCCTATGTGAGATGGAGGAATGTCAGGGAAGATACTATATCCCTGTTAGCTTACAAGATGTAGACTCCATGGACATTAAAGGGTTAATAGACACAGGCTCCCAAGTAACTGTTCTTTCCCAAGATATGTATCAAGAAATAGAACGTAGATCTAATAAGAAAACTATTCTAAAATCATTCATCGGAATTGTAAAGAATTTTGATGGAATTACCATAAAGACCAAAGGTAGTGTATGGTTGAGTATTAAAATAGGAAATAAACAGGTAAAACATCCAGTGATAGTCGTAGATGTTCCTGAGTCTCAATTTTTAATTGGGACAGATCTACTGAGGCGATTAAGTCCAATAATAGACTGTATAGATGGAGTAATATGGTCACAAGTTAGCTTTCCCATAAACTATGAAAAGGTTAAACAATCCAATATGCCGAGAAATTGTCATGTAATAGAAACAAAAGAAAATTCGGTGGAAATTAATTTTCAAAATAATCAAACTCCTGAAATGACGATAATACAATGCCATGACATTTCTGAAGAACAAATAAATGATGAAAATGTGATCCAAATTAATCAGGCCCACATAGATAACACTCATGTAGAAGGAAATGTCCTAACTATTTCACTAAATAGGAAAACCTCTAAACCTTTTGAAATAACTAGACATTCCAAAATTATGGCTAACATAGAAATAAGAGATAAGGGTTTAGTTATCCCCATAAATTTTATAGGTATGAGATATCCTAAACAAGCCAAAATAGCCTTAACCCATGAACATAGCTACATTAATGAAAGTCTATTAAAACGAATAAAGAATCCAAGATTAATTCGTAATTCCCAACCATATCACCAATACATATATAAAATAGATCATGAAACCTCAACCCATCCTATTATAGCAAGATGTTTAATACCTCTTTCAATAGGAGATAAAAAGGTTGTGCACTTGTTCCAGGTGATAGAGGATTCCCAATATCCAATATATATTGGTAATGACTTGTTACATCGGTTTGCTTTTCAAATTGACTTAATCCATAACGTTCTATGGTCTCGGTTGAATGAGTCACCATTAGATTTCAGTAATGACTCAGAAGCCTTAAAATATGCCCAACAGATGCCTTATGCAATAACCATACAGATGGAACGAACTGTCACTATACCAGAAGGAGTAGCCCAATTCCCTCTACCCTTGCAAGTAAAAAGAGGGCAGATGATTCAAGGCAAAGATGCTTATGTTAATCTTAGCTATCAAACCCAACAAGAAGGCCTTAACACCACCCACACTCCTTTAATTGCTGTGACACAATTACCTTTTGTCATCCTAGTAAATAACATAGCTTCCCATCCAATACATATGGAGAAGGGATCTATAGTAGGAATGGCCATTGATGCAGAATATTTCACCTCTGAATTTACCAATTCAGTTATTGGTTTGATACCAGAGGAATACATGAATGATGATAAAATGATTGACCAATGTTTCGATACTCAACCAGAAGGATTATTTACTGTTCAATCTATTTATCCATGGAAGGACAGTGTGAAATAACAGATGACGAGCTAATTTTTAATCAAAGTATAGATGAACTCTTGTATGAAGAGAATTCGGTCGATAAGATACAGATAAACTCCATTACCACTGACCTATCTACACAACTAGAGGAAGCCTATGAAATTAGTCAACCTGTGATATTCCCTGGGTTTAAAGAAAGAGTTGAAGAACAGATAATTTTAGCCGATGGGTGCTCTAATGATATTGAACGCCAAAAATTAAGACAAGTGCTTATGAATTACCAAGGTGTATTTTCTAAAGACTCATATGATTGTGGCCTGACGGATCTACATGTCACTAAAATTAAAACTGATCCCAGTATGCCACCTATATTTGTTAAACAATATAGACTACCCCTCGCCTCTTATGAATCATTAGCCGATATTATAAAGAATCTAGAATCAAGGGGAATTATACGTCCTGTACATAGTTCTTATAATAATCCTGTTCTAGGTATTCTGAAGCCAAATGGGACATGGCGCTTATGCGCTGATTTGAGGCAATTAAATAAGAGTCCATATGTCGGCTTGGCCTGTCCCATATATAGACCAGTGTTTAGCACAAGTCCAAGGGTCTAAATTATTTACGACACTTGATTGTGCCCAAGGTTATTGGACTATTAAAGTCAATGAAGAGGACCAACATAAATTAGCGTTTGCATTTGGTAATCAACAATTTACATGGACTAGAACTCCATTTGGATTTATAAATTCAGGGAATGAGTTTGCCATCTTCTTGCACAAGGCAATGCCTGATGCTCAAGAGCGAGGGACATTAACCTATGTAGATGACATCTTGATTAAAAGTTGCGAATTTGATAAACATATCTCAGAAATTGAACATGTTTTGGACCAATTAAAGCACGCAGGAGTTAAAATATCTCTCCAAAAGGCTCAGTGGTGCCGCACTAAAGTTAACTTTTTAGGTCATGAGATAACTCCTGATGGTGTAAATCCACAGAAAAAGAAGGTAGAGGCCCTACTCAAAACTAAAATGCCTACAACTACAAAAGAATTGAGATCATTCCTAGGTATCACCAATTATTCTCGTAAATTTATTGAGAATTATGCCGAAATAACAAGACCCCTCATACAATTGTTAAAGAAAGGTGAGCCATGGAAATGGGGTGAGATTCAGAACCAAGCTGTAAATGAGTTAAAACAGAAACTAAGTCAGGCCCCTTGCCTAGCTTATCCAGAACGAGGTAAGCCCTTCTTCTTAGAAACCGGTTATACTAATAATTGTTTAAGTACTGTGTTATATCAAAAATATGACCAACATAACAAGATTATCTCTTGTGCAAGTAAAACACTTATCACCTGTAGAGGTAAAATGTAATGATTGTGAGAAGACTCTATTTGCTACAGTATGCGCACTACAACATTTTCGAAATTTCATACAAGGTGAGAAAATAATAGTTGAAACGGCACACCAACCATTACAATATATTCAGAGCAATAAAATTAGGTTTGGTAATCTATCAAATAGCCGCATAACTGCTTGGACCTTATCCTTACTAGGATGGCCTTTAGAGATAAGATATGCCCAAAATAAAAAGAATCTAGTTGCCCAAGGATTAGCGGATTTACATGATTGTACTACCCCAGACCCCTTTAAGGATGATGATCCTCATATAGACCTTCTGGAGGAATATAAATTGTCACCTCATAAAATATATGAAGAGGTATTTTGTAAATCCTTACCCACAGTTTTTGTAGATGGATGTGCCTATCACGTAAAAGTAGATACAGATAATAAGCTAGTTGCGGGAATTGGTAATGTATGGATAGATAATTTTCCTGCTCCTCCAAAAGGGTGTAAAATAGGACCCAAGAGTAGTCAGATGGCAGAATTGATGGCTATATATTATGCTGTTTACACCGCAATAGAGCATAACATTAAGGACTTTGTAATCATTACTGATTCAGAATACGCCCGAAATAGTTTTGTTGAATATTTACCAGTATGGAAACGAAATAATATGACTAATGTCCGAAAGAAACCGATAAAACATGGTAAGTTAATACATGCCATTGATGAAATGGTAAATTCTCATGAACTGACTATATACTGGAAGAAAACAAAAGGACATTCCAAAGTAAAGAGTCAGGATAAAGACGGAAATGATCTTGCTGATAAACTAGCAAAGCAAGGTGCCCTAGATGGGGAATCAATTGAAATGGACCACCTTATGGGTCCATTGCAAATTCAGGCTATCACTAGACAGCAATCCCAGAAAGATACAGAACTCTCCACAGTACAGTGGTCCCATGATACTCCTAGTTTGGACTTGATCAATAGTCAAAAAGAAGATCCTATCATAGGTCCATTTTATAACCATATACAGGATCCAATACAGTATCCTCTGGACAAAATAGATGTGTCAGATAAGGAAGATTTCAGGATTCTAATTAAGTAAAAATCCCAGTTTAACATCTTAGATGGTTTACTTATCCGCACATCTAAGAATGGTATACATCAATGGGTAGTTCCTACTGCTTATCGAGGTCTAATGCTACAACATGCTCATGATGCACCAACATCAGGCCACAGAGGTGAAAAGATTACATATGAGATACTTCGGGATTTTGCATATTGGCCACACATGTTGATGGATGTAAAAATTTACTGTCAAGGATGTTTAGTATGTCCCCAGTTTCAACCCCATTCACCTACCCATAGGGCTCCTCTTCAGAAAAGGGGGATGTCCATGCCATGGTCAGACATACAGATTGACTTTATTGGCCCAGTAACTACCTCTTCCAGGGGTAATAAGTATATGTTAACTGTAACATGTCTATTCACCAAATGGGTAGAATGCCTTCCGGCGACAAACTGTAAAGCGGAGACTGCCGCAATTTTGTTGATTAACCATGTGTTTTCTCGTTTTGGCCTACCGCAACGAATTGAGTCAGATAGAGGAAGTCACTTCACCAGTGAGGTGATGAGCCGTATGTGGAGAATCCTAGGTGTTAAACGTAAATTACATATTGCTTACCGCGCCGCTTCTAGTGGTGGGGTAGAACGGTACAACCAATCTATTGTAAGTATCCTAAAGAAATATGTCAAGGAATCAGGTAAGGACTGGGACATAAAATTACCCTTAGTTTTAATGGCGATAAGATCTACCCCTAGTACTGCTACTAAAATGTCCCCTTTTGAATTAATGACTGGGAGACGTATGGTACTCCCACAACACCTTATCTATAGAACCCAAGACCATAACTTGGTAAATGCCGCCACGACCCATCAGTATATTGAGAAATTGAGGAAGCATTTACAACAGGCTTTTGCATTTGCCCAGAAAATTCTAGAGAAATCTGCAGAAAGCACTAAAACATATTACGATCTGAAAACATCTAAGAAAGAATATGAGATCACAGATCAAGTTTATCTATATAACTTCCTACGTAATCAGGCGAAAGAGAAAAAGTTTTTACCCTCATGGAAAGGACCTTATACCATTATAGATAAAATTTCACCCGTCGTGTATAAGATTCAGATCCCAAAAGATGGGGAAATGGTAGAGAAATGGGTCCATATTAACCAAATGAGAACCTGTCATCCTAGATATCAGTTAAGAATCATTGAAAATACTTGCCCAGATGAACCGTGATTTGTGAAATGTATTATTACAACCACTTGTATTTCGATTAAACATAGAAGCCAAAAGAGAGAGTATCCAAATTGATAAAAGAAAAGGCCGCTCGTATCAGGGTAATGATGATCCTGACGCCAACAAGTTCAGACGGAAGCTATCGTGGGACGGTCCTTCCTCAGGCGTCTTTATCCCAGAGGCTCCAAGATTCATCCTAACCCGGGAGGAGAATAACGTCGCCGAAAATCTTCATCAGTGTCGATCCACAGAGGATGATTAAAAGACAATTCAGAATATTCCCCATCAGGGTGGAAAAGACTCAAACGTGGTATCGTGACCACATTGCCTGTTCATAGGCCATTGAGAAGAAGACGTAAAAACAACTAAGGAAAACTTTATAAACTCACATAACTCCCGTTATCAACGGTCAGAACATTTGCCGAATCATAACCATTGAAGTGATTATCAGGAAGATAATAATAGATAATGAATCAGGACTGCATCTCTTTTAAATAAAAGGACATTCAGGGTTATCCTGCTTAATCATGGAGGGAGTATTGATCCAGGGAGGAATCCGATCGCCAATATTTGGGGTCAGGAAGGAATTAATTTTTCACAATTAAGACAATTGGGTTTTATGTTTGCCTTCCTCTGGATCATCCATATAATTGGTACATGTAAGCAATGAGGTCAGAAAATATACCCCAATAGAAATGATGCATAGGTAAAGAAATATGTTTAGACAACCGAATATTTATCTATTTAATTACACATATTGCTACTGTAATAATGTCACCTACCTAATGGGGAGACATTATTCCAGAAAGGGGGATTTGTCAGGGGTTTTACCTATTAAATATATAAATGAGTATACTCCTATATATATACCATTTCATTATATATTTCTGATTAAATATATCCTCTTAATATTTTAATTAATACACATATAGAAATTCCTCAAACATAACGGTGTTTGATATCATCAGATAGGAAATATCTTAAACTTTTCATATCTATGTGTTATGTTATACCTATATTAAACATCATCATTTTATTTTGAGTTTTTAATTTTATACACATATTCCAATTTTTCTGAGCTTCACTAAATGTCTACATTGTAATGAGAATGTAAACAGTGAAACCACCAAAAGGCTAGTCATTAGTATTCATACTAGATTCTTTTGATCCACAAATGTCATGAAATAGTCACACCTCAAATTGGAGACGAGAAATCCACCATTTGGCTCTTGTACTGACAATGTTTGTTTGACTGTGCATTTGATATTCATGTATCCCCACTTAACATAATAGTGAGAAATAGTTCCAGGATGTGATTAAGTGAAATCTAAGAATGGCTATTTAAAATACGCCTAGGACAAAGAAAAAAAAAAGAAGGGAAAAGAGACACAAAGAGGAGAGAGGCTGACTGACACACATGCAAGACACTAAGAAAGAGAGGACATATTTTTGATTCCTGCTATATTTCATTTTTCATATAATAATCGATTTGGGATTATCCAGGCTGACTCTACATGATATTGGGTTGATTCTGGTATCTGGTAATGTATAGATTTAATTTCAAACTTCTGTGATATAATTGATTTAGTGGAATAAATAAGATCAATTTATCTTTTATATCACAGAAGCCACCAATATATCTACTGTAGGTATTATTCAAATTGTGATATATTTTCCTTTGTTCCAATAGTATTTTTGTTATTCAATATATGGTTTCACCCCATTATATTGCTACTGTAATAATGTCACCTACCTAATGGGTCTATTGGGGTATATTATATATTTTGCCAACAATATTATTGTGATTTACTATATTAATAAGATTGATTATCGTGTTTATTATAAATAGCTAAAATAAGAAATATTGATTAATAGTAATTTATTGTTATTTTCTATAACCCTAGAAGATTTTGTTGATAAAGAAGTTAGAAGGCTTTTCTTGTTTTATTAACATTTTATCGTATTAATATTGCAGTAGACTTAATTGGGTTATTGACATCTGAAAATCATATAGTACTGTTTAGAACTTTTTATTTACTTTAGAATTCGATTTTGATATTGATAATAAACGCTGTTTTGTTTAAAAAGTGATATTTACCTATGAATTGACGTTAGACTCGAACAATAAGTTAAATTGACTATTTCAAATATCATTTTACTATAAATACCACGACAGGTGTCTCCATTTTCGCTGATGACACGAAGTTGTGCAAGGTAATTAAATCAGATAGTGATGTGCTATCCCTCCAAAGGTATTTACATAAAATTGAGGAATGGGCATCTAAATGGCAGATGAGATTTAATACGAATAAATGTAAAGTTATGCATCTGGGAAGGAAAAATAGCCATGCAATTTATAATCTTAATGGAGCAAATCTAGGTGTATCGGATATTGAAAGGGATTTGGGAGTGCTTGTGGACAACCACCTAGGTAACAGTGCTCAAAGCCAAGCAGCAAAGGCAAATAAAATATTAGCATGTATGAAGAAGGGTATAGAAGCCAGGGAAGCAAACATAATTCTGCCACTATACTAATCTCTAGTAAGCCCTCATTTGGAATATGGAGTACAATTTTGGGCACCACTTCATAAAAAGGACATTTTACAGCTGGAAAAGGTACAGAGGAGGGCAACAAAACTAATAAGGGGAATGGAGGGGCTAACGACTGAAGCTCGAAAATGTACAATCTAAAGGATTTTGGAGAGGAAAAAAAATGGTCAAGACTATCCAATAAGAATTTGGATTGGCTAGGATTGGAGTGAATGGGTGGGTTAATACTAGGTATTTTTCCTAACAGGTCTTGCTAGTTGATCAGATGGAGGTCATTTGTATGACTCAATAAAGACAAATCAGGGACAAATGGAAAAAGGACTGCAGAGTCCAGGTACAATTAAAATGGTTTCTGTAAAAAGAGGATTAATGTTATAGGGAGAGAGTAGAGCGAAGGAAAGAACAAATAGAAAGAGAGATAGAGAAGGAATGTTTAGGCAGAGAGGAGGGACATGGACACAACAGAGATAAGGAGGCAATCTGTTATGGGGGCTCAGCATTTTACCTAGTTCTATTTATAAAGTAGAATAAAGTACAGCGGGTATAATTAGCAACTTACAAGTATAAGTATAAATGGGTCAGCAGACATTTATCAAAATGCTATAACTAGTGCTAAATTTTGACAGCGTTTGGATTCGTTATACATTCATTTGCTTGTTCACCCAAATGGATTTTATGGGGCATTGGCACTAAATATGTGCTCTAAGAGCATATTTCTACTTTTATCTTACAGTTAAATGATAACCCTGGTATTTGCTGTCTAGATTCGGGTGTTGCAGCCTTACTATTGATTGAGTACTGTATTATTTACATGCTGAATCCTGTGGGAGGAAGCCTCTGTACTCCTCCTTCCTTTCTTTACTGTCCAACTGACACAAGTAACATTTTATCTTTCCAGTGCTCTTGGGTTACATTTTTTTAGAGCACTGTTTTTTCTGATAAATATTGGTGCATATTAATACACTGCTACCTTAAAGTAATCCATAATAAGAAGCCTCACTAACCTCTCAACAAACCAGTTCAAAATAAATAGTCATTTTGGCTTAGACTGACTATGGATTGTTAATTTTGACTTTAATATTTTATTAATTTTGTCCAAATAATTCAATAACACATTTTTCACTATTTAAAGGAATATTGAAAGCATTTTTTCTTTATTGCTTTAGACATAGGGCATTATCATTTTTTTTCAAATGATACTCTCTAAGCAGAAAAAAAGTATTTTTTATATATCACTGAACTTCAAAGAGATGTAATATAGATATATGAGTCATACTTGTCTGCCACTGAAATATGTACAGTGGATATAAAAAGTCTACACACTCCTATTAAAATGTCAGGTTTCTGTGCTGTAAAAAAAATGAGAGAAACTTTTTCCACCTTTAATGTGACCTATAAACTGTACAACTCAATTGAAAAACAAACTGAAATCTTTTAGGTGGAGGAAAGAAAAAAAAAAGAAAAATAATGTGGTTGCATAAGTCTGCACACCCTCATATAACTAGGGATGTAGCTGTGTTCAGAATTAAGCAATCACATTCCAAATCATGTTAAATTGGAGTCAGCATACACCTGCCATCATTTAAAGTGCCTCTGAATGACCCCAAATAAAGTTCAGCTGCTCTATTTGGTCTTTCCTGAAATTTTCTTAGTCGCATCCCACAGCAAAAGTTATGGTCCACAGAGAGCTTCCAAAGCATCAGAGAGATCTTATTGTTAAAAGGTATCAGTCAGGAGAAAGGTACAAAAGAATTTCCAAGGCATTAGATATACGATGGAACACAGTGAAGACAGTCATCATCAAGTGGAGAAAGTATGGCACAACAGTGATATTACCAAGAACTGGAGCTCCCTCCAAAATTGATGAAAAGACAAGAAAAAAACTGGTCTGGGAGGCTATCAAGAGACCTCCAGCAACATTAAAGGAGCTGCATGAATATCTGGCAAGTACTGGCTGTGTGGTACATGTGACAACAATCTTCTGTATTCTTCATATGTCTGGGCTATGGGGTAGAGTGGCAAGACGAAAGCCTTTTCTTACAAAGAAAAACATCCAAACCAGGCTACATTTTGCAAAAACACATCTGAAGTCTCCCAAAAGCATGTGGTAAAAGGTGTTATAGTCTGATGAAACCAAGGTTGAACTTTTTGGCCATAATTCCAAAAGATATGTTTGGCGCAAAAACAACACTGCACATCACCAAAAGGACACCATACACACAGTGAAGCATGGTGGTGGCAGAATCATGCTTTGGGGCTGTTTTTCTTCAGCTGGAACTGGGGCCTTAGTTAAGATAGAGGGAATTATGAACAGTTCCAAATACCAGTCAATATTGGCACAAAACCTTCAGGCCTCTGCTAGAAAGCTGAACATGAAGGGAAACTTCATCTTTCAGCATGACAACGACCCAAAGCATACATCCAAATCAACAAAGGAATGGCTTCACCAGAAGAAGATTAAAGTTTTGGAATGGCCCAGCCAGAGCCCAGACCTGAATCCGATTGAACATCTGTGGGTGGTCTGAAGAGGGCTGTGCACAGGAGATGCCCTCGCAAGCTGACAGATTTAGAGTGTTTTTGCAAAGAAGAGTGCCATGCTGATAGACTCATACCCAAAAAGACTGAGTGCTTCAACAAAGTATTAGTTTAAGGGTGTGCATACTTATGCAACCATATTATTTTATTTTTATATTTTTTCTTCCCTCTACCTAAAAGATTTCAGTTTGTTTTTCAATTGAGTTGTACAGTTTATAGGTCACATTAAAGGTGGAAAAAGTTCTGAAATTATTTATCTTTGTCTCATTTTTTTGCAGCACAGAAACCTGACATTTTAACAGGGGTGTGTAGACTTTTTATATTCATTGTATATATGCTCTATGCACTTCCTGTTAGTTTCAAAGAAGTGTAAACCGATTTTTTTATGTGAAAGACAATTTTGGTAATGTTTAAAGTATGCTCTTTTACGTGCATGAAAAAATAAATTTGTTCCATATTCCTTTTTTTTTAAATAGATTTTACATATAAATCATACATTAGTATAATATTAAATCCAAGAACATTTCCCTACCAGTTTAAAATAAAATGTACAATATGCATTGCCAAGTAGTGATGTCGCGAACATCAAATTTTCAGTTCGCGAACAGCGGACGCGAACCCGGCGAACCGCCATAGACTTCAATGGGCAGGCGAATTTCAAAACCCACAGGGACTCTTTCTGGCCACAATAGTGATGGGAAAGTTGTTTCAATGGGACTAACACCTGGACTGCGGCATGCCGGAGGGGGATCCATGGCAAAACTCCCAAGGAAAATTACATAGTTGATGCAGAGTCTGGTTTTAAGCCATAAAGGGCATAAATCACCTAACATTCCTAAATTGTTTGGAATAACATGCTTTAAAACATCAGGTATGATGTTGTATCGATCAGGTATTGTAAGGGTTACACCCGCTTCACATTAACAGACCAATCTCCCCGTTTAATGCACCGCATACAACCGCAAACAGTCCCTTTGCACAACCGCAAACTTCACATTTGCACAAGGTTGGATACCAAGCTAGCCATGTCCCGTTCCTTGTTCTCACTGATGTCATTGAAGGTCTCTTCCTCCACCCAGCCACCAAGGGTCCCCGAAAGGTGACAAGCCCCCTGGGACGCCTGCTGTGTTTGGTCTTCCACCTCCTCAAAGCCACCTTCCTCCTCTGACTCCTCTTCTTCAGACTCCTCTCTCTGCGTTGCCTCTGTCTGCGTTATTATAAGGTGTGTACTGTTAAGTAGTACTATTCCTATCGGTTTAATCCCTGTTACGTCCACTATTAGGGGACGTGTATATGGCATGGATTTTTGGAAGCAGGAGGTGGAAAAAGATGCTTGGTCGGTCCTCCCACATCAAATTTGGGGCACTGCGCGTACAATCTAAGGTGCCACCAGATAGGAGTGTCACTGTGCACTGGCAAAAGTTGGCAGAGTAGGCGCTGTAGGCCTCACACACACGCCTGTAGGCAGGTAACTGATATTCAATCGATTACAGTAAAAAAAGTGTTGTTTTATGTCACTGTACACTACGATTGCACCAGATATGAGTGTCACTGTGCACTGGCAAAAGTTGGCAGAGTAGATGCAATAGGCTTCACACACACGCCTGTAGGCAGGCAATTGCTATTCAATCTATTACAGTCAAAAAAAGTGTTGTTTTATGTCACTGTACACTACGGTTGCACCAGATATGAGTGTCACTGTGCACTGGCAAAAGTTGGCAGAGTAGATGCAATAGGCTTCACACACACGCCTGTAGGCAGGCAATTGCTATTCAATCTATTACAGTCAAAAAAGTGTTGTTTTATTTCACTGAGCACAATATAAGCTGTGAGCCTGACACAGGCAGGCAACTGAAATTAGATTACAGGAAAAAATGGTTGTTTTCAATGTATGGTACACCACCAGGTATGAGTAGTGAAAATAAGCACAATATAAGCTGTTAGGTGTTAGCCTGTCACACACACACACGCTGGCAGGCAGGCATATGCAATTAGATTACACAGAAAAAAATTATAAAATAAAATAAATTATGTTCTAACCCTAAAAAGGGCTTTTTGGGTTGCTGTCCGACAGCAGATATCAGATGAGTCCTTCAGGTCTGTAATGGAAGCTAAATACACAGCCTGGCTATCTATTTCCCTATTAAATCTCCAGCAGCTACACTATCTGTCCTCTCACAACAAATACAGCTTCAGAATGATTCTAAAATGTATGCTGTCCTTCAGATGGAAGGCTCTGGAAGGGAGTGTATGCTGCTGATTGGCTGGAATGTGTCTGCTGACTGTGAGGTGCAGGGTCAAAGTTTCCTCAATGATAAAGTATAGGGGGCGAACTGAAAAGCGCATGTGTTCGCCGTCCGCTGCGAACGCGAACATGCCAAAATCGCAGCGAATAGTCCGCTGGCGAAATGTCCGCGACATCTCTATTGCCAAGTGAAGGTAGAATTAGCACGCTCATGTTAAATGCCACTCATGTTCCTTTCAAGAAGTGACCAAAATGCTATAGAAACATTTCTTCCTATTGCTTGATATACCCCTCCCCAACTATATCTTTTTTGGAGAGACAAGCTTTCTTTGAAAGAAAAAAATCCTTGTCCCAAATGCCCCTTTTTTACCTCTGTTCTAATCAATGATATTATTTCTTTCTTTGAGTCTTCTTGGTTTCTTTTCTCCAAGATTTCAGAGTCTGTATGACTGTGACTGCAGTATATATGTGCATAACAAGCAATGTGTATATATCTAAAACATGTTGCTCAAGCTGTCATTGCTGTTAGCAAATTGTGATAACAAATAGTGCACTTTTAGTTAAATGACCACTGTATTTTAAGAAAAAAAAAGGCACTTGCTGGTCATGTGTATTACATTACAACAAACAGCATTAGCAGCGGTATAAGTCATGAACATAAAAAAATATTTTAGAGAGAATCATAATCTTTCTGAATATTTAGAGAAATCACTTCCTTAGAGCTGGATCAGTGGAGTGTGTGGTGGGGATAGTGTTCTTACTTTCTAGGTGGTAGGGTCCACAAAGCTAGCAAATACTTGGATTTAATTAAGCAATTGAAGAACAAAGCTACCCAGCCTCACACGTACAAAGATAAATTACTATGGAAATGTGGTAGCCCTGTAATTCCATTGGAGTGACAACTTTTATAAGTATTAGATAATATGCAGATGTAGGGGGATGATCAGTTTATTCTAATTGTTAGCACAGTAAATTATTGTTTAAGAACATAAAATTGCCAAATTATTAGTTTTTGAATGGAATTAATAGTTATACCAAATTCCACGTTACTTCAACGGTTATAGCTGGATGGAGTTTTAAGCCTTTTAGTCTTTAGAGGACTTGTATAAATTTGAATCTGTGAGGTGTGTGGTCTCTGCACAGGCAAATGTAAGTTCCACAGAGCAAACAGAATTTGCGTTTATTGAGATACTGCCTCACAGATCTGTTCTATTACATACAATTCTGCTTTACTTCCTGGACCAGTGCACAACGAAAAACAAAATATTTTTTTGAAAACTTTGAGTCTAACTATGTGTGTGAGAAGGGTGTATACATTTGTGGAGAGATATGGTCGCATTTCCTGAAGCAAGGATTCTGCTTCTGGGGCAGTGAAGAGGAAGGGGTGTGGTGTCAATTTCAGTTATCAAAGAAATGCTCTCTGTTCCCTGCTTCCTCATCCTTCACTATATATATATATATATATATATATATATATATATTGGAAATGGGTCTTGGGGGTAGAGCAGTAATGAGTAAGGGTCTTGGGAAGGTTTGCTGTTATTGGAAGGGGTCTTGGTGAGGGGAGCAATTATAGGATATAGTTATAGGATGGGGTCTAGGGGAGAAACACTAGGTGATTTGGTCCTGGCGGGGCCAAACGTGAAACATTGTATACAGCCCTCCTCCCCCATACATTTTCGAGCTCTGACACCTTAATTTGAAAATTGTAAACACACTTTTACACATTAACAAAACCTTCTTTCTAATGCAGCAAAGAAAAATAAATCTTTCCATATCCCGTATTATTTATCACGCCAAAAAAACAGCTTTTGTAATTTTTAAAATGTGTTTTTCTAAATGCTTGAAAAAAAAAAAAAACAGTTGTTTTTCATTTCACTTTAAGAGGTTTGCTGGTTTAGTTGAAAACCTTTAATAACAGTCTCTAGCATCCCCAGGGAGTGGGATTCCTCACATACCATCCCTCCTGGCTATCACTGCTAAGTTCTTTGAAACAAATGTACATGCCTGGGTGTATGAAATACATATGTAGTTTGTACTTTAGAGATTATAAAACACAGAGATAGATAGGTGCTACCCAGTGACAAGCACCAAAGCACTGCTGTCTATAAACAGGAAGGTCAATGGGTGTCAGTTTTTGTATCACTGTAAACCGCTGGGTTATATCGACTGAAGGGTGCAGTGTTGGAGAGGCAGGCCTAGGGCTGCACTTGTACAGGGGGCAGAAGGCTGCCTGAAGATTCCTGTGCAGTGCCATGCACAAAAATGTCTAGGTGCAGTGATATTTAAATATGTAAGTGTATCTGTCACTGTCTGCCATGATGTATTTATACGTAACACATATACACCTTTTATTTTATTCACATTTATATAGCGTTTTTATTCAGTGTACTTTCAACTGTGCAAAAATATTTTGGGAGTTTCCCTTACAACTTATATATTGAAGACAGATGCACAAAGAGCTTAGTAAAAAGTAAAAATATATGTAGGTGGTCAGGCCACCCCCTAGGGTAATCAGATCACCTTTCTATAAAACCCTACCTATTTTGCACCAACATTGGCTCTGCCACTGCAATTAAACATACAGATACAAGAGGTGTAGAGGGCCCTGTTCCGAGCAACAGTCTAGTACACTTGGTGCTTTTATCCAAATATTTGTGTAGCCTATGATTGTAATGAAGAAGGGAAAACTAAGGGTTTTGACATAGTATGTGGGAAAAAAATAGCAAATGGCAAATCAGAGGTGATCTAAAAAGGTTGAACTTGGATGTATTTTTTCAACCTCATTTATTATGTAACTATGTAACATATATGTGAAGATTCCAGGAGGGGGCACTATTCAGCTTCAGAACTTCCAGTCTTTGGCTACAGGAATCCCAGGCAATTTTCTTTAGAAGGATTGGGCTTCTCTGTGCCCAGCGGTCAGATCAGGATCATTTGCATCAGCTCAGGAGCCCAGGGTTACAGGATCCACCTAACCAGTGTCATCTGCTTCTTCCAGGGGACTTGAAAAGGCCAAGGTGACCAATCCTACCCCAGCAGATTCCAACCCAGTTCCCTAGGGGAGCAGCAGAGGCTCAGGGAAGCAAAGTGATTTTAGCTCAGTAGCTTTCCCTCTAAATGAAACACACCATTGTCTATGTGTCCCAAGAAGAGCATTTTTATATCTGGTTACAGGCACTGTATTTATACAATTTCAGCACAAAGGATTTACATGTTTCTGGGCTGAACATATGCAAACTTTCCACCAGATTAGGATTACCCAATAACACGTGCCTCTGGGGTATGCAGCTGATTGGTCCATAAAAGAGCCAATCAGGCGGCAGGGAAAACTGTGGGCTTGGCTTGCCCCCTTGGGGGTATCTATGGGAGGCACTTACAGAGCAAAAAGTGCTGGAACGTGCAAAAAAAAAGAAAGATAGTACACTTAAACAACCCCAAGATGTGGATTTGCTGCATAATGTGAAACTGAATGGTTCTTTAGAATCTGAAAGTCTCTAGGTTAGGGAAACACCTTCACAATATAGTAAAGAAAAAACAGAGCAATTACATATTACAATATTACAAAAAAAAGTATATAAATTGTCATATTACAATTGGACATAGGAACGATAGCAATCAGTCAAAGCATGGGAGAGAGTGGTGAAAGGTAATTAGGATGGTCATGATGCATGGATTGGTGTCATATTTGTAATATAGCAAGGAGAAAGGAAGAGTAGTAGCTGTTGCGTAACGTGGTAGTGGGCAACTTGGTCCTACGAGGGCCACCCACAGTCCAGGATTTCATTCTCCCTCTACTTGAGGCCAGGTCAATCAATCAGAATGAAACTGAGTAACTCAAGTGTGCTAAGGCAGAGAGAACCTGAATTCAAAGATATAGAAATCCTGAAGTGTTGGCAGCTCTCGTAGGGCAGAGTTGCCCACCCTGACTGGAAGATGAAAATCCTTAAAGGATGACTATGATCATTCTTTTATATGCAATTATGCTGTTGAGGAATCTACAATTTATTTTCCAGATCAACTTTGTAAGGTGGGAGAAGCTTCTATGTGCACAAATTGAGAGTTCAAGGTACAGCTGCTAGTGCTCTCATTAGAACTACAGCATAGCTTATTAGTTTACATGGACACACCCCTGTTGAAACAAAAGCTGAAAAAACAGCCTAGTATGCCTATTGAATATGTATGACATTAAAGGGAGTTGCAGACCACAGAAAACCAAGTGGAAAAAATTTGAATTTTTTAAGATGGATGCTTTTTGTTCTTTATTTCTGTTTTTTTTTAATAGATTTTGGAATTTCGTTAATCTTACTTGTCCTCCCTAATGGCGGGCAGGAACATCCTAGTCTATGCAGGTTTCGGAAAGAACCAAAAATCATGAGCTCCCTGCAAATGGAAATGCACTCTGTTGATTGTAGCCACAAATTGACAACTTTTTGGTTTTGTTTTTACAGACATTCTAATGACAAAAAAAACTTTAGCTGACATTTCTTATGGCTGTGGAGAGAGTATATAAAAATTTAGAGGAACTTATGATTCCTTCAGGACCAAAGATCATGTTTCCATGAACTCAGTAAATGGGCCAGTGCAGCTGAACTGAAGTTAAAAGAACACAGAAATAAAATTTCTTTTTTGCATTTGAAAGGTGTTAATGTGTCACAATTAGTGATGTCGCGAACATAAAATTTTCGGTTCGCGAACCGCAGATGCGAATTTCATCAAATGTTCGCGAACAGGTGAACCGGGCGAACCGCCATAGACTTCAATGGGCAGGCAAATTTCAAAACCCACAGGGACTCTTTCTGGCCACAATAGTGATGGGAAAGTTGTTTCAAGGGGACTAACACCTGGACTGTGGCATGCCGGAGGGGGATCCATGGCAAAACTCCCACGGAAAATTACATAGTTGATGCAGAGTCTGGTTTTAAGCCATAAAGGGCATAAATCACCTAACATTCCTAAATTGTTTGGAATAACATGCTTTAAAACATCAGGTATGATGTTGTATCGATCAGGTAGTGTAAGGGTTACACCCGCTTCACAGTAACAGACCAATCTCCCCGTTTAATGCACCGCAAACAACCGCAAACAGTCCCTTTGCACAACCGCAAACTCCCCATTTGCACAAGGTTGGATACCAAGCTAGCCATGTCCCGTTCCTTGTCCTCACTGATGTCATTGAAGGTCTCTTCCTCCACCCAGCCACCTAGGGTCCCCGAAAGGTGACAACAAGCCCCCTGGGACGCCTGCTGTGTTTGGTCTTCCACCTCCTCAAAGCCACCTTCCTCCTCTGACTCCTCTTTTTCAGACTCCTCTCTCTGCATTGCCTCTGTCTGCGTTATTATAAGGTGTGTACTGTTAAGCAGCACTATTCCTATTAGTTTAATGCCTGTTATGTCCACTATTAGGGGACGTGTATATGGCATTGATTTTTGGAACAGGGAGATGGAAAAAGATGCTTGGTCGGACCTCCTACTTCGAATTTGGGGCACTGCGCGTGCAATCAAAGGTGCCACCAGATATGAGTGTCACTGTGCACTGGCAAAAGTTGGCAGAGTAGGCGCTGTAGGCCTCACACACACGCCTATTGGCAGGCAACTGATATTCAATCGATTACAGTCAAAAAAGTGTTGTTTTATGTCACTGTACACTACGGTTGCACCAGACATGACGTATCACTGTGCACTGGCAAAAGTTGGCAGAGTAGATGCAATAGGCTTCACACACACGCCTGTAGGCAGGCAATTGCTATTCAATCTATTAAAGTCAAAAATGTGTTGTTTTATTTCACTGAGCACAATATAAGCTGTGAGCCTGACACAGGCAGGCAACTGAAATTAGATTAAAGGAAAAAAAGGGTTGTTTTTTTTCAACGTATGGTACACCAACTATGACTGGTGAAACAGAGCAGAATATTAGCTGTGAGCCTGACACAGGCAGGCAACTGAAATTAGATTACAGGAAAAAAATGGTTGTTTTCAATGTATGGTACACCACCAGGTATGAGTAGTGAAAATAAGCACAATATAAGCTGTTAGGTGTTAGCCTGTCACACACACAAGCTGGCAGGCAGACATATGCAATTAGATTACACAGAAAAAAATTATAAAATAAAATAAATGATGTCCTAGCCCTAAAAAGGGCTTTTTGGGTTGCTGTCCTTGCTGCAGATATCAGATGAGTCCTTCAGGTCTGTAGTGGAAGCTAAATACACAGCCTGGCTCTCTACAGTCAGGTCCATAAATAATGGGACATCGACACAATTCTAAACTTTTGGGCTCTATACACCACCACAATGGATTTGAAATGAAACTAACAAGATGTGCTTTAACTGCAGACTTTCAGCTTTAATTTGAGGGTATTTACATCGAAATCAGGTGAACGGTGTAGGAATTACAACAGTTTGTATATGTGCCTCCCACTTTTTAAGGGACCAAAAGTAATGGGACAATTGGCTGCTCAGCTGTTCCATGGCCAGGTGTGTTTTATTCCCTCATTATCCCATTTACAAAGAGCAGATACAAGCTACAGTGTTCATTTCAAGTGTGCTATTTGCATTTGTTGCTGTTAACTCTCAATATGAGACCAAAAGAGCTGTCACTATCAGTAAAGCAAGCCATCATTAGGCTGAAAAAGCAAAACAAACCCATCAGAGAGATAGCAAAAACATTAGGTATGGCCAATTTAACTGTTTGGAACATCCTTAAAAAGAAAGAACGCACCGGTGAGCTCAGCAACACCAAAAGACCCGGAAGACCACAGAAAACAACTGTGGTGGATGACGAATAATTATTTCCCTGGTGAAGAAAACACCCTTCACAACAGTTGGCCAGATCAAGAACACTCTCCAGGAGGTAGGTGTATGTGTGTCAAAGTCAACAATCAAGAGAAGACTTCACCAGAGTAAATACAGAGGGTTCACCACAAGATGTAAACCATTGTTGAGCCTCAAAAACAGGAAGGCCAAATTAGAGTTTTCCAAACAACACCTAAAAAAGCCTTCACAGTTCTGGAACAACATCCTATGGACAGATGAGACTAAGATCAACTTGTACCAGAGTGATGGGAAGAGAAGAGTATGGAGACGGAAAGGAACTGCTCATGATCCAAAGCATACCACCTCATCAGTGAAGCATGGTGGTGGTAGTGTCATGGCGTGGGCATGTATGGCTGCCAATGGAACTGGTTCTCTTGTATTTATTGATGATGTGACTGCTGACAAAAGCAGCAGGATGAATTCTGAAGTGTTTCGGGCAATATTATCTGCTCATATTCAGCCAAATGCTTCAGAACTCATTGGACGGCGCTTCACAGTGCAGATGGATAATGACCCGAAGCATACTGCAAAAGCAACCAATGAGTTTTTTAAGGGAAAGAAGTGGAATGTTATGCAATGGCCAAGTCAATCACCTGATCTGAATCCGATTGAGCATGCATTTCACTTGCTGAAGACAAAACTGAAGGGAAAATGCCCCAAGAACAAGCAGTAACTGAAGACAGTTGCAATAGAGGTCTGGCAGAGCATCACCAGGGATGAAACCCAGGGTCTGGTGATGTCTATGCGTTCCAGACTTCAGGCTGTAATTGACTGCAAAGGATTTGCAACCAAGTATTAAAAAGTGAAAGTTTGTTTTATGACTGTTAATCTGTCCCATTACTTTTGGTCCCTTAAAAAGTGGGAGGCACATATACAAACTGTGGTAATTCCTACACCGTTCACCTGATTTGGATGTAAATACCCCCAAATTAAAGCTGAAAGTCTGCAGTTAAAGCACATCTTGTTCGTTTTATTTCAAATCCCTTGTGGTGGTGTATAGAGCCAAAAAGATTAGAATTATGTCGGTGTCCCAATATTTATGGACCTGACTGTATTTCCCTATTAAATCTCCAGCAGCTACACTGTCTGTCCTCTCACAACGAATGCAGCTTCAGAATGATTCTAAAATGTATGCTGTCCTTCAGATGAAAGGCTCTGGAAGGGAGTGTATGCTTGATTGGCTGGAATGTGTCTGCTGACTATGAGGTGCAGGGTCAAAGTTTCCTCAATGATAAAGAATAGGGGGCGGACCAAAAAGCGCATGTCTCCGCCGTCCGATGCGAGCGCGAAAGAGCCAAAATCGCTGCGAATAGTCCGCGGGCGAACTGTCCGCGACATCTCTAGTCACAATGTGTTTTATTATTTCAAATGATATTCTCTGAGCACTTGGCTGCTTTGCCCATAAGCCATTGAGCAGTAACAGAGCTGTATCAATCATAGGTGCCTGCAATGAGATCTTCAGACTAACACATGCTCAGTTTTTTAAAAACATACGGTACTTAATGGGTTTTGAATTTTAAAACATATTCTTTTAGATGCATGAAAAAGCAGTTGTGTTCCATGTTTATTTTAGACTAAGGGTAGTTTGAGTGCTGTATAAGTAAACTTCAATATTTAAAAACAATTCTAAAACAATGAAAACAGTTTCACATGAAAAAAAGTGTTAAAACGTTTTCCCCTTTATCTTAACATAAGGATGCAGAGATATCAGAATCCATTTAAAGGACCACTGCAGTTAGTTAAATAAGTACTAAACTAACATTTTTAGCAGCTAGAATAAAATATTGTAGGGTAAAATCTGATTTTTTTAAACACTGTTTATAATCACAGGGATCCATTTTGTGTTTGCCACATCACAAGGGACCATTGTAAAAATAATTCTTTAAGACTGAAATAAATAAACACAACGCCTATTCCCTTTCATTGGCCCAGAAGCAGGCATCTTGCATCATTTACCTTAACAATGTAAACTCCCCTGTCCCACACACGACTTACACCAATGTATCATGGATCTCTCAAATTCCTGCAGAGGCATACATTTTTTTTTTTTCTAACCAAGAACCTGATATATGACTTAATTATGCTCAGACTAAGGCCCCTAGTCAATTGCAATTTGCAACATTTACAGAATGATTCAATTGATCGAGCCCGCAGCCACCTGGCTGAAAGCTTAAACTGTAAATCATGCACCCGTAAGTAGCATTTCAGAGCATGGTCATGATCAATTAAGTAAGGCCGTAACTACCGATCATGACGTCAGTAAAATATGGAGGTTAAACGTCAATCAATTAGCGTTTAGAAGTCCGATATGCGATCAGACTCGCAATCCGGTAATGTATAAAATAATAAAAATGAATGATGATACTGTTCTAGTCCATGTGGGTGGCTTGATATGTATTAACTCCTTGATTCCCAAGATTGATATACCAGAAAAGTTGAAAAAATAATTTTTGATTTGCGAGCTTGAGACTGTTGTGCAATTAATTATAATGTCTTTCATTGCTTTCCCTATCTTTTAAAGTATCGATTTTTTTATTTGCATTCACAGTACTACGATCAGGTGTTTAACCCCCTTGCGAGTCCTATCTGGTACTCGTAGGATTTGCTTCTATATTTGCCATTTACGGATGTGAAAACAATTGCCAGCTTGAGAAGTTGTAGCAATTGAATAGCAATTTGCGATTGTAACATTTACGGGCTTGAAAGATCAAAGGCTTAGATTGGTTGGTGTTAAGATTTTGGCAACCTGAGGGATTTTCAGCCTGCAACCCGCAAATTGTTTGCGGGTAGCTAAAAGACGCCAATTGAATAGCAAATTGGTTTACAGGCTACATTACAGGCTCCAGTAACTAATAATTGCTCAATTGAATAGGGGCCAAGGTTTTTAAACAAATATATATATATTTTTCATTGTGCTGTGGTCCTCTGTATGTTATATTGCACTCTATGCTGCATTCTAATATATTATCTAATCATCACATAAAATTGTTGTCAAACTGCGATTTGTCGTCTCCCTTGCAAGTCTCGCGAAGCGAGGTGAGCAGTTGAGGCATTGAAGCATTCCGAGATCACAGGACTTAGGCAATGAGAGGTGAGCAAAGCGAGGCGAGCAGTTGAGGCACTGAAGCACGCGGGACTTATGCTGAAATGAGCACTTAAGAAGCCACACCGGACTTAGAATGCAATGAGCGCTGAAGGCGCTCATTGCAGCCAGCGGTGCCGTCACACATGCGGAAAAAATAAACAAATTTTACGGCCGACCTGCAGAAATCAAAAAACAAGAAAAATAATAAAAATAAAATAAAAATACATTTACACACAGCACAGGGGGAGAGCCAGGAAGCCTGCAAGTGATTTTCAACCTTATTTGTTTTTTATAAGTGTTTCCTCGGATAAGCAAGAAAAAAAAAAACAGAAAAACTTGTGAAACTGAATGAAAACAAGGCTGAGCAAAGACAGGCACGCGGGACTTAGAAAATACACGACGGCAAAGACAGTAACACTTACACCAACAATGCCAGGCACACAGGTCTTTGAAAATAAAACAAACGCCATTCAGCGCGCCACACAAAAATTCAGAACATTCACAGAGGAGAAAGACACAGGGAAGGGACAGGGGGAGATGCTGGAAAGAGACACATGGCAATCCCAAGCACAAAACTTGCAGGTTAATGAACCCTGTAATGAGCTGCCTGTACAGTAGGCGAGAGGAAAGGTTCGCAATGAGCACCAAAGGCGCTCATTGCGAGCCATGCGATGAGCGTGAAAGGTGCTCATCGCTGCGCTCGCAATTAGCGGTCGAAGGTGCTCAGAGAAGCAAAAGCCTCACATTGTGTGGCAAAAAGCATTGCCTGGCTTACAATTTTATTGCCGTCATTTTTGACGGGCAAGTCGCTAGTATTATTATATTGTTCGACATAAAAGTTTGAAGCGTTTAAAATTCCACCTTCATTTCATCTCTTCCCAGTGTTTTGCGACCCAGATGAAATGTAGAAAAGATCAAACATGTGATTACATATCGGACTAAATGTGATAATGTGCTCTAAAACAGGAAACACCCTTTTCAGAAAAATATAAAATGACAGGAAAACAGCAGAGACTTCTGCTTTCTCTCTCATATCCACCCCGAACAGCGACATTCAGACACCAGCAGGCTGATTGACGTGCGCTAAATGTGATAATGTGCTCTAAAACAGAAAACCCAGTATGCCCTTCTCAGAAAAACATAAAATGACAGGAAAGCAGCAGAGACTTCCGGTTCTCTCTCATATTCACCTGAACAGCGACATTCAGACACCAGCAGGCTTTACTGTCTGTACTAGGTGGCACCATCAATTTTTAAAAAGTGGCTTAATGTACCACTGCAGCTCAAGAAAAGAAGACACTTGTTTGTTAAATATATTCCAAACTAGCAATATTAGCAGTTGTGCAAGTCATAAATGTAAAAGTGTTTTGGGGAAATCTAAAATTTGAAGACTTATAAGTACAGCGATTAATTTTGTATTTGTTACATCACTTTCTCAGTTGAATTATGAGACTTAAATGTTTACATAGTAATCAAGGTTTTTTAGTCCATCAAGTTCAACCTTTTTAGATCTCCTCTTATCTGCAAAATGCAGATTAATTGTTAATTGAACAGAGGAAGGCCAACAGAAAAGAAAAACAAGTAAAACTTTGCCTATTGTCCCAAAGGGAAATGTTTTATTCCTTCCTGTCAAAAGATGCTGGTGATCGGATTCCTCCCTGGATCAATACCCCCTATCCCATTTACCAGGATAACCCTGAATGCCCTTTTTCATGAAAAATATATCCAGTCCTATTTTAAGGTTATTTATCGAATCTGCTGTCACCACCTCCGTTGGTAGAGAATTCCACAGATTAACCTTTTTCTTTCTTTGAGGTGGAATCTTTTTACTAGAGGTGGGCCTGGAAAATAGTAACTCAAGTTAATTAAATCAGATAATGATGTACTTTCCCTCCAAAGGGATTAACATAAAAGAGAGGAATGGGCATCTAAATGGCAAATGAGATTTAATACAAATAAATGTGAAGTTATGCATCTGGGAAGGAAAACTATCCATGCAATTTATAATCTTAATGGAGCAAATATAGGGGTATCAGATATTGAAAGGGATTTGGGAGTGCTTGTGGACAACCACCTAGGTAACAATGCCAAGCAGCATCTGCAAAGGCAAATACATATTAGCATGAATCAAGAAGAGTATAGAAGCAATGGAAACAAATATAATTCAGCCACTATACAAATCTCTAGTATGCCCTAATTTAGAATACGGATAACAATTTTGGCCACCACTTCATAAAAAGGACATTTTAGAGCAGGAAAAGGTACAGAGAAGGGCAACAAAACTAATAAGGGGATTGGAGGGGCTATGAAGAAGTAAGTTATGAAGTTGTGTAAGTTGTGTAAATTATGAAGAAAGACTAACCAAATTACAATTATTTTCTCTTCAAAAAAGGTGTCTAAGAGGAGATATGATTATATTATATAAATACATCCAGGGTCAGTATAAAGCTTTGTCAAGTGAGCTTTTTCTGCCAGGAGTTTTTCAACTGACAAGAGGACATCCTTTGAGGTTATAAGTAAAAATATTCTACCTTAAAGAAAGAAAAGGGTTCTTCACAGTAAGGATGGTTAATCTGTGGAATTCTCTACCAAAGGAGGTGGTGACAATGGATTCGATAGATAACTTTAAAAGGGGACTGGATATATATTCAGGGTTATATAAAGGGTATTCAGAGTTATCCTGGTTAATTAGGGAGGAATCTGATCGCCAGTATCTGGGGTCAGGAAGGAATACATTTTTATGCCCTTTTGAGACGATTGGCTAGGTTTCACTTGTTTCTTTTTTCTGTTTGCCTTCCTTTGAATCAATTAACAGAGGAGATCTTAAAAGGTTGAACTTGATGGACTTAAAGTTTTTTTTTTTACCTCAATGACTATGTAACTTGTCAGTTGTAAACCTCTTGGCACTAAAAGCTCACTTGACAAAGCTTTTTTACTGACCCTGGATGTCTTTATATAATGTAATAATATCTCCTCCTAGATGCAATTTTTCTAGAGAAAATAAGTTTAATTTGGTTAGCGTTTCTTCGCAACTTAGGCCCTCCATTCCCCTTATTGGTTTTGTTTCCCTTCGCTGTACTTTTTCCAGCTCCTAAATTTCCCATTGAAGTGGTGCCCAAAATTGTACTTTATATTGGAAAATGAGGGCGTGCTATGGATTTGTATAGTGACAGAATTATATTTGCTTCCCTTGCTTCTATACCCTTCTTAATACATGCTAATATGTTATTTGCCTTTGCAGCTGCTGCTTGGCATTGAGCACTGTTACCTAGGTGGTTGTCCACAATTACTCCCAAATCCCTTTCAATATCAGATACCCCTAGATTTGCTCCATTAAGATTATAAATTACATGGCTATTTTTCCTTCCAAGATGCATAACTTGTCTGCCATTTAGATGTATATTCCTCTAATTTATGTAAATCCCTTTGAAGGCAAAGCACATAATTTTCTGATTGAATTACCTTGCACAACTTCGTGTCATCAGCAAAAATGGAGACACTACTTTCCAGTCCCCCTTCCAAGCCATTAATAAATATGTTAAAAAGGAGAGGACCTAATACTGAACCCTGAGGAGTGCCACTTACCACTTTAGTCCAATCGGAGAATGTTCCAATTGTCACTACCCATTACTATCTTTTATCCAGCTCTCAATCCGTGAGCAGATATTTACTGCAATTTCAGTATCACTTAGTTTGCACAATAATCTTCCATGTGGCATTGTATCAAAAGCCTTCGCAAAATCCCAAAAGACTACATCAACTGAGTTGCCTTCATCCAGGTTCCTACTAACCTCCTCATAGAAACGAATTAAATTTATTTGACAGAACCTATCCCTCAAATCCATGTTGACTCCTACTTATAATCCTGTTCAAATATACACATTTTTGGAACTCAGTACCCTTGGATGTATTCCATCAGGACCTGGGGCTTTATAAACATTTATTTTTTCCAACCTCTTTTGGATTTCTTCTTGCGTTAACCAATTATTTGGTGAAGGTAGTGTAGCCCCATTATGTTGCAGTGGCCCAACTACTGGTACCTCCCTTGTATATACCGAAGAAAAAAAAATGTTTAGCTCATCCTCCTTTTCCTGGTCACTAATTATTGGACGGCCTGTTTCACATTGTAATGTTCCTATTGCTTCTTTCCTGGCCTTCTTTCCATTAATATAATTTACAAATATTTTAGGGTTAGTCTTACTTTCTTTTGCAACTAAGTTTTCACGTTCTATTTTAGCCAGGCTAATAGCTCTCTTGCAAGCCGTGTTGATTTCCTTGTACTTACACAAGGCAGTCTCTGTCCCCTCTTGTTTGTATAATTTAAATGCCTATTTTTTGCTCTGTATCTTAATCTTGAAATCATTGTTAAGCCACATTGGATGTGATTTACTCCTTTTACTTTTATTCCCGCATTCATCCCAAATAGCATTACCTTGAACTGGTATACTCCAAATAGGCTGATGAAGGCCAACGTCTCTCTGGCTGTCTCAGCAAGGGGAAATTGCCAGTACCCCTTGGAGAGGTCCAGAGTGGTGAGGTACTTTACAGTACACAGAAGGTTCAACAACTCATCCATGCTTGAAATAGGGTAAGAACCAGTTTTAGTCCATTCATTTAGATTACAATAGTCCACTCAGAAAAAAGTGGTTCCATCTTTTTTAGGCACCAGCACTACTGGGGAAGCACAGGGGCAGCTAGAATGCTCAGTCACCCCTAATCATAACCTCTCTCTTAGCTCATCAGAGATGCTAGCCCTCACTGCTTCTGGGACACAATAGGAAGTTTGCTTCAGAGGGGGGCAACCTTTTGTCAAAACCTCATGTACAGTTGCGGGGGTACAACCGGTAATATTGGAGAACAGGGTCTGGTACGGGGTAAGGGTATACACCAACTGTCGTTTTTGTGTGGGGCTTAAATTTACAGACTGCTCTACCACCTCTATCTGGATTTCGGGCCTGGTTGGAGCTAAGAGATCAGGTAAAACTCCCGTAGCCAGACAAATTGCCAACAGATTGTGGGGTCTCCTATGATACTCTTTTAACTGATTTATATGTGCTACTCTGGGAGGGGCTGGAAATGAAGCAGCGATCTTGGTACATATTGGTACCAATGACAAAGTTAGTGAAATATGGAGTGTCCTAAAGAATGATTAAGAGAACTAGGGAATAAGCTTAAGGTAAGGACCTCCAACGTAGTATTTTCTGAGATAGTACCTGTGTCACATGCTAGTCCAGAAGGAACTTAGGGAGGTTACCATCTCTGTTAAGGCTTGGCCAATAGAACACCCTGGTAAGGCAATGCCGTGTCTTCTTCACCGCCATGTGACCAGCGAGGGGCACCTAATGGGCTGTATCTAGCAATTTGCTCCTAAACTTCCGGGAAACAACCATTTGTTTCTTAACTTCTCTCACCCCCTCCGCTTCAGCCTGTAGGGTGACCCTGTGTAGTAATCCCTCTTCCCATACATACTCCTTTCCCTCAGGACCCTTTTCTAGCTTGTCAGCCATTTGCCTAGCCCCAACCAAGGTCCTGTCTTCTCTTAACTCTACCTTCAGTTGCTCTATGCTGACCCAACTCAGCCCTGACAATCTTGGCAGCTTGGAATCTGGTCACAGCAGCAACATAACAACTCTCCAGGTGCCCCAAATCGTTGCCCAACATATGTTCAGCTGGGAGCCTATCCATAACTCCCACTTCCTGTACTCCTTTCCCAGTACCCCAATTAAACTGCAAGAGGGCAACTAGATTGTACATTTTTGACCTCCAGCCACCATGATCTCTATGGTCTTGGGGAGGACTGCAGTGTGGGGTACCTGTATCTCTGGAAGCCTAGTTCTCCTTTCCCTGAACCAAAAGTTCTGTGGGTCGAGGGGCCACTCCTGTGGGTCTCCTAGGGCTTCCATCTCCTTGTGGAACAGCAGGGCTAAGGTGGTGGCTGCAGGATGAGGCTACAGTTGTCAGTATTGGTTGTCCCCCTTTGGTATTGTTGCTGGAGCCCTTACCCACAGTCCCACCTCAAGTGGCCACAAAAATGATCTGCCAGGAAAGACTCCTCCCCTGTCACAGGTTTCCATTCCTGGACCCAAGCCCTTAACCCTTCAGGGCAGATACAATAAAATTGTTCCAATACTATTATATCCATTGCCTCCTGAAATGTGGTTACCTTTTTCCTTCTCCACCAGCTCCGGTAAGCATGTATCATCCTGTAGATTACTTCAGTGTATGTGTCCCCAGCACCCCTGGTACAAAACTTCTGCATATAAGTCTATTGGGTCAGGGGATACCTGGACAACAACACCCTTTGTACCTCCTCATATGTTTGCTGGTCCTTAGGAATAGCCTGGAATGCCTCACTGGCTCTCCCACTGAGCTTGCTGACCAGAAGCCTAATCCACTCAGCTTCTGGTATCTGATGTAGCTCACATTGTTGTTCAAAGTCTTAGAGGAACCCATCTATGTCCCCCTTTTCCTCACAAAACTGCTGAAAACTGTTATAACCTTTTTTTATCCTAGCTTCTGCTTGATCAGGTATACTGTTTTTGGTTTTCCTGTTGGACCTCCTGGCTGATCTGAGTCCGAAGCGCCAGTAGCTGATCATTGGTTAAAGTTGGAATACTGGTCTTCCATTTCTGAAATCTCTTATAAATTTCGGGTCCCTCAGATGTTGCCCTCTCTGGAGCAAGGTCTGGGTCTGTTGTGACTTGCTCACCCTCCTCCCATGTACCCAGTCTTTTCTCCATCCGATTGAGTTGATCATCCGACAAGAGCTCTTAGATCATCTCTGCCTTGGTAGTAGCCCTGGTTCTGTTGAGATCTGATCTCCCTGAGGTCCACAGATGCTGTCATATCTGGACATCCTGCTTTTTATCCTCACAGGGAAAACTGTCACAACTGCTACTTCAATTGGGCTTGTCCACAACCTCGTTCTGACCCACCGAGTGGCTTGTGTGGGTTACTGTAGATACCCCTGAAAGCAGGGATACAACCAGACCAGTATTTAATAACCACACAGGACCACGGAACCACCAGAACCAAGAGAGCAGGACTGCAGAGCAAACTAAGGCTTACAGGAATTGCAGTAAATATCTGCTCATGGATCGAGAGCTGGCTAAAAGACAGGAAGCAAAGGGTTGTTGTAAATGGAACATACTCCAATTGGCCTAATGTGGTAAGTGGGGTTCCTCAAGGTTCAGTATTAGGTCCTCTCCTTTTTAACAGATTTATTAATGATGTAGAAGTAGGACTCGAAAGTAGTGTCTCCATTTTTGCTAATGACACTAAGTTGTGAAAGGTAATTTAATCAGATAATGATGTACTTTCCCTACAAATGGATTTGCATAAATTAGAGAAATGGGCGGCTAAATGGCAGATGAGATTTAATACAAATAAATGTAAGGTTATGCATTTGGGAAGGAAACATAGCCATGCAATGTATATTCTTAATTGAGCAAATCTAGGGGTATCTGATATTGAAAGGGATTTAGGAGTACTTGTGGACAACCACCTAGGTAGCAGTGCTCAATGCCAAGCAGCATCTGCAAAGGTAAATAAAATATTATCATGTATTAAGAAGGGTATAGAAGCAAGGGAAGCAAATATGATTATGTCACTGTACAATTCTCTAGTACGCCCTCATTTGGAATATGGAGCACAATTTTGGGCACCACTTCATAAAAAGCACATTTTAGAGCTGGAAAAAGTACAGAGAAGGGCAACAAAACTAATAAGGGGACAGGAGGGGCTAGGTTATGAAGAAAGACTAACCAAATAAAACGTATTTTCCCTAGAAAAAAGGTGCCTACGGGTGGATATGATTACCTTATTTAAATACGTCAAGGCTTTGTCAAGTGAACTTTTTGTACCAAGAGATTTTCAACTGACAAGAGGATATCCCTTGAGGTTAGAGGAAAAAAGATTTCACCTTAAAGAAAGAAACGGGTTCTTCACAGTTAGGGTGGTTAAACTGTGGAATTCTCTACCAAAGGAGGTGGTGACAGCAAATTTGATAGATAACTTCAAAAAGGGGTTAGATATATTTTTAAATAAAGAGGGCATTCAAAGTTGTCCTAGATAACAAGCAAAGGGAGAAAATTTGATTGCCAGTCTCTGGGGTCAGGAAGGAATTTTGCTTTTTCCCCCCTTATGAGACAAGGCAAAGTTTCAATGGGGTTTTTTGGGGTTTGTCATCCTCTGCATCAATTAACAATTATTAACAAATAGTCCACATATTAAAAGTATCTGAAGAGATCTAAAAAGGTTGAACTTGATGGACTAACAGTCTTTATTCAACCTCAAATATGTAACTATGTAACTGACTGTAACTCTAGTCAATCAGAAGCAGTTTAAATAACCCCAATGCATAGGGTTATCCCTTCCCCAGAATGAATATTGCACTTACAATTATATATATATCCCGAATTAATTAATTTATTGGCAATGACCGCTCATATTTATCTCAGGGTCACAAACAAAACCTTCTCTTAGTCACTCCACAAACTCTATTTGTCCCACTTCTATCAAAGATAAAAGAGTCTCTGTTGACCTTCGGGCCATATGAGGTATTTCCTTTCTTGTCCTCCTGTATTGGCAGGGGGTATCTGCTAATCACCTTTACCCCCTTGCTCTGTCAACTTCCTCTACATTTTTAGCCCCTTTGATCTCCATCTACCTAGAAGAATCGAGAAGTCTGTGTCATGTTAGTCTTCCTCTTGCAGGGAGGGGAGGCCAAATTGCCTTTATTGTTCATCCCCCTACCCCTCTGTATAGGGCCAATCTATAATCTGCTCACAATCAGGTAACTCTATAACTGGACCCATCTTTCCCCAGAGACCCGGTAATGAACTCCATTAAACTTCCTGGAGAAAAATGCTATGTTTTGATACTAAATATGCTATGGGGATTCTTATACTTAACATTACAAATCATACCCCACCAGTCCATGTTAATCCAGAGCCCGCGAAAATTCAACAATCTCCAAAAGTCCAGTGGGCCCTCCTGAACATGACAACCCTTTTGTTTGTTTAAAGTGGTATATTTTTTACTTCTAAACTCAAAGGGTGTCTGTGATGACCCAGGGGCCAGGGGTCAGATGCACCCCCCAAACCCGCCTGTCTACTGCTACAGGAACACTCCTAAATTGTCAGGGTTCTGGTAATCTCAACTATCAGCTGCTTCTTCAGGTGTCAGGAACACAGAACTAGGGTTTAGGAAACACAGGAACAGCAACAGGTGTAGGTCCTTTTAGGATAGGACTTAGCATGATACCAGCATCAGGGTACAGCAGGAACAGCAGGCAGATGTAGGTCCCTTTAAGGTAGGACCCAAGAGAGGTATCAAAATAGCCCTTTCCGAAGAATGACAGCACAGCATGATTATGTACCATTACACAGAGGGTGATTTATTTCACAGTACAGCACATTGTATACAAAACATCACCCAATCAAAACAGGAGACCTCTCTGATGTAATTTGCCTGCATACCCCCTGCTGGCCAGGAAACATGCCGACTGCTAGCCCAAATCCCTCCTTTGTTCTCAGCTTTCCTGAGTGTATTCAGGACAATGGTGGTTAATCCTATCTTGCCATCCCATTCATACTGAATGTCCATTGTCCTCTGGCGTCTGCAAGTCCTTCTACTTCCTCAACTGAATACCTTGCAAACTGTAACCCCTTTCCAAAGGGAACCTCAATAATATACTTTATTAAAAACCCTTAAAATCCAACATATTAATACCAAACATGAGCTGGTGCTAACCAAATGCCAACAACCACACACCAGAACAGACGATTACACATTTCCCAAGTGAACCCATGGCCCCTCAGAGTCCAGTTGGGACAATGTCCTCTTGTCAGTTAAGAACCTCTTGGCACAAAAAGTTCACTTGACAAAGCTTTATATTGACCCTGGATATATTTAACAGGTAATCATATCCTCTCTTATTTGGGTAGTTTTTCTTGATATCTTAGCCCGTCCATTCCCCTTATTAGTTTTGTTTCCCTTCACTGTACTTTTTCCAGCTCTAAAATGCCCTTTTTATGATGTGGTGCCTAAAAATTCACTACATATTCCAAATGAGGGTGTACTAGCAGTGGCGGGGCTAGTGCATAAGGGGCCTTGGTGCAAAAGGAAAACACCAAATGCAGTACATATATATATATATAGGTCTGTGTCTATATATATATATATATATATATATATATATATATATATATATATATATATATATATATATATATGTGTATAAGGGTACATATACATATAACAGATATAGTATCTCACAAAAGTGAGTACACCCCTCACATTTTTTTAAATATTTTATTATACTGTATCTTTTCATGTGACAACACTGAAGAAATTACACTCTGTTACAATGTAAAGTAGTAAGTGTACAGCCTGTATAACAGTGTACACAGCCATAAATGTCTAAACCGTTGGCAACAAAAGTGAGTACACACCTAAGTGGAAATGTCCAAATTGGGCCAAAAGTGTCAATATTTTGTGTGGCCACCATTATTTTCCAGCACTGCCTTAACCCTTACGGGCATGGAGTTCACCAGAGCTTCACAGGTTGCCTCTGGAGTCCTCTTCCACTCCTCCATGATGACATCACGGAGCTGGTGGATGTTAGATACCTTGCACTCCCCCACCTTCCGTTTGAGGATGCCCCACAGATGCTCAATAGGGTTTAGGTCTGGAGACATACTTGGCCAGTCCATCACCTTTACCTTCAGCTTCTTTAGCAAGGCAGTTGTCGTCTTGGAGGTGTTTGGGGTCGTTATCATGTTTGAATACTGCCCTGCGGCCCAGTCTCTGAAGGGAGGGGATCATGCTCTGCCTCAGTATGTCAAAGTACATGTTGGAATTCATGATTCCCTCAATGAACTGTAGCTCCCCAGTGCCGGAAGAACTCATGCAGGCCCAGACCATGACACTCCCACCACCAAAAGTATACATCTATACTGAGGAAATGTAGTTGAAATAATCCCTAAATGACAGATAAACGGATAAGGCACAAAGAGCACAAAAACACTGATATGAGATGAAAGCCTCAGTTTGAACATAAACAATGATGAGAGAGTGGAAGCAGCATCTGACATCATCAGGTAAATGCATATAGGGGGAATCAACACAACATATTATAGAAAACATATATACACATATAGACATATGTGTATATATGTTTGGTCTGGGCATGCATGAGTGCTACCAGAGCTACAGTTCATTGAGGGAACCATGAATGCCAACATGTACTGTGACATACTGAAGCAGAGCATGATCCCCTCCCTTTGGAGACTGGGCCGCAGGGCAGTATTCCAAGACAACCACTGCCTTGCTAAAGAAGCTGAAGGTAAAGGGGATGGACTGGCCAAGCATGTCACCAAACCTAAATCCTATTGAGCATCTGTGGGGCATCCTCAAACGGAAGGTGGGAGAGTGCAAGGTCTCTAACATCCACCAGCTCCGTGATGTCATTATGGAGGAGTGGAAGAGGAATCCAGTGGCAACCTGTGAAGCTCTGGTGAACTCCATGCCCATGAGGATTAAAGATATATGTAAGTTAGGTGGGTTATGAATGCATCCAGTAGAATTCATCATAACCTTCCTAGCAAAAACGTTTGCATGAAAAAATGCAAGCCGTTTTTGCAATATAATAAAAAATGTGCTGGGGGTGATTTAGACACCCCCAGAAACTGCAATTTGCATAAAGGATATCTAATTTTTAATGAGATATCCTTTATGCAGCACATGTGCATGCTGATTGGCAAATCTCTGGGGTTGGTGGAGGTCACGGGGCAATTCTCTGGGGCTGGGGGCAATTCTCTGGAGTTGGGGAGCAATTCTCTGGGACTGGGGGCAATTATCTGGTGTTGGGGAGGTCACAGGGAAATTCTCTGAGGTTGAGGGGCAATTCTCTGGGGCTGGAGCAATTATCTGGGGTTGGGGAAAATCATAGGGCAGTTCTCTGGGCCTGTGGGGCAATTCTCTGGGGCTGGGGGAGGTGATGGAGCATTTGTCTGGGGCTGGTGGAGGTGACGGGGCAGTTCTTTGTGGCTGGGGGGCAATGCTCTGGGGCTAGGGGAGGTCATGGGGCAATTCACTGGAGCTTTGGGACAATTCTCTGGGGTTGGGGGTCAATTTTCTTGGATTGGTGGAGGTCACAGGGCAATTCTCTAGGGCTGGGGGGCAATTTTCTTGGATTGGTGGAGGTCACGGGGCAATTCTCTGTGGCTGGGGGCAATTAACTGGGGTTGGGGGAGGTCATGGGGCAATTGTCTGGAGCTGGGGGGCAATTCACTGGGGTTGGGGGAGGTCACAGGGAAATTCTCTGGGGCTGGGGGGGCAATTATCTGGGTTTGGTGGAGGTTACAGGGCAATTCTCTGTGGCTGGGGGGCAATTTACTGGGGTTGGTGGAGGTCACAGGGCAATTCTCTGGGGCTGGGGGGCAACATGACATAGTTACCCACCCTCAAAAAACCCTCATCTGACTCTGACGTTGAATTTAACTACCGCCCTATCTCTCTGTTTCCCCTGGCTTCCAAACTGCTGGAGTGGCTCATCTATAACGGCCTTACCAGCTTTATTTCCTCTAACTACCTTCATGACACCTTTCAATCTGGCTTTCCACCCCAACACTCCACTGAGACAGCTCTCACCAATGACCCGCTCACTGCCAAGTCAAAAGGTCACTTTTCAATTCTTCTTCTTCTAGATCTTTCTGCTGCCTTTGACACTGTCAACCATCCACTTCTACTCCATATCCTCTTCTCCCTCAGTATTCAAGACACTGCTTTCTCGTGGTTCTCATCATACCTACAAAATCAATCATTCAGTATCTCCTTCTCCGACACCTCTTCTTCTCTTCACACCCTGTCTGTTGCTGTACCCCAAGGATCAGTCCTAGCCCCCGTCCTCTTCTCCATCTACACATCATCACTTGGTACTCTAATAAACTCTTTTGAGCTTCATTACCATCTCTATGCAGATGACACCCAAATTACCATCTCCGCACCAGATCTATCTTCTAACATAAGACTCCAACTGCCTCTCTAGTATATCCTCTTGGATGTCCACCCACCATCTCAAACTCAACATGTCTAAAACTGAACTCCTAATCTTCCCTCCCTCTCCCACAGCGTCAATTCCTCACATCTCTCTCACTGTCAACAACAACATCATCACCCCACCTCCAAATCCCATTGTCTTGGAGTTCCACTGGACCCCGCTCTGTCTTTCATCCCTCACGTTTATACAATCACTAACTAAATCTTGTCTTCTTCATCTAAAAAACATCTCCAGAATTTGTCACTTTCTTACACAAGACAAAACTAAAATCCTAATACACTCTCTCATGATCTCTCGACTAGACTACTGCAAATCGCTTCTTATTCACCTATCCACCATCCAACTATCTCCACTTCAATCCATTATGAATGCCTCTGCCAGACTCATCTTTCGTACACAACGTTCAGTCTTAGCATCACCTGTCTGTCAATCACTCCACTGGCTTTCCTTAGCCTCAAGAATAAAATTTAAAAACATGACCCTAACTTACAAAGCCCTCAACAATAACGCTCCCACTGCTCTCATCTCCAAATACTCCCCCACCCGCCCTCTTCGTTCTGCTAATGACCTTCTTCTTTCTACAACACTTGTCACCTCCTCTCTCTCCCGCCTCCAGGACTTTTCTCGTGCTGCCCCTAGTCTCTGGAACTCCTTTTGCCTCAAAACATTTAAAAACCTCACTTAAGGGGCGTGGCTAAGCGGCCGAAGTGAGAGGACGCGTGGAGCTAGAGCTCCATGTCTGAAGAAGGGCAAATCGTCCGTTGCTTGCCGGCAAGAGCTACATTCTTGCCCAGAGGAGGCTCCCCCACCTCCAGAGAATTGCTGGGCGCGTTCTCCCAGCCTCCGGGGACCCCAACTTGAGGACCCGCGAACTAGGCCTATCGGGGCCTAGCAGCACGGACCGCCCCAGACCCCTCCCAGCTCTCCCCTGTCTACCTGCGTAGGGGGCTGAGCAGGGGAGGCTGTCGGACGCCCAGGAGATCGGGAAGTGGAGCAGCGGCTGATCCGGGGGCGCCCAGAGAAGCAGCAGCATTGAGGACGCGGTGGCAGCGGTACAGGCCGCCATCAGAAGCCAGGAGCCGGCGCTTGGAAGCGCGCCAGGGCTCAGAAGGGCGCCAGGAGGCTGTTACTTCCCCCCAGCCACCTCAGAGGACTGGGGCAGGTGCCGGGAACCCCGAGGACCATCAGAGGGTAAGAGGGGAACCTGGCCCTGCGCCTGGGGCCCCTGTAAAGGGCTGGGAGAAGGTGAGAGGAGAGGAGGAGGAAGAATAGAGACACTGCACTCCAAGACCTTAAGGGGTACACTGGCTGACTTTGACCCTGGGCAGCAGCTGTGAGAGCCCCTAATAATAGCTGGGACAAGATCCCCAGGGACAACAAGAGGGGAGAAAAGTAAGCAGGCTACAGCACGCTGAGTGTAGGGCAGAGGACTGGCATAATCTTCACACTGGGGCCTCAATCCCCTGCAGCTTTAAGGCAGAGGACTTGCTTCCCTAAATTCTACCTTATCTCACTCTCCAGAAACCCACAATAACTGGGAGAGGGAAAAAAAAAAGAGACTGAATACTTGCTGAGGCTTGTGGGTGCTGTGTGAATTTTGTGCAGAACTTTTCTCATTTGCCAAGCTGTACTACAGTTTTTCTATTTCCTGCCGCACCCTGGGAGTGATTTCAGCAAAACAACAACCTTATTTTCAGTCTAGAGAGCGACACTGCCATCTAGTGGCGCCTTTGCTACATTGCAAGCTGAATTTCTCCAAAAATTCCTTTCTGCCTTCCTGCAACCTGAAGGGGGTATGCTAATGCAGTGAATAGATCTGGCCAGTAGGGGCTAAGCTTACAATTGAATATGAACTGAATCCTTTTATACAATATTTTAAGAACAGCTTGCTCGTGCCTCGGGAGGGGTGCAACTGGAGTCCTTGCCTTATTTCATAACCAGGACTTTGCAACGCCGGCACAGCCAATATACGGTGAGACAAGTGCACAGGCAAGATGGGAAAAAACAAGAAAGCCCTGCCTTCCAAAAAAATTGAGGAGCACTTCAGGATAGCCGGGGCTCCTCAGACATCAACACAAGCTTCCTTACCGGAACAATCAGACCAGTCTGACTCTGAATCTGTATCAGAGGCCTTACATCCAGAGGTTAACAAAGCTGACAACTCTATGGCGAAGTTTGAGGCCCTTTTGGAGTCCCATATCAATAGGGCAGTCACGGCCCTACAAAAAGAGCTACATGAAATCGGGCAGAGGACCAATCTTCTAGAGGAGACAATGGATCAAGTGGTGGAGGCCCAAGAAAAGGATAGAAGTGCCATTGGGGAGAATACCTCTCACATCACTTCCCTTGAAGACAAGCTGGAAGACTTGGAGAATCGCTCGCAGAGATTCAATATCCCGATAAGGGGGGTGCCAACAGCAATAATTGATCTACCCCGATATCTCAAAGCCACTATAGACCAGGTCCTGGCAGACTTTCTGGACCATATATGGGAAGTGGAGCGAGCCCAAAGAGCCCTAGGTGGAAATAAAAACCCTGATCTGCCAAAGGACATAATAGTAAGGCTACTCCGCCAGCAATCCAGAGATCTGATTCTTGCCACCACTCGTAAAATGTCAACCATCCAAGGTCCAGATGGATCCTCTCTACTGTTCTTTGCAGACCTCTCTCCTCCAACCTTACAAAAACGGAGACTGATGAAGCCTGCTCTGGAGATCCTTATTCAGCACGGCATCAGGTACAGATGGGGCTTTCCTTTTGCCCTCTCGTTCTCATATAATGGCGCATCCCACAACGTGTGCTCCTTGGAGGAATGCCTGGATCTTCTACAGAGACTGAACCTAGCTGCTGGAGAAACAGTCCCGAAACAGGCGACCCCATCGCCTTCCTCTATTCCCTGGAGACAATGAACTTCTTCCTCCAAACAGAAGAGAACAGTAGATCCAACTCCCCAAACAGCTTCTCGGAGACCGAGGCAGGAATTGGAGGCCGCGCCTACATGTCTCGAAGAGCCGGGCAGGGAGCGGGGAGGACCTGCCGGCCTATCGATGCACATGCTATATTTCCTGACAGAGACTATCTCACAATTATCTCCAGGGGCCGGATGCCCCGAGCACCCGCGTTCACAGATGTGAGACTTTCTAAGGGGAACCCTGGTGATTCTCACCACAACGAAAGCGGATTCTTGTTTCCCTTTTTTTTTTGCCCGGAACTGGATCCAGGGCCCTGATGGCCTGCCGGACTCTATAAATTTCTGCACATCTTGTTGACCCACAGAAACCTGTATTTTCTTGTTGGTTTTCATGTTTTATAACTATGTTGATTGTCTCTTTTGTGCTTTCTCCATGTTTTTCTTCCCTTTGAGAAGGTCTAGTTACTCTAGGTTATAGTTTCAGGGCTTTGAAAAGAACAAAAGATATAATAAAGAAAGAAAAAAAAAAAGAGAAGGTTCATCCTACATTATCTTCTAGCCTTTTATAACACCCCTAACGGCTAGAACTTAGACTGATATAGTTTAGATTTGAGGAGAACGGGTAAAACTAGGCTGGGCTAGACTGGTTCATTAAGTTAGGAATTTCACGATGGTAGAATGTATTTCCTCTCTTTGCTTTATTGCTCTTCTTTCCTTCTTCCTCTCTCTGATGTACTTGGGTCGGCTAATTGCTACTTATCTTTACTTTCTGGTCTCCGCAAAACCTTTGACCCAAAGGTTTCTTTTTTCTCTAAACCCTCTCTCCTGTTTCTCCATTCACCCTGTGAAAGCAGGCCTGGAGAGGTATTTTCTTTTCCAATCTATGTTTAAGTCAGCTTTATGTCCGCTCGGCGGATGGCTAGGTCATACAGGATTTTTATATAGCAGACCTGTAAGGGCGAAACTTCCCTTGAGTAATGGCTTTAGAATTTGGTGGTTACCACTGCTAAACCCAACTAATATCTGCCTCCTTGTTCCCACTTTCGTTACCAGCAGACCAAATCTGACCAAGAAGATGCGACACGAACCTCCACCTCCTCCTCGCCCTGGTTTGGGAAAGCCGCTCCTCACTTCCTCCTGGGCAGTCGCTACTGAAGGTACGTGGTTATTAGCTATTCACACGCTCACGCCAACAGCACACCCATGACATTTCCCACGAGGATACTCACCCATAATGTAAAAGGGTTTAACTCCCCCTTCAAGCGAAGGAAGGCTTTTCTGTACTACAAAACAAACAAACCAAACATTATCTTCCTCCAGGAAACCCACTTTGCTAGGAATAAGACTCCTGCCTACCTGAACAAGGACTATCCCCAATTCTTTTGCACCACCCAGGCTTCAAAAAAAGAAGGGGGGGGGGGAGTGGGGGAAATTGATAATAGGGGGAGACCTAAATTTGGTCTTAGACCAGAGCATGGATAAATCCAACGTCTCAAAGCAAGACCGCTTCTCTCATAAGATTAAACAAATCCAAAGATTGCTCCATTCTTTGGACCTAGTAGATGCTTGGAGGGGTCACCACCCGAAAGGAAGAGAGTACACTTTGTTCTCCCCCACCCATAAGTCTTACTCTCGTATTGACACACTTCTCATCAGTGCCTCGCTTTTTGACAGCTCGGACAAGGCAGATATAGTTCCCTGCACGTGGTCGGATCACGCTGCAGTCTCTTTAGAGGTTGATCTGGGATCTCAATCCCGATTACCTTTCTCTTGGAAACTAAATGAATACTTGCTTTCAATACCCACATACCAGGAACAAATTGCTTCTGAATTGGCAGCCTACTTTGAGTCCAAAGCGGGTGGGGAAACTTCGCCAGGATGGGTCTGGATGGCTCATAAGGCCTATATCAGGGGACATTTATTAAATTGGCCTCACAACATAAGAAATCAATTCGACAAAAAATTTGCTCAATTTGAGAAACAGAATCAAACTTCCCCATCTTCCTCATTAAGGGACCAAATTGACAAAGCCAGACTGGAGCTAGATGGTATTTTATCTATAAGAACGGACAAAGCTCTGAGAAGAACACAACACCTCTTCTATGCTAAGGCAAATAAACCAGACAAATTATTGGCAAAAAGCCTGAGGGCGAGATATTCACAGTCCAAAATCTCCCAAATTAGAACCAAAGAGGGAATACTTACGCTTAGCCAAAACGAGATACAAAAAACTTTTAGGGAATTTTATCAGCACATTTACTCCTCCCACAACTCTCCTCCAGGGAACTCTATTAGTTCCTACTTGAATTCCTTAGATCTGCCTAAAATATCTGTGTCGGATCTGCAAAACCTAAATAAAGAGGTTTCGGTGGAGGAACTTAACTTCGCTGATCTGACCCTTTTCCCCAAGGAGGGTAGAGACCCAAAAGAGGCAAAAAATTACAGGCCTATCTCGCTCCTAAATGGGGACATCAAACTCCTAGCAAAAATATTCTCACAACGGATTTCTGTCTTTCTACCCTCCCTAATTCACAAGGACCAGTCTGGCTTTATCCCTTATAGGCAGACAAGCGACAATATAAGAAGGACCCTAAACATCATCCACTTGGCTAGACATAGGAATACCCCGGTTTGCCTGCTTGCATTGGACATAGTGAAGGCTTTTGATACCCTGGAATGGCCTTTCTTGTACGCCGCTCTGGATAGATTTGGGTTCAAAGGCCAATTCTTAAATCTGCTTCGCACCTATTACACTCTCCCCAAAGCTAACTTAAAACTTCCGGGCTCGCAGAAGGCTGTAATAGACATAGGGCGTGGAACGAGACAAGGATGCCCTTTAACCCCTCTCCTTTTTGCCCTAGCAATAGAGCCGCTGGCTCAAGCGATTAGGGCAAATTCCTCCATAGAGGTGATGCGAGTGGGAAACCAGCATATGAAGTGTTCCTTGTTTGCTGACGACTTATTGTGCACTCTAACAAATCCTGGCCCCTCCATTGAAGCTCTTTTAGACAAAATTGGCATATTTAGCACTCTTTCTGGACTTAGGTTAAATCAGGACAAGACGGAAGCACTAAGCATAGGCATACCCTCAGATATTCTGTCCCATTTGAAAACAAGCCACACATTTATTTGGCCAGCCACTAATATTTATTATTATTATTTGGGGATAAATATTACTAATTCCTTAGCGGGAATTTATAAGGCCAATTCCCCCCCCCCCCCCCTCTTCAGGGATCTTCAAAGGGACATGAACATTTGGATGAAGAAGCATATCTCTTGGACGGGTGGGACAACCTCGGTCAAGATGAATATTCTGCCGAGGCTCCTGTATCTAGCCAGAACCCTTCCTGTCCAAATAAATAACCCAGAATTAGCTCGCTTTCAGTCCCTGGTGTTCAAGTTCATTTGGAAGAATAGACCCCTGAAAATAGCGAGGAAGGTTATGTATAAGCATAAATCTAAGGGAGGCCTCTCTTGCCCAAATTTTTCTAGTTATTTTAGAGTTGCACAATTGGCCTTCATACCCCTGGCACACTCTACCCCCCTTCAGCCTAATTGGGTGTTCATAGAGGAGGCACAAAGGCCCCCCCTCACGTGGGGAATTATCCTATGGGCACCAAATTCAAATACTTTTAATTCTTACATAAGCAACCACATCACTAAATTTACCTTAAAAATTGAAAACCCATAAATTAGCATACCCTGTAACACCTCTCACCTCAATATTCACATCTCCCACTCTCTCAGCTACTTTCTCTTCTAACTCAAAGCATTTTTGGACCACGCAAAAATTGGATAAGCTAGGCTCATGGATAGGGGGGGGGGGGGGGGAATTATCTCTTTAGATACAGCAAGCAGAGGGATGGAGTTTCCTGATACGGAAATTTTTTACTTTATCAAAATCAGGCATCGGGTGGAAGAAATATGCAGGGACTATGGCCCGCCTAAAGACTCCTGGCTCACTATAGTATTCAGCTCTTACTAGGGGTACTTTGGGGGCAATATATAACATATTTAATACTCCCTCCCTTGGTTCACCAAAGCCTTCCTTTATGCTGAAGTGGGAGTTGGACTTGCAACAGAACTGGGATGAGACTTCCTGGTCTAAGGCTTTCTCTAGCCTTTCAAAAGGCTCCCTTAACTATAGCCTGCTGGAAACCTCGCTAAAAATTCTACATCGATGACCCCTGCTAGACTAAACAGAATATTACCTACGAACTCGGATAAGTGTTTTAGTGGATGCCAGGAACGAGGAGATTTAATTCACACGTGCTGGAAATGTCCCTTAGTCTCTGAAATCTGGGCTAAAGTGACTAATCTAATCTCAGGACTATTTAGAACCCCACTTAAACCATCCATAGCGACATGCCTCCTAGGCATGAGATATATTGAATTAGGAGGGGAGGGCAACAAATTGACACAACTGATTTATTTAGCAGTAAAAAACATCATAGCTAGAAGGTGGAAGGACAACTCCATTAACTTCCAGGAAATTAAAAACAAAATAAACTTCCTATTTATAAATGAGAGAATGACTCATACATTATTGGACACACATCAAATATTTTTGGAAATATGGGGACCTTGGATCTCTTCCCCTGACTGCATTTCATAGGTAGTGGGGGACTAAGTTGGAATAATAGTTAACTAGGCTCTCTGCATCTATAAGAGGAGTGGAGCGAGAGGCGGACTGGAACAGGCGGAGCGGGAGAGGATACTGGAGGCTTCATTAGACGAAAGATAACGATAGTAATACAAAGATTTGATTGTACGGGAATTGGAAAAGCCATCTTAGAGTCAAGTCTGACCCTTTGATTTAGAAGAGCTGATTGGGAGCAATTGTCTATTTTGTACTCTCTCCCTTATACTCCTTCACTTCTTTATTTATTTATTTCTTCTTCTCTTCCTTTCATTCTTTCTTCTTCTTTCTCTATTTCTGCTTTTTTCTTTTCATATTTCTTCGTACAATATTCTGGTTGAAATATTATTTTTTAATTATACCAATATGTGCACTGAAAATGTTAAAAATTATATTAAGGAGCAACTTAGTAAAGATGAGCAGATGTTTAGAAAAGTAATTTTTCATTCTTGAAATGTGAAGTTATGTTTTTATGTACTATGCTTATTTTTGTACAAGTAATTATTAAATATCCTTAATAAAAACTTTATGAAAAAAAAAAAAACCTCACTTAAAATTCATCTCTTTAAAGAAGCGTATCACCTTCCACCCTAAAACGCTCATCACCTCTCTCACCCTCTTTTACCACTCACTATACCTTATATGGTAAATTATATAGTTACATTTTTACATAGTAATTAAGGTTGATCAAGTTCAACCTTTTAAGATCCACTCTGATCTGCAATATGTGGATTAGTTATTAAAAATTAGTTGTTAATTGTTAATTATTAATCAACTATTTATTTATTTATTTTTGAATTATTAATGAATCCAGAGGAAAGCAAACAGAGAAAAAAAAAACAAGTGAAATCATCCCAAGGAAAAAAAAAATTCCTCCCTGACACCAGATACCAGCGATCGGATCCCTCCCTGGATCAATAATCGCTCTCTAATTAATCAGGATAACCCTGAATGCCATTTTTAATAAAAAGTATATCTAGCCCCTTTTTAAAGTTATCTATCGAATTCGCTGTCACCACCTCCTTTGGTAGAGAATTCCACAGATTAACCACCCTTACTGTGAAGAAACCTTTTCTTTCTTTAAGGTGGAATCTTTTTACTTCTAAACTCAAGGGGTGTCCTCTTGTCAGTTGAAAATCTCTTGGCACAAAAAGCTCCCCTGACAAATTTTTATACTGACCCTGGATGTATTCATATAATGTAATCATATCTCCACTTAGATGCCTTTTTCTAGAGAAATTAACCTTAATTTGGTTAGTCTTTCTTGATAACTTAGCCCCCCCATTCCTCTAATTGGCTTTGTTGCCCTCCTCTGTAACTTTTCCAGCTCCAAAATTGCCTTTTTATTAAGTTATGCCCAAAATTGTACTCCATATTCCAAATGAGGGTGTACTAAAGATTTGTATAGTGGCAGAATTATATTTGCTTCCCCTGCTTCTATACCCTTCTTAATACATGCTAATATTTTATTTGCCTTTGCAGCTGCTGCTTGGCTTTGAGCACTGTTACCTAGGTGGTTGTTCACAAGTACTCCCAAATCCCTTTCAATATCTGATACCCCTATTTTTGCTCCTTCAAGATTATAAATTGCATGGCTATTTTTCCTTCCCAGATGCATAACTTTACATTTATTTGTATTAAATCTCACCTGCCATTTAGATGCCCATTCCTCAATTTTATGTAAATCCATTTGAAGGGAAAGCACATCATTATCGGATTTAATTATCTTGCACAACTTTGTGTCATTAGTGAAAATGGAGACACTACTTTCCAGTCCCACCTCTAAGTCATTAATCACATATATTGTTGTGAGCATGTGAGCCGTTACTCACGCTTGCGGGCTCGCACAGCGAGCCTGCGCCCCTCGCGTTGCTGGCAAGGAGCGCCGAAGGCCCTCGCAAAATTACGCCGTAACGCAAACAGAATATGAGACACGTTACGACCCATTACGACCTCGCAAAAAACGGCTGCAACACGCGCACATCAAAACATGAAAAATACAACAAATACACACAACAAATACATAAAAAGCTTACTTACAGGAAGAGGGAGCATCCAGGACCTCGAAAACTAAAGTTACACCTCAATTTAAGTCAAATTAAAACAGTTTAGACACTAAAAAATTCTGTAAGCGAGAGAAAAAATGGCCGCCGAAAAAAACGAAAGCGAGGCTACAGCATTCTAAACACGCAAAACACCACCAAACAGCTACGTATTTGCCGAAAAACACCTACGAGATTAGAAAACAAGGATGCAACCCGCGCAACCCCAAAAACATTACAAACACAACAAATACAAACAACAAACACATAAAAAGGTTACTCACAGCAAGGGGGGGGCACGAGGACCTTTGCAAGTGAAGTTACACCTCCATTTAACCACAAATTTCGGAGTTTAGAGACTCGAAAATCACCTAAGAGAGAGAAAAAATGGCCTCCAAACAAAACAAAAACGAGGCTAAAGGTCCCTAAACACGCAAAACACTACCATAAGCACGCTAAACCCCACCAAACAGCTACGGATATTCAGAAAGGGACCACCAAACAGCTACGGATATTCCGAAAAACTCACATGACATAGAAAATGAACGACGCTACATCAGCCACATTATATACACCAAACACCCTTAGCTCACTTACAATTTCATTGCCGTCATTTTTTGACTGGCAATTCGCTAGTAAAAATTATAAAAAGGAGAGGAACTAATACTGAACCCTGAGGAACCCCACTTACCACATTAGTCCAATCGGAGTATGTTCCATTTACAGCAACCCTTTGCTTCCTGTCTTTTAGCCAGCTCTCAGTCCATGAGCAGATATTTACTGCAATTCCTGTATCCCTTAGTTTGCCCAATAGTCTCCCATGTGGCACTGTATCAAAAGCCTTTGCAAAATCCAAAAAGACTACATCCACTGAGTTGCCTTAATCCAGGTTCCTACTAACCTCTTTATAGAAACTAATTAGATTTGTTTGACATCACCTATCCCTCATAAATCCATGTTGACTCCTACTTATAATCCTGTTCAAATAGACGTATTCTTGTATAGAATTCCTTATTAACCCTGCTAAAAGCTTCCCCACTACAGAAGTGAGTCTCACTGGTCTATAATTCCCTGTATTTGCTCTTGATCCCTATTTAAATATAGGTATCCCATATGCTTTTCTCCAGTCATCTGGTAGAGACCCTGTGTTGAGTGAGTCTTGAAAAATTAAATATAATGGTTTGCCAATTACAGAACCCAGTTCCCTCAGTACCCTTGGATGTATTCCATTAGGACCCAGGGATTTATTAACATTTATTTTTTCCAACCCATTTTGGATTGCTTCCTGCGTTAACCAATTATTCAACAAAGGTAGTGTAGCCCCATTATGTTGCAGTGTCCCAACCACTGGTACCTCCCTTGTATATACCGAAGAAAATAACCTATTTAGCTCATCTGCCTTTTCTTGGTCCCTCATTTTCAGACGGCCTGTGTTGTAATGTTCCTATCGTTTCCTTTCTAGCCTTCTTCCCATTAATATACTTAAAAAATGTTTTAGAGTTAGTCTTACTCTCTTTTGCAATTAATTTTTCATTTTCTATTTTAGCCAGTCTAATAGCCCTTCTGCAAGTTTTGCTGATTTCCTTGTACTCTCGTAAAGCAGTCTCTGTCCCCTCTTATTTTTATAATTTAAATGCCTGTTTTTTACTCTGTATCTTGATCTTTAAATCATTGTTAAGCCACATTGGATGTGATTTACTCCTTTTACTTTTATTCCCACTTGGTATATGGTGATAAGTATGTATATTTAGTAAGGATTTAAATGTTGTCCATTTATGTTCAGTATTTTTACCTATGGGTTCTCTGTCCCAGTCTAAACTTTGTATTGCTGACCGTAGACTGTTAAAATCTGCCCTTTTAAAATTAAGAGATCGTGTTGGCCCCTTAAAATTTTGTTTTTTTCATTCAATTTTAAATGAGACTGTGTTGTGATCACTAAATCTAAGATGGTGTCATTTCTAGTAGGTTCTTGTATAATAACCTGGGCCAGATAATGATCCCTGAGTGTACTCAAGAACCTGCTCCCTTTACCCGTACTGCTGGTCTCATTCATCAAGTTTATTTCAGGGTAGTTAAAATCTCCCATTATTAGAACTTGCCCATGCTTAGATGCATTTCAAATCTGTAACAATAATTGTATTTCCTCACTTTTATTTATATTTGGGGGTTTATAGCATACTCCAACAAATATTCTTTTGGAATTTGCTGCTCCGCTATTTAACTCTACCCACAAACATTCAACATTACCCCTAGTTCCAGCATAAATATCTTCTCTGACTATAGGCTAAAATTCAGGCTTAACATACAGACAAATCCCTCCTCCTCTTATACCATTGCCACTATCTTTCCTAAATAGGTTAGAACCATCCAGATTAACAGGGCAGTCATGAGATTTACTTTGAACTACCTCCTTTTATTTAAACTCCTACACTTTTACTAGAATTGCACTTACACTAGAATTGCACTCACATGTTCGCCCCTTCTCCTGTTTATATTAACTTCTGCCTTTTCACCTGGGCACAATTAGTGCACTCTGCAATTTATCAGCCTTTACTTGTAAAAAGTAAAATTCACTTGCAAACAGCCCCAAACAGCACACAAACCTTTTTTCTAGTTTAACACAGTCAAACCACAACCCTCTCACCTGGGCACAATTAGTTCACCCTGCAATTTATCAGCCTTTACTTGCAAAAAGTAAAAATCCACTTGCAAAAGTAAGCAATATGTCGAGCAATATGGCTTTTTTTGTTAGCATTATAAATTGCATCAATTTGTTTTGGGGTGTGGTAAGAGAAGGTAAGTGGTGGCCCAGGGGCTGTCCTCAGCTTTTGGAGAGATCTGGAGATCAAATATGTCACCAAAGGTGGAAAACTTGAGGGTATGTCCATCATGAGTGAAAGAAAGAGTCTATTTCCCCACATTTTCGAATACAGTTGGGAATTGTAGCAAGAGTTAATCTCAAATATATTAGATCCTGTGAAGGACCTTAATAGAAACAGAAACAAACGTGGTTCTTTTTTGAGGTCCAATCCAAGAGGTGGTAGCACTAAATCAGGAAAAGGAAGGGCAAGAAAATGGCCAGCCATTGTGCCCAAACAAACTTTTTTGATAACATTTCCCTTCATAACCTCAGGAAAAAAAACAAAAAAATGCAAAACACAGCTTTTATAACTTGGCATCCTCAGATTTACTATTAACTTGGCCAAACTGCCTTAAAAATGGAATAAGCCTTTCCAGCCACACTGGTGTTATGGGTTTTGGCATTGGCCGCTTTCTTTTTAAAGCACTTGTCACTGAATAAAATAAGGTCACTGAATAAAATAAGCAGATGTATTTAAATATGCGTTCATGTCCTCACTTAAAATTGCCGTCTTTAGTGACCCCAAGTTTGCAGGGTATTTAGTAACGGCAAAGTTGCAATCTTTTCTGGGAGAACCGGGAATAGTAAAGCCTCCCTGTAGTGACCCCAATTTTGCAGGGCCTTTAGTAGCGGCAGAGTTGCAGTCGTTTCTGGGCTTTTAATGCAGCCTCCTTCTATTAGGGTACCGCTTGCAGAGTCTGGATGATATCGTAGCTGGCTGTGTTCAGCTTACACTTCTCTGTAGGTATACTTGCCCTTGGGGTTTAGGTTTTCTGGGCTGGATATTAGTGGACAGTAGCTAGTTCGGGCACAGAGGTAGATGCCTGGGCACAGGGGTAGAACTTAGGCTCACCTTGTGGTGCTGCAAGGTAGCGGCCGCTTCTTCACAAGCTTGGGTCTGGTTTAGTGTCAAGACTCATTAAAGTTGCAATATCCCCAATCTAGTTGCCGGTACACAGCCCCTGAGTCGGATGCTCTCAGAATAAAACGGTGTCCTGGTAGGGCTTGTTGGGTGAGGGATTCAAGTGAAGTAGCCCTTTTGTCTCAGTATTTACTCCACAAAGGTGCCTTCTAGCTTTTTTGCAGGGTAGGGGGGTATTCACAATAGTGCTGGGCAGGCGAGGGTGTTAAGCTTTGTGGGGCTAGCTCTCTTTTTAGTAAGCTGTTCTAGCTTGGGAGGAGGCTGATGCTGGGAGTTTCCAGGCCTGCCTCGTGGGAATCCAAAATGGCGGCCTCAGGTCTTCCCGCGGGTTCTCCCTCTGCCTTCCTCACTTCTGCCCCAGACTATGGGCTTTATAGGCCTCTGCTGGTCCCTCCACTCACCCCTCTGCAGGTGTCTCACCTCCTCCTTTGCTTATGTGCCCTGGGAGTCCCCCGGTGGTGGCCTGGCCCTCGCCACACATGCCCCAAGATGGCGGCTTCTTCCTCCCTTCCATGGCCCCCTCTCCTACCTTCTCAGTCATGGCTGGAGCCTCCGGTTTCAGTCTCCTCTCTTCATGCACCTCCTCGGTGCCTGTGCTGCCCCTGCCAGGTGTTGCTCTCTCTCTTTAACGGAGCTCCCCATCCGGGAGATGTGTGCAGCTGCGTGCTGTCCCTTCTCCGGGCTCCGAGGATTCAGGGTCTCAGGGTGGGTGTTAGGCTGCTCCCCCCATTCTCCCCTGAGGCTTTTAGGGGGGTTTTCGGCCCTGATCTCAGTTTTTGGGGCCTGAAATAGCAGCCTGTGGCCGGAGCTCTCTCACTACACGTCCGATGGCATAGACGTTGGCTCTGCCTCCCCGGCACTCTACATTGCCGTCTTTAAATGAGAAGCAAACCTTTTTTGGGGCTGACGCTTCACTCTGACTGATGGCTCTCATGAAAATGCTTGACCTGAGACTGCATGACATGATTGTAAACAAGTGCAGTTAGCTATCAAATGTTTTAGGATTTTTTCTATATAACCTCTTCCTTTCACTATCCAAAAAGATAGTCTCAAGACATAGAGACTGTGAACAGACATATTACTTATTTTATATACCTTTTATTTCACAACATTTCATGAACAATAAACTGTCAGAATCTGGTTTTGCCACTTACATTTTTTAATAATAGTCACTAAAGACTGCTGTGTTTTTTTAACTAATTCATGATATATTTAGCTGAGGGTGATGCTTCACACAAAGTTTCATGTAAACGAGCATATCAAACTGCAAAGGTGCAAGGGTGTGTGGCTAGCAACCAGGCCACATGAGACAATTTGAGACAATTGGCAAAGTTTCACTTGTTTTTTTTTCTGTTTGCCATCCTCTGAATCAATTAACAACTAATCCGCATGTTGCAGACCAGAGGAGAACTTAAAAGGTTGAGCTTGATGGGCTAAAAGTCTTTTTTCAACCTCAGTTACTATGTAGCTATGTAACTATGAAGCTAACAAGCTCTCCCTCCTCTCCATGAAAGGACATACACACAGAGGGATTCCTGTGCCTAAATGATTTTGAAGGCATATCTGCCATATGGGGAGGAGAGGTGGACCAGTTGCAGTCCCCTAAGAGACCAGCAGCCCTATTAAATTCCCCCAACTGTAAACTATATAACCCCTGACGGAGCCCGCTATACTTACGGCTAATAAATTGGTACAGCTACCCGCAAATGATCTGCGGGCTACAGGTGGAAAAACCTACGGGCTGTCGAAATCAGAACTCCGTTGCCACTAAGCCTTGGATCTGTCAAGCCTGTATATGTTACGTTCACAAATCGCTATTAAATTGCTACAAATCCACTGGCGTTCAATCGGCAAATGGAGCAAAAAAAACTACTGGTACTAGAGAGGATTCGCAAGGGGGTTAAAGTCCTATCCATAGCACTGTAAATGCAAATATCAACACAATACTGCATTTCCAATTAAAGGGAATGTGATGTTAGGTATTAAAATTAATAGCACAACATTCTCAACCTCACAAATCTGCAATAAAAAATACTTTTATTTATGTGTAATTTCCGTGTTATATTGATCCCGGCAATCAATTTGTTAATACATTGGAGGTTAGTAGGATGTCTATTTGAACAGGATTATATGTAGGAGTCAACATGGATTTATGAGGGATAGGTCATGTCAAACAAATCTAATTAGTTTCTATGAGGAGGTTAGTAGGAACCTGGATCAAGGCAACTCAGTGCATGTAGTCTTTTTGGATTTTGCAAAGGCTTTTGATACAGTGTCACATGGGATACTATTGTGCAAACTAAGGGATACAGGAATTGCATTAAATAACTGCGCATAAATTGAAAGCTGGCTAGAAGACGGGAAGCAAAGGGTTGTTGTAAATGGAACATACTCTGATTAAACTAATGTGGTAAGTGGGGTTTCTCAGTGTTCAATATTAGGTCCTCTCCTTTTTAACATATTTATTAATGACTTAGAGGTGGAACTGATGACACAAAGTTGTGCAAGTTAAATCAGATAATGATGTGCTTTCCCTCCAAAGGGATTACCCCTTAAATTAAGGAATGGGCATCTAAATGGCAAATGAGATTTAATACGAATAAATGTAAAGTTATGCATCTGGGATGGAAAAATAGCCATGCAATTTATAATCTTAATGGAGCAAATATAGGGGTATCAGATATTGAAAGGGATTTGGGAGTGCTTGTGGACAACCACCTAGGTAACAGTGCTCAAAGCCAAGCAGCAGCTGCAAAGGCAGATAAAATATTAGCATGTATTAAGAAGGGTATAGAAGCAAGGGAAGTAAATCTAATTCTTCCACTGTTCAAATCTCTAGTACGCCCTCATTTGGAATATGGAGTACAATTTTGGGCACCACTTCATAAAAAGGACATTTTAGAGCTGGAAAAGGTACAGAGGAGGGCGACAAAACTAATAAAGGGAATGGAGGGGCTAAATTATGAAGAAAGACTAACCAAATTAAACGTATTTTCTCTAGAAAAAAGGCGTCCATGAGGGGATATGATTACCTTATATAAATACATCCAGGGTCAGTATAAACATTTCTCAAGGGAGCTGTTTGTGCCAAGAGGTTTTCAACTGACAAGAGGACATCCTTTGAGGTTAGAAGTAAAAAGATTCCACCTTAAAGAAAGAAAAGGGTTATTCACAGTAAGGGTGGTTAATCTGTGGAATTATCTACCAGAGGAGGTGGTGACAGTGGATTTGATAGATAACTTTAAAAAGGGACTGGATGTATTTCTTATTAAAAAGGGAATTCAGGGTTATCCAAGATAATTAGAGAGAGAGTATTGATCCAGGGAGAAATCCGATCGCCAGTATCTGGGGTCAGGAAGGAATTATTTTTTTCTTCCCTTTGAGACGTTTGGCTAAATTTCACTTGGGGGGGGGGGGGGGGTGGGTTCTGTTTGCCTTCCTCTGGATTAATTAATAATACAAATAAATAAATAAATGAATAAATAAATAGTTGATTAATAATTAATTAACAATTACTTAACAACTAATTAATTAATAACTAATCCGCATATTGCAGATCAGAGGAGATCTTAAAAGGTTGAACTTGATGGACTGAAAGTCTTATTTCAACCTTAATTACTATGTAACTATGTAGCATATAATAGAACTTGCATGGACTAGAATATAATTTATAACCTGTTTACAAGTGGATTTACCTTAAAAAGTAAAGGCTAATAAACTGCAGAGTGCACTAATTGTGCCCAGGTGAGAGGGGTGTGGCTTGACTGTTAAACTTGGATAAAAGGTTGTGAGCTGGTTTGGGGTCTGTTTACAAGTGGATTCACCTTAAAAAGTAAAGGCTAATCAACTGCAGAGTGCACTTATTGTGCCCAGGTGAGAGGGGTGTGGCTTGACTGTTAAACTTGTATAAAAGGTTTGGGAGCTGGTTTGGGGCCTGTTTACAAGTGGATTTACCTTACAAGTAAAGGCTGATAAACTGCAGAGTGCACTAAGTGTGCCCAGGTGAGAGGGGTGTGGCTTGACTGTTAAACTAGGATAAAGGATTTGTGAGCTGGTTTGGGGCCTGTTTACAAGTGGATTTACCTTACAAGTAAAGGCTGATAAATTGAGAGTGCACTAATTGTGCCCAGACGAGAAGGCAGAAGTTAATAGAAACCGGAGAAGGGGAACTTGTGAGCTTGCGAACATTTTCAGTATCAAGTGCAATTCTAGTAAAAGCCTAGGAGTTTAAATAAAAGAAGGGCCTTCAAAGAAAAGGGGGGCAGATTTATAGTGCAAAGGAGGAAAACTTTATATAAATATATTATATTCTTTATTTTTCCCACTGAAATTTCGTAGACAATAATAATAATTATGAGTCAGTCCAGTGGCAACCTTATTCAGTGTACATCCTGTCAAATGTATGCACTACTGGAACAGAAGATCCAGGGTCCATACCTCTGTGACAGGTGTGAGCATGTTGCCTCTTTGGAAGCTCAAATTGAAGATCTGGAGAGGAGAATTGCAGCACTTAGTGATATTGCTCCACTGGAAAGGGAGTTGGTGCTCACGGAGCACAGTTTAGCTGGGCCTAGTATGGAGGGAGGAGCTGGGGCTAGTGAGGATGGCCAGGGAGGTAGCTGGGTTACAGTTAGAAGGGGAATCAGAGGGTACAGGAGGAGGCAGGCCAGTTCTGAGTTGGCAAACAACAACAGATTTGCCAGATTGAGTGAAACTGTTGGCGATGTCCATTCAGGAATGGCAATGCCAGATAGAGCTGTTCCCTCTAACAGCCGGGCGAACAGCTCTACTGGAGAAGAGGGAGGGCAGAATAGGCAGAGCAACAGACATGTTTTGGTGGTAGGGGACTCTATTATTAGGAAGGTAGACAGGGTAATTTGTCACCCAGATCCCAGCAATCGAACAGTTTGCTGTCTCCCGGGTGCTCGGGTTCGGCATGTTGTGGATCGGGTGGATAAATTATTGGGAGGGGCTGGTAATGAACCGGCGGTCTTGGTACACATTGGTACCAATGACAAAGTTAGTGGAAGATGGAGCGTCCTAAAGAATGATTTTAGAGAATTAGGGAATAAGCTTAAAGCAAGGACCTCCAAGGTAGTATTTTCTGAGATACTACCAGTGCCACGTGCTAGCCCAGGGAGGCAGAAGGAGCTTAGGGAGGTTAATGCGTGGCTAAAAAAGTGGTGCAGTGTAGAGGGTTTTGGGTTTTTAGAGCACTGGGCTGACTTCTCACTTGGGTACAATCTCTATAGCAGGGATGGATTGCACCTTAATGATGAGGGCGCTTTTGTGCTAGGGAATAGGATGGTAGAACGGCTGGGGGAGTTTTTAAACTTGTAGGTGGGGGGGAGGGACTATATAGAAGTATTGGGGTAAATAGGGTAGAGAGGGAAAGGGATGAATTATTTACCCATGGGGGAGGAGAAGGGGGGAGGGTTACAATAGAAAGTAGGGAGATATTAATAGGGGCCTCAAATACAGTGGCAGGCACTTCACATCAGCAGAGCCATAGCAACATAAAGTGTATGATTGCAAACGCAAGAAGTTTGCCTGGGAAAATGGATGAGCTAGAAATATTAGCAGTACAAGAAAAATGGGGCCTAATAGGCATTACGGAAACATGGTGGGATGAATCTCATGACTGGACTGTTAATCTGGATGGTTATAACCTATTTAGGAAAGATAGGGGAAATGGTAAAAGAGGAGGAGGGATCTGTCTTTATGTTAAGCCTGAGTTTAAGCAAATAGTTAGAGAAGATATTTATGCTGGCACTAACGGCATCATTGAATCTTTGTGGGTTGAGCTAAATAGTGGAGGAGCTAATTCTAAATGCATATTGGTGGGAGTATGCTATAAACCCCCAAATATAGCTGAAAGTGAGGAAATACAATTATTGTTACAGATTGGAAATGCAGCTAAGCATGGGCAAGTTCTAATAATGGGAGACTTTAATTACCCTGATATAAACTGGATAAACGAGACCAGCAGCTCAGCTAAGGGGAGCAGGTTCTTGAGTACACTCAGGGATCATTATCTAGCCCAGGTAATACAAGAACCTACTAGAAATGGGGCCATCTTGGATTTAGTCATCACAAGTAATATTGATATAATATCAAATGTAAAAATAGGGGAACCCTTGGGGAACAGTGATCACAACACAGTCTCATTTGAGATTGAATACAAAAAACAGAGTTGTAAGGGGCCAACAAAAACTCTAAATTTTAAAAGGGCTAACTTTAATGGGCTACGGGCAGCAATACAACATATAGACTGGGACAAAGAACTTACAGGGAAGAATACTGAAAATAAATGGACAACATTCAAATCCTTACTAAATAAACATACTCATCAGCATGTACCATGTGGAAATAAAATAAATAGGAGTAAATCACATCCCATGTGGCTTAACAATGACTTAAAGATCATGATGAGGAAAAAGAAATATGCATTTAAATTATACAAGAAGGAGGGAACAGAGGCATCTTTATGTGACTATAAGGAAATCAACAAGGCTTGCAAAAGGGCTATTAGATTGGCTAAAATAGAAAATGAGAAGTCAGTTGCAATGGAAAGTAAGACTAACCCTAAAATATTTTATAAATATATTAATGGGAAGAAGGCCAGGAAGGAATCGATAGGACCATTACAATGTGACACAGGCCATCTGATAATTAGTGACCAGGAAAAGGCAAATGAGCAAAATAGGTTCTTTTCGTCGGTTTACACAAGGGAGGTACCAGTGGTTGGGACACTGCAACATAATGGGGCTACACTACCTTCACTAAATAATTGGTTAACGCAGGAAGAAATACAAAAGAGGTTGGAGAAAATAAATGTTAATAAAGCCCCAGGTCCTGATGGAATACATCCAAGGGTACTGAGGGAGCTGGGTTCTGCAATAGCCAAACCATTATATCTAATCTTTAAAGACTCGCTCACTACAGGGTCTCTACCAGATGACTGGAGAAAAGCAGAGGTGATACCTATATTTAAGAAGGGATCTAGAGCATATCCGGGGAATTATAGACCAGTGAGCCTCACTTCTGTAGTTGGGAAGCTTTTAGAAGGGTTAATAAGGGACAGAATACAAGAATATGTCTATTTGAACAGGATCATAGGTAGCAGTCAACATGGATTTATGAAGGAAAGGTCGTGTCAGACCAATCTAATTAGTTTTTATGAGGAGGTTAGTAGGAACTTGGATCAGGGCAACTCAGTGGATGTAGTCTTTTTAGATTTTTCAAAGGCATTTGATACAGTGCCACATGGAAGACTAGTGAGCAAACTAAGGGATACAGGAATTGCAGTAAATATCTGCTCATGGATCAAGAGCTGGCTAAAAGACAGGAAGCAAAGGGTTGTTGTAAATGGAACATACTCCGATTGGTCTAATGTGATAAGTGGGGTTCCTCAGGGCTCAGTATTGGGTCCTCTCCTTTTTAACATATTTATTAATGACATTGAAGTAGGACTCGAATGTAGTGTCTCCATTTTTGCTGATGACACTAAGTTGTGCAAGGTAATAAAATCAGATAATGATGTACTTTCCCTACAAAAGGATTTGCATAAATTAGAGAAATGGGCGGCTAAATGGCAGATGAGATTTAATACAAATAAATGTAAGGTTATGCATTTGGGAAGGAACAATAGCCAAGCAATCTATAATCTTAATGGAGCAAATCTAGGGGTATCAGATATTGAAAGGGATTTGGGAGTACTAGTGGACAACCACCTAGGTAACAGCGCTCAAAGCCAAGCATGTATTAGGAAGGGTATAGAAGCCAGGGAAGAAGATATAATTCTGCCACTATACAAATCTCTAGTACGCCCTCATTTGGAATATGGAGTACAATTTTGGGCACCACCTCACAAAGAAGACATTTTAGAGCTGGAAAAAGTACAGAGAAGGGCTACAAAACTAATAAGGGGAATGGAGGGGCTAAGTTATGAAGAAAGACTAGCAAAATTAAACTTATTTTCGCTAGAAAAAAGGCGTCTAAGAGGAGATATGATTACGTTATTTAAATACATCCAGGGTCAATATAAGGCTTTGTCAAGTGAACTTTTTGTAGCAAGAGATTTTCAACTGACAAGAGGACATCCGTTGAGGTTAGAGGAAAAAAGATTTCACCTTAAACAAAGAAAAGGGTTCTTCACAGTTAGGGTGGTTAAACTGTGGAATTCTCTACCAAAGGAGGTGGTGACAGCGAATTCGATAGACAACTTCAAAAAGGGGTTAGATATATTTCTGAATAAAGAGGGCATTCAAGGCTATCCTAGATAACTAGCAAGGAATATTGATCCAGGGAGAAATTTGATCGCCAGTTTCTGGGGTCAGGAAGGAATTTTGCTTTTTTTTTCCCTTATGAGACAATTGGCAAAGTTTCAATGGGTTTTTTTTTTATGTTTGCCTTCCTCTGGATCAATTAACAATAATTAACAATTAACAATAATAATAAATAGTCCAAATTAAAAAGATCAATAGAGATCTAAAAAGGTTGAACTTGATGGACTAACTCTTTATTCATTCTCCAATACTATACTATTAATAATTATTTAATCAATAATTTAATTAATAATTAATCCGCATATTGCAGATCAGAGGAGATCTTAACAGGTTGAACTTGATGGACTGAAAGTCTTTTTTCAACCTTAATTACTATGTAACTATGTAACTATGTAACTATAATATTTATTGATTCATTAATATTGCATTATCTCTGGAATGCAGGTCTGATCGTAACTCATACTTCAAACCCGTAAGCGATTGAAATCTAACCTACATTTTTCAGTGATGTAATGATGACAATCGCTTTTACCATTGGCTCTGTCTAAACCAGTAACTACTGGTTTTACTAATTGATCATGTTAACGGTCGCACATGCAACGTGCTCAAGAATGCCCCCTTCACTGCCCCCTTCAATCCACACTGCCCAATGCCCTCCCCGTCCAACCCCATGTCACTCCATCCCCACATCCCCAGGTATTTATTTCTGTGCAAAAGTAATAATAAAGGTTAACTCATGTATTGCTCCATAATTTTACCCATAATGCATATGATTTGTTTTGTGTGTATGAATAAAGGATGATTTATGTATTGCGCCATATATTTACCATAATGCATAAAATATGTTTGTATAAATAAAGAATGATATATGTATTGCACAGTGTTTTTCTGCCGTAATGCATAAAATATGTTGTATGAATAAAGGTTAAGTGTTGTACTGAGCCGTCGTCACACCTGTGCTTGGTCACAGTAAAAACAAAATACACATTGAAGGGAGAGGGGGGAAACAGACACAAGGGTTAGACAGTGGGGAGAGGCATGCAATGAGTGCCGAAGGCTCGTAAAGTAGAAGAGGGGAAGAGGCTTGAAATGAGCGCCGATTGCGCTCATCACGAGGTATGAAAGTGGTGGGTTTGCCGAGGTCTGCAATGAGTGGTGAAGCAGCTCATTGCAGGGCTTGCGATGAGCGCCAAAGGCACTGATTTCGAGGCCCATAAAGTAGACGGTAAAGTAGATGGCGCTCATTGGGAGACCTGCGTTGAGCGCCAAAGGTGATCATTGTGAGGCTTGCAAGTGAGAGGGGTGAGAGCCTTGCATTGTGAGGCAAACTGCATTTCCAACCTTCAAATTTTATTCCTGTCATTTTTGATAGGCAAGTCGCTAGACATATATATATATATATATATATATATATATATATATATATATATATATATATATATATAAAAATAAATATATTTTTCAATAAAAAAACTAGCATTCGCACACATCAACAGAGTTAGCCAGTCCTTCATCGGCTTGTGTCCTGGAAATGACATCTCTTCTTGGGTGATGTAGGTTCTAGTAGACATCTTTTTCCCCAAAAAAACAGACTCGGCACAGTTGAAAATGTTTTGGGGAACAAAAGCTTCAGCCTCTAAAAACTCTCTCAACTCTCTGACAACCGTGATTGGCTTTACAGTTTTCACAGCTCTAGCCACCTGGTTTTCTCCCATATCAGTGCCTGTGAAATGCTATCACCAGCTAATTGTTTTTTGTTTATCCAAACGTACAATAATTTCTCAACTTCCTCCAATGTCTTTGCGTAGAAAAGGGGGGTGAGGGAGGCAGCCTCCTTGGGTAACCTCCTTGGGGCGGCACCAGCTGCGGCGAGAATGCCAGTCAGTGGCTGCTGATGCCGCTCCCCGTCGCGCACGTTTTTGCGTGTGCCTGTGTGAGTTTGTGTCTGAGTGAGTGTGAATGTGTCAGTTTTATTGGATGCTCTGAAATCCAATAAGGACCCCCCCCCAGTAGCGTCTGTGCTTAATCACTGCTTCTCTCCAGCCCTAAAACACTGACTGATTCCTCAGAGAGTCCCTTAACACAGAAGAAATCTATGTACCAGCTGCACATTATTCAATATTATACGGCCTCTCGCCCTCTTGGAGCTGCAGGTAATGATTCCTTATATAATCTAAAGAGATGCTTTTTTAGGAACATGTCAGGGTTTTTACATACATAAAAATATATTAAACATATTATTCCTTATTAATATCCTTCTATAATTGTAATTAATACCTTTTTATAATTCCTAGAATATAGCGGTGTTTTATATCATCGGATAGGACACAGTGGATATAAAAAGTCTACACACCCCTGTTAAAATGTCAGGTTTCTGTGCTGTAAAAAAATGAGACAAAGATAAATAATTTCAGAACTTTTTCCACCTTTAATGTGACCTATAAACTGTACAACTCAATTGAAAAACAAACTGAAATCTTTTAGGTATAGGGAAGAAAAAATATAAAAATAAAATAATATTGTTGCATAAGTATGCACACCCTTAAACTAATACTTTGCTGAAGCACCGTTTGGTTTTATTACAGCACTCAGTCTTTTTGGGTATGAGTCTATCAGCATGGCACATTTTGACTTGGCAAGATTTGCCCACTCTTCTTTGCAAAAACACTCCAAATCTGTCAGTTTGTGAGGGCATCTCCTGTTCAAAGCCCTCTTCAGATCACCCCACAGATTTTCAATCTGATTCAGGTATGAGGCTGGCTGGGCCATTCCAAAACTTTAATCTTCTTCTGGTGAAGCCATTCCTTTGTTGATTTGGATGTATGCTTTGGATCGTTGTCATGCTGAAAGATGAAGTTCCTCTTCATGTTCAGCTTTCTAGCAGAAGCCTGAAGGTTTTGTGCCAATATTGACTGGTATTTGGAACTGTTCATAATTCCCTCTATCTTAACTAAGGCCCCAGTTCCAGCTGTAGAAAAACAGCCCCAAAGCATGATGCTGCCACCACCATGCTTCACTGTGGGTATGGTTTTCTTTTGGTGATGTGCAGTGTTGTTTTTGCGCCAAACATATCTTTTGGAATTATGGCCAAAAAGTTCAACCTTGGTTTCATCAGACCATAACACCTTTTCCCACATTCTTTTGGGAGACTTCAGATGTGTTTTTGCAAAATGTAGCCTGGCTTGGATGTTTTTCTTCCTAAGAAAAGGCTTTCGTCTTGCCACTCTACCCCATAGCCCAGACATATGAAGAATACAGGAGATTGTTGTCACATGTACCACACAGCCAGTACTTACCAGATATTCCTGCAGCTCCTTTAATGTTGCTGTAGGCCTCTTGGTAGCCTCCCAGACCAGTTATCTTCTCGTCTTTTCATCAATTTTGGAGGGAGCTCCAGTTCTTGGTAATGTCACTATTGTGCCATATTTTCTCTCTTACTGTGTTCCATAGTATATCTAATGCCTTGGAAATTCTTTTGTACCCTTCTCCTTTTAACAATGAGATCCCTCTGATGCTTTGGAAGCTCTCTGTGGACCATGGCTTTTGCTGTGGGATGCGACTAATACAATTTCAGGAAAGACCAACTAGAGCAGCTGAACTTTATTTTGGGTTAATCAGAGGCACTTTAAATGATGGCAGGTGTATGCTGACTTCTATTTAACATGATTTGGAATGTAATTGCTTAATTCTGAACACAGCTACATCCCCAGTTATAAGAGGGTTTGCAGACTTATGCAACCACATTATTTTTAAAAAAAATTTTTCCCTCCCCCTAAAAGATTTCAGTTTGTTTTTCAATTGAGTTGTACAGTTTATAGGTCACATTAAAGGTGGAAAAAGTTCTGAAATTATTTATCTTTGTCTCATTTTTTTACAGCACAGAAACCTGACATTTTAACAGGGGTGTGTAGACTTTTTTCTATCCACTGTATGTCTTAAGCTTTCCATATCTATATATCATTTTAGACATTTGTTTTAACCTAATCCTTTTAATTTGATTTTAAAATATTACATATAGAAATATATTTCTATCTCCCAATTTTAGTACCTGCCTTTGTGAAACTATTTTGTGTATTCAAGTAGGGCTAATTTGAAGACAATGGAGATACACAGGAGTATTTGTATATTTGCAATTTCAACTGTTGCAGTAATTCAGCTCAAGTTTCCTTCAAACATGGCTGAGCCTAAGACAATGGCTGGTCATTAAAGTATTCTTACTTTACTCCCTGGAATCCAAATATCAGACATTTACCCAAAACTCACACACAGATGTATTTAGACTTTTCTAAAAATACAGCTATGTCAACCTTCCCATTGTCTCAATAATTAAATTTCCTACGAGGGAAATACACTTTCCCAAGGGAAAGATACTTTCTTGTTAAGCAATTTCATTGAATACAAGGACTTTTTAAGTGGGTATTATTTTCAATAGAGAAAAAGGACTCTCTCTGATGAAGAAAACTTCTCTGATATACAGACTCTCTGATAACTGACTCTCTAATGGAACTCACTCTATCCATATACACACTCTAGAGAGCACAGCTAATTTTTTTCCTGATTTTAATATTTTTAACAATTTTATAATATTCAATTTGGGAACTATAAGGACTTCAAAGGGACTTTTCTTCAAAATTGGATTGACTTGGTAATGTATGAAAATATCTAAAGTAGATACTTTTGTAATATAATTGATAATATAATATATTTAGACTATCTTTACATGTTATATTAATCATTGCTCTATATCAATTATATTACAAAAATACTTAAACATTATCTGTTAAAATATATATATATATATATATATATATATATATATATATATATATATATATATATATATATCTTCTCTGTTACCATTGCTTATATACCTAGGAGTTACCAAATTATTTTAAAACCTGATAATATACATTTGTCTCTGTTTTGATTATATTTTCAATATTTCTATAAGTGATTTATATTAAAAATATTAGTCCACTATTGTTATATTGTGTTATTGATGTATAAAAATAGATTCTGCCAGATATACTAAATTGTTATATGTTGATTGATTTAGTGTTATATTATAGCTATAGGAGATATTAATTAAGAGTATCTCATTGTATCTTAATATTTTCTATGAATACTTTATTGGTATACCATAAGATAGCTTGTTTTTCCATAATAATTAAGCATAATATTATTGTCATATTTTAATCAGATTACTAATTTTGTGTATAATCATAACACTGCTAATAATTTTATAATAGTACAAAGTTGATTGTGTTGTTTATAATAAACGCTGTTTTATTTTAAAAGTCATATTTGTTTATCAATTGATGTTACTCCAACTATAAATTATAAATATTAATTTTAATATTTACAATATAAATACTGCGACAATGTCAAGGTGTTAGTCAAGAGTTAACCCTTTCTCTACCTTGTGTACCACTTTTTCATCAAATTGAATTGTTTGCACCATTGTGCGTGCAGGGTATGGAGAGGGGCTTTTTTGGGCTCTTATAGGCACAGGCTGGATTTGGGCTCAATTTGTGCTCTTGCATGCACAAGTTGGACTTGAGCTCAAACCGGTACAGGTTGGATTTGGACTCAATTTGATCTTTTCAGGCACTGGCGACTGGCATTATTGCAGGCACAGGCTCCTCCTGCTGACGCAAATCGCAGCAGCCTGGAGCAGTTGCAATTGTGCTTTCAGTTTTGTGAGCACGACTTAACCTGAAAACGACTTAAACCGAGGCACCATGGTATTTACAAACAGAATTGGACATTTGGAATTTTGTGAGAAATAATTGATACCACTGGTCTAAAGTATATTAATTGTGCCCAGCTCTCCTTGCGCCCTCCTCTTCCGATAAATAATTAACCTCTGCACATTTTCTCATTGGCCTGATTGACTCTACACAGGTCCTGATTGGCAAGATAAAACAAAAGCAATTTGTCAACACGAGGGAGGGTTTAGTTGTCAAATGCCTTTTCTGCAGTATAAATACATGAAATAAATGTAGTGGTTCTTTGTTCCTGTATAATTTTGAGTACAACTGTGCACTCTACGCTCCCACCCACCATATGGATATAAATTACATTGATCACTCACCCAAACGCCATGAGAACGAGTATAACACGGAGCAGCTGAGTCTTTAAGGAGTGTGCCAAGAAGTGGAGGGACTTCAAAAACAGGAAACCCAATACTGCAGTACAATGTGTGATACCATACACTGAGAAAGAGGAAGTGAGGAGAGATAAAGAGGGAAAGGGAGATGAAACAAAGTTTGGGGAAGTAATAGTTTGGTGAAATAAAAAAAAGATGTAGTTCAAGGAAAATAGCATTTGTTTGTGAAGTATGTAAAAAAACTAACAATATTAGCACCAGTGTATGACATTAATGCTAAAAAATTGTTTAAAGAAAATCAGAACATTCCAGTACTTTGCTTACAAATAGACCATTCCATTTTGTCTTAAAGAATCATAGCATAATGAAAAAAATATTTGTCTGAAAATGTTTAGTGTGTCTCAGAGCATAATAAAGCAGCAAAAACTTATACAACTACAGCCCCATTAAAATCGGGCTACGTATAAAACCGTAGCCATATTGTAGCTCTTAGGACTGCTATTAAATTAGCCCCATAACGCAGGCTGCAGACGACTTGCAGTTAAGACGCAGCAAGGCCAAAAAAAGTCTACGGGTTGAACCATGTTGAACTTTGAGCCTTCAAAAATCCTTTGATCTGCCAAGCCCGTAACCGCTACAATTCCAATCATGCTATTAAATTGCAACAAAGTCACTCGTAAGCACGCTGTAGCACACAAATGGAGCCAAAGCCCAACGAGTGCTGGAGTGGACGGGGTTAAAGTCCAATACCTCGCACTTAAACTGCAAATAAAAACACACTACTAATATTAAAAAAGAACAAATACAGGAAATTATAGACCTGTAATCCTGGCTTCTGTAGTGGGAAAGCTTTTAGAAGGGTTAATAAGGGATAGTATACAAGAACATGTCTATTTAAACAAGATTATAAGTAGAAGACAACATGGATTTATGAAGGATAGGTCATGTCAAACAAACCTAATTCATTTCTATGAAGAGATAAGTAGGATCTAGGCAAATCAATGGATGTAGTCTTTTTGGATTCTGCAAAGGCTTTTGATACAGTGCCACATGGGAGACTATTGAGCAAACTAAGGGTTACAGGAATTGCAGTAAATATCTGCTCATGGATTGAGAGCTGGCTAAAAGACAGGATGCAAAAGGTTGTTGTAAATGGAACATACTTGGATTTGACTAATGAGGTAAGTGGGGTTCCTCAGGGTTCAGTATTCGGTCCTCTCCTTTTAAAAATATTTATTAATGACTTAGAAGAAGGATTGGAAAGTATTTTGTCCATTTTTGCTGATGACATGAAGTTGTGCAAGGTAATTGAATCAGATAATGATGTTCTTTCCCTCCAAAGGGATTTGCATGAATTAGAGAAATGGGCAACTAAATGGCGGAGATTTAATGCGCATCAATGTAAAGTTATGCATCTGGGAAGGAAAAATAACCATGCAATTTATAAATCTAGGGGTATAAATTATTGAACGGAATTTGCGAGTGCTTGTGGACAACCACCTAGGTAACAATGTGCAATGCCAAGCAGCATCTGCAAAGGCAAGTAAAATATTAGCATGAATTCAGAAAGGTATAGAAGCAAGGGAAGCAAATATAATTCTGCCACTATACAAATCCCTAGTATGCCCTAATTTGGAATATGGAGTACAATTTTGGGCATCACTACATAAAAATTACATTTTAGAGCTGGAAAAGTATAATTACCTTTAATAAATATATCCAGGGTCAATACAAGGCTTTGTCAAGTGAACTTTTTGTGCCAAGAGGTTTTCAACTGACAAGGGGAAATCCTTTGAGATTAGAAGTAAAAAGATTTCACCTTAAAGAAAGAAAAGGGTTCTTCACAGTAAGGGTGGTTAATCTGCGGAATTCTCTACCAAGGGAGGTGGTGACATCAGATTCAATAGATAACTTTAAAAAGGGATTGGATATATTTTTAAATAAAAAGGGCATTCAGGGCTATCCTCGATAATTAGAGCGTGAGTATTGATTCAGGGAGGAATCCAATCACCAGAATCTGGGGTCAGGAAGGGATTTTATATTTTTTCCCCTTTTGAGACAATTGGCAAAGTTTCAATTTAGGTATTTTCTGTTTGCTTTTCCCTGGATCAATTAACAATTAACAATTACTCTGCATATTGCAGCTCAAAGGAGATCTAAAAAGGTTGAACTTGATGGACTGAAATCCTTTTTTCAACCTCAATTACTATGTAACTACTAGCGACTTGTCCATCAAAAATGATCGCAATAAAATGTAAAGCCTGGTAATGCTGTTTGACACACAATGCAAGCCTCTCCCCCCTCCAACTTCATCACGGGCCTCTCCCCCCTCTACTTTACGGGCCTCACAATGAGCAACTTCACCGCTCATTGCAGGCCACAGCCAACCGGCAACTTTCGGGCCCTGCAATGAACGTCTTCAGTGATCATTGCGAGCCCCGCAATGAGCGCCATTGCGAGCCTTTCCCCCTCTACTTTACGGGCCTCGCAATGAGTGGCTTCTCTAAACCACAACTTTCTGGCTGCGCAATGATCGCCTTTGGCGCTCATTGCGAGCCTCTGCCCACTCTCTCATGCCTGTGTCTATTTCCACCCTCTCCCTCCCCTGTGTCTGTTTCCCCCCTCTCTCCATCCCGTGTCTCTTTGTCCCCTTCCCTCCCCTGGAGTGTTTTTTTCCCCTTTTCTCACCCCTGTGTCACTTTCACCCCACTCCCTCCCCTGTGTCTCTTTCCACCCTCTCCCCATTCTCCCTCCCCTGTGTCTTTCTTCCCCCCTCTCCCTGCTCTTTTCTCCTGTTTCCATTTACAGGTGTTTTCTCCAAGCTTGAAATGGATTTCCGATTTATGGGCTTAAAAAAAAAAAACTGTTCTGAAACCAGCAAAAAAACGGTGATTAAATAGCAAATTAGCTTGCAACCTCACTTACAGGCTTCCTGCCTCTCCCCTGTGCTGTGTGTGAGGTTTTAAGCTAATTTTCTAATCAATAGTTTTTTTTTGGTGGCCCCCGGATGCCTTTTGAGTTACGGGCTTGAACAAATTGGAGGCCGTTAAACCCGTATTTTTTTTTAAGCCTGTAACTTATAAGCCATTCGGAGTCTCTACCCCCCCCCCCCCCTACGTTACAGGCTTCACGATGAGCCCCATCAAGCCTGTCACGTATGAGCCTCGCAATGAGCACCTTTGCGAGTGAGTGATAATAGGTGTTGTGTCTATTTCAGTCCAATTATCCATTTATCTTTATTCTCTGTACCTTTCTTCCCCTCCTTTTTCTCCACTGATATACAAGACAACAAATCTACATGATTCAGCTCTGAAGAAGTAATGTAACAAACACAAAATGGATTCCTGTATATATAGATAAACTAGGCTGCTTTTATGTATGTGTGTTAATAAATCATTTTACAATGAGATCAATACCTAACTTTTGATGGCAGGAAGCAGGCATTTTGAGAAACATAGCAAGGAGAGAATGCTCATCTTATACCTGTGTTCACCTATATAGAGGCTTACCAAATGGAATGTAAGAGCACAGACAACCTGGAGATTCTAAAGCAGAAAAATGTATCACCAAGAGAAATAAGAGGAGATTCTAGAACACACCTCCCTAGAACATTCTGACCCTTAGAAAATCATGATATTCGCATAACACTAATCTGCTGTTAAGACTTCTTGATTAACTCTTATACATTCATAAACATAATATATATCTAAAGTTTCTCTATGTGAAAGAGACCCTGCAGGCATCCTTCTAACTTGGTTGTGTGAGTGAAAAAGTTAACCACAAAACAGCTTACCAAGCTAACAGTCACCTACAGTGATCACAGGGACCTATGCCCCCAAATCAATAATGTACTGCTGCCATCACCAAGGCAATTCAATATGTTATAGTCCTTGAGCAATTTCAGTTACAAAAGACCTATAAAAGTTATTCAAACCCCCACTTTGGTCACAAGGGAAAACTGTGAGTTTCTTAAGAGCACAGAGACAGAACTTAATAAATTAATATATTCACTTTGTATAAGTTCACTGTATATATGCATATAAGAATTACAAATGGATAAGCAATGATATTTAGTACAATCCATTATTCTTAAAATAAACCAAGAATAACCATACATTTTAATTTAGCAAAAGCTATACTTCAGTTTTAGTTATCAGGCTGTTTGATTCTTCAGATGGATTTTTGAAGAATTCAGATGGTCTGTTCGTGTCCTCAGCATCCCACTTGGGATTCTGAAGTCTGAGTGTTGAATTGCAATAAATTATAGAAAAAGACTTCATCCAACATTCCTTATTCAAAAGGAATAGAAAGTGGATTGGAATGTGTTACCCAGCTGCAGTTAGCTGAAGCCTTTGTGAGTATTATTTGTCACGTGATATTGAGAGCATGCCAAAGACAGTGTTGTTTAGTGGGTATGGAGAGCGATAGGAGTTTACTAAGTGGATAGCAATTTGTAAGTGTGGAGAGAAAGGATGGTAGTGAATAGCTATGGAGAAATGTCAGATTCACTAATTAATTCCTAACTTATTTACTGTTTAGTGTTTTTGAGTAGTTTGACCCTATGCTTATTAATATTCCAGATGTTAATATTAATTTTATACTAAAAATGGTTGAACACAGACATATTTGCTTATGTGAGCTTTTTCATATTCTGGCAATGTTTACCTGTGATTGTTTTTGTTATTTTGTGAATGGAGTAGGCAGTGTAATCTATTTTTGAATTTACTGTTGTATGCACTTTCAGGAAATATATGGTTTCGTGTTTTTCCCATGAGGTTGTTTGACCTGATAATTCATGACAAGGCGAACACGTGTTGTAAAATGGCACTTGTGTAAGTCCTTCTGTGGTCTTACTGATATGGGTTTCTATGTTTGACGCAAAAGTGTGCAGACCCTGATACATTTGCAGCCCTATTAAATTAGAAGGCTGTAGCACCATCAGGAACGGCTGCGGGCTTGAAATTTTACTGTGTTACATAGCTATTAAATTAGAACAGGCCGCAAGTTACAGACTTGAGACACAAACCTGTAAAACATTTTTCGAACGTTGGATGCGTGGTTGTGAACATGACCAATTAGTCAAACCCGTAGATACGGGTTTAGATGGAGTCAATGGAAACAGAGATCATCATCATTGAGTCAAAGAAAAATGGAGGTTGGATTTCAGAGTCTTACGGAGTTCAATTACGAGTTGCGATCGGACCCACATTCCAGATATAATGCAATATTAATAAAGCCGTAAATATGATATTTTATTACATGCAAGTTCTATTATATGTATTAACACATTGATTGCCGAGATCGATATAACACGGTATTTAAACATAAAAAATATTATTTTTTATAGGCAATTTGCGAGCTTTAGAATGTTTTTTTTTTTTTCAGTACCTAACATCACTTTCCCTTTTAATATAAGTAGTAGTGTGTGTATATGTGCATATTCAGTGCTATGGTTTGGACTTTACCCCTCCAGTGGGTCCTCTCTAGTACCCATTGGCTTTTGGGATCCATTTGTGGGTTACGGACTTGAATGCTAGTGAATTTGTTGCAATTTAATAGCATGATTGGAAACGTAACAGTTAGAGGCTATACACATCAAAGGATTTGCGGGCGTGCAGTTCAAATTTCCACATACTGTTTTTTCGTCCTTACCCGCAAGTCGTTGATGAGTTGCTTTACGGGGCTAATTTAATAGCTGTAAATCTTGCAGGCTACGTTTTTACACATTGAGCTAATTAATAGGGTTGTTGGTATTTAATTAATTTTTAATTACCATGGGCTATGTTAGCATGTGCTACACTTTTTTTTTTATTCTGCTAGATGAAAAATTGCAGATTACGAAAAAGATTAGTAGTTGGATAAATTTGTTAAATCTTTTTAAATCTTTTGAACTGTGTACTTGCAGGAAAAGGGTTTGTTTTTAAGAGATGACAATGCAGTTGCTCAAAATGTGTATACCTTAGGTTTAGCAAGTCAAGATAATCCTTCTGTGTTCTTGACATATTTTAGGCCTGTATTGGTTGTCATATAATTTGATATGACACAAATATTACAATGTATAGATTAATATAGCTTCTTGAATTCAATGATCAATTTATAGACAAGTATACACTGTATTGCAGAATAGTTTTTTGGGGGGACAATAGTAAAATCAAGAATAAACATTTGTATGTATTTAAACTCGTAAGCTTTGATTTTTAGATAGATTACAATATAAAATCAATGAACCATATACAAAATCATTCAAATGATCTTACAACAAACAATTAATGTCATTCTAGATTCAGTTAGGACAAGACAGAAATCAGCAAAATGAGTACAAAAATTCTTATCAAGGTATATTTGGTACTTGTATCCAGAGATAAGGCAAGTTATCAACAACTAACATCCCAAAATGGACAGCACTGTTAGAAGGCTACTTAGTATGTTGTAAAATAGCAAGATGACCACATAGTCACAGTATAAAATTAATAATCAAAATCCTTTAAAATAATTGAACAACAATTAGCTTTAACACATTTTAACTTCTGTTAGTTCAGTATAGAAATCAATAAGCAGTGTATAAAATCTTATCCAGCTTGGATATTAATCTATGTGAAAACAGTCTATATTTGGTTAGTTCAACACAAAAATAACCAGAAGAGTCTTATCAAACTCGGATAAACAATCATAATCTATTGCATACAGTATATTTGATATTAATAGTCAGTGATATAGCATATTACTGAAAACAGTAAATAGCAAAATCAGGTATAACAACCTATATTGCAACCAGAATATTGAAATAGATACTGAAGCAAAATAAAACCACTTAGGTTATAATGTATAAGGTGGCAAACTACTGTATAAGCCAACCCGAGTATAAGCCGAGGCACCTATTTTACCACAAAATATTGGGTAAAATGAGTGACTCAAGTATAAGCCGAGGGTGGGAAATGTGCTGCCCCCTGTGTCCCTCTTGTGCCCTCTGTGTCCCCCCTCTCTCTCCCTTGTCTCTTCTCCCCTCTCCCTTCCCTATGTCTCTTCCCCCCTCCCTTATCACCCTCCTCAACCCCCCTCCTCATTCTCAACCTCCCTCCTCAACCTCCCTCCTCAACCCCCTCATCCTGAACCCCCCTCCTCAACCTCAACCTCCCTCCTCATCCTCAACCCCCTCCTCAACCTCCCTCCTCATCCTCCCTCCTCAACCCCCCCATCCTCAAACTCACTCCTCAACCCCCCATCCTCATCCTCCCCCCTCAACCCCCCATCCTCAACCTCCCTCCTCAACCTCCCTCCTCAACCTCCCTCCTCAACCTCAACCCCCTCCTCAACCTCCCTCCTCATCCTCCCTCCTCAACCCCCCCATCCTCAACCCCCTCCTCAACCTCACTCCTCAACCTCACTCCTCAACCCCCATCCTCATCCTCCCCCCCTCAACCCCCGCATACTAATCCTCAACCCCCCCATCCCCATCCTCAACCCCCTCCTCACCCCCCCTCAACTTCAACCCTCCTCAACCCCCCCATCCTCAACCCCCTCCACAACCCCACTCCTCAACCCCCCATCCTCATCCTCCCCCCTCAACCGCCGCATTCTCATCCTCAACCCCGCCATCCTCATCCTCAACCCCCCCATCCTCAACCCCCTCCTCACCCCCCCTCAACTTCAACCCTCCTCCTCAACCTCAACCCCCCTACTCAACCTCAACCTCCCTCCTCAACCCCCCCATGATAAGGTTATTATAAGGGCTGTGCCTCGAGCACACAATTCCCCTAGACTCCAAGAGCCTCATTCAATTGAGCCCTCAGGAGATGCACTAATGCTGTAATGGCGGCCGTAAGTTATTTTGCTATTCAATTTGCGTCCTTTTTCAGGCTCCGGTCAGGTTACAGGCTCCGGCCTCCCATTCCTTTGCGATGGTAAACATCACAAGTTAAAGCCCTTCCAAGCCTTTGATCTTTCATACCCGCAAGAGTTCCGATCGCTAAAATCGCAAATCGATATTCAATTGCTCCGATACTCCCTCGCTAAGTAAGCCGCCAAGGCCGCAAATGGCAAAAGACGGCCCACGAGTTACATGTTTCAAGGAGGACTCGCAAAGGGCTTAAAGACATGTCCGGAGCACTTTAAAAGTATTAAAAAATCAATACTGTACTTCAAAATACAGTAAAGAAAGACATTAGAATTAATTGCACAACAGTCTCAAGCCTGAAAGTCGGCAATCAAAATTAATTTATTTTTATGTTTCAATTTGGAGTTAGATCATCTTGGGAATTAATGAGTTAACACATATCAGGCCACCCACATTGGACTCATTCATTTGTATTATTTTTGAGATTGCGGGTTTGCGGGGCCGATCGCATATCGGACTCCGAATCCCTCGTTGATCGACATGTCAACTCCATGTTGTATGGCCTTCATGATGACGGGCTCATTTTCTATTGGCTGTTTCAGCATAGAGAGTTATGATCTTGCTTAATTTAGCATGTTCAAGTTCGCAAATGCTAAATACGATGGAATGGTTTATGCATTACGCTATCGGCCCCTAACTTCGGTCTTGCCAAATTGAATAGCACTGTAACCCAAACGTGCTGTGGGCCCGCAGGAGGCCCGCAGACATACGTCCTATATCCCAGAACTTGCAGCCTCCTAATTGAATGGGGCTCCAAGTTTTTAATAATATCGGCAAATGACTCATAAGAGGCCAGAGGGAGTTGTTATTGTTTAAAAAAACGGGTGGCATATTAGGATCGGTTTTAATTTGCGTGACGTGTATATTTGTCAATCCACAGTCATACGAATCCTTGGAATATATTTCCTGATAAACCAGTGATACATGTCTTGGTGCTCAAGGTGGTTGGAACATCCACCAGTTAAGGCTATCTGTTCCTCAGCTCTATCTTTGAACCCAGGGAACATTTCAGACGGATCTCATAGGTCTTTTCAAGCTGTGTAGATAAATCAGTAGTGATCAATTTACCTGTGCCTCTTCGCTCAGGACTTTCTCATCGCCTTGTTCATCCAGGTCCTGGTTAAATATAAGTTCATAATCTGTAATTTCACAGTTTCCTTCACTGGACCTAAAAGGATATACACATTGCAAGTGAAATACTGCTTCTGGGATCAGGCCAATAACTGAATTGGTGAGCTCAGAAGTAAAATATTCTGCACCCCCAGTCATACCCACTATGGATCCTTTCTCCAAGTGTATTGAGTGTGCTGCTGTGTTATTCATCAAGATAACAAATGGGAGTTGGGTCACAGTGATGAGAGGTGTGTGAATGAGTGTAAGGCCTTTTAACTGGGTCTGGTGGTTGATATAGATGAAAGCATTTTTACCTTTCCTTTGACATCTTTTCGCCTGTAATGGCAGAGGAAACTGGGCCACCCCCTCTGGTACTGTAACACTTTATTCCTTTTGTATGTTTACTGCACAGAGCATTTATTGTGCAGATTTCAAGGCTTCTGAGTCATTGACAAATCCTAAGGGTGTTTCTTTTAATCTAGACCAGAGAACATTATATATGAGGTCAATTTGATATGGGAGTCAATGCAATATATAATTTCCAATATAAATTGGACATTGAGAATCCTCAAGAACCAGAAACAAATGTGTAATCGTTTTAACCCCAATAGAGAGAGGTAATAAATATTTTGCTATAATAGCATGAGTTGAGGTTTCGTGATCATTTCTTTGTATCCACTGATCATAGGGTTCTGTGTTTTGAATTAAGTTTGGATTTTTTAGCTGCTTTAATAAGCTTGCATCAATGTAACTTTGTTCATGGGTTAAGGCTAGTTTTGCCTGTTTAGGATTCCTCATACCTGTAAGGCTAACCGATATAAATGCTAAAAACTAAATGAAAAAATTAGTTGCAAAAGAGAATAATACAACCCCAAAATATTTTTTTAAATATACTAATGGGAAGAAGACATTACAATGTGTAACAGGCCATCTTATAATTAGTGACCAGGAAAATGCAGATGAGCTAAATAAGTTTATTTGGTATACACAAGGAAGGTACCAGTACATAATGGGGCTACACTACCATCACATAATAATTGGTTAAAGCAGAAAGAGATCCAGAAGAGGTTGCAAAAAATAAATGTTAATAAAGCCCCAGGTCCTAATGGAATACATCCAAGTTTACCGAGGGAACTGGGTTCTGTAATAGCCAAACCATTATATTACATTTTTAAGATTTACTCAACACAGGGTTGCTACCAGATGACTGGTGAAAAGCAGAGGTGATACCTATATTTAAGTTACCTAGTTACATAGTATTTGATGTTGAAAAAAGAGTTTTAATCCATCAAGTTCAACCTTTTTAGATCTCCTCTGATCTGAAATATGCAGATTAATTGTTAATTGTTAATTGATCCAGAGGAAGGCAAGCAGAAAAAACTTGAAAATTTGCCAAGTGTCGCAAAAGGGGAAAATAAATATGAAATTAATTCCTGACCCCAGATACTGGCGATTGGATTCCTCCCACAGATTAACCACCCTTACTGTGAAAAGCCCTTTTCTTTCTTAAAGGTGACATCTTTTTAGTTCTAATCTCAAAGGATGTCAGTTGAAACCCTCTTGGCACAAAAATTTTACTTGACAAAACCTTGTATTGACCCTGGATATATTTATATAAGGTAATCATATCCCCTCTTAGACGTCTTTTTTCTACAGAAAATAATTTTAATTTGTTTAGTCTTTCTTCATTACTTAGCCCCTGCATTCCCTTTATTAGTTTTGTTGCCCTTCTCTGTACATTTTTTCAGCCCTAAAATGTCCTTTTTATGTATTGGTGCCCAAAATTGTACTCCATATTTCAAATGAGGGCGTACTTGGGATTTCTATAGTGGCAGAATTGTATTTGCTTCCCTTGCTTTTATACCCTTCTTAATACATGCTAATATTTTAATTGCCTTTGCAGATGCTGCTTGGCATTGCACAATGTTACCTAGGTGGTTGTCCGCAAGCACTCCCAAATCCCTTTCAATATCGGATACCCCTTGATTTGCTCCATTAAGATTATAAATTGCATGGCTATTTTTCCTTCCCAGATGCATAACTTTACATTTATTCTCATCTGTTATTTAGTTCTCATTTTTCTAATTTATGCAAATCCATTTGGAGGGAAAGTACATCATTATCCATTTTAATAACCTTACACAACTTAGTGTCATCAGCAAAAATTGAGACAATACTTTCCTATCCTACTTCTAAGTCAATAATAAATATGTTAAAAAGGAGAGGACATAATACTGAACCCTGAGGAACCACACTTACCACATTAATCCAATCTGAGTACGTTCCATTTACAACAACCCTTTGCTTCCTGTCTTTTAGCCAGCTCTCAATCCATGAGCAGATATTTACTGCAATTACTGTATCCCTTAGTTTGCTCAATAGTCTCCCATGTGGCACTGTATCAAAAGCTTTTGCAAAATCCAAAAAGACTACATCCACTGAGTTGCCTTAATGCAAATTCCTACTAACCTCTTCATAGAAACTAATTAGATTTGCTTGACATGACCTATCCTTCATAAATCCATGTTGTCTCCTACTCATAATCTTGTTTAAATAGACATATTCTTGTTTATTATTTCTTATTAAACCTTCTAAAAGCTTCCCCACTACAGAAGTGAGGCTTACAGGTCTATAATTTCCTGGATTTGTTCTTGCTCCCTTCTTAAATATAGGTATCACCTCTGCCTTTCTCAAGTCATCTGGTAGAGATACTGATACTGACGATCGGATTCATCCCTGAATCAATACTCCCTCTCCATTTATCCAGGATAACTCTTAATGCCCTTTTTATTTAAAAATATATCCAATCCCTTTATAAAGTTATCTATCAAATCTGCTGTCACCACCTGCCTTGATAGATAATTCCACAGATTAACCACCTTTACAGTGAAGAACCCTTTTCTTTCTTTAAGGTGAAATCTTTTTACTTCTAATCTCAAAGGATGTCCCCTTGTCAGTTGAAAACATCTTGGCACAAAAAGTTCCCTTGACAAAGCCTTGTATTGACCCTGGATATATTTATATAAGGTAATCATATCCCCTCTTAGACGTCTTTTTTCTAGAGTAAATACATTTAATTTGGTTAGTCTACTTGTGTACTTTTTCCAGCTCTAAAATGTCCTATTTATGTAGTGGTGCCCAAAATTGTACTCCATATTCCAGATGAGGGCATACTAGGGATTTGTTTAGTAGGAAAATTATATTTGCTTCCCTTGCTTCTATACCCTTCTTAATACATGCTAATATGTTACTTGTCTTTGCAGATGCTGCTTGGCATTGAGCACTGTTACCTAGGGGGATGTCCACAAGTACTCCCAAGCCCCTTTCAATATCTGATACCCCTAGATTTGTTCCAATAAGATTATACATTTCATGGCTATTTTTTCTTCCCAGATGCACAACTTTACATTTATTAGTTTTAAATCTCATCTGCCACTTAGATGCCCATTCCGCTAATTTATTCAAATCCCTTTGGAGGGAAAGTACATAATTTTCTGATTTAATTACCTTGCACAACTTTGTGTCATCAGCAAAAATGGAGACAGCACACTCATCCCACTTCCAAGTCATTAATAAATATGTAAAGAAGGAGGGGACCTAATACTGAACCCTGAGGAACCCCACTTACCACATTAGACCAATCTGAGTATGTTCCATTTCCCACAACCCTCTGCTTCCTGTCTTTTAGCCAGCTCTCAATCCATAGGCGAATATTTATGGCAATTCCTGTATCCCTTAGTTTGCTCAATAGTCTCCTATGTGTCAATCTATCAAAATCCAAATAGACTACATCCACTGAGTTACCTTGATTCAAGTTCCTACTATCCTCCTCATAGAAACTAATTAGATTTGTTTGACATGTCCTATCCCTTATTAATCCATTTGGCTCCTACTTATAATACTGTTTGAATAGACATATTCTTGTATATTATCCCGTATTAACCCTTCTAAAAGCTTTCCCACTACTGAAGTAAGATTTACTGGTCTATATATATATTACTGCTCTTGCTCCCTTCTTAAATATAGGTAACACCTCTGCCTTTCTCCAGTCATCTGGTAGAGACCCTGTGTTGAGTGAATCTTGAAAAATTAGATATAATGGTTTTGCTATTGCAGATCCCAGTTCCCATAGTACCCTTGGACCCGGGGATTTATTAACATTTATTTTTTCCAACCTTTTTTTGGATTTCTTCCTGCGTTAACCAGTTATTTGGTGAAGGTAGTGTAGCCCCATTATGTTGCAGTGACCCAACCACTGGTACCTCCCTTGTGTATACCGAAGAAAAGAACCTATTTAGCTCATCTGCCTTTTCCTGGTCACTTAATATCAGGCGGCCGGTGACACATTGTAATGTTCCTATAGCTTCCTTCCTGGCGGTCTTCCAATTAATATATTTAAAAAAAATATTTTAGGGTTAGTCTTACTCTCCTTTGCAACTAAATTTTCATTTTGGATTTTAGCCAGTCTAATAGCCCTTTTGCAAGCCTTGTGGATTTCCTTGTACTTACGCAAGGCAGTCTGTCCCCTCTTGTTTGTATAATTTAAATGCTTGTTTTTTACTCCTCATCTTCATCTTTAATTTATTGTTAAACCACACGGGTTGTGATTTACTACTTCTACTTTTATTTCCATATGGTATATGGTTGTAAGTATGTTTATTTAGTAAGTATTTGAATGTTGTCCATTTATGTTCCGTATTTTTACCTGCCAGTTCTCTGTCCTAGTCTATACTTTGTACTGCTGCCCTTAGACCGATAAAACCTGCCCTTTTAAAATTAAAAGTTTTTGTTAGCCCCTTACAGTTATATTTTTTTTTATTCAATCTCAAATGAGACTGTGTTGTGATCACTGTTTCCCAAAGTTTGCCCTATTTCAACATTTGATACTATATCAATATTATTTGTGATAACTAAATCCAAGATAGCCTAATTTCTAGTAGGTAATATATTTGAATATATAAGGGTAAAGCATGGAAGCACATGTTTTTAAACTCAGCAGATTCCGGGTCTGTTTTTTTAGCAGTTTGTATGCATGTTAAGGTGACTAGGAATTCCTTTGGACTCTCATCCTGTTTACATTTGAGATTATGCACTGCCCTCAATGCTGCCGGCGGATTTCTGTACTTAGAAAACGACTTCCTCGCCTCAGATTTGTACTTCTCGCAATCAATTCATCTCACACTATAATGAGGTAAAGAATGATGTGTAAGAGTTATCAAGACCAGGCGAGATAGGACATTTTTGCATTAGCCCCATTATTCCTAGTACAAACATCACTCACTCTATGTAGTCCAAATGATCTTCTATGGATCAATTTGGAACTTTAGTGTATGGTTTAACCAAATGTTTTAATGTTTGGGCAATCTCATGAAAGGAGAGTTTTTTGTTAGGTTGTTGTGTCTCATCACTCTCATGTTTGTCCTTTCCATAATACCTTCCATGTTTGCGACTAGGTAGGGTTCCCCTGGGTGACCTCCTATGTGTGATCCCTGAAAGTGATGTATCACTTTCTTCATTTGAATGGTCGGTATCTGTTGTCACATTTCTGCTTAAGGCACGAGTTTGTGCCATGGCTAAATCTGTTTTTAGGTTGGTAATTTCCTGCCTGTACTGTCTGATTATCTCCTTAGCATCAGCTAGTCTTTCCTGTATCTTTCTGTTTTCTGAATTTAACTCAATCTCTTTTATTTCTCTGTTGGTTATTTATTTAATTAAACTGGTAATCAATTTCTCCTGTGCTTCTCTCTGATTTTTCTGTTCTGACAATTCTTAAAGGTTAAGTTTTAATGTGTTTATCATGGTTTCCAAACAGTTGCATTTTTGTGCTAGCTTTTTAATTATGCTTTGGGATGCATCATAACCTCTCATGGCTTCAATAAAATCATTTTTAAATTGATCTCACTGTTCCATTAAATCACTATTTTTTATTTTTAGCTCTTCAATGTTGTTAATTTGTTGATCTTATATCTGAGCACTGTAAGTTCCTTAAATCATGATATTTTTCAGTTGCTACTTTAATCTGCAGGTTCAAATCTCTGATAATACTTTCCTTTTCTAAAATTTGAGTTTTCCAATTCCTAGCTAATTCTGTCCAGCCTATTGCTAGTCTTTCCAGGCATTTTTTCCTCTCTGATTTTTGGACAGCATTTACAGCAATAAATCATGGTCAACAATTTAGCATTATGCCAAAAATTATGAGTGACAGCCTCATCGATTTTAGGATCAATTCTAGCAAGCTATTCTGATAATGGTTCTTTATATTCACAGAAAGGGTATACATTTGATATCAAAGTTCTGATCAACAGTTCAAATCCTGGCTTTCCCCTCTTAAGCATGTTTTTTGCGATTTTTGAGCTTGCAAGTTACGGGTGCGGCTTATATTCGCGACCGTCAAAAAATCATTGCCGATTTGCGAACTTTGCTTGTAACGCGTGCGACTTCTATTCGCAAATGCAAAATTACTGCCGATTTGCGCGATTGCAAGTTAAGGGTGACGATTTTCGTGCTTTAGACTGCGGTATTGAATAGCGATTTACGGTTTTAGTGATTCTAAGCCTGTAACTTGCAAAAAAAGCTACAGTGCTAATTAGAAAGCCTATTTCTTGCAATGGCTGATCACTTTGAGAGTCTTTTTCTCTCCAATTTTACGGGTGCGGCTTATATTTGAGTACTATCTTTTTTCTATTTTTTCCCCTTGAACTTTACGGGTGCGGCTTATATGCGGGTGCGGCTTATATTCGGACCAATACAGTATTACATCACACGGTCACTAGTTTTTATGGTTTTGCCTTTATTGCGCTATTAGACTCCACTGGCAACGTTAATATCAATAGCACACAAGACCCCACCTAATGCACGCTTCTCACACATGGATTGCACAAAGTTGTGTATGTAAAGGGGAACTGGGGGGCATTTACTGTCTCTATAACTCTATAAGTTCCCTTCTTGTGTTCCCAATACCAAACAAGCTGTGGATCCTCTGCCTGTTACTACCTCAATTTCGAATCATTCTGTGCATTAGGTGTCCATGGGGTCTTGTGTGGTATTGATATTAACGTTACCAGTGGAGTCATATATCACAACAAAAGCAAAGGCATAAAAAGTAATAGCTTGTGTGTCTTCACCATCACCCAGATCAGAGAAGGCTGTATTGCAGTTTCTGTAGTATAGGGGCCCACCCACAGCCTACGACTGCTCCCCCAGGCCATATCTCGGCAGCTCTGGACCTCCTCTCCCATCCCGAGGGTGTCCTGAATGTTGCCTGTCTTCCACAGTGCAAACAGGAACCCTGCGGGAGTGGGGGAGTAGAGCATGCAAGACACAGGTAAGTGATAGATAGGAGAGAGGGGAGAAATTGAGAGAATGAGAGAGAAGGGGAGAGAAGGAAAGAGGGAGAGAGAAGGAAAGAGGGAGGAGGAGAAGGAAAGAGAAAGAGAGAAGGAAAGAGGGGGAGAGAGAAGGAGAGGGGAGGGGAGAATGAGAGAGAAATGGAGGGGAAGAGAAAGAAAGTGGGGGAGAAGGAAAGAGACTGAGAGTAAAGGAAAGAGGGGGATAGAAGGAAAGAGGGGGAGAGAGGAGAGGGGAGGGGGAGAATGAGAGAGAAGGAGATGGGAGGGGAGAATGAGAGAGGATTGAAGGGGGGAAAGAGGGGGAGAGAGGGGAGGAGGAGAATAAGAGAGAAGGAGAGGGGGAGAGAGAAGGAAAAGAGGGGGAGAAGAAGAGGAAAGATAGAGAAGGAGAGAGAAGGAGAAGGGGAGAGAGAAGGAGAGGGGGAGAATGAGAGAGAAGGAGATGGGAGGGGGAGAATGAGAGAGGAGGGAAGAGGGGGAGGAAAGAGGGGAGAGAGGAGAGGGGAGGGGGAGAATAAGAGAGAAGGAGAGGGGAGAAAGAAGTAGAGGGGAGAGGGAGAATGAGAGAGGGGGAGAGAGAAGAGAGAGAAGGAGGGGGAGAAGGAAAGAGGAGGAGAGAAGTAAAGAGGGCAAGAGAGAATGAAAGAGGAGGAGAGAAGGAAAGGGGGGAAAGAATGAGTGGGGAGGGGGAAATGAGAGAAGAGGGAAGGGGGAGAATGAGAGAGAATAATAGGGGGAGAGAAGGAAAGAGGGGGCAGAGGGGGAGAGAGAAGGAGAGGGGAGGGAGGGAATAAGAGAGAAGGAGAGGGGGGTCAGAGAAGGAGAGGGTGAGAGAAGGAAAGAGGGGGGAGAGAAGGAGAGGGGAGATAGAGAATGAGAAAGAAGGAAAAGGGAGAGAAGGAGAGGGAAGGGGGAGAATGAGAGAGAAGGAGATGAGAGGGGGAGAATGAGAGAGAAGTAGAGGAGAGAATGGAAAGAGGGGGAGGGGGAGAATAAGAGAGAAGGAGAGGTGGGAGAGAGAAGGGGAGAAGGAGAGGGGGGAGAGAGAAGGAGAGGGAAGGGGAGAGGGGGTGAGAGAAGGAGAGAGGGGTGAGAAGGAGAGAGGGGGGAGAAGTAGGGAGAGGGGAGGAGGAGGGAGAGGGGAGGAGAAGGAGAAAGAGGGGTAAAAAATGAGGGATAAGAGAGAAGAAGGAGAGGGAAATAGGGAACCCTGGGAGGAGAGAGAAGGAATGAGGGATTGAAGGAGAGAGAGGGGGAGAAGGGGAGAGAGAAAGAGACGGTGGAGAGAGATGGGAGAGGGGGAGAGAGGTGGAGAGAGATGGAGGAGGTGTGAGAGAGAGATGGGAGTTGGTGGGGCTACACACAAAAACATGTGTGTATATATATATATATATATATATATATATATATATATATATATATACACACATATACATATATATACATATATATACATATATATATACATACATATATATATATATATATATATATATATATATATATATATATATATATATATATATATGTTATTGTTGGCACCAGAGTGGGGCACGGAGGGCCCAATCTAAAAAAATAATTTGGACCACCTCCATCTAGGGGCCCTCCATTCACTAGCTCCCCCACTAGCTCCTATCAGTTCTTTGTCCCAGTCTATACTTTGTATTGCTGCCCTTAGACCTTTAAAATCTGCCCTTTTAAAATTTAGAGTTTTTGTTGGCCCCTTACAGTTATGTTTTTTTAATTCAATCACAAACGAGACTGTGTTGTGATCACGGTTTCCCAAAGGTATATCAATATTATTTGTGATGACTAAAAGTTGAGGCCGGATAATTCAGTTCAGATGAAATTGCAGCAAGATAAGGATGTGTTCTTGCAGGAATTCAGTAAAAGATAATGTTGAGGCGGGATAATTCAGTTAGGATGAATTTGCAGCAGGATAAGGACGTGTTCTGAAGAGAGAGGAGGTATAGTGAGAGGCTTATAAAGAGCATGCTGTGGGCCTCATTCAATTGCGATTTTGCCAATTGAATAGGCCTCTAAATAAGCACATACAATATATTTTTTAAAGAAGTTTTTAGTTAGTGAACTTCTATCCAAAAGCAAGGTCTTTACTAACTAATAACTTCTTTGAAAAAGTATGCTATGTGCTTATTTAGAGCCCCATTCAATTGGCCAAATCGCAATTGAATGAGGCCCTGTGTGAGTAGGGGGAAGTAGGGAAGGGAGGATCAAATAGAGGCATTGTATAGGAAAGAGGAGGGGTCAGTTTTAGAGGAGGCGTGGGAATAAATTCAAACAGATAAATTAAACACAATTTAAATAGATTACAGAAATAATATAGCAGACAATTCATGTTGATTGAAGAAATATACCTTGTAGGAATTCTGGGATCTAGTATTTTTGTAAGCTGCATCCCGTCAGAACACTGGGGTGTGTGGCTGCGCCACAGCACCACCTGGCGTTGATTTTGTTTTACTGCAGGCAAAGAACTATTCCATCCTCCGACGTGGCGCAACTGGAACGGTGCTGAGTCGACAGCCCCCAGGGCCTCGGGCGCGCCTCTCATAGCTCAAGGCCTCCTCTGTCAGTGCACCTTATGAGCCAGATCGGAGGATGGAATAGCTCTTTGTCTGCAGTAAAATGTTTACACCACCAGGTGGTGCTGTGGCGCAGCCACACACCCCAGTGTGCTGTCGGGATGCAGCTTCAAAATAGACTAGAACCGAATTTATTAAAAGATAAAGTTGAGGCAGGATAATTCAGTTAGGATGAAGTCTCAGCAGGATAAGGATGTGTTCTGTAGAGTGTAGAGGCATAGTGAGAGGCCTTTAAATAGCATGCTGTGAGAGTAAGGCATTGTATAGGAAAGAGGAGCGGGGTCAGTTTTAGAGGAAGCCTGGGAATAAGTTAAAAAAGACAAATTACACACAATTTAAGTAGATTACAGAAATAATATAGCAAAAAATTAAAGTTCATTGAAGAAATATACCTTGTAGGAATACAGTAAAAGATAAAGTTGACTATTCCTTGTTTAACGCTGTAGTTTCAGGCGATAGGAGTGTTAAGCGAAACAGCTGTAAACAGAAGTTTAACATGGGGAAGATAGGGATAGGGAAACTCATGAAAAAAACACCAATTTCAATTGAAATTTAAACTTTTTTGGTTTTATATGAACAGCAAACATAACACTAACACAAACTGAACATTAGCAGAAATATATACTTAAAATTATTGATGTTGAAGCTTCTGGCCCATCCTGGATTCTGTTTTCTTATAGCGAATCAGAGCATTCAAATGGGTTCAGCAGGCAAAAACAGCATTATAGTGGGGCAAAGCTATAGAAAATCAGAGCAGGCAAAAACAGCGCTATAGCAGGGTTTAGCATTAAAAGGTGTCTGGCAGGAAAAAACGCTTTATAGTGAATCAGCTCTAAACGGGGTAGCATTAAGTGGGGTATACCTGTGTATATATATATATATATATATATATACTAGCGACTTGCCCGTCAAAAATGACGGCAATAAAAAGTGAAGCCTGGCAATGCTGTTTGCCACACAATGTGAGCCTCTCCCCCTCTACTTTACTGGCCTCGCGATGAGCACCTTTGGTGCTCATTGCGAGACTCTCCCCCAGTCGACTTCCTCCCTTAGGGTCTCATTTCCCCCTCCATCTCACCCCTTGTGTCTCCCTGTGTTTTTACCCCCTCTCCCTCCCGTATCTCTAACCACCTACCCTGTGTCTCTTTCCCTCCTGCGTCTCTTTCCCCCACTCTGTCTCTCCCATGCATCTCTTTCCCTCTCCCCTGTGTCTCTTTCACCCCGCTCCCTCCCCTGTCTGTTCCCCCCTGCCCTGTGTCTCTTTCCCCCTGCCCCCCCCTCTTCCTGTGTCTGTCCCCCCTCCCTCATGTCACTTCCCTCCCATTTCCCTCCCCTGTGTATCTTCCCCCTCCTCTTCCTCCCCTTTGTCTCTTCCCCCTCCTCTCACTCACCTGTGACTCTTCCCCCCTCCTCTCCCTCACCTGTGTCTGTTTCCCCCCTTCTCTCCCTCCCCTGTGTCTCTTTCCCTCCTGTGTCTCTTCCACACCTCTACCTCCCCTGGGTCTCTTTCCCCCTCCCCTGTTTCTCTTTCCCCCTCCGCTGTGTCTCTTTCCCCCTCCCCTGTGTCTGTTTCCCTCTCCCCTGTATCTCTTCCCCCTCCCCTGTGTCTCTTTCCCACCGTCTCCCTCTGTGCCTCTTCACCTTACACACCGCGCATGCGCTTTGCTCATTGACGGCTTTTGCCATGCTTTGCCCAATGCGCGTCTAACGCCGCGATTTGCGCACTGCGCATGCACGGGTAACGCAGCACACTGTGCATGCACAGGTAACACCGTGCACTGCACATGCGCGGCTGATGCCACGCAATGCGCATTCACAAGATACGATCGCCTTTGCAAAGCGTGACGACAAATCGCAGTTTGACAATTATAATATGGGATATAGTGTCCATATTAAGTCCATTTTTACTGTTGAAGATTATGATCAACCTTATTTCAAACACTTTTCTCTCTTGGATGTTTTTAAATTTTCCTCTGAGTATTTTGACTTTTTAGTTCTGGATGGTTTCTCCAATGTAACAGCCTGCATCACATAAAGTACATTGTATTAGATATACCACAATGTGCATGTATACGATCCCTTGATGTTATAAGTCTTGTTGTTGATGTGTGGCTGTGTCATCATTACAAATGTGTTCACATAATTTACAGGCACGTTTGTTACAAGGTTTAGTTCCATTTTTTATATTCAGTCGTTCATTGGCCAATTTTCTGCTGACAAGTTTTTGTTTCAGGTTTTGTGGTAGTTTAAATGCAACGATGGGACGTTGGGGAATATATCTTTTAATTCAGTATCTTCGGTTAATAAGGGTTGTAAATCTTTGATTATTTTCCATATTTTCTCTAAAAGTGGAGGGTATGTGGCCACTAGAGGTATACGTAAAGTAGTTTATTTTGTTTTGTATTTTAACAAGTGTTTAGGGGGTATTTTGATGGCAGTGGTTATTTTCTGGGTAATAATACAGGGTTTGTAACCCTTTTGTTTGAAAGATGAAGAAAGTGTTTACATTTTTATCATGGTCTCCAGTGTTTGAGCATATGCAATGGTATCTAATAGCGTGACAATGGATGATGGCTTGTTTGGTGTGGGAGGGATGGAAACTGGAGCTGTGTAGGTAACTGCATCTGTCTGTGGGTTTCCTATATACAGATGAGTGAAGAGTGTCATTGGTGATGGATATAGTGTCTAGAAAGTTTTCCTGTTCTGTAGAGAAATGCATTTTAAGTTTTATAGATGAATGGAAGGTGTTGAATAAACTGTGAGTTTGCTTTCTCAAATCATCTATGTACAGATCATCTATGTAACAGTAGTATCTGTATGGTTTGTTAATGGATACAGATAAGAATGTTTCTTCTAGACTGTCCATAAATAGATTTGCGTATTGTGGAGCCATTTTGGTACCCATGGCAGTCCCCATCATCTATAGGTAGTTGTCTGTTAAAAGTAATTGTTGTGGGTAAGGATATATTCTATTAGTTTAACAATAACACCAGGGCCATATTTATTGTTTTGAATGTGTGTTGAAAGAAACTTAAAGCATGCCTTAGTGCCATCTTTATGTGGGATGTTACTCTAAAGAGACTCTACATCCATGGTGACAAGTAGTATGTTAGCAGGTAGGTCTTTAATCTGACTGAGTTTGTTGAGAAAGTCAGTGGTGTCTTGTATATAGCTACTGGTGTCACTAACTAATGGTTTAAGCATGTTTTCAACAAAGCCGGATATATGTTCAGTCAATGTGTCCATACCTGTAACAATTGGTCTCCCTGGGTTGCCTGGTTTGTGGATTTTTGGCAGCAGGTAGAAAATCCCAGTTGTAGAATTGGCGGGATGAGTAGTTCTAATTCTTGAATATTTTTAGGGAATGTTTTGAGGAGTTTCTTAAGTTACATAGTTACATAATAATTGAGGTTGAAAAAATACTTTAGTACATCAAGTTTAACCTTTTTAGATCTTCTCTGATCTGCAATACGCAGATTTATTGTTAATTGATTCAGAAGAAGGCAAACAGAAAAAAAACAGATACTGGCGATCAGATTCATCCCTGGATCAATACTCCCTCTCTATTTATCCAGGATAGCCCTTAATGCCCTTTTTAATTAAAAAATATCCAATCCCTTTTTAAAATTATCTATCAAATCTGCTGTCACCACCTCCTCTGGTAGAGAATTCCACAGATTAACCACCCTTACTGTGAAGAACCCTTTTCTTTCTTTAAGGCAAAATCTTTTCACTTCTAATCTCAAAGGATGTCCCCTTGTTAGTTGAAAACCTCTTGGCCCTAGAAGTTCCCTTGACAAAGCCTTGTATTGACCCTGGATATATTTATATAAGGTAATCATATCCCCTCTTAGACGTCTTTTTTCTAGAGTAAATAAGTTTAATTTGGTTAGTCTTTCTTCATAACTCAGCCCCTCTTTATTAGATTTGTTAACCTTCTCTGTACTTTTTCTAGCTCTAAAATGTCCTTTTTATGTAGTGGTATATATATATATATATATATACAGTGGATATAAAAATTCTACACACCCCTGTTAAAATGCCACGTTTCTGTGCTGTAAAAAAATGAGACAAAGATAAATCATTTCAGAACTTTTTCCACCTTTAATGTGACCTATAAACTGTAAAAATCTTTTAGGTGGAGGGAAGAAAAATTATAAAAATAAAATAATATGGTTGCATAAGTATGCACACCCTTAAACTAATACTTTGTTGAAGCACCTTTTGATTTTATTACAGCACTCAGACTTTTGGGTATGAGTCTATCAGCATATCACATTTTGACTTGGCAAGATTTGCCCACTCTTCTTTGCAAAAACACTCCAAATCTGTCAGATTGCGAGGGCATCTCCTGTGCACAGCCCTCTTCAGATCACCCCACAGATTTTCAATCGGATTCAGGTCTGGGCTCTGTCTGGGCCATTCCAAAACTTTAATCTTCTTCTGGTGAAGCCATTCCTTTGTTGATTTGGATGTATGCTTTGGGTCGTTATCATGCTGAAAGATGAAGTTCCTCTTCATGTTCAGCTTTCTAGCAGAAGCCTGAAGGCTTTGTGCCAATATTGACTGATATTTGGAACTGTTCATAAGCCCATCTATCTTAACTAAGGCCTCAGTTCCAGATGAAGAAAAACAGCCCCAAAGCATGAGGCTGCCACAACCATGCTTCACTGTGGGTATGGTGTTCTTTTGGTGATGTGCAGTGTTGTTTTTGCGCCAAACATATCTTTTTGGAATTATGGCCAAAAAGTTCAACCTTGGTTTCATCAGACCATAACACCTTTTCCCACATGCTTTTGGGAGACTTCAGATCAGTGGCGGCTGGTGAACTTTCAAGTTGGAGGGGCGCCAGGGTGAAACATAGCCCCTCCCCCTTTTCAAACCACACCCATTTGTATAACTCCTCCCCTTGACATCATAATGACCTTTATAAGCCCCACCCAATGACCTTATACTTGTAAAGCCCATTGAAATACATGATCAGCAATACAGCAATGTCAAGAAGTAAAGTAACAATGTGTTAAATTCATTGGTATACAATATAGATTGAAAAAACTCATGTGACAAGACTACAGCAATATCATAATTGCACCTATACGCATTAACAGAAAAATTAAAGCAGTGACACTTACCATTAGTCGGCTCTTCTTCTCAGGGTATTCACGTTCAGTAAGTTGACCAACGAGTATAAACAAATCTGCTGCCACAGAGGGTTTGCACCTGGGGTTTAAAGAAAACAAGCAAATCAATCAGACCATTCAAGAACAAAACCATACCTTAAAAACCTTAAAAGATCAAGTGGAACCATAGAGGCCCCAACCGCACCTTAAAAACCTTAAAAGACCAAGTGTGACCATATAGGCCCCAACCGCAACTTAAAAACCTTAAAAGACCAAGTGTGACCATATAGGCCCCAACCGCACCTTAAAAACCTTAAATAACCAAGTGTGACCAAAAAGGCCCCAACCGCACCTTAAAAACCTTAAAAGACCAAGTGTGACCATATAGCCCCAACCTCACCTTAAAAACCTTAAAAGTCCAAGTGTGACCATATAGGCCCCAACCGCACCTTAAAAACCTTAAATAACCAAGTGTGACCAAAAAGGCCCCAACCGCACCTTAAAAACCTTAAATAACCAATCAAAACCATATAGGTCCAAACTGTACATTAAAAAAAATGAAATAAAAATACAAAAAAAAAAAAATATATATATATATATATATATTGAATATATATATATATAGATATAATTATATATATATCAATATATATATATCAATATATCAATATATATATATCAATATATCAATATATATATATATATATCAATATATATATATATATCAATATATATATATATATCAATATATATATATATATCAATATATATATATATATATATATATATATATCAATATATATATATATATATCAATCAATATATCTATTAATCAATATATATATATATATATATATATATATATTTATATCTATCAATCAATATATCTATCAATCAATATATATATATATATATATATATTTATATCTATCAATCAATATATCTATCAATCAATATATCAATCAATATATCAATCAATCAATCAATATATATATATATATATATATATATATATATATATATATATATATATATATATATATATATATATATATATATATATATATATATACAAACACACACATAAAGCGATGTACTTTATTAATTATTTGATTATTGCTCATGTATTTGTATTACATATTACAGTGCTATATCAATATATATATATATATATATATATATATATATATCAATATATATATATATATATATATATATATATATATTTATATCTATCAATCAATATATCTATCAATCAATATATAAATCAATCAATCAATCAATCAATATATATATATATATATATATATATATATATACATACAAACACACACATAAAGCAATATACATAAAACAAAAAAATATATTAATTGATATTTATTAATTGATTAATTGATGTACTTTATTAATTATTTGATTATTGCTCATGTATTTGTATTATACATTATTTATTATACATATTACCGTGCTATATCAATATATATATATATATATATATATCAATATATATATATATATATATATATATATATCTCAATATATATATATATATATATATATATATATATATATATATATATCAATATATATATATATATATATATATATCAATCAATATATCTATCAATCAATATATCTATCAATATATATATATATATATAAATATATGTATATATATATATATATATCAATATATCTATCAATCAATATATAAATCAATCAATATATATATATATATATATATATATATATATATATATATATATATATATATATATATACACAAACACACACATAAAGCGATATACATAAAACAAAAAATATATTAATTGATATTTATTTATTAATTGATTAATTGATGTACTTTATTAATTATTTGATTATTGCTCATGTATTTGTATTAGACATTATTTATTATACATATTACAGTGCTATTTATTTGCTATACATGTTACAGGATATTATCCTGTAACATGTATATCACATAAATAGCCCTGTAATATGTATAATACATACAAGTTCACACTAACCTTTTTTGCCCTTACAGGCTTCCATACCTGCTTTGATAATTTATTAAAGACTCTGATTGGTTGAAATCAATGTCAATCAAAAAATGTCAGCCAATCAGAGTCCTTCAAAAATAGAATAAAAGGAGGAGCGTGGGAAAAAATCAATTAGTCGCCGGGGGTAGCTTCTTGTAGGAGGAGCTCCATTAGATTGTTGTTGTTTTTTTTTAGAGCGTCAGGTTTTTTAGGTGGAGGCCTCTTGCAATGGGCCAGAATGGATGGACAATGGCTTCAATCAAGATGAGGACAAGGGCTTCTATCAAGATTGAAGGACATGGGCTTCAATCAAAATTGATTGGAATGCCCGACTATCCAGGGCAGAAGGCCACCGCTGGAGGGGTCAATTTGACAGGTAAGTATGTGCTGTTGTTTACTTTATTATTGTTTTTTTTTTCGCCTTCCCTTATTTTTATTTTATCTTTAAAGGTGAGAGGCAATTTATTATTTTTATTTTAACTGCAATGTTAAAGATATATTGCCTGTTACTTCTAAAAATGGAATAAAAATATGGGAGGGGGGGGGGGGGGGACTGTATTGTTGTTGTGTTTTTTTTTTTTTTACTGTAAGGTAGGTGGATTGGTTGGTGGGGCCAGGGTGGGGTGTGGGTCACTGGGTCAGGGTTGTAGGTCGGTGGCTTGGCTTGGTACTACCACTCCACCTACCTATCACCCTGTCCCAGTGACCACACCCCACCCTGGCCCAACTACCAAGTTGGTAGTTAGGTCAGGGTGGGGGTCATTAGGTCAGGCAGGCTGTTAGGTGGATTGCTAGTTGGGCCAGGGTGGGGTGTGGGTCACTTGGTTTAGGGTTGTAGGTCGGTGGCTTGGCTTGGTACTACCACTCCACCTACCTATCACCCTGACCCAGTGACCACACCCCACCCTGGCCCAACTACCAAGTTGGTAGTTAGGTCAGGGTGGGGGTCATTAGGTCAGGCAGGCTGTTAGGTGGATTGCTAGTTGGGCCAGGGTGGGGTGTGGGTCACTGGGTCAGGGTTGTAGGTCGGTGGCTTGGCTTGGTAGTACTACCACTCCACCTACCTATCACCCTGACCCAGTGACCACACCCCACCCTGGCCCAACTACCAGGAGCTGCAGGAATATCTGGCAACTACTGGCTGTGTGGTACATGTGACAACAATCTCCTGTATTCTTCATATGTCTGGGCTATGGGGTAGAGTGGCAAGATGAAAGCCTTTTCTTACGAAGAAAAACATCCAAGCCAGGCTACATTTTGCAAAAACACATCTGAAGTATCCCAAAAGCATGTGGGAAAAGGTGTTATGGTCTGATGAAACCAAGGTTAAACTTTTTGGCCATAATTCCAAAAAGATATGTTTGGCGCAAAAACAACACTGCACATCACCAAAAGAACACCATACCCACAGTGAAGCATGGTTGTGGCAGCCTCATGCTTTGGGGCTGTTTTTCTTCATCTGGAACTGGGGCCTTAGTTAAGACAGAGGGAATTATGAACAGTTCCAAATACCAGTCAATATTGGCACAAAACCTTCAGGCTTCTGCTAGAAAGCTGAACATGAAGAGTAACTTCATCTTTCAGCATGACAAACGACCCAAAGCATACATCCAAATCAACAAAGAAATAGCTTCACCAGAAGATGATTAAAGTTTTGGAATGACCCAGCCAGAGCCCAGACCTGAATCCAATTGAAAATATGTGGGGTGATCTGAAGAGAGCTGTGCACAGCAGATGCCCTCGCAATCTGACAGATTTGGAGTGTTTTTGCAAAGAAGAGTGGGCAAATCTTGCCAAGTGCTGATAGACTCATGTCTTGCCATGTGCCATGCTGATAGACTCATACCCAAAAAGACTGAGTGCTGTAATAAAATCAAAAGGTGCTTCAACAAAGTATTAGTTTAAGGGTGTGCCTTCCTTTGCAACCATATTTTGTTTTTATATTTTTTCTTCCCTCTACCTAAAAGATTTCAGTTTGTTTTTCAATTGAGTTGAACAGTTTATAGGTCACATTAAAGGTGGAACAAGTTCTGAAATGATTTATCTTTGTCTCATTTTTTTACAGCACAGAAACCTGACATTTTAACAGGGGTGTGTAGACTTTTTATATCCACTGTATATAGGTCCTTTCCTGTTTTTTGTTCGCCGATGTTTGCGCGCCGCCACCAACTCTTGGAAAGTGCACCGCTTGCGTCGCCATTTAGTGGTCAAATGTATGTACTACGCCTGCGCCATCTGTTAATGTAAGTGGTTAGGGCTTAGGGTTAGGTTAGGGGTTTATGGTTAGGGGTTAGGATTTAAGTTAGGTTTAGGGTACATTTGGATGTTTTTTTACTCTACAGGAGCAGATTACCAGATCGTGCAAGTATACTACCTAATTTTCACCACTAGATATTGATGCGACTGCGTGTTCCAAAAGTCAGTGGTGGCGCGCTTTAACAGCGGCGAACACAAAACATCATAGGTCCAATATATATATATATATATATATATACTAGCGAATTGCCCGTCAAAGAATGACGGCAATGAAATTGTAAGTGAGCTAATGGTGTTTGGTGTATATAATGTGGCTGATGTAGCGTCGTTCGTTTTCTATGACATGCAACCATATTATTTTATTTTTATATTTTTTTCTTCCCTCTACCTAAAAGATTTCAGTTAGTTTTTCAATTGAGTTGTACAGTTTGTCACATTAAAGGTGGAAAAAGTTCTGAAATGATTTAGCTTTGTCTAATTTTTTTACAGCACATAAACCTTATATTTTTACATGGGTTTGTAGACTTTTCATGTCCACTGTATATAGATAGATATTATAGATCTGTAGTGCCTCCCCCACTGTTTCCCACTCTCTCCTCAGCCAAGCATCTCCCCCACTCTCTCCCCAGCACTACCCCCCCACACACACACTCCCTGCCCAGCATCTCCCCCACTCCCTCCCCAATACCTCTCCTCCAGTGCCTTTGGCTTGGCTCATGAGACCATGCAAGATTACCTTGCATGATCTTACGAGAAACGGCTTTCAGAGTAACCCGGCAGTTATAGCAGCAGTAGATGAGAAAGAGGTATCGTGGAGGGAGCGTGCAGGGTCTCTCTACTGCTAGGCACCAGGGATAGGGATATATACTGTAACGGAGCTGGAACACGCAGTCCAAAATCTCCGCTGGTATACGATAAAATACCCACGAGACACTACAGTTTCACCATCCCCGACCTCCCATATTGGACGACACACAATTTGGGAGTCAAATGAATACTGACTTTATTTTGTTATTGCAGAAATATTTATACATCTCTTCCCACAGGCAATCCACATCCCCCATATTTGGCTGCACAATACCCATAAAGAGAACAATAGGTGGGTCACACCTCCCTGGCAACTTTGATACAATCAGACATTGATTCAATTACACCTCTTTGTTCTTATCAGAGAATTAAAACACTTTGGAAAATGCAAGGATCCTTTACAACTTTCTTATCTCTTGAATCTCTGTAATAGGATTATCTATTAGCCTAGGTCTGCAAAAGTCTGGCTAATATTCTGCAGAGCATCAAACAGCAAACATATTGTAGGATCATATTTTAACCAAGAATTAAATAATCATAAAACAGGGTAAAACAGGGATGGGTTCCGCTACACACCTCCCCCGTGACCATAAGCCGGCATACACGGTCTGATCCCAACGGATCGGCCTGGGGATGTCCGGACAAAAGTATTTGTTGGTCAATTCTCTAGTTTGACAACCCATCAGCATTACTGCAATTCACATTTATTCACATTTCCCATATCCCCAGATAGCTGGGATCTGAGCGCACAAAACCACCGAATAGCGCTCAGATCCTCTTCACACAGTTCAATTGCCATGTAGCTAAAGTCTTTCCCATAGTCTTTCATTATATGAATGGGCTTCATGGCACAGTTATCTGGGGTATCATGGTTCACACAGGGCAAGTACAGAATGACCCCCCTGTATGTAAAGGGCCGGAATGAGTGACTTACACTCTGGTATGGCCGAACACTGGTTCCAAAGGGCAATATGTACCAGGGCCATAGTCGCAGGGCAGGAGGCTGGCAAACAGTCCTCTCCAAGCCAAGGTGGCGAAGGGCACTTCGTCACACATCTCTCTTTTGGGGGGAAGTCTAACCAGGTACCTGGATATTTTGCTGGGGTGATGGGGCAACACGCTGAGGGGACTTGAGGGGCAGAGGCCAGCGGCACTCTGCCCTGATGCCAGCTCTTCTGCAGGACATCCTGCTCTGTACAAGCGACAAAGGGAGGGCAGAGGCCGACTGCACTGTGCCCCGCTGTCAGCTCTTCTGCTGGGGTACTTGGGACATATTTCGGCTCAGTAGCCAGGGAAACGTGGGGGTCAGTGGGGGTTAACATTTCCTCTGTTAACCCTGGGGCCACATTAGAAGTTAGCTGGGGAGGGGAATTTGTACTTACCCCCTCCTCCGGTTGTCCCAGTGACGGTAGTTGGGGATCTGGACAAGCTGTGGGCGCAGAGACCACGGTCCCATCTGCGCCGTCTGGGAGATTGGTGTCTCCCCTGGTTAGGGTAAACTGTCGCTGGAGGGGAAGGACGACACCTTCTGCCACCTGTGTTTCACACTGCCGCTGGGGGGGAAGGACGACACCTTCTGCCCCCTGGGGTTCACACTGCCGCTGGGAAGGAAGGACGACACCTTCTGCCCTCTGGGGTTCACACTGCCGCTGGGGGGAAAGGACGACACCTTCTGCCCCCTGGGGTTCACACTGCCGCTGGGGGGAAAGGACGACACCTTCTGCCCCCTGGGGTTCACACTGCCGCTGGGGAGGAAGGACGACACCTTCTGCCCTCTGGGGTTCACACTGCCGCTGGGGGGGGGAAGGCCGACACCTTCAGCTCCCTGGGGTACACACTGCCGCTGGGAAGGAAGGACGACACCTTCAGCTCCCTGGGGTACACACTGCCGCTGAGGGGGAAGGACAACACCTTCTGCCCCCTGGGGTTCACACTGCCGCTGGGGGGAAAGGACGACACCTTCTGCCCCCTGGGGTTCACACTGCCGCTGAGGGGGAAGGACGACACCTTCTGCCCCCTGGGGTTCACAATGCCGCTGGGGGGAAAGGACGACACCTTCTGCCCCCTGGGGTTCACACTGCCGCTGGGGAGGAAGGACGACACCTTCTGCCCCCTGGGGTTCACACTGCCGCTGGGGGGAAAGGCCGACACCTTCAGCTCCCTGGGGTACACACTGCCGCTGGGAAGGAAGGACGACACCTTCAGCTCCCTGGGGTACACACTGCCGCTGAGGGGGAAGGACGACACCTTCTGCCCCCTGGGGTTCACACTGCCGCTGGGGGGAAAGGACGACACCTTCTGCCCCCCTGGGGTTCACACTGCCGCTGAGGGGGAAGGACGACACCTTCTGCCCCCTGGGGTTCACACAGCCGCTGGGGAGGAAGGACGACACCTTCGGCTCCCTGGGGAACACACTGCCGCTGGGGAGGAAGGACGACACCTTCAGCTCCCTGGGGTACACACTGCCGCTGGGGGGGAAGGACGACACCTTCAGCCCCCTGGGGTACACACTGCCGCTGAGGGGGAAGGACGACACCTTCTGCCCCCTGGGGTTCACACTGCCGCTGGGGGGAAAGGACGACACCTTCTGCCCCCTGGGGTTCACACTGCCGCTGGGGAGGAAGGACGACACCTTCGGCTCCCTGGGGAACACACTGCCGCTGGGGAGGAAGGACGACACCTTCAGCTCCCTGGGGTACACACTGCCGCTGGGGGTGAAGGACGACACCTTCAGCTCCCTGGGGTACACACTGCCGCTGGGGGTGAAGGACGACACCTTCGGCCCCTTGGGGTACACACTGCTGCTGAGGGGGAAGGACGACACCTTCGGCCCCCTGGGGTACACACTGCTGCTGGGAGGTGGAATTAGTTGGAGTATTCCACGTGGAGCGGTTTCTGTTTCTGGGACAGTCTCTCTGCATGTGGCCCTGCTGGTTACACGTGTGGCACCTGATGTACCGTGCAGGGGTTTGGTAGTTCCCACCACCCGGACGCAGTGCTGGGGGGGGTTTAATGGTGGGAGGTGGGTTAGCAGCTCCCCAGATGGACCGCTCCCGTGCCCGCTGCTTTTCCATTATGGATTTGTGGACATCTGTCATTAACCATTCCAAGGTTTTCATGGGAAGCGTATCTGGGAAAAAGGCCAGCCTGCTTTGGAGTTCTCTTCCAAACTCATTCTGTGGGGTAATACGAGGTACTGTAACCATGAGTTCCTTTCTGTCTGTTTCCCTGTAGTCTGCGGCCTCCTTCTCATCCTCATCATGGAACGCTGTCTGAAAACTAGCCGGTTCCATCCTGCTGTAGCCAGGGGCGCTGTACGGATACTAGCGTTGCCCTCAATTTGTACTCCACGGAATGGTGTCTCCTGTAGCTGTCCTTCTGACCGTGGGAACAATCCCACCACTGCCACCAAATGTAACGGAGCTGGAACACGCAGTCCAAAATCTCCGCTGGTATACGATAAAATACCCACGAGACACTACAGTTTCACCATCCCCGACCTCCCATATTGGACGACACACAATTTGGGAGTCAAATGAATACTGACTTTATTTTGTTATTGCAGAAATATTTATACATCTCTTCCCACAGGCAATCCACATCCCCCATATTTGGCTGCACAATACCCATAAAGAGAACAATAGGTGGGTCACACCTCCCTGGCAACTTTGATACAATCAGACATTGATTCAATTACACCTCTTTGTTCTTATCAGAGAATTAAAACACTTTGGAAAATGCAAGGATCCTTTACAACTTTCTTATCTCTTGAATCTCTGTAATAGGATTATCTATTAGCCTAGGTCTGCAAAAGTCTGGCTAATATTCTGCAGAGCATCAAACAGCAAACATATTGTAGGATCATATTTTAACCAAGAATTAAATAATCATAAAACAGGGTAAAACAGGGATGGGTTCCGCTACATATACTTTAGAATTGGGGGGGGAATTTGTCCACCCCCACCACACCTCCCCGGTTTCTTCCCCCCTGGTCCTGGTTTAGTTTCTTGTAGTAGGTGTTGTCTGTTGGCTTCATTTATGTAGTCTTGAGTATTCATGATAACAAATGCACCTCCTTTGTCTGTTGGTTTGATGGTGATGTCGGGGTTGTTTTTTAAAATCTTTATGGCAGTTTCTGATGGAGTAAGATTGTGCAAGTCTCTTTTATATTGTGTTGTTATAAAGGATGCCGTTCGCAGGCAAAAGCTTTCTATATAACCAACCAGTTTAGTGTTACAACCAGGTGGTGTATTGAAATGTGTGTTTTTTTTTATTGTTACAGTCTAATGATGTAGTATTTCCACACTGATTTTTTGTAATTATGAGTCAGTTCTGTGGTAACCTCACTCAGTGTCCTGTCACATGTATGAACTGCTGGAACAAGCTACCCAGGGTCCATACCTCTGTGAGAGGTGTGAGCATGTTGCCTTTCTGGAAGCTCAAATTGAAGAGCTGGAGAGGAGAATTGCAGCACTTACTGCTCTACTGGAAAGGGAGTTGGTGCTCACTGAGCACAGTTGAGATGGGCCTAGCATGGAGAGTGGAGCGGAGTCTAGAGTTGATGTCCTGGGAGGTAGCTGGTTACAGTTACAAGGGGAAGCAGAAGGATCAGTAGGAGGCAGGCCAGTACTGAGTTGGCAAGCACCAACAGATTTGCCAGATTGAGTGAAACTGTTGGGGATGTCCAATCAGGAATGGCAATGCCAGATACAGCTGTTCCCTCTAACAGCCAGGAGAACAGTTCTACTGGAGGAGTTGGAGGGCAGAATAGGCAGATTTTGGTGGTAGGGGGACTATTATTAGGAAGAAGATCCCATCAATCGAACAGTTTTCTGTCTCCCTGGTGCTCAGGTTCTGCATGTTGTGGATTGGGTAGATAAATTATTGGGAGGGGATGGAAATGAACCAGCCATCTTGGTACATATTAGTACCAATGACAAAGTTAATGGAAGATGGAGTGTCCTAAAGAATGATTTTAGAGAACTAGAAAATAAGCTTAAGGCAAGGACCTCCAAGGTAGTATTTTCTGAGATACTACCAGTGCCACGTGCTAGCCCACGGAGACAAATGGAGCTTAATGCGTGACAAAAAGGAGGGGTTTGGGGTTTTTAAAAATATTAGAATGTATCAAGAAGGGTATAGAAGCAAGGGAAGCAAATATAAATTCTGCCACTATACAAATTCCTAGTACGCTCAGATTTAGAATATTGAGTACAATTGTGGGCACCACTTCATAAAAATAAGTTTATTAACTTA